>CM052650.1:141914955-141953001 GCA_028533165.1 Leontopithecus rosalia | reverse complement strand
AAAAAAAAAAAAAGAGAGACTGATACATTTATAATATCACAACGTGTTAAATTAAATAAGCAAGTGACCATTGGCTTAAGAGTGTCTGAGTGCTTTGAGTCTGTAACAAACTGAAATCTAACTTAGTATGTAAACAGACTGAAACCTGAGTAGGAGTCTATTTTTATAACAACTAGCTGGTTGCAGCCAATCATAAATGGCTGAGATTCAGCCAATCACAACATTGAATTGATCAGATCATGCCCAAATAAGGCAAATGCCTCACCACCCCAGGCCCAAATAAGTCTAATGCTTGACTGTAGCCAATCAGGTGATTCCTCTGTTTTGCTTCCCTGTTCAACTTGTAAAGATTGCTGCTCAAACTGCTGGTGGAGATCTCTGAACCACTTCTGGTTCTGAGTGCTGTCCAATTTGTCAATTATTCTTTGCTCAAATAAACTCTGTTAAATGTAATTTGCCATAGTTCTTTTAACAAATATAACCATTTATCACAGAAATATTTTTGAATATACAATTATTATTAACTACTAATAACTCATTAATTGAACATAAATTTTTAAAAGTTCATAATAACATGACTAGCAGCTAAGTCAAAATTGGCTCTTGTCTAAGAAAGAAATTCATGACAGTTATTTTTAAGAAAGGCAGTAATTGGCATTATATAGCATCTAAATTATTTCATTATGTAACATTTGAATATGTTTTAATAATAAGACTATATTTAAGTAGACTTTATTTACCATAGTCTGTTATGTCATAATATAGTACCATCAAATGAATTATATTTTAACTTTCATTTGTGGCTTCTTCTTTCCATGTATGTATGTATGTACGTATGTGTGTGTGTGTGTGCGACAGAGTTTCCCTTTCACTGCAATCTCTATCTCCTGGGTTCAAGCAATTCTCCTGTCTCATCTCAGCCTCCAGAGTAGCAGGGATTACAGGCATGTGCCATCATGCCAGCTAATTTTCATATTTTTAGTAAAGACGAGATTGTGCCATGTTGGCCAAGCTTTGTCTTGAATGCCTGATCTCAAGTAATCTACCCACTGCAGCCCCACAAAATGCTGGGATTAAAGGTGTGAGCCACTGTGCTCGTTTGATGTATGTATTCTCTGAAACACACAAATCTCCAGTTGATTTTTAAAGTAATTTTTAAGGATTTTTAAATGTGGTTGACCTTTTCACTTATAATTATTGATATCTTAAATACCAAAAACTTTTTTATAACAATGCCAATTTCATTTATGTTTAGATCTGCTTTTTTGAGTAGGAAAGATGTATAGTTTTAGATAAGTCATAGGAAATGGCCTGAAATCCTTAGAATGTCCAGGAAATTTGTCACTACTCATGAATGCTAAATAATAATCAGAAGCCATGGTTTCGAATAGGCAAAGTTTGTGAAATTACTCTTTTTGACTCTCCTCTAGGATTTCTCATAGCCATGTAATTTTCCGGTCAAACACAACTGATATTTTTCCACATTTTGAACGTGTTCTGAATATGCAATAAGATGCCTATAAAGTGCCTAACCTAAACGAAAGCAAATTCAGAATTTTAGTACATGGCTGGCAGGTTTAGGGGAGTAGAAATGGCAAGGTTTGGAAATTGGCAAGGTAAAGATGTGTACTCTAACTTAGCTACTCATTAGCATGTGACTGAGAGAAAGTAACCTTACCCTCTGTAAGCCTCATTTTCCCAATCTGTAAAAATGAGAATTACAGCACTTACTCTCTTGTGTTATAAAGATGAAGGTGAACTGGTGACTGCATTTATTCATTCAATACTATAATTAGTGGCCTACCTTGAGCCCAGTGATGTTCTAGGTTCTTGTGATGAATGTAGAAGTTAACTTGCTATCATAGAGCTTCAAGTTTAGCTTATTAAAGTACCTATTACATAAAATCCTATTTGAATATTTTATTCATTCACGGGCTTGTCCTAGCATTCTTTTTTTTCCCTTCCTGTTTCTTAGACATATACTTCTTTTTCAAATAATAAGAAATAATCTGTAGTCTTTTTTTCTCAAACTCCAGGGGTTGGGGATTCCAACACCTAAGAATCCCTGAAACTCAAACTTTGGTCTTACGGATTCTTTTTCTACTGTTTTATCAAAAATAGCCAAAGTAAGCATTTCATTTGTGTTCTTCCAAAACATCAATTGCTTATAATTTCATTTTAAATTTTGTGTGTATTTCCCATAGGTATACTTCCCATAATATCTCAGAGGTAACCATTAAATGCTACACATACTTAGTACTTTATGGCCTCAGAGAAATAGTTTCATGCACATCTGTGCACCCAATGCTGCTATAGCAGCTCTCAGAATGCAGCAAAAAAGTGCTGTAAGAAAAGGAAACTTCAATTGGTACAAAAGAGAGTCAAACCATTTATCTATTCCACAGGGTAAAACACACACACAAAAAAATCACACAGAAAAAACGAGATCTGAAAATGGTATTCTGTGTATATCCATGGGAATATACAAATTACGTACTATATGATATGATTGATTGTTAAGAAATTAGAGAAGTTAAGAGTGAAAAGTGTAGTTAAATGTAGACTTTCGATATACTTAGATTAACCCTCCTCTCTCCTCTTCCCTTCCCAACTGCCCTGTCCCCTACAGGCTTCCTCAATAAGAAATTTTACTTTTTGTTCTTATTTAATTCATGGTCATTATGGTAGCCCGAAATTAGTTGAAATAATAATTTTGAACTAACGCTGATGAATATATTTACTTATAAAGTCTATTACACTCAAATCATAACCATATGGTATTTCAAAATCTGACTGACTTGTAACATTGGCAACAGGAATGGAGTAAAATATATCTGAAGCCTGGAGCCATCACAAAAGATTTAGAGTGTCACCCTCACTAGAAAAGTGAGATGCCAAATCATATGAAATTCCAAAGAGAAATTTCACAGAAAGGGTGAGATATGGAGGTTTTGGAAGAACACAAATGCAGATGCTCACTTTGGCTATTTTCCATAAAACAATACAAAAAGAAGCCACAAAACCGAATTGTGAGTTCCAGGGAGACTTAGGTGTTGGAACACCCAACGCTTAGAGTTTGAGAAAAAAAAGGGGGTACAGGAGAGACAGAGGGGATGTGGGGAGGGATAATACGGGGAAAAATGCCAGATATGGTATGCACCCAAAATAAAATTAAAAAAAATAAGGAGGACATATCATTAAAAAAAGAGACTACAGATGATTTCTTATTACTTGAAAAAGAAACGTTATGTCTGAGAGACAGGAAGAAACAATTCCAGAACAAGTCAGTGAAAGAAGACAATATTGAACCACATTCTTCAGCTTTTATTTTTTCTTTAGCTATGATATTTGAACTAATAGGGATGATATTAAGTGAGGGTAAAAATGAGGGAACAGGCAAATAGAATATATCTAAAATATGATTATTATTTACGATATTGCTTACTATTTATTTTTTTTCCCTATTCTTCTACTCACATGCATGCCTATACATCATTTAGCCTGTAGAAGAACCAAGTGATTCTGATGCTAAAAGAGACCCCAGCCATCACCACTTGCAAAGTGCTGGTAGAGAAGGGATGGTCAATGAAGTGAGTTAATTTGCTCAAGGCCACCCAGCAGAAAATGACAGGGCAGGAGTGTGAACTTCTTGACATGTACTCTTGTATTCTGTTGACAAAATTATTTTACTACATATTGTTTACCCTGAGATTCAGCCACTGGACAACTCAAACTTCTGATAATTTATCTTTTCTTGGAAAAGCACACATTTTATTAAGAATTTTAAAGAAATTAGCATAGAATTGCACCTCTCTTAAATGTTTAACGTCTATTGCTAATGATCTCATTTTAAATTTTGTATAAGCTTCCCATAGATTTTTTTTTAGTTGATTGGCCCTTAGGCTTATAATATACTCCAAAATCCTCAAATTCATTTTCTCTTTCTTCATCTTTACCATTTTGTTTTATCTACTTTAGCATTTCTTTTAATGTTTATTTCATCTCTTTTTAGCCATTTTGTTTGTTTGTTTCTGTAAGATAAGAAAGCATTTCAGGGGGTTTATTTGCTGCTGACTACAACTTTGGTCATCTCCCACATGTTGAAATAATAGTATTTTTATTGTCATTTTCTAAATAATCCACATTTGGAGTTTTGGTTGCTTCTGATTCAATTAGCCACAGGACTGAATTGAAGAGAAACAAAGGCAGTTAATGGTTAGAAATATGGGCTACATAATTTATGCTTTACGTACTTTTTTTGAGATGTTCTTTATGGACGAATATTCAGATACTTTTATTTATACAGATATTTTTAAAAATTGAAATTACTTACAAAATGTGTATCTTTGTAAGTGTATTCTTTTATTGTTAACATTACTTTGCATTTTTCAACATTATAATATCTGCATTTAAAGCTCACTAAATCATATTTCAAAATAAATTAACCTGCTTTAATCAATTTATTGCATTTTATATTGTAGCTCTACTTAGTATTATAATAATATCATAATTGTGTCCTCTCCGGCTTTTTTTTCAGTAGTATTTATGTAATAAATAATTTACCAAATATTTTATTTATTTATTTATTTATTTATTTATTTATTTATGAGCCAGAGTCTCATCTGTTTCCCAGGCTGGAGTGTAGTGGCGTGATCTTGGCTCACCACAACCTCCACCTCTCAGGGTCAAGTGATTCTCCTGTCTCAACCTCCTGAGTGGCTGGGACTACGGGTGCACACCACCAAGCCTGGATCATTTTTGTATTTTTAGTAGAGGAGGGGTTTCATTATGTTGGCCATGCTTGTCTCAAACTCCTGACCTCATGATCTGCCTGCTTCAGCCTCCCAAAGTGTTGAGATTACAGGCATGAGCCACGGTGCCCGGCCCACCATTTTATTTTTATCACTTTAGTGTCCTTTTGAATTATGCAACCAGCAGACAACTGCAAAGCAGGGCATTGCTATCTAGCAATGCTTTGCTTTATCTTATCCAGTAATTTAAAAGTTCAAAATTTTGCTAGCATATTGTCCCCCAAACTCTTATAATCTATCTATTTCTAATTTTCCAATGCAAACTTTTACTACCCATTTTTCCCCACAAAGAAAGCATTTCTATCCCTCAAACCTCGTACTTACAATGTTTTTAGTTTTTTGTATTTCTAACACCTTTTAATTTCTTTTCTTTTCTTTTCTTTTTTTTTTTGTGGCGAGGTTAAAACCTGATTAGCAATGGCTCAAATCTCAAACACATGTTTTGCTTGGCACCCTCCAGTGCTTTTGTTAATAGTTGAATTACCTCTATATATTTAAACACTGCAATGTTATAAATGTTTCTTCATTGGCTTTCTTCATTGGTTTCTTCATTGGCTTTCTTCTTCTGGCTTTTCTTGAAATTCGTTCATCTGGCCCACATTGCAAGGTAATGAAGTATTGGAGTCCAGTAGCTTCCACTCTTTTTGAATAGTATATTCAGTCATGTGTTACTAAACTGTGTGTATACACTCTGTGGAAAATATGGTTAGGCAAGTCCACTGTTGTGCAAACATCACAGAGTGTACTTATGCAAACCAATATGGAATAGCCTACTATACACATAGGTTGCATGGTACAGCTTACTGCTCCTAGTCTACAAACATGTGCAGTGTATTACTCTACCGAATACCACAGGCAATTGGAACACAATGGTAGTATCTGTGTATTTAAACATAGCAAAAGTACAGAAAAAATACAGAAGTTTACAGGTCCATATCTTACAGGTCCACTGCCACATATCTGGTCTATCATTGACCTAAAGGCTGTTATGCCGTATTTTCTCTCCAGTGCAGAGTCTTTACCATCATTCCCTATTCCTTAGGGCCGGCCCTTTTTATATATCTGCCTTATTTCCCAGGCCCTGTGGTCACTTGGAATTGTGATCATTAATCTAGAAAATTCCACCTATGTTATTATTATTTATATTAGATATGTTATTTTTAAATAAAATTTCAGCATTTACTTCATATTTACACATATGTCATTGGACTAATTTAACATTTACTGTAAGTTTTTTTATATTGTGAACTATCTTTTAAAAAATGGATCAATTTTTAGCTGTTAAAATAGTTTCGTATTAGTTTTTGTAAGCTATGTATGTTAGTATAATCTCTTATGAGCTCTTGCATATTTGTAAAAATCTTCTTTTTCTTGTGAGCTGTACACATAACAACCACTTGGTAGAATATGCAAGTTTGGGGATTTTTGTTTGTTTGTTTTACCATTTGAAAGAAGTGTTACCTGATTTTTATTAAATTAAAAAACAATTCGGTTGTTGTAGTATATTTTTTTTATCATTAACTTCATTTTTTCTTTTGAATATACTAAGATATGTCTCTATAATTTTTATGCTCAAAGATTATTGAGCATTTCTGATCTATAGGTTGGTCATTTATTTAGCATAGACACTTTTTCTTTCATAAATCTTTCGTTATTCCTTCTGTTTAGACATTGTGGTTTCTTTCACAGTAACATCTAATATTGTCTGGTTGTATTCTTATTGTATGTCTTTCAAAATGATTCATTCTCACATA
Organism: Leontopithecus rosalia; assembly: GCA_028533165.1. Classification (NCBI taxonomy): domain Eukaryota; kingdom Metazoa; phylum Chordata; class Mammalia; order Primates; family Cebidae; genus Leontopithecus; species Leontopithecus rosalia. The sequence continues at coordinate 141,946,436 of CM052650.1, read as the reverse complement.
ATGTTTTCCTTTCTTTATGCCAATTTTCCTTTGCATTATTAGGAAATTTATCTATCTGGTTCTCCAAATTAGATTTTATTATTATTCTTTGTCAATTTTAATTTTTATCACCTCGAATATTTTATTATGGCTATTATGATCTTTCCTTATCTAACTCTTCTTACTTTAAAATTTATTTTATTCAGCCTAAAATGCTAGTATAATTGAAATACCAAAAATTGCACCTTGTTACGGTATACAATTTGGCAAGTTTGAATATACATGTAAAACAAGTAACTATTGCCACAGTCAAAGTAATAAACATATCTATCATCTTTAAAAGTTTCCTTGTGTCCTCTTTTTTGCAGTAAAAACACTTAACATGAGCTCTATGGTCTTAACAAATTTTTGTTAAGGACTTGAACTCAGATCCGGAACAAGTAAACTTAATAAACATTTATAGAGCTCTGCACTTTAAATATACAAAATATACATTCTTGTCAGTTACCACATCACACCTACTCATAGGTTTAAATGAAATATTGATCGGCCATTATTAAGCGTGATTATTGGCATAAAAGAGGTTTTCAATACCCATTTTTACAATAAAGCAACATTCCCATCCTCTCTCCGTCTTTTTCTTCCTCTTTCTTCCTCTCCTTCACTCCTTTTATTCTTTCTTTCCTTCTCTCCTTTCTTTAAAAAATAAATAAATTAATAAATAAATAAACACATGTAAGACATAATAATTCTTGATGTGTATGCACCTGACAACAGAGTAAAACGTGATAGAACTGCAAAGAGAAATAAATGAATCCACTATTAGGTAGAGACCTCGACACTCCTCTATCAGAAATGGACAGGTTCAGCAGGCAGAAAATCACTAAGCACATAGCTGAACTCAACAGCACCATCACTAAGCTGGATATAATTGACATTTCCAGATTACTTCATCCAGCAGCAGAATAGCGCACATTCTTCTCAAGCTCACATGCAACATTCACTAAGATAGACTGCATTCTAAACCCTAAAACACACCTTAACAAATTGTAAAATAATAGAACCCATACCATGCCTGCTCCCAGACTGCAATGGAATTATATTCAAAAGCAACAACTGGAAAAAAAACAAAACAAACAAACAAATTTTTACTATGTTATAACAGCAGATCTTTGGGACCCACTCATCTTGTAGAATGGTGACTTTATTCATCTTGGACGACAATTCCTCATCCCCACCACCCTCATCCCCTGGTAATTACCATTCTGTTGTCTACTTCTATAGAGCACTGTTTTTGATGTCACATACAAAAGGAATCAAGCAGTATGTGTTCTGTGTCTGATATTTCACTTAGCATGGTGTCTTCCAAGTTGATTCATGTTTTCACAAATGGTAGAATCTTTTCTTTTTTTAAGGCTGAATAATATTCCATTGTATGTATTTACCACATTTCAAAAATCTATTCATATATATTTGGACTTTTGGGTTGTTTGATGTCTTGGCTATTATAAATACCTGCTGCTATGAATGTGGGACTGCTGATATGTAGTCAGGTTCCTAAGTTCAATTATTTAGGCTATACACCCAGAATTGGAATTGTTGGATCATATAGTAATTCTTTGTTTAATTTTTAAAGGAACCTCCATACTGTTTTCTATGGTGCCTGCATCATTTTAGATTCTAACAGTGCACAAGAATTTTCTTTTTTCCACATCATCATCAACACTTGTTATTTGTGTCTGTATTTGTGTGGGTATGTGTATTTTGATAGTGTTCATCCTAATAGGTATAAGGTAATATCTCATTGTGGTTCCAACTTGCAATTCCTGGTAATTAGGAATGTTGAGCATCTTTTATATTTTATTTTAAATTTGTTTTTAATTTTATTTTAAGTTCCAGACTACATGTGTAGAACATACAGGTTTGTTACATAGGTATACATGTGCTATGGTGGTATGCTGCACCTGTTGAATCCTTTAGGTTCCCTCCCCTTGACCCCTACTCTGCAACAGAAACTTCTGTGTGTTGTTCCCCTCCCTGTGTCCATGTGTTCTCATTGTTCAGCTCCCACTTATGAGTGAGAACATGCTATGTTTGGTTTTCTCTCTCTGGGTTACTTTGCTGAGGATAAGGGCTTTCAGCTTCATCCATGTCCCTGCAAAGAACATAATCTCATTTCTTTTTATGGCTGCATAGTATTTCAGGGTGTATGTGTACCACATTTTCTTTATCCAGTCTATATCATTGATGGGCATTTGGGTTGGTTTCAGGTCTTTGCTATTGTAAATAGTGCTGCAATAAACATACGTGTGCATATGTCTTTATAGTAGAATGATTTATAGTCCTTTGGGAATATACCCAGTAATGGGATTGCTGGGTCAAATGGTATTTCTGGTTCTAGATCCTTGCAGAATTGCCACACTGTCTTTCACAATGATTGAACTAATTTACATTCCTACCAAGAGTGTAAAAGTGTTCCTATTTCTTCATGGCCTCACAAGCATCTATTGTTTCTTGACTTTTTAATAATTGCCATTCTGACTGGCCTAATATGGTATCTCATTGTGGGTTTGATTTGAATTTCGCTACTGATTAGTGATGTTGAACTTTATATCATATATTTTTATGGCCACATAATGTCTTCTTTTGAGAATGTCTGTTCATATCTTTGCCCACTTTTTGATGATAGTTTTTTTTCTTGGAAATTTGTTGAAGTTCCTTGTAGAGTCTGGATATTAGCCCTTTGTTAGATGAATAGATTGCAGAAATTTTCTCTAATTCTGTAGGTTGCTTGTTCACTCAGATGATAGCTTCTTTTGCTGTGCAGAAGCTCTTTAGTTTAATTAGATCTCATTTGTCAATTCTGGCTTTTTTGCCATTGCTTTGGCATTTTCATCATGAAGTTTTTGCCCATGCCTATGTTCTGAATGGTATTGCCTAGGTTTCTTCTAGGGCTTTTATCGTTTTGGGTTTTAGATTTCAATCTTTAATGCATCTTGAGTTAACTTTTATATAAGGTGTAAGGAAGGGGTCCAGTTTCAGTTTTCTGCTTACAGCTAGCCAGTTTTCCCAGCACCATTTATTGAATAGGAAATCCTTTCCCCATTGCTTGCTTTTGCCAGGTTTGTCGAAGATCAGGTGGTTGTAGATGTGTGGTATTATTTCTGAGGTCTCTGTTATTTTCCATCTGTCTATATGACTGTTTTGGTAACAGAATCATGCTGTTTGGTAATTGTAGCCTTGTAGTATAGTTTGAAGTCAGGTAGTATGATACCTCCAGCTTTGTTCTTTTTGCTTAGGATTGTGTTGGCTATATGGACTCTTCTTTGGATCTATATGAAATTTAGAGTAGTTTTTTTTCTAATTCTGTGAAGAATGTCAATGGTAGTTTGTTGAAAATTGCATTGAATCTATAGCTCTTTTAATCGTGATGTTAGGGTGTTGATTTAAGATCTTTTAACCTTCTAATATGGGCATTTAGTGCTATAAATTTCCCTTTTAATACTGCTTTAGCTGTGTCCCAGAAATTCTGGTACATTATCCCTATGTTCTCATTCGTTTCAAAGAACTTCTTGATTTCTGTCTTAATTTTATTATTTGCCCAGGAGTCATTCAGGAGCACTTTGTTCAATTTCCAATTAATTGTTTGGTTTTGAGTGAGTTTCTTAATCTTGAGTTCTAATTTGATTGCACTGTTGTCTGAGAGACTGTTATGATTTCAGTCATTTTGCATTTGCTGAGAAGTGTTTTACTTCCAATTATGTGGTCAATTTTAGAATAAGTGCTATATGGCACTGAGAATAATGTATATTCTGTTGATTTAGGGTGGAGAGTTCTGTAGATGTGTATTAGGTCCACTTGATCCAGAGCTGATTCAAGTTCTGAATATCCTTGTTAATTTTTGTCCCATTGATCTGTCTAATATTGACAGTGGGGTGTTAAAGTCTTTCAATATTATTGTGTGGGAGTCTCAGTCTCTTTGCAGGTCTCTGAGAAATTACTTTATAAATATGCTTGCTCCTGTATGGGGTGCATTTAGATTTAGAATAGTTATCTTTTTGTTGAAGTGATCCCTTTACCATTAGGTAATGCCCTTCTTTGTCTTTTTTGATTTTTGTTGGTTCAGATTCTCTTTGTCAGAGACTAGGGTTGCAATACCTGCTTTTTTTTTTTGCTTTCCATTTTCTTGGTAAATTTTTCTCCATTTCTTTATTTTGAGTCTATGTGTGTCTTTGCACATGAGATGGGTCTCCTGAATACAGGACACCAATATATGTGGACTGTATCCAGTTTGCCAGTATGTGTCTTTTAATAAGGGGAATTTAGCCCATTTACATTTAAAGTCTGTATTATGTGTGAATTTGATCCTATCATCATGATGCTATCTGGTTATTTTGCACACTAGTTAACGAAGTTTCTTCATAGTGTCATTACTCTTTATATTGCAGTGTGTTTTTGCAGTGGCTGGTACTGGTTTTTCTTTTCCATATTTAGTGATTCCATCAGGACCTCTTGTAAGGCAAGCCTGGTGGTGACAAATGCCCTCAGACTTTGCTTGTCTGGAAAGGATTTTATTTCTCTTTCTCTTGTGAAGCTTAGTTTTGCTGGAAATGAAAAATTCTTTTCTTTAAGAATGTTGAATTTTGCCATCCAATTTTCTTTGGCTTGTAGGGTTTCTGCTGAGAGGTCTGCTGTTAGTCTGATGGATTTCCCTTTGTAGGTGACCTGGCCTTTCTCTCTGGCTGCCCTTAACATATTTTAATTCATTTCAACCTTGGAGAATCTGATGATTATTGTATCTTGGGTTGATCTTCTCATGGAAAATTTGAGTGGTGTTCTCTGTATTTCCTGAATTTGAATGTTGGCCTGTCTTGCTAGGTTGGGGAAGTGCTCCTGGATAATATTTTGAAGTGTGTTTTCCAGCTTGTTTCTATTCTCCCTTTCTCCTTCAAGAACTCCAATTAACTATAGGTTCAATCTTTTTACACAGCCATATTTCTCGAAGGCTTTGTTCATTCCTTTTCATTCTTTTCCTAATCTTGTCTGCATGCCTTATTTCAGCTAGGTGGTCTTCAAACTCTGATAGACTTTCTTGCACTTAGTTGATTTGGCTATTGATACATCTCTCTGCTTCACAAAGTTCTTGTGCTGTGTTTTTCAGCTCCATCAGGTCATTTATGTTCCTCTCTAAATTGCTTACCCTAGTTTTCAGCTCCTCTAACATTTTATCAAGGTTCTAGATTCTTTGCATTGGGTCAGAACATGTTCCTTTAGCTCAGCCAGTTTGTTATCACTCATCTTCCAAAGCTTATTTCTGTCAATTTGTCCATCTCATCCTCATCCAGTTTTGCACCTTTGCTGGAGAGGCATTGTGCTCATTTGGAGGAGAAGAGGCACTCTGGCCTTTGGGGTTTTCAGCATTTTTTTCGTTGATTCTTCCTCATCTTTATGAGTTGTCTAGTTTCAATCTTTGTGGCTGCTGTCCCTTGGATGGGATTTTTGTGGGGACTTTTTCCGTTGGTGGTGCTGTGAATATCTTTTCAGTTTTTTGGCCATTTGTATGTTTTCATTGGAGAAGTATATGTTTAAGTGTTTTTCCCATTTTTAATTGGGTGATTTAGTTTTTGTTTGCTTTTGAGTTGTAGGAGTTCATCATATATTTTGAATATTAATCCCTTACTAGACATATGGTTTCCAAATGTTCTCTCCCATTCTGGAGGTTTCACTTTCACTCTGTTGATTATTTTCCTTATGGTGCAAAAGCTTGCTATTTTGAGATAGTCTCATTTGTCTACTTTTGATTTTGTGGTCTGTGATTTTTTTGATGTCATATCCAAGAAGTAATTTCCAAGACCATGTCATAAGGCTATTCTCCCAGATGTCCTTTTCTAAGAGTTTTACTATTTCAAATTTTATGTTTAAATCTTTAATACATATTAACTTGGTTTCTGTGTGTGGTGTGAGATAAGTGTTCAACTTTGTTCTTTGATGTATATATACAGTTTTCTGAATGCTCCTTATAAAAGAGACGATCCTTTCCCCATTGTGTATTCTTGCCACCCTTGTAAGCACTCCGTTGATCATACATGCATAGGTTTATTTCTAGACTCTCTGTTTTGTTCCATTAGTCCATATATCTATGTTACATAAGTATCATACTGTTTCGATTACTGTAGATTTCTAATATGTTTTTAAATTACAAAGTATAATGCCTCCAGGTAACCTATCTCACTTTTAAAGATTTTGGATCTTTTCATTAATCTTTTAAAGGCTTTTGCACTTGTTTTACATTAAATTATTCTTGGTGTTTTTGAGGTTTTCAGCAAATGCCATGCTTTTTAACAGTTATTCTGGCTGCTTGGTGGCTTGCTCAGGTATTTAATCTACAGAATGAGCTTTCCTTTTCCTTGTTCTGCAATGTTTTAAAGACCCTTTAATTTTCTTCCTTTTTTTTAAATTCTTATATGAAATAGTATCGATGTCTCTAGGTGTGGTGTTTCTCATAAACAGGCCATGTTGACTGCTCCATCGTTAATTCACTGATATCATGTAGTTTTTTTTTAGTACAACTATCAATGTACTATCTGATATTATTATGCACAACTCCTAGCCCAATTCTGAATATTAAAATCTTACCTGTAAAATAAACATTAGACTGCAAAGCAATGGAATATATAAAAATTACTACCACTTTTTAAAAATGTATCAAGGCTTTTCATGCCATCTACAAATCTTAGCTTGGAGGGTTACATTTTCTAAAATGCCATAAAAGCACTCCAATCTTTGTTCTTCAAAACATTGTATTCTCTTCCTGCTTAGTTTCTTTCTTTAGTCTTTATTTTCTAAACGGACAAAAAAAGTGTGCATGTGTGTGTGTGTGTGTGTGTGTGTGTGTGTGTGGTGTTGAGGTGTTAGGGTGGAGGGTGGGATTAGATTTAGGTTATGCAAGAGGAGCACTTTGGATCAATCAGATGTACCACCTATTAAATAGTGGGACGACTGCTTTGTATTCCTCTTGGTATGTATCTTGCACAGCTGAACCAATGGACAAAGATTTTTAAAAAGTTAACAGGTCTTTAACTTTTTAAAAAAGTTAACAAATCATGCTACCATATGTGTACCTATGCAACAATCTTGCATGTTCTTCACATGTACCCCAAAACTTAAAATGCAATTAAAAAAACAATATCTGACAACTAATACATAAGAACTTCGACTGCTGCAACGTGAGTGTTGCATAAATGAAAACCCCTCACTGATTAAAAAAAAAGTGAACAGGTCTTTCCATTTTTCTTTCAGTGGGCAGGTTCTCAACAGTTAGACCATCAGTTGTGTTTTTTGATCTAATCCAATCTGCTTTGTGGTATATGGAATCTCTTCTGAATTGACTGTCCTAGTTTTCATTTTGGGTTTCGTCATTTTCCTGGCTTTCTTAGGCAGTCTGTAGGGAAGTTGTGTGAAACTGCCTTAGGGATAGCTACCATGGTAGTTTCTAATTCGATGTTTGGTTTCATTATTTTAATTTGGAAATGACACTTTTAACAAGCTTGACAACGTTGTTAATCATCCCAACTAGTATCAGAAAGGCCAAGTGGAAGGAGGTAGGGAGTATGGCCAGAAGCAGACAGTGATGGTAAGAAAAATTTTGAAGTTATAGTGGGATGAATTATTGTAAGTAGCAGTAGAAAACACAAAAGTACATTGAAAATTATTTCCAGGGACCTAAATAGGTTGTAAAACCAATCTATCATGAAGAATATTTTAAAATATGTTAAAAATTATTTCTAATGTGATGATGTAACTAACGGTTTTGTTATAGAAAGATAAAAGTTTGAAAATTCTTTTTGTAAGAAAATTACTTTATAAAAAAAATCTGTGGATACATAGTAGGTATATGTATTTATGGGGTGCCTGAGATGTTTTGATATAGGCAATGTGAAGCAAGCACATCATGAAGAATGGAGCATCCATCCCCTTAAACATTTATCCTTTGAGTTACAAACAATCCAATTACATTCTTTAAGTTATTTCAAAATTTGATACTTGATGGAGCTTAATTTTATCATCTAAAATATTCGCTAAAGGAAAATATCTGGTTTCTGTAATTTTTACTGTATTAGGTATTATCATATATATGTGTGTATACATGCATTATCCATACACACACATATTTACATATATATTCACACACACACACATGTTTACCTTTGTCTATTTCTTGTTGCACTTTAATTTGAAAATAATTACCAGGGTAGAATATGGAGATGCTCATTGGATTTGGGGTATGAAAAGGCAGAGGAGATAGGCATCTCTACCATCACTGGTATTAAAGTCCATGAGTATAGTTAAAAACATGACGCCCCATAATAAAATAAATCGGGAAAACATATAATAGGCTTTGTATTTGCTATTTTACCCTACCATCTGAAGAGTATGCTGAAATTTTTCTTTATAGGATTTCCAGGCAGCTGACATCTTTGCTCAGAAAAGATAAAAAGTTCCCTTAAAGCTATGTGAAGCTGTCTCAGCAGTTGCTGTGGATTCCATCCACCTACTTTTATGCTTCGTTCTTTGAGGCTATGTCCCAGTGACTCTAAAAGTTATAACCTGTCTCATTTCAACTTGCTTAACAAAAACTGCCAGGGCATCTTCCTTTCATCTACACCACGCATACGGTCACTGTTTTTAATGGAAAATCCAGGGCTGAACACTGCTATGGCATTCTTTTACTTCAGCACTTGGACAACGATGTAGAGAATGGAATACCAAGGTGACAACATAATCATAGAAAGCTTCATACAGCGTTTTGAACCAATGTCTATGAACCAATAGAGTGATATCAAGATCCAGATCAAAGTCTGTCTTAAGTCTCATATTCTCATATGGTCTGAAGAGATTTTCCACTAAGTACAGTGAAAATCCACAATAGGAAGAATATACTTTTGCATTTGCAAGTGCGTGTGCGTGTGTGTGTGTGTGACTTCATACACATGCATGTGTGTGTATGTTTTAAGTGAGAGAGGAAAGGAAAGGGAGACAGATAGAAGCTGAGAAAGATGTGTGTCTAGATGGATTGGGAAGTGTCAACACAACTTTGAAATAATAAATGGACAATTTAACAGTACATAGAATTTGCAAGGCACTGAGAAGTTTTGGCATTTCATAATAATTCAAGTTAAAAATATGATCATCTATTCTATTGAAATGTTTTAGCTTTGTTGTCTCATAGTAAATTCTTAATACTGCATTCCAATGCTATGTAATGGTGGAACATCGTTCTCAGCATTATTTGATGATGTTCCAGCTTTAAACTATTAATACTTTAGCCACTCACAGCATCCTTGAATCCAAGCTCAACATATGTGCTTAATGTACAAATTTATTGAGTAGTTTTTATTTAAAAATTATAATTTAAGATTCTAAATAGTTTCATGTCAGATTTTACAGTTACTTAGAAAAAAAATGGGCAAGATTTTATCTGATATTGAGTATCTAAAAGCTCTGACTCTTTGTCAGGAATGCATTATCTTTAGAGATGAAGTAGGTTCCAAATGAATAAATATAATCAAAACTATGTCAGGTTCAAAGAGGCTGCCAGGGTACTTCTGTGTGAGGTAATTCCAAGATTCTGTCTAATTTATAACAAAATAAGTAAAGATAATCTTTCATCGGGGTATGAGATTGAGGTTGAAGAAGTGTATTTTGGAAAAATAATATGTATCATACATATTTATTGTTCTTTTTACTTGATTTACTTCAACAATAATGAGATGATGCATTTACTGAGAATAATATTTTATAACAATGCTTTAGAAACCAACTTCTCAGTAAATTTGTCTGTAAAACTACAATGGAGATGAGAAGTGTGTGTGTAGTTTGTTTCTCTGACAATTGATTCACTTCTTAAGTGTCCTTTGGAAAGGGATAAATGCACATAGATTTTCAGAGAGCAACAAGCCTTGGGAATTAGATCATGGAAATAAAATAAAAAGCCAAAGGTGATGAGCCATCCTTACGGGGATTCTGGAACGGTCCTATGGCAAAATAATTTTTTCAAAATCCCAGTGACATTACCAGCACTCTTGGAAGATGATTGTGGCATCAAGATTTCTTAAGGAATGAAAACATCTCTAAGGTGGTGAGCATGTCATTCGATCCACAGACTGGGCAGAGGGAAACGGCCCTTCATTTCCTTTTGCAAGCTTCCCCTTTCCTAAATGGTTGTTTATCAATCACAACACCTATTTGCTTGCCACAGAAGTGGAAAATTGATCTCTGCTAACTAATCACTGATGCTATCTCGTTGGCCTTGGTGATTGTCCAGCTTGGCCGTATAATCCAGGCAGAGCCAATTAAGGCAAGTTTGGGGAAAATTATATGTATACAGGGGAGAAAGGATCTCTTCCTCTGAGAATGCAAATACTAAGTATCATGTGAAGCTACAGAATTCCAGAGCTGTTTTTGTTGTTCATGGACAGAACCTGGATAAAAATAAATGACTTGAATGAAAAACAGTGGAGTGAGAGATTCCTAATTACATTATTCAAAATTCTGGATCTGGTTGTGCATAAAGATTATATAATTAACTTTGATTTCCCAATAAATTCTCCTTTTTGCTTAAAAAAACCCACTGCTTTTTCCACTTAAAAAGAAACCCCTGTTTACCAATATAGATATGTTATTCTGAATTTCTAGCTACATGCTGGCTCAGATTCAAATAGAACAGATGATTTGAAAGTTGAAAAAAGTTAAAAGGAATTTATTTTGGAGAGTACATTATTGTCAGGGAGGATATTTCTAAAAGGTCATTGAATTTGGAAGCTTTAAAGGGACCAGGTGGAATACGGAGACGCTCGTCGGATTTGGGTAGGAGAAGGCAGAAGAGACGTGCAGAAAGAGTGAGTGGCATGAAAATCAATCTTTGCTATTACTAGTATGTTGCTAGTAAGAGCTCCAAGGAACTTCTGTGTGTTCATCTTTCACTACATTTTAGATACTTATCAAATATTAATTATTGAGCCTTCAGAGTTTGTTCACTTGCAGTTCTAAACTTTGGATTTTGGCAACAGAAAAAATCAGGAGCTAAAGGAATCTGGGCTATAACACTGGACTCCAGAATTTCTGTTGTTTGAACTTATCTTTCAAACTTAAACCATGTTGACAAAGAAATTGGGTAAACTCCATTGACTTTCCTGTTTAATAAAATGGAGGCTGTAGTGTTGCAATCAAGCCTTAGTGATAGGTTTCTTATATTTGAAGATATATTTAAATGATAAAATCACTTAACAGAAGGTATTGTCTGTACTTTCTTCATACTTTACATATAACCAAATTTTAGCAATGAAGGAATTTAATGTTACATTCATACAATAGTAAACTTTATCATATAATAAATATTCTGACGGCAATTTTAAGTTGGTAGCATCAGTTAAGGCTAAACTACTTAGTTTCTTCTGCCCAAAATAATTTGGAGAAAATTATAATAGGTTTTTCGGTAATTATAATAAATTCAAATTAAACGTTGTAGCTGTCGAAAATTGCCCCTTGGTCTCTATGCTCTATGTGTGGTGTCTCTAACTGGCTAGAAGTTGAGCAGAATACGTAAATTAGAGTACTGACAAATGGTCCAACTGAAGTAAGGGCTGAGATTTCATAGGGACTATTAACATTTATGGGAAAACTAACTGTGAGGGAGTGGAAGATAATTAAACCAGGGCTAATAGCAACAGACTTGAATTTCAGAGGGCCACCTGATATCTTGTTCTCAGTCACTTTCTCTCATGTCTCATTTTCCTCATTCAAACAGGTCAGCAATCATTAACATTTTTCACAGCGTCTGAAACAAATCATTGCATTTCTTTGTAAGGTTTAAAGATCCACATATTTTAGTTTTAGCTTTCAAAACATTTACTTTTCACCATTTTAATTTCTTTTTCTTGATTTTTTAAAAAGTTGAAATAGTCTGGGAATCATTAAGTGCCAAATGCTTTCATCAGGCCCATAAACAATGGAAGATTCCATTGTAATGCAGTTACTTCTTGGGAAGGTTCAACAAAACACATTTACACTCATTTAAAGCTTGGGAAAATAAATCTTGAGGTCTTTTAAGAAAAGCACACTTTAGACCCTCAGAAGTTGTCACAGTACTGAATTTCACAGAAAAAGATTACAAAAGCTATGTTACAGGTTCAATAAATTCTGAAAGTTCTTAGAAGAGTTGACACACATCTCAGTACTTGAGCAATTTCACTTTGTCCCACAATCTATCTTTTGACCTAGAAAATTAGATGAGAACAGAAAATAAGCCTTCTAGAAACTACCTAGTTTTAATCAAAGAGAACACTGAGGTCAGATTATTATCTAAGATACAGGCCAAACAGTTATATCGTTGTTTCTCAGTGTCTTACAACTGTAGACTTATTTTTCTTCCCCAAAAACATATTTCTGTCATATATTTATATTTGAGACATTTTCTATAATGTGATAATTCCTTGGGTTTTAATATGCAAGCTAATTACTCTTTAAAAAATTACCTGATGCATATGGTTTAATTTTTGGCACAATTAAGCAGTGACTGTAAAATTAGTGAGTAAATACCATTAAACCAGTTATTATAAGTATATATGCTAATATGACAGACAGCAGAGAACTGTACCCTGAAAATGGGCTGTCCTCAACATTCCCTTCTAGCCACTTGAAAAAGGAGGGTCTACTGAATCTCTACTACTAGAGTCCATTGTTCTCCATTGATTCACAAGAATAATAATGTGAACTGATGAAAACATGAGGGCATGCAGCACAGACGGAAGGCCAGTGGTTTTCACAGTATTACAGTCTGAAATCCACCTATCTCAAAACCATGTGGATGTGCTTGTCAAAATGCTAGATCGCTTGTCATTATTTCAAGCCACTTGATTGGATGTCTCTAGTAGTGTGTGCCAGGAATCTGCACTTAACAAGTTGCCTCATGTCATTCTGATCATTTTTAAGGCTTAAAAATGACTGTGATGTGTTCAGATGGGTGATCAAGTTTGGTTGGAACTTGCCATGTCTTTAAGCCGAGGAATGAGTGGATCCAAGAGCAGCTGATCTCACAGAGCCATGGCTCAGCAACTTGTGCAGACAAGTAGTTGTTCTGGATTTCTTCTGTAGTAGCAAGGTGAGCTCATGAGGTACCGGCCCAGAAAAGAACACTACTGACTATGTTCACTGTCACTGCTCAGAAGTGTTCTTGAACCTTGTTTTCTGCCACTCCCTCCCCCAACCCCAGAATAAGTTGATGGCAGGTATAAAGGGCTTGTCTACGCAGTCAGCAAGTCCAGACTGCAGAGAAGCTCAGAGTCTAGGAAAATGAATGTCTAGAATCATTTCTCAAATAGTCTTACCAGAAGACAGAAGGATGACACATCTGGATGAAGAATATATGATTGAGATTAATGGCCCTGGCTGCAGCCAAAAGGACCTCAGAGGCTAGTTGAGGAGGAAAAGAAGTTTGTCTTTCAATACATCACAAGCAGATTAGACTCGAAGGAAGAAGTGTTCACAGAAGTGACAGGGCATTGAACTAATGCTTAAATTTAATTCAGCCTGTAACTATTTATAAAACACGTCTAGCCTCTCTCAGGCAAAGAACTGATGTTGAGGGCAATGAAAGTTAAAGTCAAATTAATCAAAATGCAAGTGAAGAAATTTCACCAAATACATATGGCAATGTGTGTTGGGTGGGGAACAGAAGGGCCGAGGTGTCAGGGAAATTTGGGCTTGTGGAGGGAGTGGAGGTTGGCAAAATGGGTCCCTACCTTGTAAGACAGTTCTCTTCCAATAATTTGTCAGAACTTGCAACTCCGTATTAGAGAATCGACTGCAGTTGAACTGGTCATTGCTTGTCTTTATTATTATTAATTTTTATGGTATGGATCTACTTCACTGGTTAGTAATTCCTTTCTTGGCTATAGAGAGATTTGGTTCTGCTTTTCTAATGTGTCAACCACGGATGAAGTGCTTGCCAAATATTTAATAATGGGTTATAAAGTCATTTATGTTGGAGATTATTACTGCCACAGTCTAGGAAATGGAAATTCAATGAAATATAAATGACTCTGTTGTCTCAATATAATGCCAGACTTGAATGAGAGAATGTATGGGCAAGAAAATGGCTATATTAAAAAGCATAATTAGATGGGAATAGTGTCCACACAGTAGCTGACACATACTTTGCAATATCAATAAGTGGGAATTTTTCCACTAAATGCGATTTGTAACTGAACCTGCCTCTGGTGTTTGTTGAATTAAGAAAAGAAAATGAAGATTTTCTGCCTCCTTCCTTCCATCTTTTTCCTTCCTTCAATTCCATCTTTCCTTCCTAGCTGCTTTCCTTCCTTTCTTCTTGAATCCTAGTTTTCTTGTAGGTGACTCTGGCTTATGATTCTAAATGTGGTGGGTGATTGAAAACATTGCAACAGGAGTCCAGGCACTGGACGTCTTCTGGATACAATTCACTGACATGATGGGATTGCATAATCGAATCTCTTCAGGTTTGAGTCCATTTACCCGTAAGAGGAGCAAGATTTGGATGACTCTATTCCATGAAATTAAACAAGAACTTGCTGAGTGTGGGATGAAAAATGGAAAAGGCAGAGGGCTTCTTTCAAGGAAGCTTCAGTTTGTTAGAAGATGTGCACCTAAAAATAAATGTAGCTCACATATCTCTTGAGGCCATCCTATCTTTTGGAAATGAAATTAAATGGATTCAGTGCCTTTTATATTATCCCGTGAAAAATATCTTGCCTTGCATTTTTTTGAAAATTCCTGGAAGTTGTATGTCAACATGGTCAGTTTGGCTCAGGATTTGGATGTTTCTATTTCTACTGAACACTTGATTTAACTTAAATATAATTTTCTGTGTCTATTATCTTTTGTCTGCTCTAGGACTAGACATAGAACTCAATCTACTTCTTTTGAGAGAGGCAGAAGGGCATAGAGGTTGTTTGGTGATGATCTTTGTGCTTAGGATTGAATTCTCACCCTGACAGGACCTGCATAAACTGGACAAGCAGTTTATCTTCAGTTTACTCATTTGTAAAATAAGATAAAATTGTTTTTATTCATATTGTGTTTTGTGAAAGCAAATTTGACCATTAAATGCTTAACATAAAGTATGGTATAATGTAAATATGCAATATACTCTTTATCATTTTTAAAAGTGGTACTTGTGCATATAGCATATGCCCTAAGGCCTAAGAGTGCTGATGAGAGTTTATTACATTGCAGCAACGTAAACCATTGACTATTAGATATCACTGTTTGCTAAGAGCACATCTGTTGATTTTTTAAACCATACTACAGAAGTAAATTGCAATACATAGCAGTACATGCAGTAGTAGAAGGCTCAAAAACCGGAGGCTTAGGGATTCACTTTGTCTTGGGAAAGGGGGAAATGGAAGGCTTCAGAAGAAGGTGATAATTGGCAGATGAATAGGGGTTTATCAAGTCAATAAATTACAGAGGGCATCACAAGTGAAGTAAAGAAACACACAAACCCTCTAATTCTGCATTCACAGAATCATTTCATAGGATGTTTATTGAAAAGCACTGCTTTGGGAGCTGGGGTTACAGGAAAGATAAAACTTGCAAAAAGACTGTATGGACGCAATGTGTTTATGAGAATAGATGTCAGCTCCTTTGGGTGTCTATACCTGGAAACCTTAACTTGGTCTGATATTAGGTTCCCTGAGCATGTCACATTGAAGTTAACACAGCCAAGGCCTCAGGTAGTGCTATCAGTCCTACTGTTTCAAAGACTCCTGCATTGTCTCATGACCATCATTACCTCCACGTTGCTCCAGAATATCACTGTCTTTTACACAGGCTACTGCAAAGACTCCTAACTGCTCTCTCTGCTTCTCCCCTCCTCTCTTACACTCTGTTCTCTACGCAGGCATCCCAGTGATCCTGGTGAAACCTAGAGTAAGTCTATGTGCTTCTTAGCTCAAAACCCTCTGATGACCCCTATTTTGCTCGGGCTAGAGTGGGAGCCACCCCACAGATCATCTGATTCTGTTAACGGCTCAGTAGCCCCAGACCCTCCCTCCCTCGCTCATTAGCCCTAGCCATGCTGGAGTCCTGCTAATCCTCAAACATGTCAAACGTGCTCCTTCCTCAGAATCTCTGTGATTGCTGTTCTCTCAGCCTAGAATGCTCTTCCCTTAGAAGATTTACCCCATACTTTCCTTCAGATGCTTTCTCTAATGTCACTTTCAAAAACTATACAGCAACTGCACTGTAAAAACGCCATCTCCACCATCTCAGTATCCCATTTCCCCTCACCCTGAATTACTACTGCCCATGCTACTTATTCCATCTGATGTACTTCGTATTTGTTTCTTTTTTTTAAAAGAAAGAAGGAGAGGAAGAAAAAGAGGGAGAGAGAACGGGAATATTGCTTTATTCTAAAAATGGCTATTAATAATGGCTGATCAATATTTTGTGTATTTAAAGTGGAGAATGTATATTTTGAGTATTTAAAGTGGAGAGCGCTATACATATTTATTGAGTTTACTTGTTCTGGATCTGAATTCAAGTCCTGGATATCCTTATTAATTTTCTGTCTCTTTGAGTCTAAATCTCTTTATGGGTCTTATGTATCTGGGTGTTACGATCATTAGCTCTTATTGTTGCGTTGATCCTTTTACCACTATATCTTTGTTGCTTTGAAATCTATTTTATCAAATGCAAGAATTGCAATTCCTGCTTTTTGTACATTTCTTTATTTTTGCTCTCCATTTGATTGGTAAGTCTTTCTCCAACCCTTTGTTTTGAGCCTTTGTGTATCTTTGGATATAAAATGGGTCTGGATGTAGTATACCGTTAGGTTTTGGCTGTATCTCTTGTAAAGCTCTTGTAAAGGCTGTATCTCTGTATTTGTTTATTTATTCATTGCTTCTCTTCTTTTCCTAGAACGTGATCCCAGTGAGCTCAGTGATATAGCACCTGTGTCTGGAATAGTATTGGTACATAGCATGTTCTTTGTAAGTGGTTGCTGAGGGAATGAACATATGAGATGTGTTTGATAGAGAGACTTGTGACAAGTGAGGTGGGGGGCTGGTTGGGGCAGGTTGTCAGCAGAAGGAACAGCAAATTCATTGGCTTTGAGCCAGCAAATGCAGTGAGTTGGAAGGCATAAAAATTATGCAATATGGATGGAGTACAGAAAGCAGAGGAAACTAGAACTAGAGAATTATTTCCCTCTACAGTTTTACTGTGATAACTAAAAATAAGATTCATTTGTTATATTTTAGACTTTGTGGCGGAAAGTGGAAAGTGCCTCAAGAATATAAAACAACTAGATTATAGTTACACAATGGAATATTTTGTCTGTAAAGAATGTTCTGAAGTTGTAGATTTGATAAGCTTTCTGGAATTATTTGATGTTCTAATTTGATTAAAAAACTATTTTGGGGAAAAATCTATTTGGTTGCTAAAAAAGAAAATGTGGTTTTTCTTAATCTGCATGTTTTTCTGTCTAATTTTAGAGACTGTCCTTTCTTCTCATTTTGTATTCAATATCAGCAAGACATTTTTGAACTGCTTTAAATTTTTGTCCTCTCTTTTCTTGGCTGTGAGGCTCTTTCCCTGGCTGTTTTTTTTTTTTTTTAAGCAATCCAAGTAGTTTTCCTCTGACTGATAGCCCTGGCGGCTGAGTAATGAGTGCCTCTTATCTGGTTTGGGGACCAGTAGACAAAGTCCTGCCTGCTGATCACGGAACCTGAATGGACGCTGCCATCCACAATAAGAAATGAAAAGTTCACTTTCCAAAAACACATGTGGTGAAAGAAAATGTTCTTTTTACTTCAACAGGGGAATAAAACTTAAAATAAAATATTTTCCCCGAATGAGAACTCTGCTGAAATGGTTGAAGTAGGGGGAAAAGAAATGCATAAATGTGCTGATGAAGCTTGGGAGTGTTGCTAGAAGAATGTTGAAAACTTTGGAATGCCATCGCATTATTTCTTGTTAAAAATGTTTATTGATTTTCTTACTGGAGCTGAAATCATTTCTACATGAAGCAGAAAATTTACTTTGACTTAGAGATTCTTACAGTCTAGCCAAGAAGAGTTGGAAGACACAAAGAATTGGACGCTAATTCGTGTGTGTCCAAGCCCCAATTTGTGTGTCGCTGAGGCCTGCTGGGCCCTTACTAGCATGGCTGCTCCTGCAGCGGCTGCTAGTGGGGAGGTATCAGTAAAAGAGAATGCGGCTGGGTGAGCAAGGGTACGGTAAGTCACCTGTCATCTGGCTTTAGAGAGGGGATTGAATTTTTGCTTAATGTGCCTTAACACAAGGATGTGGGAGAACCTGATCTTTCTTCTGACAGATTTGCCATGATAAGAGAACAAGAATTGCATATGGGATGCCATATCAGAATATACCGGATTTGTGAACTATTAGTTCAGGTTTGCAGCTGTGAAATTCATTTACTTGGTGAATGATGCCTGTTCACAGTACTGAGGGCATAGTTCTGGATAAGTCAGCCAGGGCTTGGGATGAGCTCTAAGAATAGCAGGGAGTAGTATTGTAAAGCAGGAAAATCGATTTGGTGCTCAGCACTAGGGCGGAGGTGGTTTATATAAACTGCAACATGATGGGACTACGAAAAAGCTAATCTTTGAGAAAATGGGCCATCATTGCATGTGAATGTCATAATCAGATCTTTGTTTTGGTTTTCTTTCAAGAAATTCAAGTACAAGTAACTCAGCACAGAGAGGTACAGAATGAAAAGTGAATGTCTCATAAACTTGTTCCACTCTTTAGAAGTAATAATTTCACATTTCTCTTTTTACATAACAAAGGTTCAAAAAATACCTCCTACAGCTGCTTAATATAGAGAGACTTAAGTGTTGTATGCAAAGTTTAAAAATAGCCAAAAGAAAAACTATAATATCATAATATTAGTGACAAAGTGTAGCTGGTTGTGGGAGAAAAGTGTCGGTTACCTTTCATAGCAGCAAGTTGGTAGATAAAATTTGGAGTTCACAGACTAACATTTAGAGGTGAAGTGGAACTATGTGGGAAGATCAAAGTCACAAACGAAAGCACTATAACTAAAAATGCTTGCAGATAGCTAATGCTGTAGTTAAAAATCAGGGTGGAGAATGGATTGGGGTAAGGAAAAGGAATCCCAAAACAGGGAGCTAATTTTGAGCAGTGCCACTGAGCCAAGTTGCAAATGGAGAGACCCTGGCCGATCGCAGTGTAATGTGGACCCAGCGGTGGAGAAAGGCCATGGTGAAATCATGGAAGTAAAATTTTATGGAAGCAGAAAAAACACAGCATTGAGATGGTCATTTATACAGATGATGATGTGACTCAAGATGTTAGGGAAACAGCGTGGAGAAAAGACAAATGGTTGAACCCCATTCCAAATATGTGAAGGAATAGAAAGATGTGACCTATAATCCAAAGGATTCAAAAGATTGAAGGACAGTAACTGAGCATTTAAAGCTAGCATCACAGTGATGAAAACAGTCACTGGAGGCTAAAGAAAGTGCTGACAGTTTTTCTTCTATTTCAGGTAGAACACCGTTACAGATGGTGATGTTGCAATTTGAAAGGAGAAAACTGGCATCTCTTGGGTCACCAAGAGTGAAAATATAGATGTTTATAAACTGCGACACAGAGTTTCCTGAAATCATAGTTTGGGAGTGGAGAAAAAGGCTGGTTAAGTGTTCGGAAGTAGAGACTAAGGATGAGACAGACTGGGTAGGCCTCAATTAATCTGGAGTGAGAGCAGAACATATAATATATGTATTAATAATATGTATAAAATATAATATTAGTGTTTGGTTTTTTTTGACAGAATCTCACTCTGTTGCCCAGGCTGGAGTGCAGTGGCAGCCTTGGCTCACTACAACCACTACCTCCCAGGTTCAAACCATTCTCCCGCCACAGCCTCCCAAGTAGCTGGGACTACAGGCGTGTACCACCATGCCCATCTAATTTTTGTAATTTTAGCAGAGACAGGGTTTCACCATGTTAGCCATGATGGTCTTGATCTCTTGACTTCATGATCCACCTGCCTCGGCCTCCCAAAGTGCTGGGATTACAGGCGTGAGCCACCATACCTGGCCAGTGTATTTTTTTTAAAGTTTTACAATAAATACAAAACGTATTTCAGTTGTTCATGAAATATTTCTTGAGTTGTAATTTCCTAAGATTTACCTTTAATATTAAGGAGAAGTAGGTTACATGCAGGCATGTACTGTAGCCACCCTAAGGCATAAATTTTGTGACCTTTTGTACAGGTAGATAGACATGTATTACTAGGTATGCTCAAACCACTTTTCTTTGACTTCTATAAATTAATGAATAAAGAATACTTAGAAGATTTTCATTGAGTTTAGCTACATTTTCTCTTCTCAACGGGATTCTAATCTTTCCACATTGAAAGTTTATAGCTTCAGCTCCGTTTGATTTATATGAGCAAAAAGAGAAATCTTAACAGTATTTGTTTTATAACTGGAGAAGCATATTTCTTCTAATTTCACATAACACACAAATAGCTAGACAGATCTTGCTTAAGCCTTCAAAAGAAATTCCATTTTAGAGGAGACCCTAATGTGGAAAATTTGAGGCCAAATGATTTAACTTTTTAAAGTCTCATAAGTAGGAGAGAGAGAGACAGAGAGTGAGACAGACAGAGTGAAAGCAAAAGGTGGGAGTAAGAGAAGAAGCAGAAAGAGAAAGAAAAAGACAGAGAGAGAGGTAAAGTAATTTATAAATTAATTGGAATATTTTTCTGCATCACTGAATTATATATGTATGCATATTTTACAATTTAATTTCTAGTTCTCCATAGTGATTGCTGTTAATTTATATAATGCTTGTTTTAAGTTTCAGTTGAATAATTATTTTTGTTTCTGGAAAGCATCTAGTTTAATATTTTCTCTAGATTGTATAATTTAAATGCATCTTTTTATACTAGGATGAAGAAAAGCAGAAGATGCAGTATGAATATATGCTAGTTAAGCCTTAAACATTTACAAAATGTAGAGAGAAAGCAAAAAAGTAGAGATCTGATTCACCAGACACAATTTTTTCAGTATGGGAACACCCATGGACTTCAAAGGGTTTACTACACAAAAACCAGACTCACAAGTTGGGGGAGGGAGCGAAAATCTGCGAACAATTGGCAGTGGTAGAGTCTCCGCCAAGTTCTACAAACTTAGAAGTTGTCCCTTTTGATTTTTATCAGTGAAAAATGTCTGGAATGACCAGAGTCACTTCTAAAGTTTTTCATGTCTTTGTATTTGCACAGACTAAAATAAGTTGAAAAAAATCCTTTAATTTTCAAGAAATTTTTGCCAATTATAATGAATAGACATGAAGTGTTAGTGCTTATATTTCCTTCAGGAACAACTAAAATGTTCATCGGGTTTTTTTTTTTCTTCAGAGTAATCACAGTTAAATGTAAATGTGTCTTATTGTCTTCTATTTACAGTGTTGCTGCATGAGTGTTTGCAGGTTTGTGTTTGTGTGCAAGTTTTAGGATAACTTAAAGGTGGATCAATGGTGATGGCTTTTCCAGAGGCAGTTGATCTGTCATCCCTGTGAACCTAGAGCCTAGTATCATGTAGCGCCACTTGGTAGAAATGGGGATGAGATACATATCATTTTTTATGATGGGAAATCAATTATTTGGAACACAACAATGCACTGTTCATTAGTTTAGTCCACACATTGTAAAACGACCAGCTTATCTCATTTATGAACTTTGAATTTAGGATATCTTTTTCTAATTTGTGTACCATGCAAAATACTTTTGGTTTCTCGTAGACATGGCTTTGGTAGAATTCTGCTGCTCTTCTATTATAGTTTGACAGCTGCAGAAAGCACATACATCTGCCATAGTGAGGTCAAGTGGTACACAGTCATCTATCGTAACAGCTGTTATTGGGGGATAATTTCAAGTATCCAAGGGATGAATGGAATATAAAAGGACATTGCATGAAGTGTATCAAGTTAGGTTTATTGATTTTAAAACTGACTTGTATCAACATACTCTGTAGTTTTTTTCCTAGTACTTCCATGAGGCTCAGCATGAGGTTACAAAGTGAAAAAAAAATTCTTATCTAATTACCTAAATATTTAAGAATGCTGAAACCTTGCTGGGGTAACAAATCAGTGCCAGAAAAAAGTATGTTAAAAAAAGTTTCATGTATGGTTTCTACTTAAAATGTATTACAATCTAAACTTAAAATATACATATAAAACAACAATATGTAGTATATTATATGTAATACAATATGAAATAGATTAAACAGTATATTAAGTAGTAGGTTTAATTTTGATATTATATGATAGGCCTAACGTTGCTTTAATATTATTTGTAAAGTGTTTCTAGATATATGTTTTTCTTTTTCTATCTCTAGGTTTGGGTCTCTGTCTCTAGGATAGACTAATGCTATAACTTCTGAACATCTGTCCTGGTCTATCAGGTCATTTATGTACTATGTGTGTTTTGTCACCATTTTATTTCTACAAAAACAATGCTTTTGATCAAAGTAAAGAGAAGGTTTGAGGAGTTCATATTAAAATGGAAATGTATAAACACACACATACTCAGTCCAATAGAGCTTGTAAGTGGGTTTGTTCAATATGATTAGAAATAAAGAACATATTTTAAGTGAAAGGAAACTATTGGTTATGTGAAAGATTACAAAGATAAAGAGATGTTTGGGGGAAGTTAGCAATAAGGGAAGGATTATTGGAGGTAATTATATCTTTTGGCATTGTGTAACTTTTTCACCATTTACCATTCTTTGCTTGTCTGACATCACCACAATCAACCACTAATGAGCGAAGAAAGCTTTCATGAACAGAAATCCTCAACACTTAAATTTTTGTAACCTGCATTTTAGTCACATGTAGGGAGAAAAGAACTTTTATGTCCGGATGATGCCATGTTTGATTCATTTTATGCTAATTCTAAAAGAATAGATTATTTGAATCTATATCATATTTGTGGAGCTCTTGGGAATATGCACATTAATAAAGGCGATGCTATTGAAAGTTATGTTTTGTTTCTGCTGTTTATCCTTACTCTTCAGTGATCTTATCCAGTTCCATCCCTTGAAATGCCACCTATATGCTGATGACACAAATGTGTATTGCCGGCTCAGACTTTCCCTTAAACTCTCAGCTTCGTCATCCAACTGCTGTGAGACATTTCCTTGGTCATCTAAATGTGGAGAATCAAGTTGTCTTTTCTATCTCAAAAATAAATAGGTAAAAAATTAATAAATAAAATGTTTGTTAAGTTCTAGCATTTTTAATAGGCCTCACATTGCTATGATGTTATTGTAAATTTTCAGTGAGGACTTAATTTATTCAAGAGTGTTATTAAAATAAGAAAAAAATGAATAGCTTTTCCATCTTCTCTTTTACAATAGAGCAGATGTTGACTTTTTTCTTGTTACAATGGTTGTCTTAATTCAGTCAACACTGTTCTTGTTCATAGTAGCCTGATTGATTGAAGAAGCTGAGCAGTCCAGCAGAAGACATCTTTTAGAAGATACAATTTTTTTTTTCAGACCAAAAAGTCAATTTCCCTTGCAGACACCTTCATATGCACACTGTGGGATTCTTGGATTTTGTTTTGCAGACTGATGAACCATTGTGGGGCAAGTTACTCATGACTTCATCCCTATTACAAATGACAGTTAAGAGATTTAGTATGCATATGTAATGATTTGCCACATATGCATAGAATTAAATGTCCAGGTCTTCTCTAATGTTTCAGGCAGGATCTGCTGCTCTACTTGGTATATGATTGTAAAACATGGCAGAGTTAAGGGATTTTAAGAGCATGTAAAAACAACCTTAATGATTACCAGTATGGAAGACTTAGTCTCAAGAAGTGATAGATAGATGTGGGAATGAGCACTATTCTAGGAATCAGGGGGTCTGACTTCCTGGGCTCAGCCCCAGTTCATCCAAATCACATGCCTGGGTAGCCTCCCCCTGAGCCCAAGATGGTCTCATTTTCTAAATAAGGAGAATAATCATTATCTTGCTGAAGTGCAGGTTGTTGTAAATAATAAAAGACATAATAAAACAGTTGATAAAAGGCTAAGGAGAGTTTATATATTTTTCCATGATAAAATGAGTGTTCACTTCAGACAATACAGGAGCAGATTCAAGGAGAAAAAAAAAAACCAAAACACCTAATTAAATCATAAAGTTGACACCCAACTGATAAAATTAAAAATATGCAAAAGACAACATAAACATGAAATATTTCTGTTTCTGGAATCAAGACAACCCTGGCCAAGTTAGCATGTTCAAAGCTAATCAAGAATGGTTAGTTTTAGAATGTCTAAAGAGAAATTGTGTTCTGTTCAAGGGAAGTGGTATCTTGGGGTGAATTTCCTAAAAGATCCTGGGATGAGGCTTCATGCACTTTACCTGTTAGGAAAAACTCCCTGAAAAATGTAAAGTTTTGAGTAAAGAAGCAAGAAGTAAGGGAAAGAGGTCGAGCAAAGGTGTGTTATTAAATCGAGACCTGCAAAAGGTAAATTTGGCTCAGTCCCACATGGGAGATCTTGAGATCCTGTTGGTCACATCTAGAATTTAGAAGGAAAACAGTATCAGAGAAAATAGTTGTAACTGACAATTAAGGATGATTGACCCTGAAAAGACATACTGACATATAAATCTGATAAATTGAATTCAGCCCATATTTGCAGTATGGTTCTAGAGATTAACGGATGTTTTTAAATATTCATTCATGTAGTCATCCATACATTCTACGGATTATATACAGACATCTACTATATGGCAGATTCTGAGTGAGGCAGTAAGGCATACCCTCAAAAGGTTACTATATAGGGAAAACAGAATCAGAGAAGAGTTTATAATAACAAGGACAAGTGTTATGATACCCTCAGGGCTTTACCCAGTTTTGTCACATATTAGTAAAGAGGCAGGAAAGCCAAATGAACACTCATCACTGTGTGACCCTGGGCAAATTACCCAACATTTTCTCAGCATGCTATGGATCTGCGCTATGCAGATAACATCTGTGCTATGGAGATCACAACTCTACATAAATGATAGTTTATTTTTGTGAAGACTAAATGAGATAATGCTGCTTGGAATTTTATCTTTATTTCCACTGAATATTTAATTCATACAAGTAACCTCAATTTTTCTGATTCTAATTTTACCAAAAAACCTGAATATGCATTAGCTTTCATTCAGATCTGCATAGAGACAAAAAGTACTGGCAAAGAATACGAATGGCTGAGTCTTCTGGCAGTTACATTTCACACTGTAAATTGAACTTTACCTTTATAGACACATGGAACAATAACAATAAAAAGTTGTTTAACATCTTCACTGGAATTTAAGGCAGGGTGGATTCTAGTGGCTGCAGGAATCTTTTGTTGTTATTCTCACAGAATCTTCTTCACCAGAGACTTTTCTCACTCCTGAAATGGTGCACTGATAGCATGAAGATTTGGAAGTCAGAGAAAGGAGACTGCTAATTTGCTTAGAAATGATCGAAGTCAGAATACTTGAGGCAGATGGACTGAAGGGTTGGTACTTTAATCACTTTTTATATTCCCATCTTAGAGTTATAGGGATAGCCCAACAAACAACATCTGTTAGCGGGCAGATGAAATTGCGACAATTTACGAGTCGTATATACTCCCAGCCCAGGGAGGAGGACATAGTATGATGTGCAGTGTCACATGAGGGTTGCACCTGGAAATAGAGTGAACAACCAGAAGTTGTGGGAGACAGGCATTGTGGTATTGTAGCATGCAGAGGCTGGAGTACCCCCTGGTTCCAGGAGGATGTGATTAGCTTATTTGAGCAATTTCACTGGCAGGAAACTGAAACCTGCTACTGAGGGATAAGTAGGGACTGTACCTAGTCCTTTTGATAGGGAGGGTTTTTTGGGTGTGGACCTTACCCATAGAGTTGGGAGGGAATCTTGTAGTTAGGCCCTTGGAAGCCATTTTAATAGATGTCAAGATGGCACACATCTGAGTCTTAATTCAGGGCATTACACTACAGATGGCCAGAGGGGAGGAGTCAAAGAGAAGAGGAGGCTCTTTTACCAGGCATGATGAAGAGAAATTTTATGGAAATTGTATGTATTTTGGAGATGTTTTTGCCCAAATTATTTTAGGTCTGCAAAGTAAAACCTCCTCCTCCATCTCTTCTCTAGCAAATCCAATAGCATCAACTTCAATAATGCAGGATTTGGTTCAAGTAGAGCTTTATTGATAAAGCAAAGAGGTGCTGAGCCTGTCTCTAAATTTGGCCTGGGGTTAGAGCAGAGACTGCCTTTGGGGACAGTAGTCATGAGTTATATTGATCATTACGTTATGAGCTTGGTTTTCTGAGTCTATTATCTGCTTTCCAATTTTGTCAGTACCCTGAAGCTCAGATCCTGGCCTGCAGTCATTTGACAAATAAAATGCCAGCTAGTGGGCCTTCTCAACTGATACCTTCTTCTGGGCCATGTACTTTCTATACCTGACATATGACCATTCTAAATTAAGTTTGCTAATACTGAAGTATGCTGGCTCCCTTTCTTTTCTCATACATTTTTCAAGTTCAGGGTTTTGTTTTTTCTTTCTTTCTTTCTTTCGTAACCTCTTTACAGATTACACAGCAGAAAACAAACCTTTTAAAAATAAATTATCTGACTCTTTTATTAAATATTTTCTCAGAATTTACAATGAGCAATGTTTTATCCTTGAACAGATTTTTATCTTTCAAATGTCTGTCTTTAACCTTGTGCTGGAAAATTCACTTAAAGAACATGATTAACATTTTCAAGAAATGCATTCATGATTGCGCTGAAGTTAACAAAGAAAGAAAATGAAAGGCAGAATATTATTTTTATTCTTATTCTCATTAAAAATGTTCAGAAATAGATGAGCCAGAGGATATGTAGGTTTAAGGTAAGATGAATGATGTAATACATATGATATGGTTTGGCTGTGCCCACAGTCAAATCTCATCTTGATTGAAATTCCCACGATTCCCACATGTTGTGGAAGGGACCCATTGGGAGATAATTGGCTCATGGGGGTAGGTCTTTCCCATGGTATTATTGTAATAGAGAATGAGTCTCATGAGATCTGACGGTTTTAAAAATGGGAGTTTCCCTGCACAAGCTCTCTCTTTGCCCCCTGCCATCCGTATAAGACGTAACTTGCTGCTCTTTGCATTCTGCCATGATTGTGAAGCCTCCCCAACCAAGTGGAATTGTAAGTCTATTAAACCTCTTTCCTTTGTAAATTGCCCGATATCAGGTGTGTCTTCATCAGCAGCATGAAAACAGTGTGATATGTAAATACAACATATTTACATAATCATTTAAAAAGTCCTCTTGGAAAGCCTGCAGGTATTTCTAAGCTATGGATAGTGCCTTCAAAACGTAATGAGTAGTAGATAAAAGAACAGGAAGAGACAGAAAAGGAAAGCAGAAGTAGAAATTCTACTTTTTTTGAAACAGGGTCTAGCTTTGTTGCCCAGGCTGAAATACAGTGATGCAGTCTCAGCTCACTGCAGCCTTGACCTCCAATGTTCAAGGCATCCCATCCACCCACTTCAGCCTCCCAAGTAACTGGGACTATACCTGTATATACTGTACCACCATGCCATGCTAATTTTGTTTACTTATTGGAGAGACAAGGTCTCACCATGTGGCCCAGTCTGCTCTCTAGCTCAGGCTCATGCAATCTGCCCATGTTGGCCTCTCAAATTGCTGGGATTACAGGTGTGAGCCATCACACCCAGTGTGAAGTAGAAATTCTACAGTACAGATATTAGAAGAAGTTCAGGGCAGGGACTCAGAAAACTGTGGGTTGCCCACTTGCCTCTTTTCATTCCCTTTACCTTTCTGCCACATTGTCAAAGGTAATTTTGTTTGTGTTTATTTGACTCATTAATAGTTTTTTAACCTCTCCCCAATTCAATGTTTTAAACTCTGTGGTATATCGTAAGCCCATAGTATAATTTTAAAACCTGTTTAACTTTGAGCTACTTTGACCTTTCCTCCATTTCTTGTCTGAGGATCTGGCAGGAATTTGTGGTTTTCAGATCACAACCTCTCCTCCATCTTTCTGTGGCAAGAATATCTCATTTGCCTAGTACGAATGTTTCCTCACCATGTTCTTTCCATGTGCTGCATCCTCCCTGCACTTTGGGAACTCCTAGGATTAGTCAGGATAGCTAATCCCACTGGCCACAGTTGCTAGTTCAGGAAAAAGCTCATGACCTAAGCTAACCTTTGCAGCCAACTAAATATAGTTCTAGGCCTTTGGTTTGAGCTTGATGGGAAGTGGTTCTTTCTGCTAGATTAAGTCTTCTGGTCTGACTGTAAACCTACAGCTTATGGGGGCTGCTGCATGGACTCAAATAATTGAGCCAACTCACAGAACAGAGGGCAGAAAAATGAGTCTTGGGGTATTGCCTGAGACATTTAAGTAATATGAACCGATATGTAACTTTTTTTTTTTGCTTATTTTACTTGAGAACCTACTTTTAATTTTGAAATGGGGACTTCTAATCATGTTATGAGTCATTTACTTTCACCTAATCACCCTGATTTTTTTCTTCATTGCATTAAACTAGTTTGTAAATTATGCCCTACATGTAAACTAACACATTCACCCCCCAATAGTACATTCTGGCATTAAGTAACTGAGAGGAAGGTGTTAAAGTGGATGGCTTGAGATCCTCTCACTTCCCTTATGGGAGAACTGTGGCTGATAGAGACTCTACGGGGAGAAAGAAAAGAAGGTAGGTTACTCCTTAAAATCTCCCTGTCAACTTAACTGCTGAGTAATAAACTAACGTTATTTGCTAGTAAGAAATATCTTAACTCTTGACGGCTTTCGCTGGAATGCCCCAAGCTAGGGATTGCCGGGGAAAATAGAACCCGGGATTTATCAGGCTTGGCTTCTGGGGGATAGCAGGGTAATGTCATGAAAGCTGTGCCACTCGCTCAAGTTGTTTAATATTTTTAAAGTTCTGAATTTATTAATCTGAACCAGAATCTGGAAGCTGCTACTGATGATCACGATAGCTCTTTGCTGTGTCTGAGCCCTTTGCTTGACACATCCTTGAAATGATTAGCAAAGTTCGATAGGTAAAATCTCTTTCCTGAGAGTCTGATTTGACAATCAGGTCCGTAAATTAGCTCAATGACCTAAGTGGATTAAGGGACGTTTTACTGCATTACTAAAGCTACCAGCTAAGCTTGGCCTATAAGAGAGTTCCCTGAGGGTCTCTCTGATTGTCTTGCATTAAGTTAAAATATACTTAATTCGAGTTACACAAGAGCCTAGGTGATTAATATGCATGGCTTCTGCATCTACCTTTTAAATAATGTTAGAGAGAATTTCTTGAAATGGGATTGTTGTGGCCTCATTGTTAAATGAGTCTTAAAGATCACCAACAAAATCATCACAGCAAATATGACCACATTCCAGCTGGATACACCTCATCATCAGTACAAGACTTGAAAAAGAGGTGAAGAAAACAGATTTTGAAACACTGACTTTTCACTGATTTCTAGAGTACAACAGTTGAGTTGAAAGTGCCACGGATATTGAGAAAAGTCTTTCTTTGAAGAATATGAATCTTTGATGTGCTATAAATTCTTCTAGAAAAGGAAGAATGTCCTCTTCATCCGAAGCCTAGTGGGAATAGCTTCACAAAGTCCAGTCAGAACTTGGGAATCAATGGAACAGATACATTCCTCCTTATTAACTAAACTGGTCCCCAGTGCCTCCCCTTCTCACTCACTCCATCAATAACAGGAGACAGGAAGCCAGGAAGAGACTGGAGTTGGGTATTGGGGGAGAAGCCAGTGGAGTGAAAAAATGAAGCCCACCAAGCAGGCAGCTAATGCGAAGGAGATAAAATTCTGGAAAAGAAGAGGTTCAACCCTAAACTAAATTATGGGTTTTTTAAAAAACAATTTCTTGGATCTTAATACATTGATTAGTGGAAAAAAATGGACTTGTAACAGTAGCTATAAGTCATCAGAGGACATTTTAGTTTTATGAAGGGGAGTGAATAGTTAGGAAGATTGTCTGTGTTTTTATCCATGGTTGAGAGAAGAGCCAGCAATTACAGGGGATTTGAATGATCAGTGGAGGTGGGAGCATGGGGAGTTAGGGGGCAGAATAAGATACTTTTCTGACTTGAATACTTTTTTTTCTTAATATCACCAAACAATATACTTGTTATATTTCTCTTTCCATAACTTTTGGTGATGCAACTGTGATAAAAAAAAAAAACAAATCTCAAATGTAAGCATATATTGGGCTAGGAGATATAGATGTACTTAAATAACTCCTTCTGTTAGAAGGGCCCGAGATCAGGGGCCCTTCTTGGGGAGATCTATGTGAAATGACGGGTAGACATGGGCTATAAACATGTGGGCCTCTTCCCTCAGCTAGGAGAATCTGGTGGTTCATCTCACCCTTAGAATGCTGCACAGGGTGGGCTGAGGCCAATGTTGACCCTGTATCAGAGCCATCATCTTGCTTTGTCCACTTCTGCTTTTTTCCCTTCCCTTTCCTTCACTGATGCTGATTCTCAGGCTGTTTTCTCAAGAAATCTCAAATTCTCTCTAACATTACTCACAGACAAAAGGGGTTTACCATACTAAACCCATATTTGCCGGGCGCGGTGGCTCAAGCCTGTAATCCCAGCCCTTTGGGAGGCCGAGGCAGGTGGATAACGAGGTCAAGAGACCGCGACCATCCTGGTCAACATAGTGAAACCCCGTCTCTACTAAAAATACAAAAAAAATTAGCTGGGCATGGTGGCATGTGCCTGTAATCCCAGCTACTCAGGAGGCTGAGGCAGGAGAATTGCCTGAACCCAGGAGGCGGAAGTTGCATTGAGCCGAGATCATGCCATCGCAGTCCAGCCTGGGTAACAAGAGCAAAACTCCGTCTCCAAAAAAATAAAAAATAAAATAAAATAAACCCATATTTGACACTTAGGTGTATTGGAGCACAATTTGGCATGACTATTAAGATTTACATTTATTTTCTTAAATGTGTTCAAATGTAATTCCTTCGAGGTCCTAGAAGAAATACATTTTATTATATTGGTATAAATTATGTGGAAGTTTTTAGAGGAAATTTAGTACTGTGTAATGTGAAACGAAATCATTTTTACCTTCACTGCCTTAAAAGAAACATAAAATATATAAATCTAATTTAGAAGTTTCAATAGTTTGTTAGTTCATCATTAGTTTATTAGTTCGACCTATTTATGCTAAATTCCCTAAATGTATTTTTTTCAATTTGGAGGAAACATTTTTTTTGTGTGTGTGTGATGAGCCATTAGATAATTTTCAAGAAGGACATAAAACTGATATGTATCTTTACTTGCTTGCAAGATAATATAAGGCATATCCATGTTCATTGATTCATTATTTTTTTTCCTGGTTAAATATACTT
>CM052650.1:141810672-141914455 GCA_028533165.1 Leontopithecus rosalia | reverse complement strand
GAATTGCAATGAAATGCAGACTTCTATTCCTGAGAAGCAGGAATGAGAAGCAGAGTGGAATTTTGCAAAGGAAACGGAACTTGAACTCAGCAGTTGTTGGTTCCACTCCTTGCCTAGCTGTAATATTGGGCAAGTCATATAAATTCTCCAGGCACAGTTTCCCTTTTGGCAAACAATAGAATATGAATATGTTGCCAGGTCAGTGGACATTTCAAGGACAGTTTGATTTTTATGTGATGTCATCTAGTTTTAAATGCTCTATTAAATTTTATTTTTTTTAATTGTATAAGCTTAAGTAAAGGTATTGGACAATACTTCTTTAGCACAGACAAAACACTATTTCATTTTTTTTTCTGCCTTCACAACTCAGCTTCTCAAAAAAAGAAATCTGCTTTCAAACTCTGCTTTTCTCTATTTTTTAATTATCACATTATACACGTCAGTGTCTTCTGCTCCATCACCCCATAAAAAGAATCTCTATAAAAACACTCAGGACTTCGTATCACTAACAAAAACGTATATTCTTTTTTGTTTTGTATTTTACCTGACCTGTAAGTAGCATTTGAGCATCTCAAGTAACCTTTCCTTCTTGAAATCATTGTTTTATTTGGCTTCGTTGACACATAATCTGCTTTCCTCTGATCTCTCTGGATGCTCCTCAATAGCCTTTTGGAAAGGTTTCTTCCTTCTCCCTCTGTGCTTTAAATACTGTAATTTTAAAACTTGCCCTAACCATTTTTCTTTTTCAATCTGTGCTCTTCACACTAATGTCTTCAAGTACTCTTCACACAGCAAATGAATCCCAAATGTGTACCTCTAGCCCAAACCTTCCTATGGACGATTGGAATCAATTGCTTTCCAAACATCTTGTTTTTAGGCCATTTAAACTCAACATGCCTAAAACTCAACTAGTGACATTTTCCATAAAACTTAGTTCTCCTTAAGGATTTTATATCTTCACACTTGTTATTCATCTCTATCAGTTATGCAAATTGGAACCCTAGGACTCAACTGCCATCGTGATTGCTCTTGCACCTGGAATTTCTCATCCATATGCTTCTATATTTCTTACAAATTCTACTTCTCTCCATCTGTACTGCTGTCACCTTCATCCAAGCAACAGTCTTTGCTCTTGAAATCACTTCTTCCTCTCTTCCTCTCTTTCTTTTATTTATTTATTTATTTATTTATTTATTTATTTATTTATTTATTTATTTATTTTGAGACGGAGTCTTGCTCTGTTACCATGTTGGAGTGCAGTGGCACGATCTCAGCTCAACCTCCACCTTCCGGGTTCAAGTGACTTTTCTGCCTCAGCCTTCCGAGTGGCTGGGACTCGGTGTACGCCACATCACTCAGCTAATCTTTATACTTTTGTAGAGATGGGGTTTCACCATGTTGGTCAGGATGGTCTTGATCTCTTGACCTCGTGACCCACCTGTCTCAGCTTCCCAAAGTGCCGGGATTACAGGCATGAGCCACCATGTCCAGCCCGCTCTTTCATTTTTAGTGCATTCAGCAAAACAATGATTTGTTAAACAAAAAAACTGATTATATCTCTTTCCTGCTCAAAATCGTTTATGATTTGCTAACTTTTTTGGTGCAAAATATTTTTCATTCTCATAGTTATAGAGCCTGCCTGATGTGGCCTCCATTTCTCTCACTAGCTTTGCGTTGAATTGTTTTTCACCTTGCATACTGCCCTGTGGCTTTTCTGTCAGCTCTTAGATTTACTAGGGTTCTTTCTGCCTCAAGTCTTTGACTTGGACTACACATTCTTTTCCCGACACCCTTCCACATCTTCATTCACTTGTACTCATCATTACCTCCAATGCAAAGACTTTACTGACCCTCCAGACATGGTCATGTCTCCCCTGTTTGCCCTCTTGCAGCCTTGTAGATCTCTCTTGGCACTTACGACAGCATATAATCCTATCTGTGTCCTAGCTTGGTTACTGTGAGTTCTCAATTGGTCTGTAAGCACCATAAGAAATGATGCTACAGTTTTTGTTTATCATTATATTCCAAATGTCTAGCATAGTTCCTGGTATTTAGAAAAGATTCAGTTAATACTAATTCAATGAATGATTTTGAATAAGGTTTTCTTTCAGATTTTAATATTTTTATATATATTTAGAAATTATAAAAGTGTGTTTTGTGATTCATAATAATAACAACCTGTTCCTTCTCCCATCCACGTCTTAGAATGTTGCATCATGAATTCTGTTCTGCTGTCCATAGGAGACACAGGCCTGGATAGATGTTTATTTTAGTATCACTGTTAAGGAAGTTAGAAAAACACTTATTTCTTTTTTCATTAAGGCATTGACTTTGGAACAAGCGTTTAAATATGTAATTTTAATGCCTGGCATCTTGCCCTTACTTAGGAAAATGGTTGGGAATTAGGTTGGGGCAGCAACTTACTTTCATCATCTGTTTATCTAATAAGGGACTTTAATTCCAGTTTCAGCTGCAATCTGAACTACCTTTCTTCCCTCTTTTCTATTCCCCCATTGTTACCTGTCCTCCAAATGCTTTTCACTCAATCCTCTTCAATTGCTCTATTGATGAACTTTCACTTACACAAAATTTTGCATAGAAACTTCTGGGCTCTTGAAAACCCCTTGTGATGGAGCAGCTATATCAGATCACTTTCTGGTGAACCCAGCATAGATCTTTTCTAAGGATCAATGTAATGGTTCATTACTTAGCAGACCCTGTGACCACCACTTCCAAGTTCTTTGCTTCCTTATCTTTATGCCATATTCTCATTGTAGTCCCATGTCTTATTTGCTATCATTACCTTGGAGTATATAGCAGGACTCCCAAAAGCATCTTCAGAGTCACAGACATGAGACTTAGCTGGAATTTCAGTGGGGCTAGAAACTGTGAGAGCATAGCCCTGGTTAGTGCCCTTCTGATCGCCCCCTAGAGTATCTTTGCGAAACTTCCTGTCACTCCTCGGAGACTTTTACTTACTCCGTTGCTGCCCCCAAGAAATCTTAGAGGCTCACTTTGTCCTCTTCTTCACAAAGAGAGTGACATTAAACTTGGTTAAGTTTCTTCTAGTTTAAAAAAAATTAAGCATCACTTCCTGGAGTCTGTCCCTTGCAAAACGTTGTTCTTTATACTTAACTTTACCCCTTTGTAGGGAAGTGTGAAGTATTTGACTATACTTACTCATTTCACATTCTTTTCCCAATCAACTGAATCTGGCTGTCCCTCTGACTTCACTTTATGGTGGAGGTTGTCTATATCCTCTTAATTGCTGACTCCTAAAGATTGTTGGATGTGTGTGTGTGTGTGTGTATGTGTGTGTGTTCTTTTTCCTTTGACTTCTGAACAATTGTTAATACCCATTGCAACTTTCTTTTTGAATTTCCTCCTTCACTTGAAATCTTTGACACTCATTCTTTCCCAGCTTTTTTAAATTCTCTTCCCCCGTCAGTCATCTTTAATAGTGTTTCTTCTCTCACATTTTAAAATGTGGGATTGCTAATGACTCCTTGTCAGTGTTTTCTTTCTTTTACATGGCATCCTAGTAATTTTATCTACACTCCTGGGTTTGGTTACTGCCTACACACTTTGGCTGTCTCCTGTGGTGGTAAATAGCTTAAGATCGGGGAGCAAAGAACTTAACCGGGATTGTGGTGTTGCTACTTCTTTGCTGAACCCACATGAACAAGTCACTTCACATCCTGTAACTTGGTTATTTTATTTGCTCCTCCCCAATACCATTGAACAGCTTAAATTTGTTCCACAGAGTAAAAACCAGAAAACAACTTTTCTAACATATATATTTTTATAACTGGGACTGTAAGATACATTCAAGACTCTGTCAATCTGACTACTTGACTAAGCACTGGATTTTGGAACTAAAGACACAGACAAACAGGAACATGTGGTATGAGTGGGGTTAGGGACATCCAGTTTCAGTAGCAGAAGTTCTAGTACTAGCATCTATGGTCTGGCTTTGGGGAGGAGAGTTGCATGCTTGAACATCAGTGTGCAGTGGTGACATTAGGGCCACGTCAAGGGGAGCAGAGTCTCCAGTGAATTTGCAGGCTTTGTACCTTGTGGTTTGCTGTGTAGATTCAAAGACCTCCTGTGATAGCAACAAGCTAACTAACAGCCCTTAATAGATTTCTGCTAAAATAACTAACGTGGTTTTTCCGCAAGAAGCTGCCATTTCTTCCCTAATGAGACTGTGTTTCTCTCTTCCCTGATGAACCTAGAATGACTTTGCCAGGTGCAAATACCTTGTAAGTGTAAAGAGGATTCCCTGATGACATCACGCCATGGCGTCTCCAGATCTATAACTAGAATCAGTGCCTTCGGGTGGGTGTAGAAAAGCATTTACAAGTAAAACATAAAAGGACAAGGCTCACATATATGAAGATTACATGGCTTTGCCAATTTATACAAACAAGAACTGAGAGCTGATGTGTGAGAACAGATTCTATGGGCATTGGATTAAGAAATGAGAGGCGTAATTGTCTATCAGTAATGTCTAGATCTTGCTGGTGACCTGTTTTTTGTTTTGTTTTGTATCATTCATGAGCTAAGTTTGGCTTTTATGTTTTTAAATGGTATCAATTTAAATTGATTTTTATAAGTATACACACTATATCTTAGATTTGGTCTCAGCTGAAAATATTTACTGTTTTGCTGTTTAAGAAAAAGTTCCCTGGACCTGATCTAGGCTCTGAAGAAAGAAGTCCTAAATTCCTGGAGGTAGAAACAATGGATTGGCTTTGTTCTTTACTATCTAATTACTTTCTGCTAAACTTGTCTGGCAAAAGGGCCTTCTTTCATCCACTATTAATGTGGCTGCTCTTCGAAATGCAGAGAGTGGGTAGTATGTTTGGAACGCAGGCTCCATAAGACTGTCACGTCCAGTGATAAAAATTTGTGTAAGACTATAAGCCAGTCATTAAAAGGGTGTGCAAACATGTAAAAAAAAAAAAGATTACCACATAAAAAGTAGTCCCACTGATCTCAGATATCTGAGGGATACGTTTAGCTTACATCAATGGGTAAAGAACCCCAACCATATGAGCAACTGGCTGAGGGAAAAATGAACAAACAAAACAAAAACACGGTTTAGATGAAGGAGGAGAAATGTCATAAATTCTAAATGCACCCTTGTGACTACTTGCGGTATTTACACATTTTTTTTCTTTCATGGGTCATGTATACATTTGAATATTCTAGTATATCTCCCCTTTTTCCTTTTTCTCTTTTATATGGGATATCTTCATGGTGGGAAACTTTGTCTCTTAACTCATAGTTTACAGAATATCCAGCAACAAGAGACACTCATGACAAAACTAGATTAGTAATGATATTGAATAGAATGACATTGGAGTCATGATTATTCAGAAGTCCTGGATTTGGAGCGATTTGCCATTTTGATGGAAAGCTGTAATGTCTCCCTCTGAAGAGAGCATAAAGAAATTTTTATTAGTGGAGTGATAATTGAATTAGGAAGAATATATTTGTTCTTGCCATTTACACATTTATGTAATAAACCGGGGTGTAAATATAAAGAAGTACACTCTAATAGATATTTACAAATTATCATTTGCTACCTATAAACACTCTATTTCTAGAGCATTTCTTACTTTAGAAACTCATTATTTCATAGAATCAAAGCCACAAAGCCAGTTTCTCAGAACCTTGCTTCATTACTGGAGGGTAGGCATATTATCTCACTGCAAATCGTGCGGACCAGCTGGAGACTTTAATTTGGAAGCCAATCGTGCAAATAACAGGGTGGCATATGCGATTTATCATGAGGGGGACAGCAGTTACATTGTGTCTCCGAAAGTTGCAGGGATTCTACCAAGAGGAGCCAGTGCTCAGTGTGTGAAGTGAGAGAGGCAATTTTGTGTGGCTGGACCCTGTGGTGGAGGCAGTGGTGTAGCCAGGAAAAGGTTTCTGCTGGTGATTTGGACTTGGTTTCTGGCTGCATGCACTCCACATCTAATCACCTGGCCCTCCTGGAGGGTGCCTGAACTGTCTAATGTCATTGTACTTAATAGGATCATTTCTTGTTAAACTTGCTAAAGTCAGTTACATATATATTTTCATTCAAGAACCCTGACTAATACACTCTTCAGTAACATCTCAACCATGTTAGCTTTTGTAGTGTAACCAACCTAACCCAAAGCTTAGTGTCTTCAGAAAATAATAATTTCTTAGCTAGTTATTCTGGGAATCATATTTTTTGTTGTTGTTGTTGCCACAGTTTTTCTTAGGCTCACTGGTGTGGCAGCAGTCACCTGGCTAATCCACCAGGAACTGGGTGGTCTCTGCTGGCCTCACTCCCATGAGTAGTGGTTGGTGTTGGCTATCAGCTAATGTGAAGATGGTGGCTTAAGCATATGCTCCTGGAAGGTTTTCCTAAGCTCATTCCTGTGTGAAAAGTGCAAGCACTTTTGAAACTTTTTCTTGTCCCACGTCTGCTAATGTCTCTGGACAAAATAAACCATACAACCAAGCTCAAATTTAATGAGTAAAGAAATAGAATCTATCCTTTGCAAAGTTACATCACAAATAGGTGTGCAAATCTGTGTCCTGATTTGCATTCTTTTTACCCAGACAAAATTTTGTATGTTTGTTTCATTTGGTTCTTGGATTCTTGAATGTACTGTCTTTAAAGCTTCTATACCTTTGGACATGCTGTTTTCTCTTCTAGGTTATTACAGGTTGAGTATTCCTAACCTGAAAATCTAAAATCCAAAATGCTCTCAAAACTAAAAATTTTTTAGCACAAAGATGATGCCGTAAGCAGAAAATCCCATGCTTGATCTTGTTACTAGCTTTGGTCAAAATTCAGTCAAAACTTGAATGCACAAAATTATTAAAAAATATTGTATAAAATTATTTTTCTTGCCAAGCAGTCTAGATAAGGAATATTCAACCGGTATTTACCTTTTGTCTTCCTGGGTAAATCGCTGGACTTTACCCAGTTACCCCTTTCTTGGATTTACTTGAATTTATAGTTCAACACTCTATTTCTTCCAGATATTGTGAATTGTGAATTGTTTCTTATCTCACTTTCACAAAATACAGATGTACTTATGGTACTTGTTACATTGCACTTCATCATTACAGTTTCATTGAACGATTTCCCAGAGGTTGAGAATTTCCCATGTTCTAGCCCAATGTTCAGCAAATGGAAACCGCTGGATAAACTGCCACTGAGTAAGGTTTACATTCACATTTCTGTGTTACTTTTTCTTCTGGGGCTCATTAGCAGTGACTTGTGTCCTGGCACTACCTTTCTGCAAGGCTGAGGGATTTCCAGGTTTCTAAAATGTCTTTATAAGAAGAGTCCACAATGCCTATGTGAGGTCTAGACATTTATTGTGCTGATCCCAATGTTAATTCAGATCCTGAGCTGTGGCTGAACCCATGAGCTCGAGACACTGACTCTAGAACATTTCTGTGGAATATTCTGATGACCATCATCCCTGTCTCTCCTTAAATAAACCAGAATGGACTGTATCAGGCAGTCCTGATGACATAACTCTATTCTGGATTATTCTGATAATCATGGCTTACATTTAGTCTGTTTTTTGCCTTGATAGATTTCAATGATTTGTACTTTCCTCTTAGTTTTAGAAAAGTGGGAAATTGTCATCCATTTCACCCAACTCATTGCTTCTAATAGGCAGGACAGCATGCTAATCAGCCATGTATTTACTCTTTAACCTTTCAGTGAACTTCGTGAATTTGGGGAAATACAATTCTTTCCAAAGAATGGGACTAAAAATAAGATTGCATACATTCTGGCAGCTCTCTTACCCCAAACAAAGATGAAAAGCCTTTCAGAACTCAGAGGGCTGTTTAGGGACTTTCCCATTATCCTAGACTGGCCAAAATATTTTGTTATTTTCCCTTTCCCCTTCCCCCAACTTTCCTCCAAATCTGAGCCAAATCAGGTACTCCTGGAGAGGGAGGATCTCCTTTCCTCACCCTCTTTGTGGTAGGATCATGGAAAATGCTGTTGGTCAGATCTGGGCTCCTGGCAGCTGCTGTGTTGGCATCAATTAGGGAAGATTTTGAACTAAATGTCTGGCTGCTGAAAGTTTTTGGATTTGGGGTTTGATTTTATCGAAAAAATTCATCTGGTCAGATGCAGAAACATATTGTTTAATCTAGCAGGAATGCAAGCAGGTTGTCCTTCACAGCACATTTCAGAGAACTGTGTCTTTTTTTGTGGTGAAGTCTACAGCAGTTGCTCTGTGTAATTCGAGACGGGTATGTCTGGGGATGGAATACTCCACCACATTTCAGTTTAGTCTATTTCTACCCTTAGGCATTCTGAAGAGATTTCTTAAATGAATGAAACAGCGGTTAAATTTCCTGGTCTCTTCTGCAAAGCTTAAATTGCTATATTGGTCTTAAGCTAATTCTCTCTCTGAGTTAAGATTTCAGATTTAGTACAGGCATCATTTTTATACACACACACACACAATGATCTTAATATAAGGATCTATTTCTATTGCTCATTCAAAGTACTCTGACAAAATATTATTTCTAATAATAAACTATTTTGATCCAAGTTGACCAATCTATTTATGTCTGTTTTGTTATTGATGTTATTTTAATTATTGCTAAGTATATACTACAGAAGTCATCCATGTAATGCACAGCTTTTACTTTTTAAAATATAAAGACTGAAGTGAGTTGAACACATATCTCTTCTAAAACCCAGAAACGCAGCTTAATTTTAGAATCTTTGTTAAGGAGGAAAACATGGGTGACCTTGTCTACGTGCTGTCTTAATCAGTTCAGGCTGCTGTAAGAGAATATGCAACTGCCTGCGTGGCTTAAACAACACAAAGTTATTTCCTACAGTTCTGGAGGCTGGGAAGTTCAAGATCAAGGTGCTGGCAGATTTGGTGTCTGGTGAGGACCTGCTTCCTGTTTCATACACAGCAATCTTACTGTGGCCTCACATGATAGAAAAACAAGAGAGCTCTTTTGATGTCTTTTATAACCACACGAATCTTGCTCATGAAAACTCCTCTCTCAGGACTTAATCACCTCCCAAAGGCCCAATGTCCTCATACAATCACATTGGAGATTTGAATTTTAATTAATGAATTTCGGTGAACACAAACATTCAGTCCACAGGAGATGTCTTTGCACATGAGATGTGATTATAAGGCCACCAGACAACAGACTATAATGTGAGAGAATGTCCACAGAAGAGGAACTTACTTATTTCTTAATTTTCTGATCATAGATGGTATATCTACTTTCTCTGTTACCTATATTAATGTCATAATATCACTGGGATAAATGGTTCTTTCTAACTTCTATAAACAAGTTATTTTGTTGGACAACATTAACCTACATGAGTTTGAATATGGTTTCTTTTAGAGCAAGACTAGGTAATATCTTAAAGCTTTTTGAGGGCATTTAATGATGGCTCAAAAATTAGATGTGCCTAATTAAAAAAATTATTCAGGAAAAAATTTTTTGCCTACATATATTTAACTCTATTATTTTCTCTAATTATTTTTATAATTAACTGGAATTTGATAGTTTTATTTGGTTTGTTTCTTATACAACCTGAGTTAATCTGCCCTTTCTATGACTGTGTTGGATCATATTACTGACCCAGTAAGTTCACAATCAGTAATCTGATGATTTTTCTTGACATCAATAAGTAACTTTTATATGACCAAATATATTTTTAAATTTGTTACTGCTGGATCTTCACACCAATAGCCAAATGGAGCATTGTGGAATGAATTGATAATCAATTTCAGCTGCATATAATATAATTTGTACATTATATTATTATAGTTATAATAATATAATTTCTGGTTCCTATAGGCTAAAGGGTTAAAGCATAGAAAAATTAGACCAATGCTATTCTTTGGTGTCTCTGGTAGCACTGCTATAATTTTATGCAACAAGCCTAAAAACATAAACGAGTGGTTGTTCAAAATATTTAGGACTATCAAATGTTAGGAAGGGTTCCAGAAACTGAAAGACTGAAATAGAAGGCTCTGTGAGTCTTATATGGAGCAATCTTAAAAAAGCAAGTTTGTGAGTGGAAAAGTGACTTCAGAAATGCTTGATTGAAATTCTTAATTGTAGCTCCACTATGCAACTTAACATGCCCAAATCTGAACCTGTTTTAAAGCCATCTCCCATTTTAAAGTGAACTTTTCATCTTACATTCTTAACTACTCTCAGT
The DNA here is from genome assembly GCA_028533165.1 of Leontopithecus rosalia. NCBI lineage: Eukaryota > Metazoa > Chordata > Mammalia > Primates > Cebidae > Leontopithecus > Leontopithecus rosalia. Next base: position 141,904,233 of record CM052650.1, on the reverse strand, counting down.
GGACTGCAAATTTCTGAAGCTTAAAACTTCAGAGCTGACTTTGATTTATTTTAATTTTCTGTGCCTTGTAATCAATATAACATTAATTCTTGATAATTCATATTTTGATATATATTTTAGACCCTTACTCCTCTTCCCACTGCGGTGCAGTCCCTACCAAGTCATGCCTTGGCATCTTTCCATTAATTCCTTTTGCTGTCTCCATTCTTAGCCTCTTTATGATAATTTTGCTTGGACCCTTTCTCAGGTTTAAGCTTCCTAAGACATTCTTTCATGAGGCTACTCTGCTAGAAAGTTGGAGTAACTTTTGATTCTTTCCTTCCCCTTTTCTTGACAAATCCAGTTAGTTGTTAAGTTCCTCCATCAATTGTAATTTATCCATGAACACCTTTTACGAAGTCATTAGGTTTCAATTTCACACCACACAGCACACTCTCAGCTCAGGCTTTTCAGTTGCAATTATAATTGTGTAATTTTTTAGCTAATGAACATTCAGTGTTTTCCAACATCTGTTGTATAAGGGACTTATGCAGAGGAGATGGAGGACTGAACTTATCTTTTACTGTGTACCTTTCACTGCTCCCCATGTAGACTGAAAACTCTACTCAAATAAAACTCTTAATTTTTACTCCAGCTTTTTCATCTCAGCACTTTTTGCTTGGCTGTTTTTTTTCTCCTGGATTGAGCTTCCTTCTAATCCAGGATCTACTTTATTTTTTAATGTTTATACAATGTCACCCTTCATAAAGCATCTTATTGTCATCTTTAAAACTTTTTCCTGAAGTTCCATAAACTTTAATTTTACAATGATATTTTATCTTCTATTATAAATATTTTCAATTAAATTTTATCTTCCTTATAAACTCTTAGTTGTTAAGGTTTCTGTATATTTTAATCTACCCTCTTTACATAACGCTTATCATAACACCTTAAACATTACAGATATAAGATAGATTTGATTTTTTGAATGAATATTTCATAATGCTTCTCCACTGCCAAAATGTTATTTCATTACTTATAATCTCAAATCACCTCTTCAACTTTACCTTTTACTCTTCTAGAGAGGCCTTAGCTACAATTAATGAGATCTACTTGGGCTGGGCATGATGATTCACACCTGCAATCCCAGCACTTTGGGAGGCCAAGGTGGGCAGATCATCTGAGGTTAGGAGTTTGAGATCAGCCTGGCCAATATGGGGAAACTTCATTTCTACCAAAATACGAAAATTAGCTGGGTGTGGTGGCAGGTGCCTGTAATCCCAGCTACTCAGGAGGCTGAGGCATGAGAATCACTTGAACTCAAGAGGTCGAGGTTGCAGTGAGCCAAGATCATGCCACAGCACTCCAGCCTGAGCAACAAGAGCAAAACTCTGTCTGAAAAAAAAATAAAAATAAAAAAGGTTTACTTGCTGTTCTGTGTGTTCTCCACTTTTAGTCCTACCTGAAGCTTTGCATGTAACATATGCAAAGTGCTAGCTTTACATCCTATCTTATTCTAGAAGCATTTAATAACTGGTGGTTAAGAGGAGGATTCCTGGCAGTAAGGAATCTAATAGGGTCAATATCACGCCTGCTGCCTGGGAACTGGATAACAAGTACGTAACTTCCCCAAATCTTATCATTTCCTTTGTTAAAAAGGGAAATTAAGAGTGTCCACATATAAAAGCAAAACATATGACACAGTGGTTGGCATGTAAAAATAATAGATACAGGCTAACTATTCTCCTGAATCTTCTCTTCCTCTTCATCTCCTTTTTAACTCTTAATGAGAAAGAAAAATTGAAAAAATATTGATTAGTATTATGTTTCAAGCACTATTTTATCGCTAAGCCTACAATATAAATAAGTCATAGTTCTTGCCTTCATTCCCACTTTTCTTTTTTAAAAGTTTTATTTTGTTTTTAAGTGACACATAATAATTGCAGATATTTATGGGGTACAGTGTGATGTTTCAATAAATAGTATTGTATAATGATCAAATCAGGATAATGATCATATCTATCACCTCAAATATTTATTATTTCTTTGAAGTGAGATCATTCAAAATCCTTTCCTTTAGTGATTTTGAAATATACAGTACATTATTATTAATTATAGTCACCCTATGTGCAATAGAACACCGGAACTTATTCCTTCTGTTTAATTGTGACTTTTAACCCATTAACTGAACTCTTCCATTACATGCACAACACAGCCTCTGGTAATGATTTTTCTACTCTATGATATCCACTCCTATGATACACACTTTGAAAAATTCCACGTATGAATGAAATCATGTAGCACTTGTCCTTCTGTTCTTGGTTTATTTAGCTTAACATAATGTCCTCTAGGTTCATCCATGCTGTAACATATAAGATTTCATTTTTTATGGCTGAATAATATTCCATGGTGCATATATATCATATTTTCTCTTTCCATTCACTAATGGACACTATTGATTCCATATGTTGGCTGTTGTGAATAATGCCGCAATAAACTTGAGAAAGCTATGTCTTCAACATACTGATTTCATTTCCTTCGGATATATACCCAGTAGAGGAATTGTTGGATTATATGGTAGTGGTATTTTTTTTTGAGACGGGAGCTCACTCTGCCACCCAGGCTAGAGCTCAGTGGCACAATCTTGTCTCACTGCAACCTCCGCCTCCCAAATTAAAGCCATTCTCCTTCCTCAGCCTCCCAATTAGCTAGGACTACAGGTGTGTGTTGCAATGCCCAGCTAATGTTTTTGTATTTTTAGTAGAGATGGGGTTTCGCTGTGTTAGCCAGGATGGTCTCCATCTCTTGACCTCACGATCCACCCATCTTGGCCTCCCAAAGTGCTGGGATTACAGACATGAGCCAGTGCACCCAGCATGTAGTTGTATTTTTAAGAGCTCACAACCTCAGTGAAAGACAGACACCCAAACCATTTGTAAAGGATGGGCTTGATTATAGAGACATTCATAATTGAGTATTTGTATGTGAAATATAGGAATTTTTTAAAGGAAAGTTTCTATTTTCCTTGTGTTATAGAAGACTGGAAAAGTTTGTGTATGAGTTGAAAGAAACAGAACTCATTATGGATAAAAGCACTGAAGAAAGCAAAGGTGAGTTGGAATAGCCTTTTAGAAAGAGGACATGAGAAAACTCATAGCTAGGAAAGGATCACAGGCCCATGTGAAGGCCACAGAGAAGTTAGAAATTACTTCTCCAGCCCATATATGGCATGATGTTGAAGGGAATAGAAAGGGAGCAGGCAAAGTGCCCTAAACTGTGAGATATTAGTAAGAAAGATCACCAAAAGAAGGCTCTAGACTTGATAAACAGTTCAGACCAAATGGAAACATTGGAGTATCAGGCAAGGAAGAATAAATATATTTAGTTCAACAGACATGATGAGTCACAAGTACGTTCTAGGTACTGTGTATGACCACAGTATGACACATGCTATGAGCACGTGCGGCTGTGGTGATGCCGGACATCAGAAGGAGAAAGTCTCAGCATAGCCTGAGGGTGCAGGTAAGGCATCTTGGAAGACATGAGTTTTGAGCTGGGTGTTAGACATGACTGCAGTGAGACAGAAGGATTTGTCTCAGTTTGGTGCCAGAGCAACCCTGATTATGGTGATGTCCCAGCGTGGCGTTCACAGCAGGTTTTTTTGTTTTTTTTTTTTTTTTTTGTACTGGAGTGGAGATTGCTGTAGTTAGGAAGCACTGCATGGCTCAGGCGTGATAAGCTGACCCTATGGTGCTAGGCTTTTTTGGTGGTGGTAAAATTTATTTTGTGAGTCAAATGACTAAGTTTCCTAGAGGAGAAACTTTAGAATCTGAGAGGGAAGAATAGTGAAGAGTAAAAGATGGCCAAATGGCATGATCCTCAGGTTGCTTGTGTTTCAAGGACAATGGTGAATACACATTGAGTTTGCGTGCTTAGCTCCATTAACCTTCTATTGAAAGATAGAATATATAATAGTATCTCAGTTTTGCTGTGAGGAGCTGTCTCCTCCCCTACTCTCAGACTTTATGCTTCTAGTGGAGCTTGTTCCAGGTCATATTTTGAGGGTGGGCCCATGACTCAGGTCCAGCAAATGTTGTTTGGCTCCAACTTCACTGATGATTCTCCTTCTCAAAATTGTTACCTTCACCAGGCTTTTGGGGCGCTTCCTTGTTTTGAACATTTTACTGCTCTGGCAAGTCTTGTACATCTGTCTCCATAATGCCCCAAAGTTAAAATTGTGCATGCAACGAAGCAAGCAATCAATAAGTGTCAATGGCAGAATGAAAGCTGCTGATGAGCAGAGAAAATGGAATTAACCAGAAATTAGGTGGAGGAGTGTTCAAACGAAGGGGATATTTAAGTTCAAGGAGAGATGTACAGAATTGCAAGTAGCAAAGAAGCACCAGTAGGCTCTTTTGGGAAAGTTATCAGCTCTAGGATCAATTTCAGTTCTTGCCTAGTAGGATATTCAATTATGATGGTGAAAGATAATTAAAAAAATGTTTTTGAGAATTTCATCAGCTATGCTTGGCACTGAAATTTGCTAATACAGAAGTGTATGACTTTTCAGAGATGTGTGGGGTTTTAAAAGATAACAGTCAGAGTTAATTGGATATTCTTATCCTAGACAGTAAAAAATAAACCAGATGTTCTCTTGAGTCCATTAGAATCATAGAATCTTATTGTGAATAAATATATGAAGAAAGGATCTATAATTCATATTACTGTCTCTGTGTTATCCAGAGAGTATTTACCATCTTCCTTTTTATTTTTCTGAGATAATCCCATTAAAAAACTAGAAGACTTATACAGATGACCTGCCCTTTTAAAATGGTAGCAGGTTATACTCTAAAATATGCCATTCCTCATAATTCCTTTTGAAAGTACAAATCAATTTACCTCCTTCCTTTGGCCACTAAAATGCTCCTGATTACATTGTCATGACCGATCCTTGCTCTTTATTTTCCAAAGGATACCTTTGATTCATTTTTCTTTCCCACTTGAACTTACTAGACATCTCGTTTATGTAATCATCTCTCACTAATGAAAGGGAGGTTCTTAGTTTATTTTAATCTGAGTTCAGTAGTTCTGAGCCATTCTAAGCAGGTCGTAGTATCTCCCTTTCCTCTCCAAGCCAAATTTAACTCAAAATGTTTTAAAGAAGAACCTACAGTTTACTAAATGTTTCATAGGGAGGAAAAGAGATATTTCACACTGCCTACTGGACCATTTTTCCCTCAAATCAACTATAAGCATTTCTTCTCTCACCCCAAGTTTCTTTTCCAAAGAGAGGTACCTCACCCCAGAGGCTTCTTCCTCCCATGAGATTTTTCTACCATTCCAGACACACTACATCATGGCAGTATTCAGATCTCCTCAACTTGACTCAACATTCAGTAAAAGCAAAGCTTTGCAAACAAAGCCTGCTTATTTTTCATTAAGTACACTACTGAAGGCCTTCATTAATGCCAAAAAAGAATTATCTCAGTAGATAATCTCTTATTTAGTATTGGTTATGTTTTTTTTTTTTTTTGCGGTGGAGTCTTGGACTGTCACCCAGGCTGGAGTGCAGTGGTGTGATCTCGGCTCACTGCAGCTTCTGCCTCCAGGATTTAAGCAATTCTCTGTCTCGGCCTCCCGAGTAGCTGGGATTACAGAAGCGTGCCACCATGCTCAGCTTATTTTATTTATTTATTTATTTATTTTTTGTATTTTTAGTAGAGATGGGGTTTTACCATCTTGGCCAGTTTGGTCTTGAACCCCTGACCTCGTGATCCACCAGCCTCGGCCTCCCAAAGTGCTGGGATTACAGGCATGAGCCACTGCACCCAGTCCTAGTATTCGTTATCTTTACCAAACCACAAATCAAACCCAAACGTAGTGATTTAAGAAAACATTTATTAGCTCACAGTGTCTATGGCTCAGGAATCTGGCTGTGGCTTAGACTGGTGCCTGTGGCTCACAGTCTCACAAGGCTGAAACAAAGGTGTTGATAGGGGCTGCAGCTATCTCAAGGCTCCACGGGGAAAGGATCCACCTCCAAACTTGCTCATGGCTTTGCTGACAGGATTGAAATCTTTCTCAACTATTGGACTGAAGGTTTCAGTTCCTTGCTGGCTGCTGGCCAGGAGCTTCCCTTAGGTCTTTGCTAATTGAGCCTCCACATTTGGCAGCTCACAACATGGCTCTTCTTTTCCTCAAAGCAAGCAAAGGCAAAGAGATAGAGAGAGTATAAGTAAGACAGAAGTCACAGACTTTTATAACCCAATCTCAGAAGCGATAGTTTATCACTTTTGCTGTATTCCATTTCTTAGGATTAAGTCATTGTGTCCAGCCACGTACGAATGGAAGGAATTACAGGTAGGTGCATAGACAAAGAGGTGGCAGTCTCTGGGGTTATTTTGGAGCACTCCAAACTCAGATGCTGTGTTGAACTTTTTACTAGATACCTTGGTAACATGTGGCCTCATATAATTAATTTATAGCATTCATGCCCCTAATACATGTTTAATTGCCATCATTCTTTAGTCATCATGTCTCATGTTGTAACATCCAAGAACAAACTAATAACGGCTGTTAGCTCTCTTTGTACAGCTTTCATCAACGCTGTCGATTGTATTAAAGGAGGAAGATGATGGTTTTTCTTCTTGTCACTATGAATACAGGCATTGAAAAACATAAGCATCGGAAAAACAGATGTTTACATACGTAATCAAAATAAAGCTAACAGAGAATGAAAATCCCGGGGGATGACGTATGGGTTTACGTTCTTAGCTCCAAACCACAAAGTTTATTTTGAATATTCTAAGTTAAAAAACATGTCTTATCAGAGGTTATTGTCAGCATGAACAGTCAGGTTTCAAAGATACACCAACAGGTTCAACACTCAGTCATAATACAGACGCTTCTCTTATGAAAACACTACTGGTACATCTGTGAGAATTTTGTCTGGACACCAGAAGCTCTGCCCCTGCAGAGCTAGACGAACTGAGTATCTCCAAAAACACTTGTGGAAGATCCCTATATACAGTTTCGCTCCTGAATCTATATATATTACAGGTTGGCACAAAAGCAATTGCAGTTTTTGCCATTACGTTGCATGGCAAAATACCACAATTACTTTTGCACCCATTTAAGATTATCTGGGCAAGTGTGATTGGTAGAGTCTAGGTCATATGCGCCAAGGAGTCTAAGGATGAGTGTGTTCTGTGTTTTCCTTGGGAAGGTGGGATTCATAACATGCAAAACATCCGTTATATAAGAATATTATATTAAAAGATGTTGGACAGCCTCAGATGAAGAATGTAATTTCTATCAGGTGAAGAGGAAGTAGTAAAATTGCTCCACATCTGCCTCTCACCACGTTAACACATGTGCATGTGTAAATGTCATGACTTTGGTGTTCTGCAATCTTAAGGAAATCTATCCTCTCCCATTGCTAGTGTTAACTTTCTTCGTCTAAGGTAGCTTTATACCATAGAAACTCTTTCTTGGTTCCTTTATGCTCTAACAGGAGCTGTCCTCCATTTGTATATGCTTGGTTTAAAATCTGGTGAGGTTTTGGAGGGGAAACAGTTCTGCTGAAATGAGAGAAAAACAAAAAAGTGTACAGCATGCTTTGGATGAGTGAAAGGGTTCTTGCTCTCTTAATATTTTAAGTAGTCAAAGTGCTTCCAGGAAGCATATAAATAAAGGAAAATATGTGTGAGAAGTGCAGTGGAATATTTCTACTCTGGCTATGAAAAAAAGATCGGTGAAATTCAGGCTCTATCATACTCCTTTTAGGTTCCTACACTTAGAACCCAGTTCTTTACTTGCATAAGCTGATGCACTTAGGAGCAGCAGCCTACAACGAAGCTATCTTTCATAGCTCGGCTACTGTAGGGGAAAGGGACCAAGGGGCCTCTTTGTGGGACTTTTTAAGCATCACATCACAGAGCAAATACATGCTTCCCTCCACTTTTTCCTTTCCTTTTCCTTTGCAGAGGTAGGTGAGGGCCTGTTAAACATCAGTCAGTAGGTCTTGAGCTTTACAGAATTTCCATTGGAATGTTAAATTCTTCATCCAAGCACATTTTTTTCATTGAATTTTTACCCCTTTCACTTTCATGAATAGCTAGGGACAAGCCTGCTAATCATCTCTCGCAGCCCCTAAATTTTCCAAAGTAGTCTATCAAATATATCATTTTCTAAGAGACAGTTTTCTAAGAAAGGAATGATTTAACCATAGAATAATTGTATTACATGAAAGATTTTACTATGTTCTTAATACAAGACAAATGACTCTGCCATGACTACGGAGTCCAAATATGGACAGGAATGCTGGGAAGAGGAACAGTAATTCACTGAGATATCACATTATCAGGTGTTCTCTTTCCAGTAGAATTTTCCAAGGTGGACTTAGCTGAATCTTCTATGACTCATAAAGGGGCAAGAGAAGCAATTACAGTTGAGGGCAAGCAGTTCAGGCACAGAGACTGAAAAGGAAAAAGATAAACAGTAGAGAGAATTTAAGGAGCAGAAGAAATAATTTATCATTCCAGACAGACTCTCTGCCCTACAACATTAACTATTTTGTCTGCAGCAGGTTTAACTTCTTCCTCTGCACCCTTTCAACTCCATTTAGGATTTGTGTCTTGAGTTTCCCACATAGCTGAGACTGGAGAGAGCTCTGGATATCTCCTGGAAAGAAAATAGATGTGGCCTGCTATTCTGTGACTCAGTTTAATTTGCTGGAATTGTAGAAGGATCACCAAGGAAAGAAATGAAAATAAATGGTTCTGAAGTGCTATATTTCAAATTCTGCAGCAGATAGGTGGGTAAGTTATCTTGATACAGTGGCTGTCTTTTGACACGTACTCTCAATCACACCTCGTAGAATGGCTTGCTCTGTACGATGGGTAGAGATAACAATATTTCAGTGGAATGGTTCAAAGAATAATGTGGTCAGAAATAGGTTAGGAAACCAGAAGAAAGCTTGACTCTAAGGCATTTAGTCACTTGATGGAATGCTGTTGATGTTGGGATCAGTGGGAGAGTTGTTTATTGCTGACTAACTTGATCAGCTGATACTTTGACAACGAATATTGGTGACATCATCCCATATCTTCTGTTATATATCTTTTTTTCCAGCAGTAGCTTAATGCTGATATTTTTAATAGGAAAAAAAAGCTTTTGAATTGAAAAACTAAAATAGCCTGTTCTCATGAGCAATGTGAACTAATGAATTAAAATAGTCCATTCTTTCACAAATTCATTTAAAAACATTTTTTTGAGGCCCATGAGCAGCCAAGGGTGAGATATTAGGTTGGTGCAAAAGTAATTGCTATGTTTGCCATTAAAAGTAATTGTAAAAACCACAATAACTTTTGCACCAACCTAATAGTTTGGATGTAGTAGGATTACTGTTTACATTTAGGTAATGTAGTGATACAACTTGGTCTCTTAAGCGTCATCCTACAGTGTTTTGGTTTTAAAGCATGTTTTCTTTATTTAGACCAGTTGGGGGATCCCAGACTCAGAAGAAATGAGTGAGCACAACTGGGAAATGTACTCATGTTTCTGGAAGGAGCTTCTTGTGCATATCCTCAAGTTATGATGGGATAAAATAAGTGAAATAGTAAATTCTTAAATATGTGATATTTTAAAGGAAAATAATTTGTTGGTGAAATATCTTTACCATAGTTAAATGCAGATAATGAAATGGTCAAATTAGGCTGTATTTGGTAGCTGAAGAATAGATTTATCATCTAGTATCAACTAGAATTCAAACAACCCTGTGTTATGTGATCCAGCTTGAACACATGGGAATGGGGTGAGGGAATCCTACCAACTGTTTTGGCAAATACACTTTTCCTGTACACTTTGCCATGGAGTATATCAGCTCTACTTCTAGAATGTCGAATTCCTGGCCAGGCGCGGTGGCTCAAGCCTGTAATCCCAGCACTTTGGGAGGCTGAGGCAGGTGGATCACGAGGTCAACAGATCAAGACCATCCTGGTCAAAATGGTGAAACCCCGTCTCTACTAAAACTACAAAAAATTAGCTGGGCATGGTGGTGCGTGCCTGTAATCCCAGCTACTCAGGAGGCTGAGGCAGGAGAATTGCCTGAACCCCGGAGGCGGAGGTTGCAGTGAGCCGAGATCGTGCCATTGCACTCCAGCCTGGGTAACAAGAGGGAAACTCCGTCTCAAAAAAAAAAAAAAAAAAGAATGTCAAATTCCTTCCTTCCTTCCTTTTTTCCTTCCTCCCTTCCTTTCTTCTTCTCTTTTTCTTTCTTTCTCTTCTTTCCTTCTCTTTCTCTGTTTCTTGTATGCTGCTTATGGCCAAACTTCAAAGGATGTAGTAATTACATGTGTAACATTTGACAACATCTGTGTTTTCCACTTGGGACAACCTATGCAGTTGCTAATATCCCTGATTTTTGGCTGTCATATTCAACTATAGAACAGAAACAACCTTTCCTGCTGCATTTTGGTAATTTCTTTTCTGGTCGCAGGTTGAGACAGGAAGTGCTGGAGCCCATGGAAAATTAAGAAAAAATCCAAACAAAACAAACAATGATGCTTTTGAATTTTAGAAACATTTGCAAATATTTAGAGTATGTCAAATTTTGGTTATTGGGAAGACTATTATAAGGACCTTGAAAATAAGTCAAAAATTGGAAGCCATAAATCTCTTTAACTTATAATTAATCTTAGATCAATTAAAATACCAATTATTGGTGCCTAATGTTCATATGAGGAATTTTGTTTGAAATGTCAAGATAATAGTTTAAGGTGCACAAAATAGTTTGTAGAAATAACAGCTTAAAATGTAAGAAAAAGTAATTATAATGGTACCTAAACATTTGGGTATTTATAACCTTTCTTGTTAAGTTCATGTACTTTTATTTTGTTTTGTTTTAATCTGTCATTACATTGTAGTCATTCAGAAAAAAAAGATTAATATATTTCCTCCAGTTTCCCACTTCTGCCTAATATTTTCGATTGAATTGATCTCTTGCTTTATTGACAAAAGATGATTCTTGGACACTATATTTATTATAAAAGCTGACAGTGAAATGAAAAACCTTAGACATAGTTGCACAAGCTACCAGAGACATTAGTGGATATGTTTCACATATCACATTTACTTTCAACTTGGGTCATTTCTCAAATATAATATGAATAACACAATAGTTTCCTATTCTCTTTAGGAATAAAAGTTTTCCCTTTGAAGCTTTACCATAGCTTGTCTGATCTGAAAAATTATCTGTTTATATCTAAGGCTAAGACATTGCCTAGTTCAAATTAGCTTTAAAACACTAGACAAACCAATATGACAGACTGTCTTGAAGCAAAGGATAATTTTTCAGCTGAAAAATGTCACTAAGCCGCTTCCTAAGTGGAATCAGAGAGGGACAGGGAGGTCAAGGCAAGCACAAGGGCTACTTGAAACGAGGAGTGACCCTTTGAGGGTGGCTTGGGCACTTGTTGAGACTCCAGACACACTGCAATCAGAAAACCAACATTAGCCCAGACAGGATGTATGAGTCAAAGATATCTAAAGAAGATGGAAAACGTGGCATCCAGGCATTTGCAACTTTCCAATTGCTGGGCTCCACTTGCGGTCCATGCTGCCGGTTGGAGCATACTGTAAAGGAAACATAAACAGTTTAAATTAAGTACCAGAGCTAAATCTCTCACTTGATGCTCTGAAAAGATGAGGGATGAAATTATCAGCACAATTAGAAGTCTTGAGTCTGCTGGATCGGGGGACTGGAGAGGAATTCTTGGCACAAAGGAACAGGAAGCACAGCAATTCTGCCATATATGGAGCAGGGTGAGACTTTCAAGCAGAATTACTATGACCTCAAAACTTGTGCTACTCAGACAGCTGTATTGAATTCCGTTCAATGCCAAAGTAGTACCTTAAGCCAGTTTATCTGGTTTGGCTTTGAAGTGGCAATAAAAACCAGGAAGCCTCCTGACCTGGGTCATTTCTAAAAAGAGTTGTTTTCTTTCGGCTTTTCCAATTTTAAAAGCAGTTTACACTTAAAGGTATGTGTGTGAAAGAATGTGGAAAAGGGCACATTTGCTAACATGGGAAATGTGAAAGAAGTCTAGGAATCTTCCAAATTTATTGTAGATTTGGACTTTAAGCAATCACAATATGAATAATGAACACAATGAAGTAAGGCAACTTTCATTTACAATCAGATGCAATAGACTAACATGTTTAGAAAAACCTCACTGATTTTATTCTTTAGTGACTTGTTCCATCCAAATGGACATCTTGGATTGGAAACTCCATTCACACGGAAAGAGAGTGAACAGTGCATGCAAAGTCCCGTTTTGCAAGCAGAAGTCTTTCAACCCTGCTTTCAACATTTTGGCAAGTAACGTTGCTGTTTGGATGCGTTCTACTCCAGCTAGTCCTTCTGGGAAACCTAAGGCCTCAGACTTACCTATTGTTGAAGTGCAAAGAAAGGCATCATTTTTGAGATGATCCAAAATTTACTTTGGAAAGAGTTATTCAACAGTAGTAGGTTTTGGAAAATGCAATAGCCACCAGTTGTCCTTGTAAGGAACAATGTTGCACTTCATATATTTTATAGGGTTTTTTGTTCAGCTCATTTTATTTCTGCTAAAAGTATATTGGCCAGTCCATTATGCATTATAAATAGTGGGCAAAATAGTAAGTGACACTAACATCAAGTTAGTTTCTAGCTTTTTTTTCCATCAGCTTTATGAAAAAAACCACAAAGAGATTAAATTAATTAAATGATAATGAATTCTTGTATTTAACTGAGAATTTCAATGTTTAAGGAGTTCCAGAGCATTCCTCCGTATGGCCCACTTTACCTGGACAAGAATGCCCTATGCAGCTGCAAACCAGATTGTCCTGTCACTAATCCCATTTCTTTAAGACACTTTATAAAAATAATGTGATAAAATACACTTTGCTGCTTAAAGTCGAATTCTTCTTTAAAATGGAAATCTTAGAATGCTTTAACTGAAGACAAGCTTGGATCAGGAGCATTTCCTGTGCCCTGCCAGTTGGTGGAGTATATTTTATTGGATAGTAGAACTCTAATGAGCTTCAACTCACTCTACAAAGTCTATCCTGTTCTCTAAGATGAGAGCCCATAGTTTCTGGTTATTTGCCTTCTTAACCATAAACAAATGGTTACAACGTATTGCTTTGAAGTTTGCATTGTGCTCATCAGCAATTGCTAATGTTCCCCTTTTTCCACTTCTTTCTCCTCATATTAATAAATATAAACAACTTCCTACGAATGTATTTTCAGCATTTCTTCTGATATATTTATTTCCCATAAAAATTCCACCAAAAGGACATTAAAATAATCAGTACAGCTGACTGATTTTCATTAGGTTGCCTCTAATTTGTTTTAGGTTGTGACGATGAGAGTCATTTACTCTTTTTGTGGCTTTAAGCACAGTCTGCCTAATGACAGACAGATGCTGGGACTTGGATGCCGACATTCACTGCATATACAGAGAATCTCTGCTGACCTAGAAATGAGGTAGTTGTTGCCTATATACTCTGTGACAGACTGCTGCAGAAGTCATCCAATAGAAAAGTTTAAAAAAAGAAAAACCTTTACCCTGAAGATATTTACTACAATAAGATTCAAATGGCCAAAAATTTTATCTTCTGGACTATTAATTTTTGAACAGCACTTTGATTCTGCCCCTCATTATCATTGAGCGAGAGGAATTTTTTTTTCCATGTAAGTACTAGATTTATTTTTGAAACAAATTAGAATTCATTGCAGAAGGGAATACTGTGGGAGTTTGGAGTTCAGTATTTTGGCAAGAAGCACATGAGAAACTTTCTCCCTGGGTATTTCTGGTCTCACTGGAGAGGAACACCAGGAATGTCGTGCCTCAGTCTGTTCTCACAAGGCTTGTGGCTTGAAATTCACACACTCACAAGGTTTAGATAAGAGTCTACCCAGAGCTTGGTCCTTGTGGATGCTTCTCTAAGGCCTAGGAACCATTTCCGCCTTTTGATGGGTCTCCGTCCTCATCTGGGCTGATGTCTGTGCAATGCAATACTTCTTTTCTCTTCAAAAAAAAGAAACATGAGAGTGATCAAGGAAAGGACAACAAAAACTACACCATGCTTTGTATTTAAAAAAATCAGGTAAAAATGTCATTATATAACACATAAAACTTTCATTGACCTAATTCTACTCTTTCCTACTTTTGTTCCCACTCTACCAACAATCCTGTTTTGGAAGAAGGTTGCTTTACCTACACTCTAAATCTTACTTAAATCTTATTTTCTTGTGAGTGTTTCCTCATGAGTCTTCTCACTCCTTTCTTTTCCTTCGTTGATTTTGTAAAAATGCTGCTTCAAAAATCAGCCCCATGCTCAGATTGTCTAGACGATACAATTAAGCTCTCAATTGGTGTGAGCAGAAGTTTCAGTTAAAAAAAAATCAATTCAGAATTTTACTCAAAGGTATATTGAGTTTAGGCCATGGGATATACCTTTGTTTCAGAACTAATTGCTTCTCAGTGAATCAATCATGTTAGGTTGATCAAATGTGAATGTAAGGGAAGACGTATGTTTATCGACCAAGAGTTATGTGCCAGACACAATACTAGCTGCCAAACTAATGGGAATGGCTCACATTTATATTATGATTACAATACACAGGTCATGTTCTAAGCACATTGATCCTTACTACAAATCAGATAATGTTGCTGTTACCTTTTCCATTTTGTAGATGAAGAAACGGAGAGGGGTTAAAGCACTTTTACCAGGCCACACAGCTGTAAGTGGCAGGACTGGGATTTATACCCAGAATTTTGGCTCCAGAATTTATGTTCTTAATCACTGTGGGGTGTGTGTGTGTGTGTGTGTGTGTGTGTGTATCTGTATTTTGCAGTTTTATGACTCATTGTTTGAAAGAGGATATTTATTTTTGACCCTCTTCAGTAATTTTCGGTTACCAACTGTATTACAGTCAATGTAGACTACTTTGGTATGCAAAACACTGCACCAAATCTTACTGGTTTGAAAAAAAAGGAGTATTTCTCATCTGATCATTTCTGTGAGTTAAGAATCAGAGCACACCTACCTAGATGTGTTTTCTGACTCAAAGTTTCTTATAGTGCTGCAATTTAAGTGTTGGCAGGAGCTTCAGTCTTATCTGAAGACATAACTGGGAGAGGATCCTTCCAAAAGTACTCATGGTTGTTGGCAGGCTTCAGTTCCTCACAGGCTGTTCTGCTGAGGGCTGCAGTCCCTTGCTGGCTGCTGGCCAGGGTCCTCCTTCTGGTACTTGCCATGTGGGCTCCCGATAGGCAGCTCACAACATGTCAGCTGGCACCAAGTATGATTTATTACAGCAGATATAAAATGTTTCTGTAGAAAAAAACTGTTTTACTAAAATAGGTTGTTAATTCTGTGGTGTTTATTCCTTTGAACATAATTTGTATATTTTAAAGGCCCATGCAGTCATCTATTTGGTAAAGGTGCTAGAAGGTGGTGTTTAGTGGCAACATGCATGTTTAGAAAGTCTTTCCTTAATCTTAAAGTGGCATATAGTCTACACTGCAGACCACACAAGAGGTGTGAAATCAACCTTTGTTAACTGACTTAATTTCTCAGTCCAAACAAAATAATTCCAGTGTATTTTAGATTATAAGTGAATTATAATTTGTAAGAATAAAGATTATTTCTTTATGTGTTTGCATTTGCATATAGGTTAAATACATAATGAAAAAGAAATATTTAAAATTTTGACACTTTACATATTCAAGCATTGCTAATGTGCTTTAACCTTATGAAACTCATACTCTAGATAACCTTTTTTAAAAAATTGTTTGTTGTGTCTGTAATAACAGTAGGGTCATTTATAAAAATAACTTTCCAGAGAACACAGGTGACAAATGTTATTCGATGTATAAGGTAAGAGTATCATTAAGATGTTTACCTTCTTTCTTTTATTAAGAATTTCTATGGATTAAGATTTATGCTCAGTTCTGTGGAGGATTCAAAAATAAATCCAGTCTCTGCCTCGTGGAAGGACTTAGAGCATCGTAACCAGAGAAACACAATGTAATGTACCATAATTTCTCTGGGCTTCAGTTTTCTCATCTGTATAATGAAATAACATTAATACTTATGTAACAGTTTATAAAAGACTTAAATTACATAATATATATGATGTTTCTTGAACATAGTGAAGGTCTGATAAATACAACTGCTAACCTTGCCTCTCCATGCCTAGGTCTACTTGTCACTATAGGAGCGAGTAGGGAAGAGAGGACAATGGCTTAGATATTGGAGCACAAGGAAGAGAGTGACAAATGCTATATGAAAAATAGATAAATTGCTATAGGAGTTTAGAAAATGAAAACATGTTTTTTGGAATTATTTCAAGATGATGGACTAAGCATATTACACAGACTCTGGCTCCCCCAATAGACTATGGAAAATATATTATTTGTGGAAAGTTAAATTAAAAATAAGTTTAAAATAATTTGAATTGTTGTAAAGGATTGAATAATGTTTTTGTCTATCATGTGGTAAGAAGACTTCATAGTGATGGTCACTCTAATTCTGTCTTGGGTGATTTAATAAAGTTTCTCTTCTAGCTCCAAAACAAGGTATAAAGACTGTAAATACGTATTACAAAAATGAGAGCAAAAGAAAAGCAAGATAGTAAATGTCAAACAAGTAAAACAAAGATATAATTTTTCATTTGATAATTTATCAACTCCATATAAAAATATTGATCTTTGAATAGACAGCCCATGGATTGGGAGAAAATATTTGCAAAACATACATCTGATGAGGTCTAATATACAAAATAATAAGGAATTCAAATAACTGAATAGCAAGGAAACAAAACCCAATCAAAAAATGTGCAAAGAAACTAAATAGATACCTATCAAAAGAAGACATACAAGTGGTCATCAGATATAAGACAATATGCTCATCATCACTGATCATCAGGAAAAGGCAAATGAAAACCATAATGAAGGATTATCACACACATGTTAGAATGGGTATTACTAGAAAACAAGAAATATTAAGTGTTGGTGAGGATGTGGAGAAAAAGGAAACCTTTGCACATTGTTGGTAGGCATGTAAATTAGTACAGCTATGAAGAAAAACATTATGGAACTTCCTTAGAAAACTACAAATAGAGCTATCATATGTTCCAGTAATCCCATTTCTGGATATATTACCAAGGGAATTGAAATCAGTATGCTAAGGAGAAATGTGCACTCCCATGTTTATTGAAGCATTATTCACAATAGCCAAGACATGGAAGCAACCTATGTGTCCACCATGAGATGAATGAGTAAAGTTTGGTATAAATGTGTAATGCAATATTACTCAGCCTTGTAAAAGGGGAAATCCTGTCATTCACAATGGCATGGATGAACCTGGAGGACATTATGTTAAGTGAAAAAAATCAGGTACATAAAGACAAATACAGTATGACCTCATTTATATGTAGAATTCAAAAAAATGTTGAACTCCTAGAAGTATCGAGTAGAGGTCTTTCAACAGACTGGGGGATGGAAAGTTGTTGAAAAAAGGAGGGATGCTGATCAAAAAAGTACAGTTTCCACTAAGAGGAGGAAAAAGCTTTAGTGATCTGTTGCACAGAATGTTGACTATAAAAATTATGATGTATTGTATATTTAAAACATTTATCTTTGAAATACAACCTACAATCTTGTCATTATCAGTTTTAAAATATGTGAAGTATGAGAAATAACTTTTTGAATTACAGCTTAAATCCATGTCCTAAGAATGTAAGAAAAAAATTTAAAAGACTGTCCGCTGATTTTTTGTGTTCAGTTGCTATGCATTGCTGCAACATGAGTAGAGAGCTGAAAGAGTGCCTTTTTTTGTCCTTGAAATAGGTGTGAAGGGCTTTCATCTTTAAATCTCTCTTCTCTATAGCTATCCTGTCTTAGGAAGAGAAAAGCCGATTGTTCAAGTTGATTGTCAACAGTAAAGGCTGATTGAATATACAATGTTGTGCTATGGTTCCTTCAATGCATTGATTGTGGTACAATAACCGACTTTTGTGTGTTGTTGAGACAGTGTCAACAATGAGGTGTAATTTGAAATTTAGAAGCAATGCCTGCAATAAACCTGAAACTTATGAAAGACAGCTGGATATTTAGGTGATGATGATGATAATGACAACAATCATAACAACCGTTTTGAACAATTCCTATATGTAATTAGCATTTTTCCAATTGCTCTAGATGCAATTTAATCTCCACATTATCTTACAAAATAGTTTCTGTTATTGTCTCTCATTTTACAGATGAGGATACCGAGTCAACAAAAATTTTAGGATTTTTCTTTAAGCCATAGATTTGGTAAGTAGCGTACCTAACAGTCTGTTTCCTAGCCTGATATTGGACCTGTAATAAACTCTTGTCCTCTACACTACACTCCCTTTCAGGTAAGGGTTTAGGTATCTAATTATGTGAGGAACAGAACTCACTAAAACTTCTTTGGGGCTTGAATCGATATTTCTTTCTCTCACTAATACTAAATAGTACTGTGATTTAGTATATTTTTACACATTAGACTAGGGAAATAGCAAGGTACCATTTTGATTTGTCAATATGGGTGATTATACAAATCACCCATATTGTGACATTTACATCTTTCATCCAACTGGGGCAGGAGAGAATGCAAACTAATATCAGGATCTTCTCACCCTTGTAACAAGACATGGAATGCTCTGCTTTTGTGAGAAATGGATAATATTGAAATTTGTCTTTCCATTTGAGCCCAGCTCAGATATTCTTTATGAATATGTAATATTCAGTCAAAAGGTTCCTTCCTGAACTTACTTGAAAAACAGTGTTTATGGCTGGCTCTTTTTATATATAACCTCCTCTTCATACTTGCATATCTGTGAAAGATTTCCCTCTCTTACTCTGGGTTTAATCTTTACTAAATACTTAGAAATATATTCTATACTATGTTCAGAATTCTTTATTTGACATATGCTCCATGTCAATATTAAAGGCAACTATAAGTATATCGATATTTATATTACCTATGAATGAAATAAAACTCCAAAATAAATTTTGTCACAATGCATTTAAAAAATAAAACCCAACTATATGCTGCTTACACATATATTCATATATTCCAATTATATACCTAGAGTTGAAAGTAAAAAGATGGAAACATATACCATAAGAACACTTTAAAAAGATAGATGCTTTAGCTACACTAATAACAGACTCATTCGAGTTGAATATAAGAAGTATCAATGGAAATAAAGGGGATCATTTCACAAAATAAAAATGATCAATTCCAAAGGAAGTTATACAATCTTAAACCTGTTTGTGTCAAGTAAGATGATATAAAAGGAGAAATAAAACTATTGTTATTGTAAATGGTATGATTATATGCATAGAAAACCCAAAGCCATTTACATATAAATTATTAGAATAAATACATGAATTAAGCAAAGGTCAGCAGATGTACTGTAAACACACAAAAATTAACTTTTAATAGATATCACATTTTCTTTCTTTTTTTTTTTCCCAAGATGAAGTTTCACTCTTGTTGCCCAGGCTAGATTGCAACTGTGTGATCTCGGCTCATTGCAGTCTCCACCTCCTGGGTTCAAGTGATTCTCCTGCCTCAGCCTCTGGAGTAGCTAAAATTACAGGCACCCACTGCCATGCCTGGCTAATTTTTGTATATTTAGAAGAGACATGGTTTCACCATGTTGACCAGGATGGTCTTGAACTCTTGACCTCAGGTGATCCCCCTGCCTTGGCCTCTCAAAATGCTGGGATTACATGCTTGAGCCACTGCACCTGTACCCACAATTTGACTTAGTCCATTTAGTGTTGCTGTAAAGGCATACATGAAGCTGAATAGTTTATAAAGAAAAGCAGTTTATTTGGTTCATGATTATTCTTGCTGGAAGGTCCAAGATAGGAAATGTGGTGAAGGCCTTGGGCTGCTTCCACTCATGATGAAAGGTGAAGGGGAGCCAGTGTGTGCAGAGATCACCTGGCATGAGAGGCAGTAAAACAAGATGGGGAGATGGCAGGCTCTTTTTAATAACCAGATGTCATGTGAACTAGCAGAACGAGAACTCCCTCACCCCAAAAAGAAGGCATTAATATATTCATGAGGAATCTGCCTCCATGATCCAAATACCTCTCATTAGGCCTCACCCACAACACAACTACTCTGGGGATCAAATTTCACGATGAGATTTGGTGGAAAAAACAAACTAACCATAAATAAACCATAGCACCATTCATTGATTATGGGAACTTTGGTTTCTTTCACATCCTGGCCATTGTGAATAATGCTGTAATAAACATGGGAATGCAGCTCTCCCATTGAGATACTGATTTCAATACTTTGGGTATATACCCAGAAGTGATATTCCTGGATAATATGGTAGTTCTAGTTTTAACTTTTTGAGGCATCCAAATTCTGTGTTCCATAATATTTGTACCAATTTACTCTCCCACTGTCAGTGTCCTGAGGTTCTCTTTCCTCTATCCCATCACCTATAAAATTATCTTTTATTTCATAATAGCTATCTTAACAGGCATGAATTAGTATCTCATTGTGGTTTAAATTTGTATTTCTGTTATGATCAGTGATAATGAACATACAGCTGTTGTCCAGTTGATTTTCTCTTGAAAAATGTCTCTTCAGATTCTTTGCTCATTATTAAAATTGTGCAATTCAGGTATTTTTTTTTTGACACTGAGTTGTAGGAATCTTTATATGTATATTTCAGATATTATCCTGTTATCAGATACAAGGTTTGCAAATATCTTTCATAACATAGATGGGATTTTGTTGATTGTTTCCTTTGGTGTGCAGAAGCTTTTTAGCTTGATTTAATCCTACTTGTCTATTTTTGCCTTTATTACTTACACTTTAGCTTCATATCCAAAAAATCATTGCCAAGGTCAATGTCAAGGAGCTTTTTCCTCTGTTTTCTTCTAAGAGTTTTAAGGTTTCAGGCCTTGCATTCTGTACTTTATGCATTAAATATTCTACTTATTAACTTTGAATTTCAAAGGTTTAAGATAAATCTTTCAACCTCATTTAGATAATGACATGTAAGATTTAGAAAGCTGTATTTAAATTGGTTACCTTGAGCGTGTAAGACTTAACTTGGCAGTTATATCTTAGCAACCAAATTTTTATTTTACTCATTATTCTTGAAAATGTACTTGAAAAAGAACTGAAGATATCTTAGCCCTTAATGAGTTAAGGTATAAAAATGAAGACAAATATTAATAAATTTTACTGTTAATTACTTTATTATAATTTTATAAGTGCTATACAGGACCCATACATGATTTTAAGAGGAAATATAACAAAAATATATAAAGCAGTACCATGGCTGACACATAGTATGCTCTCAACAAAGGTTTACTAGTTTTTCACTACCTAGGTCTCAAGTTAATTCTCCCAGACAATAGAGTTAAAATATTCAGTCATTTTATCTTGTTGCTGGGAGGGGATCATTACACACTGGGGTCTGTCAGGGAGAAACAGGGGAGGGACAGCGGGGGCTGGGGAGTTGGGGACAGATAGCATGAGGAGAAATGCCAGATACAGGTGATGGGGAGGAAGGCAGCACATCATACTGTCATGTGTGTACCTATGCAACAATCTTGAATGTTCTTCACATGTACACCAAAACCTAAAATGCAATAAAATAAATAAATAAATAAAATGGCAAAATCTATTTGCTGTAATAACAGCCAATGTTATGAAAAGACCGAGACTGTTGAGTTACAAAGGCTTTCTTGAAGAACTGATTTTTAAGTGAAACTTGAACAATTAGAAAAAGATTAATAATTAGCTACTATTAGTTAGGGAAGGAGGTTTTATTTAGAGGGAAAAAGCAACAAATCTGTGGTAGAAAGGGGGATATCTGTTCAAAGAATTGCCTCCAAAAATGCCAGAAGGAAGTTTCTTCTCCTTTTGAATAAATAAATAATTCATTTTTTTAAACAAATATGCATATTTTTTACCAGAATCTGGTGAGAATGTTTTGTTACATGCCTACTTAGAAAAACTAGTATCTTGCAAAGCCGAAAACGTGCATTCTTAAAGGTTCAGCAGTTCCACTTCTAGGTATATCCATAGATAAACTCTTACAGGTGTAGACCTGGAAACATACTTTTGCTGATGCAATACTGTAATAACAGGAATAATAATAATTTCCAGTCTCTTTTGAGTAGATGTTCAAGTTGTGTTCAGTTTGGGGCCTTTATAAGACTGGAAATTATTATTATTACTATTATTATAGTATTGCATTGGCAAAAGTAAATCTCAAAGACAATGTAGGGTGAATAAAACAAGCTGAGGGGGGTATATTTGGTATATAAATTCCTCACATATGCAAAACTTAAAAAATATATGGTTTATAGGTACATATATTTAGTAAGAAAATAACAAAAAAACAAAAACTCAACAACAAAAAAATTCACAGTCATGGTTACTCTTGTACAGGAATAAAAGAGCTGTAATTATTGAAGGGCACAAAAACAATTCATGTGTTTTGGAAATGTTCAATTTCTGAAGCTGATGGATGGTTCAAAAGTTTTTGTTTTATTATTTGTTATTACTTATGTAAACTATAAAATAGTTTCTTAATTTATCTTCTGAAGTTCTATGAATATTGACTCAAAATAGAGGCAATAGAATATTCTATTTTTTTATCCGATGGACATGCTTTAAGAAGATAAGTCACTGGTTCAGGGATTATCATTGAATGGCACAGTGTTATAACTCAAAGATCACACTGTATCTATTATTATATGATGCCTATTTTTCCTCTGAAATTAGAATGAATGTAGACATATAAATATTTAGGATCTCTAAAATAAAGACAACTAAAAATCAAAGAATATTTCAAACATAGTTACAAGGGGGTTTAGGACTAAAAAGGAACTCAGAGGTCATTTGGTCAAGGGAAGCACAAGAGAAGTCATGCATCTTCCTCAAGGACAAATAGCCAAGAACACATGGATCACTGTGGTACAAAAGGGACTGAAAACAACATCTCTAGACTCCTGGTCTAGGACTCATTAATATACAACAATAGACTGAGTGTGCTTTAATAACATTCTCTTCATTTTCTTTTTCTTATTTCATTGTTTTGTCTTCCCGAGGGGAGTGGAAAATTTGAAAAATATAAAGAGCATTTTTTTCCCTTCAGATATCTCTAAAACAAAGTGAAATTTACAGATTAACTTGATCACACTAACGGACTTTAAATATCCTGTTTATCTCAGGTTTTAATACAATGAGTCTTTCATAATTTTAAGAGGTATGTGGAAATCGTGAAGAGTTATTGCTAGCCTGTTACGGAGGAATGTTTTTTCTTAGACAGATAAGAATCAGGTTAGTATTTGCAGTGCCAGAAATGAGATAAAATTTCACTTCAGAACTTGAGCTGTGTTGATCTACCTATTCTCATTTTATGTAGCCATTTATAGCAGTCAGGGTCAGCAAACTGATCTGCTGCAATTACCTTTCTGCCATCTTAAAAATGTGATCGCTTCTCAGTGGTGCACATGACATTCAACAGCACCACCAAATGAACTGGTCACACTAACGGCAACACAAACGTACCTGCTTGGCAAAATGCTGTATATTTTTCAAAGGAAATAAGGCAATTATAAGGCTTCTTTTATAAAGTCAAATATTTTCAGTAACTGGTATTTGACCTAAGGTGAAAGCCCTATATTTGATTTGAGTACGGAAACTCTCCATTTTTTCCCTTTGCCTATATTTATTTTTCATAGAGTTTATGGCAGAAACGTTGTATTCCAAGCAGCAAAATAAGTTTCCTTTTGATCTCCTGATTTTCCTACTGTTAATTTTCGTAATAACTATTGCAAGTTATGAAAGTACCATGTTTGTTCCTTGGCCAGCACTGACATTTATTTTGGGAAATTAAAGAAAATGAATGTGGTTTATGTATATGCATAAACTTCAGTATCCATTTTGTTAAAAGAAGAAGACATTTTCAAAGAAGACATTTTCCTTAAGACAAAACTTGCCAACAGCCTTCAAATTAGGTAAGTTCAGTTTTTCCATATTCAAAGTTCAAAACTGGATTTGCAGATAAAGGCTTTCACAGTAAGTCAGTATTCTGTCCGTGTAATAAGATAGAAGTTCTTGGATTGCATGCTATTCAACAATCTCACCAAATACATCTGAAACCTGAGACCTGGGGCAAGAATGAATTTCTGGAAGACTTTGGCAAAGATAAACCACACCTGTTTCAGCTTCTAGTAAAATAAATCAGTTGTAGAAAGAATTGACCATTAGCAGTAAGAATATCCTTTAGTGCACTTTCTACTCAAAGTGAAAATCAAAACATCAACTCCCTTCTGCATGTCTTCACCCATATGCAAGTTTTCTTTGTTTTTAAGAAAGCTGTCTTTTAGATATGACACATAGTTGTACTTACTCTACATCTCTTAATTGTCTTACCAATGTCAACTGAAGATATTTAATTTATTTTGGTAATATTCAAGATGTTTAGATATGCTGAGACAAAATGCCTTGTAAATCTAAAATATTATATAGTTACTTGGGATTAAGGTTTGACTAACACAAATCTCTCATGCACCTTTTCAGTGTTCATAATAAAAAAATTGAAGAATAAAATGACACTATGAGAAATATACAGTTCGTTTTTGTTTTAGTATCGCAACCTATTGTATTTCACAGTGATCTCTGGTGGGGTTGCATACCTTGATTTCTATTTGACATTCTTTATGAGAAATGACGGTAGAGGCCAGAAATAATTCATGAACAGACAGTTAATTTCATTTAAACCTTTCTTAGGCTACAAAATTAAACAGCATCATTCTCAGAATAAAACACATATTTCTATTCCAAGCAGCAATTTTGTTAAAAACAAAACAAAACAAAAAACAAAGGCTAAATACTAAATCTTTAGCATAAACTAATTTGTCACAGCAACCTTTTAGGATCTGTGCCTCAAATACATCAAAGTTAATAAAGGCATATTATAAAACAAAATTGCAAAAAAAGTCATGACATTATATTCATGATTGAACATTTACATGATTACTATATAAATCATTCATTTTTAATATATCTGCTACTATAGTTGGTACATTAAAATATCTGTATAAATAGAATTTTACTACATCACATACCGAGGCCCTAACTAACAAAAAATCAATGTCAAATGCTAACACTGTCAATAAGAAATACACAGAAGATTAATGTAGCATATTTAATCCCAATCACCCTGAATTAATCATTATACTTGCATACAGGCATCAAAATATTACATGTACCCCCAAATTTGTATAACTATTATATATATAAATAACGAATTGAATTAAAAATGATTTTTTAAGTCATCAGTACCTATAGACTGATTAATAGGTGTGAGAGCAAATGTCTGGACAAGGTAGCCTAATTTTTTTAAAGCTTCCTCATCATACAATTTGTGTTTTTTCTTTACCAACACCCATTCTATTGAGTAGACTATTTCACTATGAAGGAAGTCAACAATATTTATTTTCTTTTTTTATTATTTCTTATTTCTTAATTATAATAAACCATACAAACTTTACCACAAGGATTAAAACATTTTAGTTGAGTTAGTTAAGCATCATAGTTGCTTATGGAAACAGAAACTTCTTTAGGTGCCTTGCTTTAGGGAATGTCCTTGCTTGTCTCCCTATAATTCCTTCTGCAAGCGCTCAGTCACAGAGACTTTATTGTTGGCACTATTTCCTTTATTGTTGGCACTATTTCCTTCTTTTAAAAGCATTTGGCTCTTCCTCAAACATGCAGCTCTTTATATAGCATGTTTGAAAGGTCGAATGAAAGAATGTCAATATATTTATTGGCAAAATGACAGCAACCTATTACCTTTGCTGAAGCACTTTCATTTTCTATAGGGAATTCAGTGTGATTGTGTTTGTCTTGAAATTTGTTTTATAAGAGCCATTTAAAGAAAAAAATAATTGTGCACAACTTAAAATTCTCAACATTTCCCGAAAGCATTGGACCTTCATATACTTTCTGCCAGCCATAAGTGAACTATTGACTTACTCTTAGGAGTTACTCTACTGAGTACCCCAGATTATTGGCCCCATTTAAACCATAGGCACCTCTGTTACACTGCCTCATGACCTAAGTTTGTAAGGAGATAATTGAAGACATATGATATTTGCTTTTGCCTGTATTTTCCTAAATGCCATTCTAAAACCATCTTCTTCTTTTAAAAATTAAAAAAATCTTAGGCAGTATGCAAGACAGTGGCAGCAACACAGCAATGAGCAAGAGTCCTAGCTCATGACCTCAGTTAATACTATTGGGGAGCATAAAACATTTAACTAGTACTTACAGTAAAATGTGATTATTTTTTAAGACTGAAAGCACAGAATATTCTAAAAAGACAGATGGGAGTAGGTGGTGGTGGCTAACTTGGTCTAAATGTGTTGGAAAGGTCCACTAAAGTAATTTTAAAACATAATCTGAAGGGATCCGTTGAGGAGAAGGCAGCCAGGCAAAGAGGGAAAGGAGTTAATGAAAGAATGTTACAGGCAGAGAAGAGACAGTGTGGGGAAACCTAACGTACAGAGAGCCCGGGACGTCTCATGGAGCTGAAGTCAGCGTGTCTAGAGGGCACCCAAGTTGAGGTGCTGAAGGAGAAAGACTTGTAAAATTATGTTAAAGGTAGCAGATAGCCACTGAAGAGTTTAAGATGAAGTGATTGTATGTGTTTTACAAGGACTCTCATTGCAACGGAGACCAAACAGTGGAATGATCAAACCTATTGATAATTCATTTTTGTCAGGAAGAAATTTTGAACACTTATTTCCAATTAGTTTTGATACATTTATTTATATTAAATAAAACTATATTTATTTAATATATTTATTTATTATAGATAGCTGCATTTTGTTGGTCAATAACTCAAGACACTGTGCATTTAGGCTAAGGTTCATTGTTAATAATAATATAATTTCAAAATTTTTGATTTTTTTGTCAAATGTGATCAGATCATTGTGTTTACCTGGTAACACAGCAAAGAAAAAGCCAGATTTAGAATTTTCCATTCTAATTTTTTTTACTGTTCACTTATAGTACTGTAATGACATCAATTCAAAGTTTGATTTTATCGTTCTCCTACAAGGTAACAAGGCCTGATTTTAGGGATATTTATTTAGGAACAAAGTTTGATTTTCGAGATATTTTTAAGTCTAGTTTTCAGTTTTTCAAAGACTACAATTTACTGACATAAATTGTAAATCCATTTAACCAGCCGTAGGTCAATTGCGGTAAAATGCAGTAAGCTAAATGAAATGGACACGTGTGGCTGTGTTATTAACTGCCTGTTGTTGAATTCCCAGTCTTGCCTAAGGGTATCTTTAGTAACTTACATACATTCAAATATGTGACTTGGGGATTGATTACAATTACCTATATTAATTCCAGGTCTTAAATAGTAGCAAGGCATTCTTTCCTTTTTTTTCGGTAAGAATAAATATAAATAAAAGGTTGTACTATTTTCTTTGGAGGTGCCATGAATCATAGGGTTCCTGAGACTGCATGGTCTTCCTATTAAAGATAATGATTGTGAAGTTTTGAATTGGAGAGAGCAACGCCTGAGGCAGAGAATCAAATAGAAATCTGCTGTCAAGCTGCAAGAAGGTCTGATGGTCAGTGCTTGAATGATGACAGAGGGAACTGAGAGAATTGGAGAGGTTTACAAGGCAGGAAACATTTGATGTATTCCGGAAAACGATTCCTTAGAGATGCTCCAGATTCAGCGTCCGGCTCTTCATGATCCCAGTACTTCTTGAGTAGACGTCAAAACACAGGCTTTTCAAAGTGCTCTTTCTGAACCGACTGTGTAACAGAATCACCAGCTGTGATTTAAATGCAGATTTCTAAGTGCAACTTTAATTTTATTGACATAGAAATGTTTAGAACATCATAAAAGAAGCTGAATTTTAAACAATCTCCCCAGGTGAAACTGACACATGTAGAGTTTAAAGGCCATTGATCTAGGCAGAAGTTGGAGTAAACTGCCGGAGAGCCAATGTGGACTCACAGAACATTGGAGAGTTAACCACTTCTTATATGCCTTTCAGAGTAAGAGTTATTCGATTAAGTTATCCGCTAGTTATTGTGTCTTTAAATCTTTCTTCTTGAAACTCTAGAAAACTTGAGAAAGATTTGTCTTCTCATGCAGCCTTTTAATACCCAGGTAACATACAAGAAGAGGTAGAGTTTGAAGTGTTCGCTATTATTACTGTTGTTATTGTTATTATTATTGCAAGTTGTGGCACAAAATTTTGTGTAAGGCAGTATTAGCTTACTAATTATCCATAGATGTGTCATTGATAAAAAGTGAAATATTAGGAGGACTTCTTTGATAGAGCATGTTCAGTCCAGCTGCAACTGTATATGGTACAATTTAAAAACTAATTATTCAGATATATTTGCATATTTTTTTCCTGAAAAAGGAAATTCTATTTTTGTCACCCTCTTTTGATTTGAGAGTTCTAAATTTTCTCAGTGATAGCATATGCCCAACATTTAAAACTACAATAAAATAAAAATTAAAGTAAAAACTTTGCCTTTCCCTGGCACACTTGAAATTTACAGAGGCAATCTTTAGTAATAAAAGTCATTTACACTTGTATTTGCCCACTTGCCCACTGTTTCTTATTTAAAGACTTTAAAAGAATACAACGATGTGGATTTCTGAAGAAGGTAAAAAGGGCTTAGTCATATTTGAAAGTGTTGAGAGCTGCTTACCTTCACTTGATTTTCTTTGGAGAACAGTTTGATTGTTTGGGAATTAGTCATAAATTATTTAGTTGCAAATTGTCAAAACACATGTCCACCGGAGGTCCTTTGAAAATCCAGGGTGAAATCTCCAAAGCCCTTAGCTCAGTTTTGCTCAGAGAAAAGTATCTGAAAACATCAGAACAATTTTCAATTTTCAAGTTGGCCTCTCAACCCGTTCTTGCTGGGATTAAAGAGTTCATCGTAAACGCCTTACTTCTTTTTTGTTGTTGATAGAATAAGAAGCACTGGGCTTGGGGACTTTCATCACCACTTACTGATTATGAGACTCTGCAATTTAACTTATGTGCACCCTCTGTGTTTCAAAGATGGCTGTTGTAATTATTCTCTTTTGATTGTTTTTATTATTACCATTAACATTTTTAAGTCTGACTCAACATGAATTGTCAGGTCTTGTGCAAATGGACCAGGAAGGAGAAAGGGGTGGGTAGTAAAGAAGGTTGGGGTTTGGGGAGGGAGGAATCTCCCTTTCCAGGAAGCTCCCTTTAGGAAAGAGCCCCTGTCCTGCTAATACAGCATCTGCCCAAAAGGAGGCTCTAGAAGAACAAAAGTGTGCCATTCATTTAGAGGATAAGACGGAGGAAATGATAAAAAAAAATAAAATAAAAGTGAGACATAGTGTAACAAAAACAGAGTCAGTCTAGGGTATTTTTAGATAAGTTATCTAAGTCGGGTAATCAGTCATATTCTGACAATGACTCTTTTACAGGATGTGCTGTTCCTGAGACACTAGGTGCAGACCTGGTCCTACAAAATGTTAGTGTAGCATCTTTTGGCTTTGGCTCAAGAGAGTCCTTAGCCAACTTTATTTGTTAAGTCAATCCCTCTACTCCTAAATCTATCTATTTGCTCATTCTTCTTTACATGTATCCTATTCCAGAGGAAAAAAATAAGAGGACTATTTATTTCCAGGATATAGCTCTTTTATATCCTTTCTTATATCTTTTTCCTTCTTTATAGGCATACTCCTCTCAAACAGCTATACTTTTGCCTTTCTATTTCTCAAACACAAGTATTTCTCTTGTCTTTATCTTCAAACGAATGCTTCCTATGTTTCCTCTCTTTCTTATAAAGGATAGTACAACAGTTCTAGAGCAAATGGTACACACTTCCGGCTCCACTTTCTCACTTCTCTTCACTACTGGACCCACTGGTTCTGACTTACCCACCAGTCATTACTACCACCTCCTATCTGCCAAATCAAGGTGTCCTTCTCATAGCCCATCTGGCATGATTTACTTATGACATTTGACCCTGTTAGTTACCTTCTTGTTGAAGTGTCCGCTTCCCTTAATTTTTGTGTTAATAGAGTTAATCACTTGTTCTCCTTCTCCTTCTTTGCTTTTCTCTCCCTCTCCCTTTCCTTGGCTTCTCTGTCTTTATAAGCTGCTGTTCCCTAGGGTCCCATCCTCTGTCCTCTCAGGATTATTTTATATCCCTGCTCTAGTACTGTCTCATCTATCTTAACCCTTCAAAGGATGTTCCCAATCTGCACCTTCCAGCTTATGTCTACCAGTCCTTTACTACCTTCCCTCTATGACCAGGGCTAAATTATGCTACCTCACAATCTTAAACCATCCTCAGAACATCACAAGACTTCATCTGTCTGCAATTACGTTTTCCTCTTGACTGCCTTTCCCTGCCTCTTTCCCTGCCTCTGCTTGGTGAACTCTTACACTTTAAAGAACACCTCTGGGGCATCTACTAACAGAGTCTTTTCTCTGCCATTAAAGAAAGAATGTGTTCCCTGAGTTCTCTGTGCTCCCACATCCTTTTTATTATTAGTATGGCACTCATATTGTATTACAATTAATCATATGAGTGTATTTTTCTGTGTTGAAATTTTAGTTCCTTGATTATAAGAACTGTGTTTTAATCATCCTCTCCCCCTAGGATATAGAATAGTGCCTAACATATGGTGGCTTTATCAAAAAATATATTTGCCAGTATAGTACTTGTGTGTTAGAAATAAGAAACAAATTAGTGTTTGCATATTATGGCTCCTGAATAGAAGAGAAATTATATAAATGAAATTTTTCTGTCATCATTTAATTTTGGATGGATTTCATTCAGGTCAACAAATATGTACTCTGTAGTATGACACACACATATATGTAAAATCTAAATTTTTATAAAATCTTCTAATTTTTTCACTAATCACTTATTCTTTAAAACATCATCTGGTTTATATCCTCATTACTGGAATTACTGAAATTATTCTTCTTTTAATTAAATAAACATACAAACAAAAGGTACACAAACCCCAAGTATATAACCGGATGAAATATCATAAAGTAAACACACCTACATAATTTATTCTTTGGTTGAGAGATAGAAGATTACCATCACCGCAGAAACCACGCTCATGACCCTTCCTAACCACTAACGTCTTTCTGTTTCCCGAAGATAACCACCATCATGACAACTCATACCATACGGTAGTTTTGAAATTTATGTAATTTAAACATTACAGGGTGAAAATCGTAGGGATGTGTTGCTTAAGTACCACTTCCAGAAAGAGCTCCATGCCAGCTGCAAGGAATGTGGTTAGATGCCGGCCTCTAGTTGTGAGCTCCTGCACGGCCTGTCTCAGCTTTTCAGTCTAGGTCACACTATTTTTGGCAATCCCCAGTCAATGACTAAGTCAGGTTGCAGTAGCTTAAGGACATACATTTCTTGGACTCTCCTCCAGGAAATTACTGAACAAGCTCATGGTACAAAAGCCAAGTGATTTCTACTCAAAGTTGGATTACACTAATTGCCAGTCTTTGCTCTAGAGTGGCACATGGGGCTGATCAAAACTTGGTTGGATTTGCATCATCCTCTGAGGAGTCCCTTTGCTAATCCTGCTTCTCCTCTTCCTGTTCCAGCTGTTACTCTCGACAAATTCTTTGTTCCTACACAAAATCTATCTTCATGTCTTTCTATTTTTGTTCAATATAGTATTATTGATATTTATATTCCTGATGGTAGACATTTGGCTTGTTTCAATTTTGAAGTATCATGAGTAAAGATACTATGAACATACGTACAAGAATCTTGTGGGCATGTGTTTTCAGTTCTTGGGTGAGAATTGTTGAGTCAAATAGATCTCCAATAAGCAATGTATGAGAGTTCTAGCTCCTTTCTATCCTTACCAACATTTTGTATTGTCATTCTTTTAAATTTTATTTCCAGAGGAAATGAAGAGATAATCTCATGGTGGTACTGATTTGCATTTCCCTGCTGACCAATAATGTTCAACATCTTTAAATATGCGTACTTTCCAGTTTTAAACTTCTATTTTTGAATTTTGACTATTTTTATTAAATTGTCTTTAGAGTTGAATATGTTATTTTTATATTCTTGGCATGAGTCTTTTGTCCAATCTAGTATATAGTGAATATTTTCAATAGTCTGTCTTGCCTATTAACTTCCTAGTGATTTTTTTTAATACAAAGAAGTTTAAATTTTAATGAAGTCTAAATTAGCAATATTTTGTTGTTAGTATTTCTGTTAGATTCTTACCAGAAATATCTGTGACAACCTAAAGTAATAAAGATAGTCTCTTAGGTTTTCTTCCAAAGCATTTATGGCTTTAGTGATTATCTTTAGACATATCATTTATCTCAAATTAATATTTTGTGCATGGAATAAGGAGTCAAATATTTTCTTTTAAAAACAAAACACTATCTAAATATCAAACTTTTTCAGCACTATTTGTTTAAAAACTTTTTTTTACCCCCATTGGATTACTTTGGTGCCATTGTTGAGATTCATTATTTTTGTACTTTACTTGCTTTTGTGATCAATACTGATATATTCATATTGGTATTACATTCTCTTAATTTTTATGAAACTGTAGAAAGCCTTGAAATCAGGTCAGGGAGATCTCTAAATGTTTTGTTTTCAAGATAAGTCTTTTAAAAGTATATATCATTTCAATTTTTATTTTAGATTCAGGGGATACATGTACAGGTTTAATACATGTTACTGCATGACATTAAGGTTTGGGGTACAAATGATCCCATCGCCCATGCAGTGAGCATAGTACCGAATAGGCAGTTTTCCAGCTTTTGGCCCCTCTCTCTAGTGGTTCCCAGTGACTATTTTTACCATATTTATGTCTATGTTTACCTAATGTTTAGGGCCCACTTATAAGTGAGAACATGCAGTATTTCAGTTTTTGTTCCTGTGTTAATTCACTTAGAGTATTTGTTTCTGCACTTCCTTGTTGCTGCAAAGGACAGGATTTTGTTCTCTTTTTTTTTCTTTTTTTGCAGAGCGATTTATTAGGCAGAGAGAGAAAGAAAGAGAGAGGGAGAGACAGCTTCCATGCTGCCATGGGAGGGGAATCCGGAGGGGATATTCCAATTTTGTTTTTTTTAATGACTGCATCATATTCCATGTTGTGTATGTGCCGCATTTTCATTATCCAGTCCACCCTTCGTAGGCACCTAGGTTAATTCCATGTCTTTGTTATTGTGAGTAGTGCTCTGAAGAACATACAGCAGTGTCTTCTTTGTAGAATGATTTGTTTTCCTTTGGGTGTATGTCCAGTAATGGGATTGCTGGGTCAAATGGTAGTTCTGTTTTAAGTTCTTTGAGGAATCTCCAGTTGGTCAAATAATCTTTGTCTTGTATAATTATTGCATTTCTATTTAATTTACTTACTGACATATTTCAGTATAATTCTTCTGATTTATTCTTTGCCTTTTTTGCCTTGCTGGTTTTTGGTTGTTTTCCTTCTTATCTTTATTTAGATTTATTAGTGACTTTTTAGAAATTTTATTATTTATTTATTTATTTTTTGACAGGGTCTTGCTCTGGCACCTAGGCTGTAGTAAATGGTGCAATCATGGCTTAATGCAATCTCAAACTCTTGGGCTCAAGTGATCCTCTGGCGTCACCTTTCCATAATAGTGACTTTAAATTTCATTGTCTCCATTAATATGTTAGTCAGACCTCCTTTTACTAATCCCTTGGCTGTTATTATCTAAAAATAAAAATGTATTTTGATTTATCAAATATCAATATAGATTAGTACTTTTACCACATACTGAAAAATTCAATGACTTTAGAACAGCTAAATTTTAAATCTGCCTTTTTGTGCTATTATTTCATACATAAAATTCAACATGTATTTAAAGTCTTGCAATGTAGTTATATGTTAATTGTTTAATAGCCACATATTGTTAGTTGCTGCCATATTGTGTAGTACAGATATAAAACATTTTCATCACAGAATAGTGTATTGAACAGAAATGAAGTTTAAGTGAAAATTACTGTGCTAGTCATTACACTAGAGTTTATATATATTATACAATTCCAAAACAAACATATAGAATAAATATTATTCCTACTTTACTGATGAAGCAAAAGCAGGTTAATAAATGTTTAGTAACTTATTTGAGGTTACAAGGCAAATATTTCAGACCTAGAATTTCAAGCTAAGGTCATATCCCATTAGAACCTCTATGTTTGCCACTGGGCTATGCTGCAAACATATTTTTTCTCTTCTTTCTGACTACATTTTATTGGTCTTATTAATGCAACGATTCATTTGTCAGCCTTTTATTGATTTTTACTGTCTCCTCTTTAACCATAAATTATATGAGCATGACTCTGTAATCTGTAAGCTCAAGGACGTAACTATCTTTTAACCTTCTAATTATTTCCAATATATTTCCATGTGAAACTCTGATATCAAATTCAGTATGACCTCATATATCAATTTCTCCAATAATGCAGTGTAACTAATTACCCTAAAACAATGACTTACTTAGAGAACCGTTTCCTTTTCTTGCTTATATGTCTGCAGGTGAGCTTAAGTACCTCTCTTACATTTACATTTCAGTTTGGAAGATTTAGATTTTCTCCACTCTGCGTCAATTTTGAGGCCATTCATATGCGCCAATTTTGAGGCCATTCTAAAAGAGTATCAGACCATGCTAAAAGGGCATGCCCTTCTCACGGTGATCGGTGATCACGGGAGTGCTGCAGCATGCATGAACAGCACGTGACACCTCGGAAGGCCTTAGCTGAGAACTTTCACATGGTGTTTTCCACCCACAATCTATTGCCAAGGCAAGTCACAAAACTGAACTCAACTTTCACCAGGCTTGAAAGTGTCTCTACCCTCAGAAGAAGCTCCTGAAAAAAAATCAGTATAAAATCCAACACAGGAAGGAAAAAAAAATTGAGAAGAATGACATTATCTTCCATAGCTTCTTTGCTCTCTTCTCCAGTTTTATTTATGGATCCACCATTACCTTAGTTTTCATACTCAGAACTTCAAAGATGTATTTTTTTCTTGCCATCCACCTGTTGTTCTTTTGTTGCTTACTTTGAAATATTTCTCAGGCCTTTTTTATATCCTCTTTCTTCCATGGATCAGGTTGTTGTCATATCCTGCATAGATCATTATGACATTCTTTTTATTCACAGTAGGTAGCCAGTCAGACATGAGCAGAGCAGGAGGGGGCTCCCCAGCCCCACCTCCCCAGCACGCATTACAGGACAGGAGTGGCAGACGACTGTCGGGTGATGTTCAGGTGGGTGTTAACTGTCTCTCTAAAATGATAGCTGGTTGCAGCCAGCGCCAGGAAAAGGCAGTCTCCCAATAAACAGAAACATCTGAAGCTGGTGGTCAGCAGCTTCCCAATAACATCTCAGGAGGTGGCCAAGTGGGCTGAGGCATGTGCACTAAGTGGCAAGATGGCAGAGCTTAACTGGTATATGACCTTCTAGGGACATTCTACTGGTCCAAGAATAACGTCTCAAGTGAGCATGCATACAACTTCAGTAAACACTCTGCTCATGCGGCCCCTCCTAAGTGCTGGCAGGCCACTGCACGTGGAGAGAACTCATCCCAAGAGAAGAATCAGAGGACAAGGGACTCGACCTCCTTGAAGTATGCTGATGTACACAACCCCAAGTCAAAAGTCAAACAGTGCACTTGATCTCTCAAGTCGTCAGCTTTGCTGACTTCCAAATGTACTTTACTTCATTTATTCCTGCTCTATCTAAAACTTTTGAATAAACTTTCACTCCTTTTCTAAAACTTGCCTCAGTCTCTCTCTCTGCCTTATACCCCTTGGTTGAATTCTTCCTTCTGAGGATGCAAGAATTGAAGTTGCTGCAGCTCTGTATCGATTGACTGCCAGTAACACTTGTATCTGGTTTTCTCACCTCTAAATTGTTTTGCTTTATATACTTATACTGTGATATCAAAAGTCTCAAAGTGCTAAACTGAATAAGTGACACTTTTCATCATTGTAAAGCTCCCCATTGCTAGCCTAATCAACTTTATAAGCCTTTGCTTGGCAAATAAGAAACATCATGACCTGTTCAACAACTAACTCGATAGCTATACTATCCATATAGATGCAATATATTTAGCTATTTAAAAATACTCCCTATCTTTAAAACTCTCACTTCTCTGCAGGTTGTTCATCATATTCCTTTCACCTGTTGACCTACTTGTTATCTTCAGGAGTTAAGAAAATATTTGCCCTTCATCTAAATTCTCCTGGTATTTTATAGAACACATATGATGCATTTTACCCATTGCCTGGCATTACAGTTTTATCTTTTAAGTCATATTTTCCTTAATGAACTCTTTTTTGCCAGAAATACATCATCCATTTCATAATGGCTTCTGTACTGTATTATACAAAATAAATACTAAATGAATTATAAAATTAAAACATTTTTATGGTTTTCAAAACTTCTCCTTGACACAAGAATAACAGTTGTACCTAATATTAAGTGGGTAAAACTGAGTTGAGAAGTAGAGTGAGCATTCACTAGGTAAGGGAGATACACACAAACACAGGCTCACACATTGACCCACATCTACACACGTCAAGAAAAAGAAAAAGAAATCAATTGGGTAAAAGGCAAAATGGAGTCTAAATTCAAGTCGGCTAACTGAAAAATGAGTGCAATGGTGGAAACTGAAGGCAACATGGAACAGACAAAAAGGCAATGGAACAGACAATACCTAGTTCAAGCAGGGCTTCAAACTGAGAGGAAAGAGAGAAGAAAAGGACATATAAGCTATCACCTTGTAAGAGATAGTAGTGAGTTTCAAGGATCTTACTTATTTTCAAGCTGAAAATACAGTGTCAGATGTCCAAGTGCATAAAGAATCCCCAATTTGGGGGAAAGAGATTCACAGACATCTAAAACGGGAGAATTTTTTTTATTTAAAGATTTAAAACTTAATTTAAAGATTAGGGCTTGTTCATTGGTGAAACTGTGCTTTCAGGAACATTTAACTTTTTGCATTAAAGCAGTTTAGTTTTAGATAAGAGCATTGAGAAATGTTTTAAGGTCTGTCTTCTCACCTTTCTACCCAAAAATTCCCTTTTAGAGATCAAAGAAAGAATAATGCATTTCCTGCCTGTGATGAAATGCTATTGCTTTGTTATCACATAGACAAAGAACATTAGATCAAAATGATTGGGAGCAAATTCCTCTGGACAGCTGCCATGTCAAAACTGACATACTTTGGCTTTGATGAACGAAAGAGAGAGAGAGAGCAAAAGAGAGAGAAAAGAGAGAGGGAGGGTAAAAATGAAGAGAGAATTAAGTAAAAATTAATCATCATCACTAAAGGTACTATATATTTCTAGCTATCATTTAGATACATAAGAACTAATTGTTATGAAGCAAAAATTTGCAAAATTTACTATTATATTTTGTACATATGGAATAAAGGAATATTTATTTTTCTTTTGAGGAATATTCCAATCCTCAAAAGAAATGATACATTTGATTTTCTAACTCAAAATGGGAAAAGGATATTATGACAGGTCATGCTATATGCAAACTTATATCATCTTTACACTTCTTAGATATTCAATCAATAAATCAGTTTTTTTTGACGGCATATTGTACAACAGTGCAAAGTAAGGATACACTGTAATAGCAAAGCTGTGATACAGCAGAGCAGTGTGTGAGAACCTGGTTTCATACACATTCGGTTTTTCTTTCAGCTGTTTTTTCTTTTTTTGGCTTCTTTACCAAAGCTAGGGGAAAAACAAGTTGAAAAATAAGTTGTTGAGATACTTGGGTTAGCCTGTAAGTAATCTTTAATATTTTACTTAATTCTTTTCAAAGTAATGGTTTTTGTAAGTCTGAGTTTCAGAGAAAGAAAGAAAGTGCTGGAATGTGATGTTGCATGTAGAGGAATATAATTTGTCTATTAAAAATATATATTTTTTGCCGGGCGCGGTGGCTCACGCCTGTAATCCCAGCACTTTGGGAGGCCGAGGCGGGTGGATCACGAGATCAACACGGTGAAACCCCGTCTCTACTAAAAATACAAAAATTAGCTGGGCATGGTGGCGCGTGCCTGTAATCCCAGCTACTCAGGCGGCTGAGGCAGGAGAATCGCCTGAACCCAGGAGGCAGATGTTGCGGTGAGGCGAGATTGCACCATTGCACTCCAGCCTGGGTAACAAGAGCGAAACTCTGTCTCAAAAAAAAAATATATATATATATATATATATATATATATATATATACCTATATATGTATATGTGTATATATATGTATATGTGTATATGTATGTATATGTGTATATGTATGTATATGTGTATATATATATATATATATGTATATGTGTATATATATATATATATATATATTTAAGATTTGAAGGAAATCCACTTGAGAATTTTCTATATGTAGGAAAATCACTTTTGAAATTGCTGTTTTTTTCATCTTTTTCCACTTTTTCCTAAAAGGAGATCAAATTAAGACAAATATAACAGCATGCACTTATTTTGTAATTTAAGAAAATAAAATCATAATTTGAGAGGAAAAAGCCTCCAGTGTGAACATGTGAAGACTCAAGGTGCAAGGAATTAGCAGCACGAGTAGGGTGAAGTGGAATAATTAGTGTAAGCTGGTAATTAAAGGCTTCTGAGGCCTGAAGAGAAGAGAAAAGCTGGTAATGTATGCTTGGCCTCTCTGCAGCTACAGGATACAGCACAGAATGGAAGGGCTTAAAATCAGAGCTGAAGGTCAGTTACTGTTTCTAAGAAGCATTCAAGTAAATAGGGCTTGGAACCCAGTTATAGGTGTAAAAGTAAAATACTTTGTTAACAGCTAGTTTAAGTTACATATTGTGTAAAAGCTTTTGATACTTACTACAAAGTTTATGTAGGCAAATAAATTTCTTAAAATACATTCTTTAGATTATATTTATATTGATATTTTAATGTACATATTACTCATATTTATCACATTGCTTTAGACAACATTAAGCATAAGTAGGGTGAATTTATTCATACTTATGTGAAGCTTAACTTGTCGTCAGGGTGCCTTGACTCAGTTTATTCCCTTCATTGAAGGTAGTTTGCTCAATTTGCAGGACTAGAGCTTAGAGGAAGAGGAGCCAGGCCTGCAGATCCAAACTTGTTAACTGTTGGCATGCTTCAAGAGGAATTTGTGACATATTTGGAGAAGTTTATGAAAGAAGCTTGAAATACTTATCATATTCATAAGAAAACTTATTGTCAGTTCCATTTATTTGTTCAACGAATACTTACTGAGAGTATTTAATGTACCAGAAAGTGTTCAACTCTGTGGGGGGGAGGGCACTGAATGGAAGTTGACTAACACCTGTGCCCTCAGGGGTCTCACTGTCCATATGTTGAAGAGTGGAATTTAAACTTAATTTTGAATGTCAGAGAAGAGGACAATCAGGCAGAACTAGAAGAGCTAGGTAAGGTTTTAGACGATAAAGAGAAAGCAATAGGCAAGGAACTCCAAAAACAAGAGCAATAGGTGAGATGATTAAGAAAGGGTGCAAGCTGGAAATGAGGGAGGTCCAGCATCAGGTAGAAAAGGTAGCAGATGAGGAAGGGCTTGGGAAATTGAGCCAAATGATGGCGACGCTGATGCAAAATAAACCGGAGTGCAATTGCGATATTAATTTCACACAATTATAAAATACTGGAGTTGAATAGCATTTTAAAAATGGCTTAGAAAAATTGACATGGAATATAACAGTGAAACGCAATGTATGTATATTTTAAATAGAAAATAAACATATCCCAAACATTAAATAAAACATACATTTATAAAAAAATTTAGCATTAAGTTTATATTATCATTTTAATACAAAGTATCAAATAGTCTTAATTTGTATCAAAGATTAAAAATATACATGTGAATAATTTAAATAAACAGGAAAAATAGAAAATTTTTATCAGAAAGTATTTATAAAAAACAAGGTAAATCAGTAATGTCATTGTTAAATTTTGTATAAACTTCTCTAGCTGCTTAAAAAAGTGCTCTTTGTTCTTACTGTAGTCAGAAGACTGGAGAAGACAATTATAAGGCAAGTTCAAGTAGTTTTCTTTGACTTTTTAGTCTTCAAATAATTCTTTCTCTTTTTTTGATAATTTTGAGGAGATACTTGCTATCTTCTTATTAAATTGCAAACTTAGATTTTGTTTTAAGAAGGTATTACTACTTTTTCTCATCTTTCATTTGATTATTCATGAAAGAAAATTCTCATGCACAATAACTATTTCGGTTTCAAAACTGTCAAATTTATATTATGTTTGGAAAACCTTTGAAGAAAATAAGAATTACTTTTGCAGTAGACACTTTTTCTTAACAACTCTAATTTTTTTCTTCCCATTAAAATGTATTAGTAGAAAAGAAAGCTTTCTAAATTCGTTTACTTTTGCCCAATTCCAAATTTGAAGACAGTTTACTCTGAAATGTGTCTCCAGATTAACACAGGTCGTATTTTTTAAATGCTGAGCTTCCTATGTTTAAATATAACATGGTAAACAGCAGTACCAAAAATGATTAGTGAAATTACCAGTCTTGCTGAGGTTTTGGAATTTGGGATTATTGGAAATTAAGTATAACTGAAAAAAATGTGCTTAGGAAAATAATAAAACCATTTTAGTAATGTTTGAAGACAACTAATCCTTCAACAGTCTGTTGGGCAAATTGTAGAAAGGAAAGGAAGACCAATCAGAAAAACAAAGTCCGACTGTAAACATCCATTATCCATGAAATCTGGAAACATAGCTGTGCTTCAGTCACAGCTTAGTTGGTGTAGATGACATTGAAGGCTGCCGACAATCCCTTTCTTAAGTGTGTAAGTATCCCTAACACAATTTTCATCTCTAATTAGGGTTAAATGATTATAAGATTAAATTTAAATGAGGAAACATTCTGATGTCGGAGGTAATATTTTGTATACGTTGGTTGTTATATTTTTATATTCACTTGTTTAGATCGTTGTCTAATAAGAATTATAGACATAATAAGGATGATAGATATATTTAATGTAGGTAGTTGACAGTTTCCATTTTTAGGGTGCTATATCATTTACATAACACTTCCATTCCCTCCGCAGTTTTCACCTACCATGTGTCCATCACTGTGCTGAGAGAGTTAGTGTGTAGGAGATTCGAAACAGATTGGTTCCTGGTCCACTCATGACACATAGATAAATATCAGTACCCAGATGAATTTGTGTATAATCACAAATTGTGTTAAGGGTGATAAGGGCAATGATGAGGTCTTACAACAAAAATGATTAGAGAGATTTTCTCTGGAAGTGAACACTGAGCTGAAATCCAAAGATTTAATAGGAATTAACAAGGCTACGAGTGAGAGTGCCGTGACAGGAAGGGACATGGAGGCCAAGGGAACAGTGTGTGAGAGGCCCAGAGGCCTATCAGTTATTTGAGCTGAAAGGAAACCAGGGTGGCTGGAAGGTGCTTGGGGAAAGGAATCAACAAGGTGAAAGTTGGAGAGGTGGACCAGCCCAAATCATGTAGGCTCTTTAGATCACAGTAAAGAATATGAGAATTATTGGAAGCTATTAAGAAGTTTCAGTGCAAAAGTGATAACCACTTCATGATTTCTGTTACTGTGAAAATATTGGATTAAAGGATGAAAAGATTAAATGTAGGAAGAACGCTGAATAAGCTGTAATTTTTCAGTGCTAGTCTATTAAATAAAGGACAATTTAGTAAATTGCTACAAAGTACTAATTAATAAAAATTATGTTATTAATTGAATTATGGCTAAAATATCACATTTTCTTTTTGTTTGTTTGTTTTGAGACAGTTTCATTCTTGTTGCCCAGGCTGGAGTCCAATGGCGAGATCTCAGCTCACTACAACCTCCGCCACCTGGCTTCAAGTGATTCTCCTGCCTCAGCCTCCAGAGTAGCTGGGACTACCAGCATGCACCACCAAGCCCAGCTAACTTTGTATTTTAGTAGAGACAGGGTTTCTTCATGTTGGTCAGGCTGTTCTCCACCTCCCGATCTCAGGTGATTCTCCCACCGCATCCTCCCAAGTGCTGGGATTACAGGCAGCTGCCACTGTGCCCAGCCTAAAATGTCATATTTTCCAGTAACTATTTTGGTTGGCCTTTAAGTATATAAACCAAAGCTATCTCTTCAATTTTGAAAATTTTAAGAATTTTTAAAGGTTACCTTACTTTGTTTCCTGAGGAATCTTTTGAGTAAGTAAATAGTTTTTGTGTTACCACTTTTTGTATTGTCAAAGCAAATACTCCCTACATATTTTCATGCTTACAATTAAAGGTTAAAATATTGGATATCTGAATAAATTGATCTTCAATGTGTAACTTGAATGTATTAGGAGAGACTTTACTCAGGTGCAAAACACATTGATTACAGTATTTGGTAAATTTCACATGTGAGAACTAGAGATCAAAGTTCAGGGCTTGTCTCTAAATTCTGAGGCTTGGGCTTTTGTGTGTGCTTCCCGGATTTTTTCAGACTTTGTTTGCAAAACAGGGAACACCAGGAAAAACTGGCAGTTAACTTTCTGTATTAACTGATGCAGGAAAACTCAATGTTCAGTCCCTAAATCTACTCTGAGGATTTATATTATTTGAAAAGTTTATATCCTTGATTTAAGCTAGACATTGCCTCTGGTAGTGGTCTTCAAACTTTTTTTTTGTTTGAAAGTCTCCTAATAAAATTTTGAAAATATATGTCTTCCTCTGCACACTTTTGACTTCTAAAATGTATTATTAGATTTTAAAAATACAGAGCATATGATTTCAAGTGTACTATAAATGTTGATATTTTAATATAAAGCTCTAAGAATTTTTTTATAAATGCATACAATGAATCTAAGAATCATAATGATTTGGTATTCACCCACATCCACATCAAAAACACATGAAATATCTTCCTTAGCAGCTGGAAAATTTACTTGGCCCTTTGTGTACTCTAAATCATAATTTACCTTCTACCTCCCTAGATCCTTGTATTAATATACTATTTATATTTATCATTGAAAGTTGTATTGGCCATCATAGAGTTCTCTGCAACAAAAATAATGTATATATTTTGAAATTTTAAAATAATTTACTTCTTATGGCGATTAGATTCTATGTAAACCTTTTCATGACTGAGTTACAATAGTAGTTATTAGTAGCATATAATATTTTGAATTCTGGAAAAATATAAAGCAATATTATTGGAAATACTTCTCTAATAAAATCAGTTGAAAAGTGTATGTTTCTTTGATTAAAGGAAGCTTCACAGACAATAATATTTAATTTTCTCTTTATTTGATGATCTGGAGGTTTTTATAATTTTAGGGGGTGCAACATAGTGAGATGGGTAGGAAGCAAATACCTCCTTTCTCTTATAAATAAAGAGCCATTATCAGCAGTGAAATGGGAACGGAGACCCATGGCAGAGATCTCAAGCAGATCGGGTTTAGTAAAATCCACCAAAAGAAGTTAGATTCTGTCAACTGAACTCTTAAATTCTCCTTTTTTCCATAGGAGTTTCCTGCTATGGAGTATTTTACCCTCTAGTTATTGATTGAATTAACCATTTTGTTTTCATGTTCCCTGTTATCCATGTGGTTGTTAATCACAGGGAAGTGATTTTCAAAGCTGCAGTTCCTGTGTTGTTACAGAGAAGACTCTATCTATTTTTAACTTTTTTAATGTTTAATTTTTTTTTTTTTTTAGCAAGAGGGTCGTATTCCATTGCCTAGGCTGGAGTTCAGTGAAGCAGTCACAGTTCATTTCAGCTTTGAACTCCTGGACTCATGTGATCCTCTTGCCTTAGTCTCTCAAGTAGGTGAAACTACAGGTGCCATCATGGTCAGCTAATTTCTGTCTTTAATTTATAGAGATGGGGTCTTGCTATGTTGCCC
Source organism: Leontopithecus rosalia (assembly GCA_028533165.1). NCBI lineage: Eukaryota > Metazoa > Chordata > Mammalia > Primates > Cebidae > Leontopithecus > Leontopithecus rosalia. Next base: position 141,860,197 of record CM052650.1, on the reverse strand, counting down.
AGGTTAGCCTCGAACTCCTGGTCTAAAGCAGTCCTCTCATCTCAAAAATACACCTATTTTAAAATTCGGTGATTTTTCATTCAACTCTTCTGGTTCATATTTGAAGATTTAAAATAGATTAATATTTTTCCTAAATATGACAGCAGAAATGCATTTGTTTTAGCAGGAAACCTGAACATTTATTAAGCCACCCATAGTTTTGCATGCTGAATTATTATGCTATTTCTTATAAGTAATGCTACAATTTTAAATATAGTAAACAGCTGTGTAGCTGTAGCTATGGTTCCTGGATCTTTGTACGATATTTTAATTACTGATCTTATTTTAATGGCTTGTATTTCCCCTTAATCCCCCATCTCTGTTTCTCCATTGCCATAACATTATTAACAATGTCTCCTCAACTTACAGAAACATTGTGAAGTCTCATTGATTTTTCTAAGCTCTAAAACACTTTCAGTGTCTTGCAAAGAGATTTCATTTAAACATGTCTTGTTTTTCCTACTTGTGTCTTATTCCAAAGTTCAGCCTGATCGATATGCCGCTAGAATACGCACAAATTTTCAATGTGTTAGTTGAAATGTTAAAGAAAGTTTGCACGCTGACTGTTGTTCGTGGTCGTGGGAAGAAATGACGTAGAAAGCCCAATGGCTTTTAAATGTGTACAGGTATAGAAATAGCTAATGGTTCTGAAATTAGTATTGTTTAGATCCTAAAAATATAAAACAGTTAAATTCCGACTAATTTAGTGTACAATGAATTTAACTTAAAACCTTTTTTCTTTTTATGTAGCTTTCACTCTATCCTGTTCCTAACAATACTCTAATGTAAAACTCTATTAATAAGCAGACTGTAAAGCAGATAAAAGCTTCTTTACTTACCCGGCAAACATTCCTAGTTTCCCTTGGGTTTATTAATTTGCTGAGCTAGAATGGAACAAATTTTATAAAATACAACTTGATTTTATTTCATTTAAAGAATGACTGTATTTGCAAATTAGCATGTGGGCATACTTGCTTATGGGTTTCTTTCTTTAAAATTTAAACTCTTAACCTAGAATATGTATGCATACTTTTAGGTTTATGGGTAGGAAATAAATGATAATTTTCTGCAGAACTCTTACTAAATGAGAAGGAAGGCACCCACAAAGGTAGAAGTCAAGCATAATTCTCTGCATTATTTACAAAACAGTGTGTCAATGTGTTGCTTAAGATGCAGTCTAGTTATGTGGACTACTGGTAACAGACATTACTCTCTGGCAACCAATCTCCTTATAAATAAGATAAAAATTGAATCAACTTGATAACGTTAAAAACAAAGAAGAAAAAGAGAGAACAATAGGCTAGTGATAAGCAGCTACTAGGGCAATAAGAAAACGTTTTCTACGGAGGGATTTTCAGTTATTAAAACTACTGCACAGATAAACCTGCAGATAAAAAGAATGAGATAAGCAGTAATAACAGATGGCAAAAGTTACATCTTTTATTATTAACTATTCAACAATGACTGGTATTTACCTTCCTTATCCTACCTTTTTAACCAGCTGATGAATATTGTGTCTGTCTTCACTGGATGTGATAAACATTTATTACTGTGAGGAAAGATTTTTGCTTTTGTTGTATTTTTTAGCTCCGATCCCTGCCAATGGCACCAGAAGCCCGCTGTGACAAATCCTGACATAATACATTTGGTACCATGGTCTCTCATTTTCCCACCAAGAAAAATTCTCGAGCACTAATTACAACCAAACACTGAGATTGTCTTTGAAGTCTGTGAGATGGAGATGAATGGATTACAAGTATGTCTTGTCTGTGACAACCCCGGTTATGCCTGTTGAACAAACATAATAATAATAGATCCTCCTTTTACTCTCAGAAGTATGCTAATTTGGGAGATCGTAATGTAATCATCTTACTTGTAGGTGTTAAAAGAATAACATCTGGCTTGAGAAAATTTAAATTATTTAGAAATTATTTTTTCATGTATCATAAAATATGCACATTTTTGAGCACTAAAAATACATACTTTTTTTGTTATCATGGCATATTCTAATAATTTGAATCATCAGTTTTCATTTATTCACATGTGCCTACAGACTCTAAATGGTTATTTATCTCAGATCACCAAGTAATTCACTACACATTAGAAAACAAACTACTGTTATGTATAAAGTTAATTTTTCATTCTTTGTATCCAAGAAAAGTCATAACCAGGAAACTCATTTTGTTAATATGTATATGACAGCTTTTTGACTTGTATAAATTTACATTTCTTGTCTTCTAGGCAATACCAAGCTCAGAAATAATAAATACGCTCATCTCTTAAAAGTAATTTTTATTATTCATGTCTTTGATCCACAATTGCTGCTACATTTTTCTCCCAGAATATTACAGTGCTACGCATTTTGTTGTATACTTGAGAGAGGAGGGATTAAGTAGATCTTGCTAACCATTTTATATTTTGTTTGGAGAACAGTACCTGACACAGCGATGTCCATTAAATGTTATTTAAATGAAGGTTGAAGAAAAGTATCATAAATATCACATTCTGATTGACCCCGGGGTATAATGAATCTGTATTTGTACCTAAGAAGCTCTCAGGGACATTGAATTTTTCTCTCTCCAGCATAGCACTCTGATAAGCCTATAGGCTCTTAGTAGTGTCAGATTGGTTTAGAATCTTGGTTGTATCACTTCTTAGAGATGTAGCCTTTGGCAAATTGTCCTCTATAAGCCTTGACATTCCTATCTTTAAGTCAGAGTGGTTGGAAGAATTATGTACTGAAATGCATGTTAAAAGCTAAGCATTGTGTCTGGCACATTACAAATTTTAAATGGTGGCTGTTTTGTTACAAATCTTACTTATCCTCTGATTTGATTCTAGTGGGAGCATCTCACATCACCATTAAAAAATATCTGATTTGATTTTAGTGCTTGTTTCTCTCAATTCCCATGAGGTGAGCTAATGTAAGGAGCTTTCCAAAAGTAAAACTTCCATATTTGGCAATAAAAATAGAGTAGCAAGTTAAATTTAAATTTTAGATCAACAACGAATTTTTTGGTCTAAATGTGTTCTGTATTTTATCAGGCTACTCTCTTCTAAGTTTATTTCAACATGCCATCAAATCTTTTAGTTGTATTCTCTACGAGGAATTGGACCCATAATAGGTCAGAATTTGGGAAATAAAATTAGAAGTGAGTTTAATTGCTTATTTAATTGAATTTGTATTATATAAAAATAAGTGATGTATTTATTTTACTTAAGATGGAGTCACTGTAATAATAAATTGACTTAAATAGACAATATATTATGAAATGCAACAGTGCTATATACCACAGCATTCAAAATTTGAAAAAAACAGAAAAGAAATCAGGTTTATTATTACCATATGTTGGTGGATAAAGATATGAGTATTTTTAAAATGTGGTATAGAACATGTATGTGTATTATCAAGACTTAAAAAGGTCCTTCAAAAATGAAGACTATGTAAAGAATTCTTAGAATAAACAAAAGCTGAGGGAATTTATCAACTGTAGACCTGTCTTGAAAGAAATACTATAAAGCATCTTCCAAGTTGAAACCAAAGATAAACTTCAACATGAAAATATATGAAAGTATAAAATTTCTTGGTAAAGTTAAATTTGTAGACAAATACACAATACTATAATACTGTAGTGGGCATGAGTAATCACTTATATTTCTGGTAGAAGAAAATAACAAAAGCATCAAAAATAAATATAACTATAAAATATCTTAAGAAACATATAATATAAAAAGATGCAATTTGTGACCTCAATGACATAAAGTATGAGAGGAGAAGTAAAAATTCAGAATTTTTGTATGCAATTAAAGTTAATTGCTCTCAGCTTAAAATAAGTTGTTAAAATTATGAGTTGTTTTCTATAAACAGCATGGTAACTTCAAAAAACAAATTTATGAAAGACACAAAAGAAAATGAGAAATAAAGGCATATCACTGAAAAATAATCAATGACACACAAAAGAAGATAACAAGAAGAAAAGAGGGACAGATAAGAAACAATTTACAAACAGCAAAATAAGTGATTTCCTATCTGATATGGTTTAGATTTGTGTCCCTGCCCAAATCTCATGTAAAATTGGATGAGGGGCCTGGTGAGAGGTGACTGGATAATGGGGGCAGATTTCCATCTTGTTCTGAAGACAGAGTGAGTTCTCACAAGATCTGATGGTTTAAAAGTGTGTGGCAGTTCCCCCTTTCTGTTCTCTCCTCTTGCTCTGCCACTGTAAGATGCGCTTGCTTCCCTTGCCTTCTGCCATAATTATAAGTTTCCCAAGGCCTCCCAGTCATGCTTCCTGTTAAGCTTCTGGAACTGTGAGTCAGCTAAGCCTCTTTACTTCATAGCTTACCCAGTCTCTGGTAGTTCTTTCTAGCAGTCTAAGAACAGATTAATAGACTCTAGAACAGACTAATAGACTGTCAGTATTACTCTAAATTTAAATGGATAAAAGTCTCCCAAACAAAAGACTTAAGTGGTCAAATAGATTTAAAAAAACCCCAAAACAATAAGATTTAATATATGTAATATACAAGAGACTCACTTTAGATAGGCTGAAAGTAAAGAAAAAATAAAAAAAAAACTGAGAAAGATAGCCCTTGCAAATGGTAGCCAAAAGAAACTAGCAGAGCAGTTAAACTTATATATAAAAAAATATATTTTAGATTAAAAACTGTCAAAAGAAGCCAAGAAGAACATTATATCATGATAAAAGAGTCAGTTCACCAGAAAAATATAAAAATTAAAAATATATCCACATCTAGTGTAAAAGCACTGAATTATATAAAGCAAAATATTGACAGAACTGAAGGGAGAGATAGATAGCAACATAATGACAGTAGGATATTTCAATACCCTACTGTCAATAATGAATAGAACATTCACACCAAGCATCAGTAAGGAAACACAGAACTTGAAAAACATTGGAGACCAAATGCACCTAACACATTTACAGAACACTGCATCCAACAGCAATAAAAATACACATTTCTCTCAAGCACACACAGAATTTTCTCCAGAACAGAGCACGTGTTAAGTCACAGATCAAGTTTTACAAAATTTAAGAAGATTAAAATCATACCAAGTATCTGTTTCTACGACAATGGAATGAAATTAAAATCAATAGCAAAAGGGAACTGGAAATTCACAAATACATGCAAATTAAACAACAAACTCTTGAACAACCAATAGGTCAAAGAGGAAATCAAAAGAAAAATTAGAAAATACTCTCAGAGAAACGTAAAGGAAAACACAACATATTAAAGCAAACGGGATACAACAAAAGCAATACTAGGAAGGAAGTGTATTGCTGTAAAAACTTACATTTGAAAAGCAGAAAGATTCCACATAAACAATCTAACTTAGACTTCAAGGAACTAGAATACTAAGAACAAACTAAGCTGAACAGGGGGAAGGAAATAATACAGACTAGGGCAGAAATAAAGGAAATAGAGTGTTGAAAAATAACAGAAATAGTCTCTGAAATTAAAAGTTTCTTTTCTAAAAAGAACTTTTTAGAAAACTCAACAAAATTGGGAAACCTAGAGCTAGAGTAAAAAAGCTGAAAAGAAGGAAGACCCAATTAAAAAATCAGAAATAAGCAAACCACGATGGCATGTATGTATCTATGTAACAATCCTGCAGGATGCAGGATGCGCACATGTACCCCACAGTCCAAAGTAAAAAGAAAAAAAAATCAGAAATAAAAAACAGACGTTACAATTTATGATTCATGAAGATACAGTAAATCCGAACTCTATAACTCATAAGGAGATTGAATCAGTAACCAAAAGCCTCCAACAAAACAAAATGAAGTGCAGGACCTAATGGCTACACTGGATATTTCCACCAAACATTTAAAGAAGAATTAACATCAACACGTCTCAACTCTTGCAAAAAAAAAATCGCAGAGGAAGGAGTACTTACAAAATAATTTTATGAGGACAGCATTACCCTGATACCAAATCCACACAAAGATATCACAAGAAAAGCAAAACAAAACAAAACTACGGACTAATACTCCTGATGAGTATCGATGGAAAAATTCTCAACAAAATAGTAGTAAACCAGAGGGGCTCTAAGATGACTAGCTAGACATCTTGTACTTACCTCTTCTGTAAAAAGGAAACTAATTATTGAGTAGGTAATCACCTTTTCAATAGATCATTGGAGAACACTGGAATTCAATAGGGATGTAACAGGAAACACCTAAGGCAGAAAAGGAGATGTAAGTGAGGCAGCCTACTTGGTGCGGATCAACTGTGAGCCTGGAGAGACTCCCTAGCACGGGAAAAAGTAAGTGAAGTACTCCTCAGCGATTCATATTCTCATTGTGAACTGCAATACCAACCACTAGAGAGCCCCTTAACCTTCACAGGCTCTGAAACTAACATAGGAAGCTGCCTGGAGACTAAGCAATGGCACTACTCCAGAGAGGGAGCTCACGCTGTGTCCCACTCATGCTGTGTCCAAAGTCTTATGTAGCTAAAGTACTGTTTTGAAAGCCCAGCTCTCAACAAACTGCACTCTGCCCTGGAGCTCAACAGTGCTTGCATTTCCACATCCTTAGACCCCGACCAATATTCCCCACCTGGAGCTGCACAGTGGTTGATTGCCGTCAGTGGGGCCAAAGTGCAGGACATTGCCTTGCTGCCTCCAGCAGTCAAGTTACTAAATTCTATATGCCCGTAGCATGCTGCCAGGCCTGAAGCATGATAAATTGTGGGCTGCCACTGCCAGAGCTGAAGCGCAAGCCAAGTGTGGCCTGCTACTGCTGGAACTGAAGTGTGAGCTGAGCAAGAGCCACCACCACATGAGCTTCACAAGGGCTAAAGCACTAGTGAAGCTCATGTTTCACATCTACTTGCATACAGCTGCTGCCACTGAAAAAAACTCTACCCTCCCCAGTAGCAGGGCCACAGCACAATTGCTGCAGCCCCCAACCTAAGCATTTCCCCAGAGGACTATAAATCACCTGGCACCTTCCTACTGCAGTCACTGCCTATGCACACAATTGGGGGAACTGAGTACAAGTCTGACTGGCCTGGCTTTGAATCCACAACCAGTACCAGAGCACACAGTCCAGAGGCTAGGGGATTGCCTAGCCTGTCTACTATTGGCATTAGCCTGAGATTGGGCACACCCACCCCACTGCTACCACCACAGTTGGCACTTACCTGCATGTACCAGGTATGGGCCTGAAACTGACTCACCCAACCCACTGAAGCAATCACCAGCACCAGTGCTCACTGCTTCAGACCCAGAAGATTGTTTCCTACTGCTGCTGTCATCATGCATGCAGCACTTTCTGTGCAGGGGCTCAAGAACTTGTTCACTCACCTGGCTTGCTGCTGCCACTACAGTCATCTGAACAAGCCAACTGGAGACTCAATATCGTCTTGCCTGGTCCCATTAACACCAGTACAGTGTTTACCTCCCTGGAACCCAAGGATAGATAGGCATGCTCAGCCTACCACTGCTACCATCAGGCCCCAAGCACTGGCCAACCTTGTATCATGGTCCCCAGAAGAACATTGCCACAGCCTCCATTAATAACTATACCCTAAGACATCAAGGAAATTACAGACGCCACTGACTCTACAACCAAAGTAATTATACAGAGACTACATTACTTCATGCACCCAGAATCAAAACCAAAGTGCCATATTCAACTAACACAATAGATACATGTTCAGCAAAAAGTCCTCCCCTAAGTATGCAAATTCAAAAGATTGGAAGAATCCATGTGCAGATATCAACAGAAGCACAAATGAAACATACAAAGGCAAGGAAATATGACACCTTTAAAGGAAGACAGTAATTCTCCAACAAAAGATTCCAACTAAAATCATTTGCAAAATCCTGGAAAAATTATTTATTTATTTATTTATTTTTCCCTCTTTTTAGAGGTGTTGAATGGAAAAATAGTTAAAAATATTGATGTTAACAAAGTTCGATGGAATATAAGAGAATACTGGAAAACAATATTTTAAAAGTCAGAAAAACAATTCAGGATATAAAGGAGAAACTTACCAAAGAGATAGTGATCATGAAAAAGAACCAACCGGAAATTCTGTAACTGAAGAATTCATTAACTAAATACAAAATATATTTTAAAGCGTCAACAGTACACTAGATCAAGCAAAAGAAAGAACGTCAGAACTTGAAGCCCGGTCTTTTGAAATAACTCAGGCAGAAAAAAGAAAATAGAATAGAAAAAAATGAACAAGACATTAATGACATATGGAATACAATAAAGTGACCAAATATTTGAAATTTTGGAATCACAGAAAGCAAAAAGAAAATAAAAGGGTTAGAAAACCTATTTAATAAAATCATAGACAAAAATTCTCAAGTCTAGCAGGAAATGTAGACACATAGATATAGGAAGCACAGAGGTTCCCAAACAGATACAATTCAGAAAGGGTCTTTTCCACAGCACATTATCATCAAATTGTGCTTTGAAAGTCAAAGAAAAGAATTCTAAAAGCAGCAAGAGAAAACATCTATTCACTTAAAAAGAAATCTCCACAAGATTAATAGTAAATTTATCAGCAGGAATCATATAGATCAGGAAATAATGAGATGATATATTTAAAATGCTGAAAGAAAAAAATATATATATCGAGAGGTACTATACCCAGCAAAGCTAGCCTTCCTGTATGAAGAAGAAATAAAGTCTTTCACAGACATGCAAAAGCTGAGGTAATTCATCATCAATAGATGGTGAATTACTAGAGAATTCACCATTCTCTATAAGAAATGGTTAAGGGAGTAAGGGAGTCCTATTCCCAGAAGCAAAAGAATAATAACTAACACCATGAAAACACATGAAAAAATAAAACCCACTGGTAAAGCAAACACACAAGCAAGGAAGAGAAAAGACTCAAATGTTACCATACAGAAAACCACCACACCACAATGATAAACAGTAAGAAATATAGAAGGAAATATATATACATAGATATATAAATTACCAGAAATCAATTAATAAAACAACAGAAATTAATATCAATAATAATTTTGAATGTAAATAGATTAAACTTTCCTTTTAGAAGACAAAGCCTCACTAGGAGGATTTTTTTAAAAATAAGCCAACTATATGTAGCCTACAAAAAAACTCATCACATCTATAAAGACAGATAGAATGAAATAAAAGGGAAACCAAAGCAAGCATGAGTAGCTATAGTTATATCAAATAAAACAGGCTTTAAGTCAAACACAGTACATAGGGAAAAGACCATAATTATATAATTTTAAAGGGATCAGTTCAGCAAGAGGAAATAATTCACAACATATATGCACCCATCACTGCAGTTCCCAAATATATGTAGCTAATATTATTATATTGAAAAGGTGAGATAGATTATAAAAGAATACTAGTTGAAGATTTCAACAACCAACACTAAGCATTAGACAGATCATCAAGACAGGAAATTCACAGAGATACACTGGATTTAAACTGAGCTCAGATCAAATAGAACTAACAGACATTTACAGAACAGTTCTCCAACAGCTACAGGATATACATTCTTTTCATCAGCACATGGAACATTCTCCAGGATAGATCATGTGTTGGAACCCAAAACAAGTCTCAAAAAATGAAAAATAATTGAAACGTATCAAATATCTTTACAAATCACAGTGGACAAAAACTAGAAATTAATAACAAGAGAAATTTTCAAATCTGAAGAAATACATGAAAATTAAACAACTTGATCCTTAATGACCATTGTGTAAAGAAAAGAATAAAAAGAAAATTTAAAAATTTCTTTAAACAACTGAAAAGTAAAACACAATATACCAGGCCAGGATTGGTGGCTCATGCCTTTGGTCTCAGCACTTTGGGAGGCTGAGGCGGGTGGACTGCTTGAGTTCAGGAGTTAAAGACCAGCCTGGCCAACATGATGAAACCTCTTCTCCACAAAAAAATAGCTAGGCATGGTGGCAGGCAACTATAATCCCAGCTACTTGGGAGTCTGAGGCAGGATAATCGCTTGAATCCAGGAGCTGGAGGTTGCAGTGAGCTGAGATCATGCCATCGCACTCAAGCCAGAGCAACAAGAGCAAAACTCTGTCTTGAAAAAAAAAAAAAAGCAAACAAATCTATGGATACAGAAAAAGCAGTGTTAAGTGTATAACAATAAGCATCTGCATCACAAAGTAGAACGACTTCAAATAAATAGTCTAACAATGCATGCACCTCAAGAAACTAGAAAGACAAGAACAATCCAAACCCAAAATGAAGAGAAGAAAAGAAATTTCATCATAGAAATAAAAAGTCTTCCAACAAATAAAAGTTCAGGACTGGATGGCATCACTTCCAAATTCTACCAAACTTTCCAAGAAGAAATAACAATTATTCTCAAATTCTAGCAAAAATTTGGAGAGGAGTGAATTCTTTCTAACTCATTCTACCAGACCGGAATTGTCCTGATATCAAAATCAGACAAAGATGCAAAAAGGCAATAAAACCACAGGCAATATCCCAAATGAACATAGATGTAAAAATTCTCAACAAAATACTAGCAAACTGAATCCGACAGCACAAAAATACCAACAACAAAAAACTACAATGTGATCGATCAACTGGGATTTATCCCTGGGATGCAAGAATGGTTCAGGATAGAAAAACTGATAAACATAATGCATGACATCAACAGAATGAAGAACAAAAACTATGTGACCATTACAATAGACACAGAAAAAACATTTGATAAAATTTACCATTTCTTTATGATAAAAAATCTCAGCAAACAAGGCATAGAAGAAATGTACCTCAATATTAAAAAAGCTATATATGATAAGCTCACAGCTAACATTGTACTGAATGGGAAAAAGGTGAAAGTCTTTCCTCTAAGAACTGCAACAAGTCAAAGGTGCTCACTTTCACTCCTCCTATTTAATATTTTGCGTGAAGCCTGATCCAGAGCATTCAGGCAGGAGAAAGAAGTGAAAACATCCAAGTTGGAAAAGAGGAAGTCAAATTTTCTCTCTTTGCTAATGATATGATCTACCTAGGAAAACCTAAAGACATGACCAAAAACTCCTCAAGTTGATAAATAAATTGATTAAAGTCACAGGATACAAAATCAACATAGAATAGTCAGTAGTGTTTTGTATATCTATAATGAGCTAGCTGAGAAAAAATATCAGGAAAGTTATTCATTTATAATAGCTACAAAAAATGAACTATCAAGTAATAATTTTAATCAAGGAGTTCAAATCTATACCAGAAAACTACAAACAAGGAATTAAAAGAAATTAAAGAGTATACAAAAATTGGAAAGACATCCCATATTCATGGATTGAAAGAATTTGTATCACTAAAATGACCATACTGCCCAAAGCAATTTACAGATTTAATGCAATTTTTATCCAACTACCTACATCATTTCTCACAGCATTAAAAAGAAATCCTAAAAATTGTATGAAAGCAAAAACAGCCTTAGTAGGCTAAGCAAGCTGAGGGCAGGGGGTGGGGGGGAAAGCTGGAGATATCACATTACTTGATGTTAAAATATATTATAAGGCTATAGTCACAAAACAGCATGTTATTAGTACATAAACAGACACATAGACCAAAGAAAGAGAACAGAGATTTCAGATCTAAACCTGTGTGTTTACAGCCAAATTGTTTTTGATAAACATGCCAAGTACATACATTGGTGAAAGGATAGTCTCTTCGATAAACATTGTTGGGTATATTGTATAGACACATGCAAAATAATGAAACTGGACCTGTATCTCTCACCATATGCAAAAATCATATCAAAATGGATTAAAGTCTTCAACATAAGACTCAATACTGTAAAACTAGCAAAAGAAAGCATAGATAAAACACTTCAGGACATTTGTCTAGGCAAAGATTTTAAGGCATCCTTTAAAGCATGGACAACAAAAACAGAAACAAGTCCAGGACCAGATGGATTCACAGCTGAATTCTACCATATATTCAAAGAGGAAATGGTATCAATCCTATTGACACTATTCCACAAGATGGAGAAAGAGGGAATCCTTCCTAAATCATTCTATGAAGCCAGTATCATTATAATACCAAAACCAGGAAAGGACACAACCAAAAAAGAAAACTACAGACTAATATCCTTGATGAACATAGATGCAAAAATCCTTAACAAAATATTAGCATATCAGAAAGATAACCCACCATGATCAAGTGGATTTCATACCAAGGATGCGGGATGGTTTAACATCTGCAAGTCAATAAATGTGATATACTATATAAACAATTAAAAATGAAAATCACATGATCATCTCAATAGATACAGAAAAAGGATTGACGAAATCTAACATCTCTTTATGATTAAAACTCTCAGCAAAATCAGCAAACAAGGGACATACCTCAATGTAATAAAAGCCATCTATAAGAAACTCACAGCCAGCATAATACTGAATGGGGAAAATTTGAAAGCCCCTCTGAAAACTGGAACAAGACAAGGATGCCCACTTTCACCACTTCTATTCAACATAGTACTGGAAGTCCTAGCCAGAACAGACGAGAAAGAAATAAAGGGCATCCAAACTGGTAAAGAGGAAGTTAAAGTGTTTCTGTTTGCTGATATGATTATATACCTAGAAAACCCTAAAGACTCCTCCTAAAAACTCTTAGTACTGACAAAAGAATTCAGCAAAGTTCCCACACACAAAATTAATGTATACAAATCAGAATCTCTCCTATCCCAACAGTGACCAATCTGAGATCAAATCAAGAACTCAACTACTTTTACAATAGCTGCAAAATAAAATAAAATAAAATACTTAGGAATGTACCCAGCCAAGGAGATGAAAGACCTCTACAAGGAAAACTACAAAACACCACTGAAAGAAATCAGAGGCAACAAAAACAAATGGAAACACATCCCATGCTCATGCATGGTTAGATTCAATATTGTGAGAATGATCATACTGCCAAAAGCAATCTACAAATTCAATGCAGTTTCCATCAAAATACCACCATCATCCTTCCAAGAACTAGGAAAAAAATCCTAAAATTCATATGGAACCAAAAAAGAGCCCACATATCAAAAGCAAGTCTAAGCAAAAAGAACAAATCTGGAGGCATCACATTACCTGATTTCAAACTATACTATAAGGCAATAGTCACCAAAACAGCATGGTACTGGTATAAAAATAGACACATAGACCAATGGAACAGAATAGAGAACCTAGAAATAAACTCAGATTCAGCCAACTGATCTTTAACAAAGCAAACAAAAACGTAAAGTGGGGAAAGAACACCCTTGTCAACAAATGGTGCTGGGATAATTGGCTAGCCACATTTAGAAGGATGAAACTGGATCCTCATCTCTCACCTTATACAAACATCAGCTCAAGATGGATCAAGGACTTAAATCTAAAACCTGAAATTATAAAAAATTCTAGAAGATAACATCAAAAAAATCCTTCTAGAAATTGGATTAAGCAAGAATTTCATGACAATGAACCCTAAGCAAATGCAGTGAAAACAAAGATAAATAGCAGGGATTTAATCAAACTAAAGATCTTTTGCACCACGAAAGGAACAGTCAGTAGAGTAAGCAGGTGACCCAGTGAGTGGGACAAAATCTTCACAATCTATACATCTGACAAAGAAACTGATACCCTGAATCTACAATGAACTGAAGCACATTAGCAAGAAAAAAAAACAAAAATTCCCATCAAAAAGTGGGCTAAGAACATGAATGGACAATTCTCAAAATAAGTTATACAAATGGCCGACAAACATATTAAAAATGTTCAACATCACTAATGTGGTAACCTTACTCCTGCAAGAATGGCCATAATCTAAAAATAAAAAAATAGTAGATTTTGATGTGAATGCGGCAAACAGGGGACACTTCTACATTGCACTCTCTCTCTTGCTGCCATGTCAGAAGGTGCTTGCTTCTCCTCTGCCTTCCTTCATGACTGTAAGTTTCCTCAGGCCTCCAAAGCCATGCAGAACTGTGAGTAAATTAAACCATATATATATGGTTTAATTTACACACACACACACACACACACACACATACACACTACACACATATATATATATGTGCATATGTATATATATGTATGTATTATAATGTCTATTTTTTATTGTGTATGTGCAATGGGAAATTATTAAACTTCAAAAAAGAAGAAAGTCTTATCATATGCTACAACATGGATGACTCTTGAGACATTATGCTAAGTGAAATAATCGAGTCATGGAAAAAAATATGATACGATTCCCCTTATATGAGATATCAAATGTAGTCAAACTCAAAGAGGCAAAAAATAGAATGATGGTTGCCAGTGGCAGCAGGGAGTGGGAAATGGGGAATTGCTTTTCAATGGATATAAACATTCAGTCATGCAAGATGAAGAAGTTCTACAGCAATGTACCTATAGTTAACTATATGTAATGTACACTGAAAAAAACTGGCATGTGGGTAGATTTTATGTTGTGTGTTTTTATCACAACAATAACAATAAAGAGACTTACAGACAACAAGTGAAAATGATTAGGTCCCGTATTGCATTCTGCTCTGCTACCGCTTTTCTAGTTAGAAGTGTCTTCTATTTGGATTCAGTGTATTTCACAGATAACATTGGTTGATTAAATCTAACTATTGACTCTTTAACATTGAATAATCAAATATATTTAACTACAGTACTTATAGCCATATAAAATCATTTGCCTACTAATGTAAATGCATTAGTCATGCTCTCAAGTTCCTGCTACTCTTAAAACAGAGTGGTAGGATCTCAGCTTTAAGAGTAGTGGGAACTCAGCTCCAAGTATAAAGAATATCAAAGCAGAAATCTTCCTATCACCTAAAGATGGAATACATTCATGACGACCCAAAATATCAGTTTGGCTTTTATTGGCTACATATTCTGGTCACATATGATAATAATAGGTGTTTAACCGTCTAATTTGACTTTAGTCAATATTGCAACTTGCTTGATAGACATAAGCACAAATAGATTCTCACTATCTAATCTGTATGATCCTGAAGAACATTGGAGAACCATTAATCTTGTTTAGAAAATAATAAGGTGGTCTAAAATTGTGCACCAAGCTGTTTCAAAGACTTTGAAAATGAAAATCCTAATGAGGGAACAATTTAATGCTGTTTTCTGAGCTTATAAACAATCACTATCTCCTTACATTCCAGAGGCTATAAGGAGGACAATGTCAATTAGTTGGTGTGACAAGAATAACAGTCTTTGTCTCCAAGAAATCCTTGTTGGATTAGAACACTGTTATCTGTGTTGCAAACACAAAATCCCTTTGATGGAAGGAGTATGAACATTGGTCTTGAAATTCGGCTATAAAATTAGACCTTAGGTTTATCTAGAGTTATTCTTAGAAGTGACCTAGCAACACATAAATAGGTTTTCTTTCTGTAATCTTAAAGAAAGTGGGGAAGGGAAGAGAGGGAAGGCAGAAGGGGGATGAGGTCATAATACAGAAAATTGCAAAGGAGGGGAGTAGCTTTAGTAACCAACTATGATAAAGATTATTTCAATTTATGAGTCGAATGTTAGAGCATCTGTGAGGTAATTTTAAAAAACAACAAAGTAGGAGGCTGAGGCAGGAGAATTGCCTGAACCCAGGAGGCGGAGGTTGCGGTGAGCCGAGATCGCGCCATTGCACTCCAGCCTGGGTAACAAGAGCGAAACTCCGTCTCAAAAAAAAAAAAAAAAAACAACAAAGTTTTACTACTAGGAAATTCTCAGCAATTGTTAAAAACACTGTTAGGTTACAATATGATACTAGATCTGAATCCCAACACTTCCATCCACTAGCTGTGTGACCTTGGGAATACTATTAACTTATCTAAATCTAATTTTTTTAATCTAAAAACTGGACTAACAATAGTACTGACCCACTGGGTTATTGTCACTAAATAAGACAATGCCTGCAAAGTACAAAGTAAAGGCTCAACAAATCTCAGCTCTTAGAAGGAAGAGGATGCTGATGCTGGTGATAATGATAACAGTGTCATCTTAGGCCTCAGGCTAAAAAATAAAGGTTAATATTAATAGTTACCTTTCTACTCCACAGTGTAGTTAGTGGTCTCTTGACATTATTTGTGTATATTATTATTAGGTTGGTCTAAAAGTAATTGTGATTTTTGTTATTATTTTTAATGGCAAAAGCCGTAATTACTTTTGCACCAATCTGTATTTTCTCTGTCTATAAGATTAGGTGCTATTACTGTAATTTTATAAAAGTGGAATTTTTAAAATATACAATGCCATAAACTGTTGGAACGGTAGAACAATTCAAATCTTTAGACAAAACTTTATTGTGATTGTTTATTCACCTTATTCTAGAACACAGGAAGGACAAAACTAATTTATCAGTTAATTACCAATCTATGGGGTTTAGACAAATATAGCTGTGAAAATAAACCTCTCTAATGCTATTAGAAACTATTCTGTCTTTTCTTCATTGGATTTCTCTGTATTTGTTGAGACATTACAAAGCCCTTATTTAAATGCAATCTATTTACTAGCCCAGGGACTGAGTGAAGTAATCCTGAACTCAGGCATTCTTTTAGAATACACAGGATCCTCCTTTCCTACCCTCCTGCTCGAAAGAACTCTCCTGGAGGAAAACACACACAGAAATCTTACTATACTTCCTGTCTCACAGACAAAAACTCCAGATTCTTAACACTTGTCTATTTATCTTTCTGTTATATGCCAGCATGTATACCTATCTTGCTGTCTGCAGAAATGAATCCCTGTGCTCTACTTCATTCATTGAAAACATATTTAATGATTGCCCACTATGTGTCTATGCTTTGCATTAGATGCTATGGATAGTATGGTTAGACATTATACAGAGTTCTTGCTTATAATGAATTTATATAAGTGACTACAACAGCCAAATATAATATAGTAAATACAAGAAATTTTTTTAGAAGCATGCAGAAGCAAAACCCAGCTTCAGTTTGGGAATGAAGAAGGTTGCCATTGAAATAATTAAGGAGGTAGTATCTGAGCTTATACTGAAGTATGACTCAGCCTGAGTCAGATGAAATATGTGTATTTTAAGGACATTGGAGTTTGTGGCACAGAGTTCCAGGCCAAGGAAATAGCATGCTTGGGGTTTCAGAATTGAGAAAAACATGATATATTCAAGGAGCCAAAAGAACTAGTTGGTCTGGAACAGAGAAAGGCAGAGGGAAAGAAAGAATAAGGAAAAGACCATTGTCAGGTCATGAAGGACCGTTTGTGCTATATAAAGAAATTTGTATTTTATCCTACAAACAAGGGGGATTGCCTTGCAAGATTTTACATACTGAACTGATCAGACTTGTATTCAAGAATCTTCTGGTGGCAGAATGTAAACATTAACTTCAAGGAGTCACAACTGAGGCTGGAAGACATGTGAAAAGATAGTGATAATTCATCTGGATTAAAATAGCAGCCTGAATTAAGGCAAGTGCTGTGAGGTTTGGCAGTGGGAAGAAAATGAGACAGGTATTTAGAGGCAGAGAAAGAATCCATCAGATTTGGTAATTAATTAGGTCTAATAGAGAAAGGGAGGCCTTAAATTCCAGCATGAGGTGAACATAACACAACGCCCTATGAGTAGAAATGTTCTCAGCATTGTCAATGCTTTCCTTATTCTAAAAAGTCGTTCAATGAAGAGAGAGAGATTTGCAAGTTCTAGTTTGCCTTTACGTTTTTTCATTAGCTCTGGTAAGTGGCCAAATGTTTATTGAGGACCTGGTAGATAGATAGATTAAGTCAGAATGATTGAGATCTCTTCCTCACAAAGTTAACAATCTTTTGGAAGACACTGACGAGTAAGTTAGCAACGGAGCACGATCACTGCTACAGAGGAGTTATTCACGGAACTCTTGGTAGGCGTTTGTACGTGTGAGGAAGAGTGCCTTGTCCTAGCTACTCAAACAACTGCCACTCACTGTCAGTCACATCTCCTGGAACTGGAATTGGACTTGGCTGCCCCCACCCCATCTCCATCTCTCCACTGTGAGCTATGTTTAGTTTTAACTTTTTTCTTTTTTTGAGACAAAATTTCACTTTGTCACCCAGGCTGGAGTGCAGTGACACAATCATGACTTGCTGCACCCTTCACCTCCCCAGGCTCAGGTGATCCTTCTACCTCAGTCTTCTGAGTATTTAAAGCTACAGGCACATGCCACCACAGTCAGCTAATTTTTGTAGTTTTCACAGAGATGGGGTTTTGCCATGTTGGCCAGGGTGGTCTAGAACTTCTGGACTCAAGTAATTCTCTAGCCTTGGCTTCCCAAAGTACTAGTAGTATAGACATAAGCCACTGCACCCAGCCTGTTTTTGGTTCTTTCTGTCCATCAAGTCCACTCTCTTCTCTACCTGCAAATAAGCTTCTTCCCTTATTTCTGGTTTTTCAAAACTTTGTGTTATCATGGTCCATCAAGACCCTTCTGGCCCTTTATTTAATAACATAACATAAAGTACGTCTTGAGCGAACTTTGTCAATCACCTCCATCTCTCTGTATTTCTTTTATTAAAAATTATAAAGAAGAGTCTGATAGCCCCATTTGACATTGTGCATTGGAACATCAAGATTCCTTGCAAAACTGATGTTTTGGCTACCTTTGAGGCTTGTGCATACCCCTGGTCTAATTGTATGGCTAGGTTGAAAAAAGTCAAAGCATATTATTGCCACATGGTTCAGAATTTGACTGTGACAAACGAGGATCTGTGCACAGGAACTGTAGATGAAGACGCTCAGGGTCAGCTTATTCAACACCCAACATGTCAGATTGAAGCAGAGCAGTGGGACAAATGTCCCAGAGGAGATGACACTTGAGTTGATGCTTGGGCAAAAAGAAGGCAGTAGGGAGATGAAAGGGAAGGATGTATCCTTAGGAATAACTTCAATTGCAAAAGCATGAAGGATTGAGAAGCAAGGAACTTTCAGGAAACAGCAGAGTCGGAATGGCTGATCGTTCTTCATTTCGGTCAGTTGAGGACATTTAAACCATTGCTTATCACAGTGTTTCTCCAACAGGAGCCTGTGTCTCTCCAGAGAGGGATTTGGTTGTTACAATGGAGCCACAGAGATTAGCAAGTTATAACCTCCTTTTCTGTTTCCAAGTGAACAGAAAATAGAAGAGATAGAGCCATTTCCTTTTTGCATTTTCTTTCCTATTGTATGTTTGTTGATTTCCTCTGACCCACAGACATGTTTTTATTTTGATGGCTGCAATGGGAATTAAAGCAGCAAGCTTGTCTGAGGGGAACCCTCACACAGACTACCCTATTGTATTGAAAGCAGCTGTACCAACCAGGTCATTCACATACGAAACATGAACAAAACAATGAGAAACACATAACTGCACTCTGTCGAGTGGAAGGAGGAGATTTGTACACAGGAAGGTGGGAGAATGTTTCAGCAGAATATTGCCTGGGGACCACTAGCTCTGACATCTTGCTGACAGTAAAGCTACAAATCTAAGACAAACCACAGCAGCTACGAGCTGGAAGAGAAGTCGCTCAAGCCCTAAAATGGTCTCCAATTAAAACAAAGGCACTCCAAGAAACATAAGTTTGAGAAACATAAGCACAGAAGTCACAGACCTTATAAACAGTGTCTGCAGAATACTCTATTAGTCTAGTGAGAGGCGCTTAGGACGAAAACACAGGGCCTAGCTCTGTGAATTTTCAGAAAGTTTACAACATCAGAGCAGTAGATTTGTGGGATTAAGAGTTTTCCCTATGAGGGCTGCTCACAGAGCAAGTCCCAGAATAAATACCAAACTAAATGACGATAATCCTTGTTGACATGGAAAGTGTGCCAGTCTTACATCTGGCATTCAGTAACACAACATAAATTCTCATATCTGCGAAGAGATTAATATGCATTTCCAGTTCATAGAGATGTTTTCAGTTGATATTTTGGTTCTTAGAAAAGAGTTTGCCTAAAAAGCTTAGCCAACCAACTTCTGGCAGAAAATCCTTTCCTAAATTAGAAGAGATGGAGACATTTCAATTCTAACATAATTTAACAGAGAATATTCTAATAACAGCTATTGAAATATGGCCTTTTATTGAAGAATCCTTAGTCTCATCAGTCACATGTATTATAATTTTGCGTTAGGATACATGAGCTTAATTTCATAAAGAAAAGAGGCGTTTAGTGGAGAATCTTATTGCATCTAACTCCCTCTTTGACATTCTCATTTGAACGCTTAATAGTCTTCACAAACTTCGTATTTCCAAACTTAAACATTTCCTACAATTCAATTTCATTCATAATATTGCAAGTTCAGTTTTCCATTTTCTCAAGCCATAAACTTTTGGAGTCATCCCTGACTCCTCTCTTTCTGTCGTAACTCATATATAATTCAATCTACTCTTTTCAGTTCTCCATGTTTTGCTTGTTTGGTTTTGGAAATAGAAGGAAAAGCTAGCACGAACAACCCTGTCCCAAGCAACCGTTATCTGTGCCTAAATTACTGAAATCTTTTAACCTGTTTTTCTGCTTCTACTCATGCTCCCTATGATCTTTTTGGCACCCTAAAGGCAGAGACATGTTACAAGTTTTTTTAAGACATTCCATCTCATTCAAAGTAAAATGCCAGTATGTACTATGACCCCTACCGTTCTTCTGCCCGTACTTCTCTGGTTTCATTGTCCTGTACTCTCTCCTTGATTGCTCAACCCCATTTATCTCTTCCCATCAGGGTTTTTTTTTCTCCTGTTCCTTGCACATGCTAAGCAGGTGCCTCCCTCAAGTCTTTTGTATTCTTACAGTTTGAAACATCCCTTTCCAGATATACACGTGCCTTACTCCTTCACCTCTTTAGATGTCTGCTCAAATGCTAGCTCATCTAAGGCTTTCACTGAACACCCTTAATGAAACTGCAACCTTCCTTTCCCTTGATATTTTCACTTCTTTTCCTCTGTTTTCTTTTTTTGGGTGGCATTTACTATTACCCCCATGTTTCACACACGTATTTTTCTTTCCTTGATTTTTTTCCATCTACTTGCTAGAATGTAAACATTAGCATAGCAGGGACATCATTTTGTTTATTGCTTTAGTCACTACAGGGTAGTGCTTGGCACAGAGTGGGTACTCATGTTTGTTGACTAAATGAACAAGTGAATTATTGGTTAAATAAATGAATACCTAAAAAGGAAATCAGTACATATGATACAATTTTACTAGAGTATTTTCTCCTCTAGTTCAGTGCAACACAGACATCTAAAGGTATAATGACTATTAAAAAGCTAGGTCTAACATGGGAATATATTAATGCTTACTGTAATATTTTCATCAGGAAATATCTATGAGTCTGGAGTATGGTTCCAATAAGTCGAAGAAGTACGTAAGTTAAAACGCAGCCCTACAAATAGCTATGTCCTGAATTGTTCAAAATAAATAGAAATTTGACTGTGAAAGTTTGAAAACAGTTTTATTTTTATTTGAATAATTTTATAACTGATAGATGTTTACCAAGTGGGAAACAAGTGCATACAAAGTTCAGTGCGAAGCTATGCATAGAAAAGGCAAAACAGGTCCTTACCTTTAAAAGATTTTGGTTTGTTGAGGTGACAAAATATAAAGCACAAAAAGCTATTGAGAAGCAACATATCTGTAATAGTTAATCTTGAGCATCAACTTGATTGGATTGAAGGATGCAAAGTATTGTTCCTGGATGTGTCTGTGAGGGTGTTGTCAAAGGGGATTAACATTTGAGTCAGAGGACTGGGAGAGGCAGACCCACCCTCAGTCTGGGTGGGCACCATGTAACCAGCTGCCAGTGCATCTAGAATAAAGCAGGCAGAAGATGGAAACAGCAGACAGGCTGAGCCTTGTAGCTCTCCTCTTTCTCCCATGCTGGATGCTTCCTGCTTTTGAACATCGAACCTAAGTTCTTCAGCTTTTGGACTCTTGAACTTACACCAGTGATTTGCCAGGGGCTCTTGGGCCTTTGGCCACAGACTGAAGGCTGCATTGTTTGCTTCCCGACTTTTGAGGTTTTGGGACTCAGACTGGCTTCTTTATACCTCAGCTTGCAGAGGGCCTGATGTGGGACTTCCCCTTCTGATAGTGTAAGTCAATACACCTTAATAAACTCCCTTTCATATGTACATCTATCCTGTTAGTTCTGTCCCTCTAGAGAACCCTGACTAATACAGTCTCTGAATATTATAAAGAAAACATGATAAAGGAAATTAAACCAATAAATTCTAATGGAGCATTAAATAAAGAAATTATCAGATACATATGATATATTTGGAGTCCATCAAATGATGCTATACATATTAGAGCAGCCTGTGAGAGTAAATAGAGAATAGGAGAGGAAAACAATGGATTCATTGATGTGCATGTATTTAGCACTTACTGTATACCAAACCTTATGTTAGGCACTGCAGTCAACTTGGCAGTGGCAAGATGAAGGAAGGAAATGGGTATGATTAGCCTTATTTAAGCTAGTGTGGATGAAATTGCATATTTAGAAATTACTTTGAAAGTTATTTTTTTCTAAATATGATTTCAGCAATTCTTTTTAGAGCCATATTGTAAGTTTATTTTGAAACCTTGTATTCTATTAGATCCCCCCCAAAAAACTGCCATTCCTAAGCTAGTTTGAATGGAAAGATCATACTTAAAAGCTTCCTTTTACAAAAATATGTACTCTCACTTTAAAAAAAAATCTCCTGTTTTTTAACTGAACTAGTTTAACGAAAAAGTGTTTTCATATGTTTTTGAAAACAAATTTATCCAATCTTATAATTAAAAGGTTGCATTTTTGCCACATTTCATTTGATGTAAACTCATGTCTACAACTTGTTTTAATTAATATCTCAGTTATCCAGTTCTGGCTTAAGAGTAGCAGTGTGTTTAAGCTAGTTTAGTTGAAAATTCATTTTTACGAGCTCAATATATGCAAACCCATGTATTCACACTAGTTTTAATTAGTCTGCCATGCTAAAGTTATTAAAATTAATAGTCATATTTAAAAACCAGTTCTTATGAAAATTTAAAATTCTGTCTGCTTTAGATAAACAAAGTATTTAATCCATTTTTATTACAATTTATGTTCACAGACTACTCTTTATTAGAATGGATGTATCCAACATATTAGTTGAAATTTACTGCATTTCAAAGATATTTTTAACAAAGTTTGGTGAAAGAGCAGAAATGGAAGGTGAAGGACAAGAAGTCAATTTATGATTCTAAGTAAAATAATTGCTTCAATTAAAAATATAGTTCCTGGTGTTATAAATAATACACAGTCATATTATGATAAAAATTTTAAATGGGATACTACTTATGGCTTTCACAGCATGGAAAACTTCCAATTATTTTGTAATTATTTTATTACTTTTCCTCTTCTGTTTTATAAAAACATTTTCTCCTCCTATTGCCCTTTTATACGTACATATATGTGTGTGTGTGTGTGTGTGTGTGTGTGTGTGTGTGTGTATATATATATATATACATATATACATATACATATACATATATTGTACTTTAGGTTCTGGGGTACACATGCAGATCATACAGGATTGTTGCATAGGTATATACATGGCAATGTGGTTTGCTACCTCCATCACCCCCATCACCTATATCTGGCATTGTTGTCCCTCCCCAACCTCCCTACCCCCTGCTGTCCCTTCCCTAGTCCCCCACAACAGACCCTAGTATGTAATGTTCCCCTCCTTGTGTCCATTGTTCAACATCCACCTATGAGTGAGAATATACAGAGAATGATGGTTTCCAGCTTCATCCATGTCCTTACAAAGGACACGAACTCATTGTTTTTTATGGCTGCATAGTATTCCATGGTGTATATGTGCCACATTTTCCTTGTCCAGTCTATCATCGATGAGCATTTGGGTTGGTTCCAGGTCTTTGCTATTGTAAACAGTGCTGCAGTGAACATACGTGTGCATGTGTCTTTATAATACAATGATTTATAATTCTTTGGATATATACCCAGTAATGAGATTATTGGGTCAAATGAAATCTCTATTTCTAGGTCCTTGAGGAATCGCCACACTGTCTTCCACAATGGTTGAGCTAATTTACACTCCTACCAACAGTGTAAAAGTGTTCCTATTTCTCCACATCCTCTCCAACGTCTGTTGTCTCCAGATTTTTTAATTATCACCATTTTACCTGGTGTGAGATGGTATCTCAATGTGGTTTTGATTTGCATTTCTCTAATGACCAGTGATGATGAGTAGTTCTTCATATGTTTGTTGGCTATGTCTTCTTTTGAAAAGTGTCTGTTCATGTCCTTTGCCCACTTTTGGATGGGTTTGTTTGTTTCTTTTCTTGTTAATCTGTTCTAGTTCTTCGTAGACTCTGGATATTAGCCCTTTGTCAGATGGGTAGATTGCAAAAATTTTTCCAGTTGCCAGTTTACTATAATGATTGTTTTTTCTGCCGTGCAGAATTTATGGAGTTTAATTAGATCCTATTTGTCTATTTTGGCTTTTGTTGCCAATGTTTTTGTTGTTTTAGTCATGAAGCCCTTGCCTATGCCTATGTCCTGAATGGTTTTGCCTAGGTTTTCTTCTAGGGTTTTTATGGTGTTAGATCTTATGTTTAAGTCTTTTAATCCATCTGGAGTTAATTTTAGCATAAGGTGTCAGGAAGGGGTCCGGTTTCTGTTTTCTGCACATGGCTAGCCAGTTACCCCAACACCATTTATTAAACAAGGAATCCATTCCCTATTGCTTGTTTTTGTCAGATTTGTCAAAGATCAGATGGTTGTAGATGTGTGTCATTGCCTCTGAGGCTTCCGTTCTGTTCCATTGGTCTATATCTCTGTTTTGGTACAAGTACCATGCTATTTTGATTACTGTAGCCTTGCAGTATAGTTTGAAGTCAGGTAGCGTGATGCCTCCAGCTTTGTCTTTTTGCTCAGGATTGTCTTGGCTATACGGACTCTCTTTTGGTTCCATGTCAAGTTTAAGGTGGTTTTTTCCAGTTCTGTGAAGAGGGTCATAGGTAGCTTGATGGAAATAGCATTGAATCTATAAATTACTTTGAGCAGTATGGCCATTTTCACAATATTGATTCTTCCTAACCACAAGCATGGAATGTTTCTCCATCTGTTTGTGTCCTCTCTTATTTCCATGAGCAGTGGTTCATAGTTCTCCTTGAAGAGGTCCTTTACATCCTTTGTTAGTTGTATTCTTAGGTATTTTATTCTCTTTGTAGCAATTGTGAATGGGAGTTTGCTCTTGATTTGGCTCTCTTTAAGTCTGTTATTATGTATAAAAATGCTTGTGATTTCTGCACATTGATTTTGTATCCTGAGACTTTGCTGAAGTTGCTTGTTTTTGCCCATTCAGTCTGATATTGACTGTGGGTTTGTCATAAATAGCTTCTATATTTTGAGATATGTTCCATAGATACCTAGTTTATTGAGAGTCTTTAGCATAAAGTGCTGTTGAATTTTGTTGAAGGGCTTCTTTTCATCTATTGAGATAATCATGTGGTTTTTGTCTTTGGTACTGTTTATGTGGTGGATTATGTTTATAGATTTGTGTATGTTGAACCAGCCTTGCATCCCCAGGATGAAGTCTGTTTGATCGTGATGGATAAGCTTTTTTGATGTGCTGTTGTAATTGGTTTGACAGTATTTTATTGACGATTTTTGCATCTATGTTCATCGTGGATATTGGCCTGAAGTTTTCTTTTTTTGTTGAGTCTCTGCCAGGTTTTGGTATCAGGATGATGTTGGTCTCATAAAATAGTTTGGGAAGGATTCCCTCCTTTTGTATTGTTTGAAATAGTTTCAGAAGGAGTGGCACCAGCTCCTCCTTGTATGTCTGGTAGAATTCGGCTGTGAACCCATCTGGACCTGGGCTTTCTTTGGTTGAGAGGCTATTAATTTTGCTGCCTCAATTTAAGCCCTTGTTATTGGTCTATTCAGGGTTTTGACTTTTTTCTGGTTAGGCTTGGGAGGATGCAAGTGTCCAGGAATTTCTCCATTATTTCCAGGTTTACTGGTTTATGTGTATAGAGTTGTTTGGAGTAATTTCTGATGGTAGTTTGTATTTCTGTGGAATTGATGGTGATATCCCCTTTATAGTTTTTTATTGCAACTATTTGATTCTTCCCTCTTTTCTTCTTTATTTATCTGGCTAGTGGTCTGCCTATGTTGTTGATATTTTCAAAAAACCAGATCCTGGATTTATTGATTGTTTGAAGGGTTTTTGTGTCTCTATCTCCTTCATTTCTGTTCTGATCTTAGTTATTTGTTTTCTTCTAGCTTTTGTGTTTTTTTTCATCTCGCTGCATTAGCTCTTTCAATTTCTATGATAGGGTGTTGATTTTAGATCTTTCCTTGCTTCTCATGTGGGCACTTATTGCTATAAATTTCCCTTTAGACACTGCTTTAAAGGTGTCTCAGAGATTCTGGTACATTGCGTATTTGTTCTTTTTGGTTTTGAAGAACATCTTTATTTCTGCCTTCATTTCATTGTTTATCCTGTCAACTTTCAAGAGCCAGTTTTTCAGTTTCCATGAAGTCGTACAGTTCTGAGTGAGTTTCTTAATCCTGAGTTCTAATTTGATTGCACTGTGGTCTGAGAGACTGTTTGTTACGATTTCTGTTCTTTTGCATTTGCTGAGGAGTGATTTACTTCCAATTACGTGGTCAGTTTTAGAGTAGGTGCAACAGGGTGCTGAAAAGAATGTGTATTCTGTGGATTTGGGGTGGAGAGTTCTGTAGATGTCCATTAGGTTTGTTTGGTCCAGATCTGAGTTCATGTCCTGGATATCCTTGTTAGTTTTCTGTCTCGTTGATCTGTCTAATATTGACAGTGGAGTGTTAAAGTCTCTCACTATTACTGTATGGGAGTCTAAGTCTCTTTGTAGGACTTATTTTCTCATTGCTTATCTATTCCACTTCTAGTAATGGTTGGTATTTACTCTGCTGGAGTTGAATATATCTCTATGGTTGGCTCATAGTCAACAGGTAAACATTTCCTTAATGTCCAGATTCTTATTTTTAACTCTTTGCTGAAAATCTTCTTCAGAGCATCCATGCATGACCCTGATAATCACTGAAATTATCAGGTTTCAAAATCATATCTCTTTATTTCCCAAAGTTTCTCTATTTTGAATTATCTGCCTCCATCACCACATCATCCATCACATGGCCCTAATAAGTTGCTGAGTCTAAAGACACTCTGTGGTGTTTCTCATGATTATCCTTTACTTTTTCAATAAATTTCTGTAAGCTATGGCTTTAATACTCCAAAGCAAGATCCTACCTTGTTATTCGTCTTTATTTCTTTCCTAAATTTATCCCATCAAATCTATCTTACTATAGGCAAGTAATCTTTATAAAATATGACTCTGACTAGTTCAAATTTTTTTTCATACCACTCTGCAGGTTTGAAAACCAATAGCCCAAATTGGACCCATTATCTTTCTCCAACAACTAGTTCTTTCTTTTTTTTTTCTCTTCTGCTTCATGTGACAACATTCCCAATTGAATGCAAGCTGTATGTCCGTTTTGTTTCTTGTTGTAAACTCACCTCATAGAATAATACTTATCAACTACTTGGCACTAAATAAATATTTCTTGAATGAATGAGTAAATGAATAAGACAATAGTTCATTTCTAATCACAATTGCTAAGTTTTACATATTTTATTCCTCATAGATTTCTACTCTCCTCCTTCTATACCTCCTATCACTAGTCTGCTCAGCTGTTATAATTTCTTCCTAGGGTATGTGTCAATAGCTTTCTAACTGATGAATGTTTTATCTGATAAGTAGATATAACTGTGCTACTTGTCTATTTACAACCCAGAAAAGGTTAAATGTTCCCTAGGAAAAAGTCCTAGATTTCTAGCCTACAATCAAAACTCTCCATGATCCAGCCTGTGCCTATTTTGGCAGCATCATATTTTGCCCCATCTGACTTAATTTACATTCTGTCTTACTAAACTTATTATTAACCTTTTCTCTCTGTCCATCCTTTCTCCAGAGTGAACAAGTGTCTTAATTTGTCTAGGATTGGGGAAGTTTCCAGGTCACAGAATTTCAGTAATAATCTGTGAAAGTCTGGAGAAAACCAGGACCACCCTGATGTACTCTAGGTGGTTTCTAGCTTCTGTGCATTTAGGTCATAATGACCTTTTCCTGTAATTCTATTTCTTCCCCTCTTTGTCAGTCTAAGTCTTCCTGATCTTTCAAAATTATATTGGGCAGTAGTTCCATAAGTCTCATTCATTAGCCCTGAATGAGGATGGCTAGGCAGTGACTTCCTAAATTACAAACACTATCATGTTTATCTTTGAATTCTTAGAAACTCTTTATATTTTTGATTTGTATTATGTAATTAATAAAGATGTGATAATATTATTATTATTTGAGGCAGAATCTCACTGTGTCACCTAGGCTGATGTGCAATGATGCAATAACTGTTCACTACAGCCTTGACTTCCAAGACCCAAATGATCATCTCACCTGTATTAATGAATTCTCACACTGCTATGAAGAAATACAAAAGGTGGGGCAATTTATAAAGGGAAGAGGTTTAGTTGACTCACAATTACACATGTCTAGGGAGGCCTTAGCAAACTTACAATCATGGTGGAAGGCAAAGGAGAAGCAAACACCTTCTTCACAGGGCAACAGGATGGAGTGGGTGAAAGCAGGGGAAATGCCAAACATTTGTAACCCATCAGATATCATGAGAACTCACTCACCATCATGAGAATAGCATGGGGGAAACCCCTTCCCACCATGAACCAATTACCTCCACCTGGTCCTGCCCTTGACATGTGGGGATTATGGGGATTACAATTCAAGGTGAGATTTGGATAGGGACACAGAGCCAAACTATATCACACCTTAGTCTTCTGAGTAGCTGGGACCACAGGCATGAGCCACTATGCCCAGTAAATGTTTTAATTTTTGTAGAGAAGATGGTGTCTCCCTATGTTTCCCAGGCTTATCTCAAACTACTGGGCTCAAGCAATCTTCCTACCTTGGCCTCTCAAAGTTGTGGAATTATAGGTGTGAGCCACCAGTCCCAGCCAAATATGCATTAAATGACCAAATTACCTTCCAACAGAATAAATTCCATAGTTTGGCCTCTCAAATCTTCCAGGAACAATGACTACCCTAACCTTTGATTCATTTAAGTTAAATTCAATGTAATTACATTCAATTTAACCAAGATTCATTGAGTGTCTATAATTTTCAAGGCTTAACTCTCTTCTGTAATACTTTCCATTATTTACTCTGAATTAAGCCACTTTTCCAATGAGCCATTTTTTTCATCTGTATTGTAAGACCATCTGTGAAATATACTTACCTGCATCTCTACCTCTTCAAATCTGTCATATCTGCTAAGGCTCAGGTTAACTAAAACCTCCTTGATGAAGGCTGATTTGATTATTAGTCCATAGTAATGTCTTGATCTTTCTACTGTAATAGTTCTGTACTAGAAACTTTCTTAAATGTCTTGACATCTTTTGAGCCATACCTTATTCTTCGTAGTCTTTGTCTTTTATTTCTTACTAGGTGAGTGCTGATTTCTCCATTTTCCTCATTATCTAATTCAATGCCTTGTGTACTTATTGACCTGAATATTAATTTGAGTTTAAGATGATAAATTAAGAATGTAGCACAGTCTTTAAAATCCAAATGGGCAGTGCAAATGTCTATGTCTACTGAACATGAAATTATTGTGTTACAGACCATCTGGTGAGGAGTAGAAAGATTCAAAAGCATTTCCCTGTTATTCTCCTAGGTATAAATTAAGAATTTTCTGCTAGAGGTCACTAAATGCAATGGCAGCAAGCTTTTCCTTATGTATTTCAAAGAATATATAGAAAAAATTTATTTCATAATTTAGTTACTGAAACTCAAATATGCTTCCTTTAAATTTAAAATTGTCTTAGCTTATTAACTTCCTGTATTCTCCTTTATGAACTGTTACCATGGAAACAGCATTTTAGATATTTTGTGTTCCTCTAAATGTCACATCTGCTATCATGCTATATATAACAGCATCTCAGATGCTGATACAGATTCAAACATCTTTACTGCTTGTGAAAATCCAAACTAATATTTTCTAATATGAATATGCTATCCTTTATACTGGTGACTAATATTTGGAAATTATTTGAGAAACAGTAAGACATTTTTGATTTAACATCTTTAATGAAGTAACTCACAATCTGAAAAACTAAATTATTTTTGTTTTACTAAACTGTTATTTTCAAGTACTCAACAAGTTGCCACATGGTTCTGTTATTTTGAAGTGTCTTGTGAACTTAAACTTGCCTTTTAGATTTACTCATGTAAGTAATTGCCCCTTCAACTAATGTCAGTTCTGTTAAGGCCCTTCACTCCTCCTTAAATTCCTGCCTTAGCCTTTGTACTTTTCACCTACACAATGAGATGATGGAATCCATCCATTCACCCCCATTCTGCCATACAATTATGTTCTTAATCCCCTTCATAAAGACATTGACTTAGATGTTTATTTTTCTTTCAGACAAAGAGGATGTCATCATCACCAGGTAAAATGAATAGGAGCCAAAGATCAGATGCAAAGAATCCTGACTGGCAGTGATTGTGTTGAAATATGAGTTTTCACCATTCAGAGGTATCAGCAAGAATGAATGCCTGCAGAGCCTTTTCTTTAAAATCAATTATGTGGCCAAGAGCACAGATTCATATTTTCAACCTGGGTCAGCAAATCTGTTATTTTTCAAAATCCTTCTTTTTACCTGGTGTCTGCCCTGGAGTGAATCTTCTGGAATGTGAGAACTGCACCTATCCCTGAAGCTAGTTCCTACTGCAGGGTCCACATGGTCATAGGTATTTTAAGACAGACTGTGCATTTAAACTAATTCAGAATTAATCATTCATTCTATGAGTGGCTTTTGGAGTGAACAGAATTCATTATCAAATTCATTTACTTAGGTAACAATCATCATATGAATACTTCCTGGAAAACTGCATTTGAAAAACATATGATATTAGGCAAGTTTTTAGCACAGTAAGGTATGTAAGATGAAGCCAAATAGCAGAGTAAATCAAAACCTGATAAGCATCAAAATATTTTTAAAAAATTCTTGGGAATTCAATGGCTTATTTCTGACTGAGAGATCATGGAATAGCATGAGCATCGAGGTAGGGTAATTGATAGCCTAGAGGCTTGAGAAGATACTGATGTCAATTACAGACTTGACAAGTCAAGAAGAATTTATGGTTAAGAGGATATCCTTTTAGATGTCCTTTTCTTCATGTTAAGTTTGATTTGCCCATGAAACATTCACGGAGATCTGCCAAGCCTGCAGTTATAAAGTAAAGCTGGAGCTCAATAAAAAGATTAAGAAAATGTATTCCAATGTGATGGTAAGCTACATTGACACATGGTTGAAACTTTGGATACCACTAGATTATGAAATAAGTTGGTATCAAGATTGATGAGAAGATAGTGTAATTTTTTTTTGAGACAAAGTCTTGCTCTGTTACCCAGGCTGGAGTGCAGTAGCACTATCGCGGCTCACTACAACCTTCACCTCCTGGGTTCAAGTGATTCTCCTGCCTCAGCCTTCTGAGTAGCAGGGATTACAGATGTGTGCCACCATGCCTGGCTAATTTTTGTATTTTTAGTAAAGATGGGGTTTCACTATGTTGATCAGGCTGCTCTCAAATGCCTGACCTTGTGATCCCCCCTCCTCGGCTTCCCAAACTGCTAGGATTACAGGCATGGGCCACTGCACCCAGCCAGTGTAATGGTTTTTAACGAAATAGAAAACAAGCAAGAAGCCAAAAAAATAACAGAATCAAAAACAAAACCGAAAACCCCACAAACTTTGGAAATGTATAGGAAAGAGAAGGTGAAGAAATTAGAATGGAAATCACGAGAGTACAGTATGTAAGATAGCAAGGAAAGGTGTGGAACATTATACAAAGAAAAGAGTTGGTCAATCTTACCAACTGAAGGATAAGGATTGAGATGTGACTAATAATGCATTTGGATATTTGGTGATGTTTCACATAACAGATTTCCTGGAGTTCAGGTGAGAAAAGATTTTATAGAGCTATAGTTTAATTAGAAAGTAGTTTAAGGAGAAAGTATACATTGCCATTTGAAAAAGTTTTGATGAAAAGAGAAAAATGTAATAGATTTGTGTGAGTAGCAGAAATTGGAAGACCATGGGCTTTAAGAAGAAACTAAAGATGATAGTCTTATATTTTAAATTTCTGACTTCTCTTCTGGCTTCCTATATAAATATGGCCCAGTTTATGACTTTCTTGTGATCTGTGTCATTGTGGTATGATTATTCTTTTGTGAGGGTAGAGTTTACATGATCTCACGTAATGGTGCATTCTTAACAGACCACAAGAGATCTTAATTCCAGACCCATGGCTGCAAAGACAGACAAGGTCTCCGAGTGTGCCTAATATTAGAAATTTTAGGCCAGGCACGGTGGCTCAAGCCTGTAATCCCAGCACTTTGGGAGGCCGAGGCGGGTGGATCACAAAGTCAAGAGATCGAGACCATCCTGGTCAACATGGTGAAACCCTGTCTCTACTACAAATACAAAAAAATAGCTGGGCATGGTGGCGCGCGCCTGTAATCCCAACTACTCAAGAGGCTGAGGCAGGAGAATTGCCTGAACCCAGGAGGCAGAGGTTGCGGTCAGCCGAGATCGCGCCATTGCACTCCAGCCTGGGTAACAAGAGCGAAACTCCATCTAAAAAAAAAAGAAGAAAAAGAAAGAAATTTTAATATCTCCTTAAGCAGCTAAGAGTATGCTAGCACCTCCGACCACTGTGCTTTCCTGAATATTATTACTTTATAGCTAAGTATTTTTTGATTAATGCTTAGATAAATTTACTTTTTTGTTAATTATGTTCAGCTTTTGATTATGAGAATTCATGAAATTTTTAATGAGAATA
Source organism: Leontopithecus rosalia (assembly GCA_028533165.1). Classification (NCBI taxonomy): domain Eukaryota; kingdom Metazoa; phylum Chordata; class Mammalia; order Primates; family Cebidae; genus Leontopithecus; species Leontopithecus rosalia. Next base: position 141,827,243 of record CM052650.1, on the reverse strand, counting down.
CAGCAAATATCTCTACCTGAGACAGATTTTTGATGTTAAGAAATCTGTACAATGCAGCATGTGCGCGCGCACACACACACGCACACGTGCACACAAACATATTCATGGAATATGGGCAGAAAAAGGAAGGGAAACTTCCCATCAGATTTTTTCCCCCATTTTGCTCATAGAACATACAAGATTTTAATTAAAATCAAGTAAAAAAATTTTTCCCCAGGCTTCAGGCACCTTAAAGAATTTTTTTTTAAGCTTAGAAAAATGGCTTTATGAAGTCCACTCATCCTCTCTCCAACCTGAAAGCAGCTCCTTCCCTCTTTGAAGCTTCCATCAGGCTCACAGCCAGGTGTGACACAGACCTCATTCCTCTCGCTGAGATCTGCTCTTTGTGTTTGTGCTTCAGGGCATGTTTCAAAACTGATAGATACACCAAGTTCTTGGTTCAGCCTGTCTTTAAAAAACAGACAATTTATAAAATGAGCTATCTATCTCAGCCCTGAAAAAAAAAAAACTTGTTGGATCATTACTGACAGAATGTTCCCTTCTTCAGTTTTCTGTATATTTTGCTCAGTTCCTGAACTTTGACTCATTAATTGGATATCATAAAAAAGGAAAATGAATGCTCAATTAGGTAAAATTGTTGCTTTAGTTTATCCAGTCTGTCAAAGAAAGTATTGGAGACCTTTAAATGTCTACTTTTGGAGAAAGGACTTTGAAAAGTGTGATTCAAAACCCATCCTGTGCATATATATATATATATATACATACATATATACATATATATACATATATATGTATATATACAATCCTCTGTTGCATGAGACTTGAGAGGAAGAAAGGCCATAATATAAAATGCTCTACACTTCTGCTTCTCAGTATACCAGAAAGAAGGCTCTAGGAAACTGTTTAAAGGTTAAAATGAGCATAAATTAAAAATCAAGGAAAATAAAATGAGCTTAGCAAAAAATTTAAATAACATTTTGTTTTAAATACTTTCTAAAATGGAAAAAAAGATACAGTTTTTTTATTTTATTTTTTGCTTTAAAAAGGATGAAATAAGGTGGAAATACTTTAGACCATTTATGATAAGAGGCAGGTTAAGTCAAAGGTTAACTACTTCCGAGTTTTACTAAATCTCTTGAGTTATAGAAAATTAGAATAGCTTTAAAACTCTGGTTGCCTTGCCTAACACGACTGCCCTGAGAACTAGAAATTTGTTTGCTTCAACAAACTGATGTGTTCTTAATTTATTTTCAAATATATTTTTCTAATATTATCTATTATGATGAACACCTAAGTTTTATTTTTACATAGAAACAAGATCTCAAATGGAGCAGGGTTAATTTCATGAAATTTCAAGATTGTTTTTGGAATGGCTTTTACACTGCTATTCAGAGTGGGTTTTATATGAATGTTTAGACAATGTTAATGTTGCAGAGGCAGAACTCTTGCTTTTGAGCTGTGGTTCTACAAGATTCTGCTGTGAGATATGTTCCAATCACATAAATGGCAGAATCTTATCACTACAGAAAAAGTTATTCAAAACCAAATATTGTTGAGGAAAATTAAAACCCTTTTTCAAATATACCAAAGTGTAAGGAAGGGTTATCTATCAACTCCAACCACTACCTAATCTCACTTATCTCTATAAGAGGCTCATTATTATAATTATCTAAAATGTTTAACTGCTTGAAATTTTTAAAACTTTTGAAATGAAGGATGATATTTTGGCTCTAATCATTGGAAATGTTGTCATGGACGTTAATTTAGGGAATGTGTCTAAGATTAGTTATGACCTTTTAAAATTCTAAAGAAGTTTCTGACCCTAAGCAGCACAGGTTTTCTTGGCAACAAATCTGATGTAAGATCTATAAAAGAAAAAAGGTAAAAGCAGAAATAAGTGTCTGGCTTTCACGTATTTTTAATTTTTAATATATCTTTAGCTGATATTGAAAAGCTATTAGAACCAAAAATTTCCAGTAACAATTTAAAGAAAGATGTTTTTCTCGGGTCGGGCGCGGTGGCCCACGCCTGTAATCCCAGCACTTTGGGAAGCCGAGGCAGGTGGATCACGAGGTCAGGAGATCAAGACCATCCTGGTCAACATGGTGAAACCCTGTTTCTACTAAAAATACAAAAAAATTATCTGGGCACAGTGGTGCGAGCCTGTAATCCCAGCTACTCAGGAGGCTGAGGCAGGAGAATTGCCTGAATGCAGGAGGCGGAGGTTGCGGTGAGCCGAGATTGCACCATTGCACTCCAACCTGGGTAACAACAGCGAAACTCCATCTCAAAAAAAAAAAAAAGATGTTTTTCTCACTTTGAAATTTTCTTTTGTTAGGCACATTTTCTTCCCTTTAGCTATTTCTATTTTGGCACATCTTTCCATTCATTTTGTTTATGAGATTTCTTCTTTGATTCTTAACTATCTTAATAAATATTCACATGAAGCTTATATTGAGAAAGTTTACAGTGCTTTCTTAACTAAATATATCAGGGCTTTGTTACCCAAAATTTCTGAAACTAAATTCCAGCTTTGGATATCATATTTTGAGTGAGTAAAGGATTGTAATTTCAACAGAGATGTACTGATTAACTATGGTGTTCAACATTTTTTGTTCAAATGCTGCAAGTACAAATCAAAAACCAATCACACAAGAAGTTTATAAGGTATGTAGTTGGGGCATTGTATTAGAGAAACAAGTCAGAATAAGTTAACTGCCATCGTATAAGAGTTTTTAAGTGATTGAAAGGATTAGAAAAGACAAATCTGAAGGAAGTGAAATTTGAACTGGTGGTCTTTAGAAATAAGTAGAATTTTGACATGATGTCTGGGAAGGATAAAGGTGTAGCAGAGATTCCTGGGAGTGGATGAAGCATGAGTAATATCTCAGAAGAGGAAAATAATGGGGCACATTGGTAGTTAAGCCTAACTGGATTATTGGATGTTCATTGGGGAGCACTGGGATATAAAGCTGGAAAGGGAGATAAAGTCCATCTGGTAGAGGACTTGAATATTCAATTATATGTACTCAAAGATGTAATTGAGTGTCATTAATGAGAGACCTAGTAACTTCAAAAGAAAAAAACCTGGGTGCTGGTGCTTTCAGTGGATTAGAGCAGAAAGGCCTGCAGGCAAAAGGGCAATTGATGAGGATTTGCAATACACATTGTAGTTTAAGTGGGATTGAAAGCGTTGTGGACATACACTCTCAGACTTTTCAATTATGTGAACATGGTCGACAGTGGACGAGTCAAAATGACAGTGTTTTGACTGGGTGAATGAGCAAATAGAGGCATCTTGGAAAGAAGTAGATTAGAAGGAGTCCCCTCTGTGAGGAACAAAGTGCAGTTTTCTTTGCTCATGTTCAGTTTGTGTTTGCAATGAAGGAATCCAGGAGACAAGGAGTAGCACTGCTTAAACTGTGGATCTAGAACTTGGGAAAGAGGACATTCAGATCAGAAGTATGGATGACGGGGTCATTTCTGTAGATAAGATTGCTAAAGGCTATAAAAATAGCCTTTGAGAACCTAAGAGTTAGGGCAAGGAGCAAAAGACATGCAAACAGAGAGAGTAAACTCTGAAAAGTATGTTTAAATGGACGTAGGATGAGAAAAAGTAGAGTTACACAGCAATAAAAGAAGGAATGGCAGGACAAGCACAGTGGCTCATACCTATAATCCAGCACTTGGGAGGCCAATGCAGAAGGATAACTTGATGCCAGGAGTTTAAGACCAGCCTGGGCAACATAGTGACACTCCATCTCTACAAAAATGAAAATAAATTAGCCAGGTGTGTTGGCATGCACCTGCAGTCTCAGCTACTCAGGAGGTTGAGGTGGGAGGATTGCTTCAGCCTAGGCGTTCAAGCTTACAATGAACTATGATCATGTACTTCATTCTAGCCTGGGTGACAGATTGAGATCTTGTCCCTAATTAAAATACAATACAATACAATGCAATAATACAATACAATACAACAATACAATACAGTACAATACAATACAATGCAATGCAATGCAATGCAATGCAATACAATACAAAAAGGAAATGCCAAAATCATTTGAAAAAAAATCAAATGACTAATGACTCTGTCATAGAGGCCAAGGAAAGATAAACCATGGAGAGTACAAGGATGAAAGAACTGGGAAAATCTTTATGGCTAGGAGAATTTGGAAGCTGCGGGTACATTAGCTTTACTAGATAAACAGACGAGAAGACAGAGCATAGGAAAGTAATGGAAAGATGGAGTAGTGATGTGCTGGGAATACTGGAGGTGAATACCATTCAAATAATTTAACCAGGGAGAAAAAAGACTGAGTGAGAACCTGAAGGAAGAGCAGGGCTGAAGGATTGCATGAATCTCTTTATTGGATGAAGATACCTGAGCATATAGGAAGACAGTGTATAGGAAAGTCACAGAATTAGAAGATATAAGAAAAAGTATAGTTTAATAACAAAGTTCTTAAACAGTGAGAGACACAGAGTACAGGTTGATGAACTATATATTAGATCCATTTCTTTTTCAGAGAATAAGTGAATATAAAGAGGTGTAGGGTGTGTGTGTGTGTGTGTGTGTGTGTGTGTGTGTGTGTATTTGTAAATTAAATCAGTATTTTTTTCCTTTGTTAGTCGATGGCCTTTTGTAAGAGACCTCAATCTCAGTAAACTAGGGCATAAGGTCCTGCTGATTTTACTGTGATCTGGATAAGGCTGATGATTTATGGACAAGTTTTTTTTTGTTTTGTTTTTGTTTTTGTTTTGAGACGGAGTTTTACTCTTGTTACCCAGGCTGGAGTGCAATGGCGCGATCTTGGCTCACCGCAACCTCCACCTCCTGAGTTCAGGCAATTCTCCTGCCTCAGCCTCCTGAGTAGCTGGGATTACAGGCATGCGCCACCATGCCCAGCTAATTTTTTGTATTTGTAGTAGAGACGGGGTTTCACCATGTTGGCCAGAATGGTCTCAATCTCTTGACCTCGTGATCCACCTGCCTCGGCCTTCCAAAGTGCTGGGATTACATGGCCACCACACCCGGCCATGGACAAGGTTTTTAAAGGTGATATAAGAAGCATCAGCCCAGGACCACACTGAAGATATGTTGTTTTTTGACTTTTATTATTATTATTTTTCCACTTCATTAGGATTACAAGCTTTTGATTATGCCACAACATATAAATAATAAGTTAATTTTTTAGTGAATTCTGTTAGTGAAAACAGAGAGATATATATTTACTGACAAAACTACTGATTTTTTTTTCCTTTTGGTAATTTTGGTCAGACTTTAAAAATACTTTTCACTTGAGTTTGCTTTGTGCATATATTCTTCATGTAATTACTTAATTATTAGAATAGATGAAGTCACATATTACCAACATTAAAACAATCAGCCATATAATACATTATGGTTATCCATTTAAACAAATGGTCCATGTATATGTATATCCATGTGTAACATATCCTTAGAATATATCATAATTATTAGTTCATACTATAGATTGTATCTAAATTAATGCCGGTTCTCAAATCAGTTCATTGCTATAATCAAAAGTCATGATAATGTAAATATTGATAATTACCATGATAATTTATCAGGTACTTGTAAAGAATGCTAATAGCTATGTTGTAGTCAAGAGACTTTATTAAAAAGATTTAAAAATTTGGACATTTGAAATTATTATACACACATATAATATGTTAAAAGCTAATGAGAATATATATAAGATCTAAAAATAATTTCTTCTTGACCTTTGAGTTACAAATGCTTTGATACTCATATACTTTCCAAAGCCAACATTTACACTTTAAATACTGATTGAACCATAATTTCCAGAGTCAGCATGAACAGAATGTTTACAAATATCCAGTTCTCTTATACTTCTTAACTCACAGTAATCTATATTTTCTAGTTTTCCCTGTATCTAAGTGGATCAATGTGATTAAGTTTTGGCCCATGTAACATGAAGAAAAGTGATATACTCCCGTGTTTCTATGCCCAGACAGAAAACAACCTATATAATCTTCCATGCTTTTCTTCTAGTTTGTTTTATTCTTGAGCAGAGAATATCCTATGCAATTTTCCATGCTTATTCTCTAGTTGATTGGGTTCTTAAGCACGTAACTCTTAAGAAGTTGGAGACAGAAGGATATCAAATCACTGATACACTGTTTGAAGAAGTGCCACCTATAAGAGACACTGCATGAAGCTCATCCACTTTGGATTTTACACTAATGAGAAATAAACATTTGCCATACTAATCCACTGTAATTTCATGGTTCTTTATTACAACAGCTAGCATTGCTTACCCTGATTTAGACAGAATATCTCAGTAAATGTATGCAGTTTATTACAGAAAAAGAGCTTTTTTATTTCATTGTTTTAAAATGAAGGCTTTTAAATAATGTTTACTCCTAAAATAAGCCTGGAAATTATGGGAAAAAACAAAGTTAAACATACAGACTTCCTGGAATCTAATAACATAAATTTTCAAGAAGATGGCTATGGAACACTTTAACATAGAGGCGTCTTTATTAATATTCATCAGAACAATGTCCCCCAAAAACCAGTTTTCTCTAAGAAAATGGTGATAAATTAATTTTACTAGGCAAGTTTATGAAAAGGTTAACTGCTTTTAATGGAGCATAATATTTATTTATATTAAATATACTTTTCTGACATCTCAGAAATAAAAATTGTATTGAGAATATTTTATTATGTTTTTAAATGACATACAATACTAAAATATGAAAAGATTATTTTAAGTAAGTTGTATACAGTGCAGCCACATGATAAAATTTAAAACAAACCAATAATACACCTAAAGAAGTGTGTTATAATCCAGAAGTGAAATGAGCAGTCATAGCTGACAGTATTCATACCAAGAACATTCTATCTTCATGTGTTCCTCTCATTATCCAAGATTCTTTCAGTATTGTTTTAAACAATTTTGCACAATTATTTTTCAGTGATTAAAGAGAAGATTGATAAAAAATAATGTAACCATATTTTCTATTTTTCATTTTGTGATTATTTTTCTGAACTTTCCTTTGGATATGAAGATAATACCATTTCAACACTCAACACGATGTCACTGAATGGGCTCACTGCCACATTCTGACACCTGCATATGAGAATAATAAAGAATCATTCAGCCAACTAAAAGAGACAATTCCCTCCATTCCAGTTATAGGCAATATGCAGTTTTAATGAAAACAGCTAAGTATGCAAATTCATTTTGATATCTTCTTATCGTTGACTGAGTTTTATCTAGAGAAAAAAAAAATGTTTTACTTTGTAAGCTTCCTCTAATCGGATAGTTCCTCAGTTGCAGATTCAGGAGAAAATACTATTTTAACTTAAAAATAACACACTTGCCTCTTCCTTTTAAGGAATATTTTTTCTCTGTATTTTATAGGCTTTTCCAAGGATTTTCTTTTTCTGTGAAGTTTTTTCAACTCCCATATCTTTGAATTCACCAGTTAAAACTATTTTATAATTTAAATGGATACATCCTGAAAGTAAATACTTACTTAAATTCCTAGTACTTTTCAGTGAGATAAGGAGAGAAAGAAAAGCTAGGGCTGAGCGAGAGAAAAATTGTAAGAATACTAACCACAGGTAGCTAACTGGTACAGATATCACATAATAAGTTCAACATTAATTTTAACATTTCTTGTAATTTGAAGATTTGTGCATGTTGAATTAATAATTCAACATGATTAATTTAACATGCACGAATCTTCAAATGACAAGAAGAAATGTTTCAGGTATAGCAGCAGCAGACATTACAAAGAATACTGATGCAAAATCTGCCTGCAGAACAATTTCAGTTCAAAGTCTCATTGTAATCAATGTTGCTATTTGTAGCTTAGCTCCATTGCAACTTGATGGTGAGATAGCAGTTTCTCATCATTTACGCATTATACATCAAAAATTTACACATTTTCTGCATAGTTTGCTTTTTAAAAAGTCGTATTGCATTTTAAATACTAAAACCAAAGACAGAAACCAAGGTCATGCTGTTCTTTTTAATTAATTACAGTTACTGCTAACCATTTTAAATACCAATATTAATGTCCAATACCTTATTTATTATGCTTCATCATAAACATTTTATTTTAAACCTGATTAGATATTGTGCTAAAAAAGTAACAAGTGCAAGACAGATAATAGAGGTGAAATTCTAATTCTAATTTACAAAGAAATTTATTAGCATTCAGTCTAGAAATTAAAACTTAGTTTAAAAAAATGGTGGACTTGCATGATTAAGAGAGTTGACAACTTCAATTTCATCCCCAATAAAGTTAGAGATTTTTAGAGTTGAAAAGAAACTATGAGCACCCAATCTCCTTGTTAGCAATTCAATCCCTCTGTAATGTTTCCCCAAGTGGTCATAGAGACTGCTATGAAAAATACCGGAAGGAAGGCTTCCTCCTGATATGGTTAGAGTTTGTTTCCCAACCCAAATGTCATCTTGAATTGTAATCTCCAGGTGTTTAGGGAGAGATCTGGTGGGAAGTGATTGGATTATGGGGATGGTCCCCCCATGCTGTTATCATAATAGTGAGTGAACTCTCATGAAATGTGGTTTTATAAATGGTAGTTTTTCCTGAACTGACACAAACTTGTTCTCTCTCGCCTTCTGTCATAATTGCAAGTCTCTAGGGGCCTTCCCAGCCACATGGAACTGTGAGTCAATTTAACCTCTTTTCTTTATAAATTTCCCAGTGTTGGGTATGTCTTTATAGCAGTGTGTGAACAGATAAATACATCTCCATAGGGAAAATACCTCGATCTATTTCACTGGGGGACAGCTACATTTGTTTAAAAATTTCTTTCTTTTTTTGAACCTAAACTTTGCCTTACTTTTTCAACACCTAATGATTCCAAGTTTGACTTCAGGAAAAACTGAGGAGGAATCTAATCCATCTTTCATAAAGCAATTTTTAGTATGGCTGAAGACAGCTGTGTGGTACATTGAAGTCTTCCATTAGCCAGATTAAACTGTCCCTTTCTTTAAGACTGTTTATCTTATAACATGCCTTATTATCTCAACCATTCTCCTGCGTATGCTCTCCTCTTTGCAAAGCACTTTTCAAATGAATGATCTAGAATTTGAGGCATCAAAGTATGGTTTGACCCAGGTGACATTTTATTTGGTGCTTCTCTGGTGCTACAGATGTAGCACTGTCTTCCTTGGAAGATACATTAAATAGAGGAACATGGAGCTTCCAATTATGTTAAACCTGTACTATTAAGCCATCCATCTTTTTTTCCCTAATACTTATGAATTTGAATTATTGGTTTGAAATGCAAAAATGTTGAATCTGTTAAATTTTATTTTCATTGATTTAGCAAACTGTACCAGACCACTGATTCCTTTTGTCCGTCTCAGACAACTAAAAAAAAGGTTAGAAAACTATGGCCTATGGGCCAAATCCAGCTCACTGCTTGTTCTGTAAATAAAGTTTCATTGTAACACTATCATGCTCATTTGTTTATAAACTGCCTATGGTTGCATTTCTGCTGTAACAGTGAAGTACTTATGACAAAGACTGTATGTCCCAGAAAACTTAAGATATGTACTCTCTTGTCATTTATAGAAAAAATTGTTTACAAGTGAACTGATATATCAACTGTCTCTTCCTGTTTCCCTCAGATTTAGTGATAGTTAATCTATTCTCTTATGAAGACTGTGGACTACAAGGTTTGTCTACAAACTGAACATGCATAAACAATAATGAACTCATCAATTTGCATTAATTCATTTCAGCTGATGTAATGACAAATAATTAAACTATCATCTAGCCCACATTTCCTGCTGTCATGAAGATATACTTTGCTGAAACTCAGATACGCTTTCTGCTACTCCGAGGCACAACAGTTGGGTAATCTAAAACTAGAAATGGCTTAACTGAAATGAATTCCTAGTGAAACTATGTTTGCTCTTAAAACTCATCAGTTTCCTAAGTGCTTGGCTTAGGAATATTTTTCAGAAATATATATTTTTCAGAAATAGTACTTGTGGGACTTGAATAAAGAGTTCCAAAGTTAAATAAGTTGATGAAATGCTACACTCTGTGTTCCATGTACTTTGTAGTTCTAATACACATTAGCGTACGCAAAGGTCTGAGAAATAATATGGTAAATATACTGGTTTAAATGATTTCAATACAGTCTTTCCCCCATATTACTCAACCACAGAACCTTCCTTTCTTCTTATGATTCGAAAACTTTGGTGGAAGAAACTTTAGAAAAATTTGTAAATTCCTATGAGAAAGAAGATTAACACAGCCTCAGATGCTGAGAAACTATTTCTTGTGGGCTTTTAGACATTTGTGGAAAATAAGCAGGAATAGTTTGAATTATGAGAATATCTCAGAATTTATAGCTCCACTTTAGGAATGAATGTTGGTTTTTCTCGGTTTTACCTGAATTTTCTAGGCTGGATTTATATTTTTAGTATTGATACAAGAGTGAGTAACATCCTCTGATTTTTTTAAGAGCAGTTAATTATAATGAAACTAACAGGCATAAACCAAAGGAATAAAACATAGTAACAATATGGAACTTTCCCTGAGGGCCAGAGCTATTTCTCACTTATTTGTATTGGTGCCATTTGTTTTGCCAGGAGTGTTCTCATTACATCATTGGATGAATTAGCAAATAAGTAAAGGCATGCATTTTTAGCTGTCATGGTCCTACTCATTTTCCATTCAACAGATGTGTTTCTATTTTGCTGGTAGGATAGAAAAATTTCACTATTTTTAATTGGTCTTTCTATCAAAGGACATAAATAAAAATTAGGAATCAGCAAATTAAAAAAAAATTAAGAATGAGTCTTACCCATTCTGTAAGAAAATAAAAAGTACCACTTGATAAAAACAAAGCAGTCATATTCAGTCTGTCTATACGGCCTTTGTGGGCAGGGTTTGTACATCAGTAACCAACAGGCTGTATGATATTTTTAGGCTGAAATTTAAAGTATACATAGATGTGGAGTGCAAAATTAGAAACAAATATGCAAATGTCTTAGGTAAGAATCTACAGATTTCCATAAAATCTGCTTTGGTGAATATAATTTTAGTACTGTATTTTTAGTTAAACATTTGAGTACACTATTTTAAAAAGCATTTTAAAACATACTGTTTTAAAATATTTATCAATTGTCATTATACCTTTTAGAGAACCTCTCTAATAGGGAAATTCATCAAAACTTTCTCCTAAGACATATGATTTTTAAGATCTTTATAAAATGAAGTAACATTTCAAAACACTTATGGACATTTTAAGTGCCATATTCAAATTTTAATGGGAATTTATTTGTTTATTTACTTGAATCTGAATTGTTTAGTGAATATTTGTGGTTGAAGAATTTTGTTTTTTTTTTATTTTAGAAACTGCTATAAGAAGGCTGTCCCTTTTGACCAGCGGTGACATCTAACATTCCATCCCTCCTTAAGGTGAATTTTGTTTTAATTTTTATTTATTTATTTATTTATTTTAATTAAAAGGAGTGAAGGAGAGAAAGAAAGAGGAAGAAAAAGAGGGAGAGAGAATGGGAATATTGCTTTATTCTAAAAATGGGTATTAGTAATGGCCGATCAATATTTTGTTTATTTAAGGTGGAGAATGTATATTTTGTGTATTCAAAATGGAGAGCTCTATAAATATTTATTGAGTTTACTTGTTCCAGATCTGAGTTCAAGTCCTGGACATCCTTATCAATTTTCTGTCTCGTTGAGTCTAAATCTCTCTATGATTCTTATGTATCTGGGTGCTAGGATCGTTAGCTCTTATTGTTACATTGATCCCTTTACCACTATATCTTTTTTGTTTTGAAATCTATTTTATCAAATGCAAGAATTGCAACTCCCGCTTTTTATTTATGCATTTACTTTTGCTCTCCATTTGGTTGGAGAGCCAAATCTTTCTCCATCCCTTTGCTTCAAGTCTCTGTGTATCTTTGGATGTAAAATGGGTCTGGATGTAGCATATTGTTAGGTTTTGGCTGTATCTTCTGATTAGGGGATTCGGTCGACTTAAATTTAGGGTTATTGCCATTTGATGTTAACTGGCTACTTTATCCATTCGTTGATGCAAATACTTCTTTATATTGATACTCTTTATTTTTGGCATATTTTTAGAAAGGCTAATACTGGTTACTCCTTTCTATGTATAATGCTTCCTTCAGAAGCTTCGGCAAAGCCAGCCTGGTGGTAACAAAATCTCTGAGTACCTACCTGTTCACAAAAGACTTTATTTTTCCTTCAATTGTGAAGCTTAATTTGGCAGGATATGAAATTCTGGGCCGAAAGTTCTGTTCTTTAAGGATGTTGAGTATCGGCTCCCACTCTCTTCTGGCTTGTAGGGTTTCTGCCGAGAGTTATGATGTAAGTCTAATAGGCTTCCCTTTATGGGTAACCTAACCTTTCTGGCTGCCCTTAGTATTCTCTCCTTCATTTCAACCCTGGTGAATCTAACAATTATGTGCCTTGGGGTTGCTCTTCTTGAGGAATATCTTTGTGGTGTTTTCTGTATCACCTGGGGTTGAATATTGTGCTGCTTTGCTAGATCCAGAAAGTTTTCCTGAATAATATTCTGAAGAATATTTTCCAGCTTGGATTCATTCTCTTCGTTGTATTCAGGTACACCTATCAAACATAAATTAGGTCTTTTCACATAGTCCCATATTTCTTGGTGAATTTGACTAAGGGCTTGATTAAATCAAAATGCTTGCTATAACATAGTTCTTTTATGACAACCCTTTCCTTAAAATAAAAGCCTTTGTGGCCTTCTAGATATCACCATTTTTCTAAGAATTATTTGGTAACTCTTATTTTACTTTTTATCCCTGGATATCATATTTCCCCCCTCAGTATTGGGCTTTGCCATTTTACTATGGAGAGTTTTTTTATTTCCATCTTAAATTTTATTTTAAACTCCTGTTGTCAAACAAATTTTCAACAAATGGGTTAAAACATAGTATTTTTAGCGATTTATATGTTGGTTTCTGCTCTAGATTATAATCTCTGCCAGCTCAGGCCCCATATTTTGTCTTTATTTATATCAGCATTTTTTCATGGTATCTTGCAAATGGTAGTTTTTCAAAAACATTTTTTAATAATTAAGAAATTTGACACATATACATAAAACCTCTTGAGATGGAATCTAGCATAGGATAGGCACTCGATAAATATTGACAGCAGAAAAGATGCAACCTCGGGCTTTCGACTTATCACTGATTGCTTCCTTGGGAGTTCTCAGTCCTCATTGATCATGGGTGTGTTTGCACATGCATGAAACTGTGCTTGGGTGCATGAGCTCTGGAGAGTCTGAATGAGTTTACTACTCATCTCTTACTATTTGCTGTGTGAGATTTGGCAAGTCATCAAACCTATCTGACCTGAATATTCTAATCTATAAAATAACTCTCATACAATTTCTGTCAGGATTAAATGTTTACAAAGCTCACTGCATGCAATAATAATTTTTTATCATCCAAACTCATATTTAAATCACATTTATAGTCCATGAAAATATAATTTTGCTAAGAATACTATAATAACATAACTGCCCCTGGTGCACATGTAAGACAGATTCTTTAGGGCTAGAGACTTAAGTGCATATCCAGGTAGAATATATGGAGCATGTAATAGCCATTGTTAATTTTACCAGAGTATTGTCTTATTCCTTTTTTATTTTTATTTTTTTGAGATGGAGTTTTGCTCTTGTTGCCCAGGCTGGAGTGCAATGGTGTGATCTCAGCTTACTGCAACCTCTGCCTCCCAGGTTCAAGTGATTCTCCTGCCTCAGCCTCCCCAGTAGCTGGGGAGCACAACCACAGGTAAGCACAACCACTCCCAGCTATTCTTTGTGTTTTTAGTAGAGACTGTGTTTCTCCAGTTGATCAGGCTGGTAGATTGTCTTATTCTTTATTACCTAGGTCACTGTGCTCTAGGTTACTTTGTTAGATTTCAACATGCCTGAAGCCAGGGCTAAGTTCTCAAACACATTTTTGTCTTCTATAGCACAATAGCTGGCACAGAACCAGCTCCATTCAGTCAGTTTTTATTGTATTTTCTTTGCTGTTAATTGATAGAATCAGAGGGTACATGTGTTGCATGGGAAAAATTATATCTGTAGTTTTCCTAACCTCTAAATGAAACTGATCATTTATTACACCATATAAGCCAAAAATACTTCCAAGCTATATTAGTATTACCTGTGATTTTTTTCATCAACAGATGTCACAGATATTTTTATATCACATTATTTCTGTGGCAGATGCCTAATATATTTCTTATACAAACTACTAATTCAAATTATGTAATTATTAGAGATGCCCCTATATTTTATTTATTATTTGATATCTTAATAAAAAAGTACACATAATTAGAACATCACCATTTAAAAATATATTTTGACAACTGCATTTCAGTATACTTGATATCTTTTGTAATCGCCTGCATTTTTATGCATTATCCTGATAGGATTCACCAGAGGTTTATGAAACAAAAAATGTTAAGAACTTTATTAAATGTTAGTTCTTAATCCTTCCCTTTGCTTTTTTCTTTCCCAGGCAGGCCTTACGTGAACCTCATAATGTACTTAGGAATGTCAAGTCTGCAGGGACAATTTTCTAATAGAAAATGAAGCAATGCCACTTTGTTGTTAGCCTGATGCTTAATGATCTGTTTTGCTTTAAGCCGGGTTCTCCTTAGGGATCACACTTCTGCGAGTAGCATAGTCACATAATTCAAAGAGCCACATTACGGCTCTCAAATATAAGCAGAAATAGAAGGAAAACATGAAGTACTTAGAAAGATGCATTGTTCAGTTTCCTTAGTAACAGTCCCTTTAAAAAAACTGTCCTTCATTTTAATCTGCTTCCCCACTTTGTCTTTGACTCCTCTTTAGTCTGATTATTTCAGGTGGATATTAGCACATTCCTGAATGATTCGTTAAATGAAGCTATATGTGTGCTTCTAGTTGCAGTGCTTCTTTTTAAAGCATATATTTCTCTATTGTTTGCCACAGGAGATGTTTGGCCTTTTCATACCCAGTCATTATACTTTCTACTGTTGCTGCTAAGACAAACAAGGTACTGTGTCAGATAATTTTACCAGGAAATGACATCCAGGAAACTGGCTCATCCTTTTAGTATAGAACTTTGATGAAAATTAAATTATGGGTACTCAGTAAGACTTAGTCTGCAACTAGGACCATGTGCTTAGTGAACGTAGAACCTTACACAAAGTCAGTCTTAGTACACCTCTTATTCTTGGCTCCATGTGACCTCTCATTCATCTTCTTTGATGTAACTCTTTCTCCAGTCTCTCTTTCATTGTGCCTTCCATTGATGACATCTCCCAATTTCTATTTGTCTGGTTCTTAGAGAAATAGAACCAGTAGTAGAAGCTCCATGATCTGTAATCGGTATGTTAAGAGACTTAGGAGAGCTGATCGTGGAGTCCCAGTCTGAATCTGAATCCAAAAGCAAGACTTATGTCCCAGGTCAAAGACAATGAAGCAGGTAGAGGGAGTGAATTATTCCTTACAGACCCTGTTGTTTTTTTCTATTAAGGTCTTCAACAAATTGGATAAGGACTACCTACATTAGAAGGGCAATCTTCTTTCCTTAGTCTACCAATTCAAATGTTAATCTCGTCCAGAAACAACCATACAGGAACATCCAAAACAAATTTTAACCAAATATCTGGGCACTCTGTGGCCCTAAAAAGTTGACACATAAAATTAACCATCACGCCATTGGTGATTGTTGTAAGCCAGGTTTACTATTAGTACATATTCCTACGTTCTTATGTCTCTAGTTTCTTCAGAGAATACCCAACATTCCCTCTCCTCACTCATTACTTTTCTATTTTTAAACCTGAATCTCTTTGAATTTAAAGACCTTTCCCTTGAAGCCCACTTATGTCAAAGCTGTTGAATCTTTCATACAACACAGGGGAAATACAGGTATTGATCCAAGTCTCAAATGAAAATTGCAGATAATTACTTTTCTACCCTTCCTTTGAAATTTTTGTCACGATGTATAACACAACCATCCCATCACTTACCAACTTTCCTCTCCCCTATTCATTTAGAGTTTTGGCTACCAGCATTTTGTCATAATGCCTCACATGTATATGGCTTATGCTGGTTCCAAACTTACCCTGCTCTTCTCAGCCTAAAATTTTGCTCATAGTCAATGTTAACTTGGAACTAACTCTCTTGAAGTAAATTTTATTAGTTTAATTGAACCATTTATGAAGTGCTAAACTCTAGCAAATTAATATTTCATTATTCTTTTGCCAGTCCACATCTCCCTCCTTTATTCCTTTCACATCTGATCTTTGTCTTCTATTACCATGCACCCTTGTTTGTCTACACTAATATTAGAAGGCATTCCTTCATGACTCCCTAATTCAGCTGATAGTTGATCATTAGTCAATATCTTTCTTGCCAACATCTTCAATGCCTTCACCCTCTAGCTTTCTAGAATACTATCTCTAAAAACTCATAGACTTGAATCATTCTAATTACTTGCAAACTTTGCCATTATGTATAT
>CM052650.1:141746219-141810172 GCA_028533165.1 Leontopithecus rosalia | reverse complement strand
TATATATTTATATATATGTCTATATATATAGGTGTTATGTGATGTTTAAGAAAAATCATATTTTTAATGTGGACTGGTGTCTCTAAATACATACAACTTTAATGAACTGAAGAATAAAATTCAACCTTTTAGTAAGGATAAAAAGAATCCATGACATGACCCTTGGTTAGCTTTTTCCGTAGGCATGTTTTCTAGTAAATCCTTCTTTATATTCCTGTCAAAAGCTATGTAAGATCTGAGATTTTACCCTATTTGCAAGCTAAGTTAGCCTGCCACAGTTTCATGGCTACTGGCGGAAAATATAAGAGCCCCAGGCTAGAGTGTACAGTAAAGGATTTCACCTTGTGCAAACAGGTCTGGCTTGTCCCTCAGCTCCTGGTAGGTAATCTCTAAGTACTTGGAATGTGCTGCCAGATTAAAGTATCTTTGTCTACCTGGGGTCATTGGAACCAGCCAGACAGTGTAACAACCTACTTTATAGTGGGGATTTTGGGTCA
Source organism: Leontopithecus rosalia (assembly GCA_028533165.1). Lineage (NCBI taxonomy): Eukaryota > Metazoa > Chordata > Mammalia > Primates > Cebidae > Leontopithecus > Leontopithecus rosalia. Next base: position 141,809,675 of record CM052650.1, on the reverse strand, counting down.
TGTTGTATTATCTAGATTTCCAGAGGGCCTGGAGACCAAGGTCAACCACATGGGCAGTAAACCCATGTGCAACCTCAGTAAACAACACGGTGCAACCTCAATAAAGACTTTGGCACCAAGCTCAGGTCGGCAATATGTGCGTATCATTACCCATCATTACTGGAGGAGTGAATGCTGTCTGTGACTCCACTGGTAAGAAACATCTGGAAGCCCCATGTTTGGAGTGCTCTTGGACTCTGCCCATGCCTGTCTTCTCCTGGCTGATTCTAATCTCTATTTTTATTTTTGCTGTAATAGACCACAATATATATAGACACTTTCAGTGAGTTCTGTGAGTCCCTTCAGAAAATGTTCAAAACTGAGGGTCGTGTGAGTGACCACGAAACTTTACATTGGTGTCAGAAGTGAGGATGGTCATGTGAACTCTTCCATGACTTTATGCAAGAGATAAAGAACTTTGTTAGAAATCAAGGCCCATTGGGTAGTGTGAGTTTCAAGTATGCATCAGTTCCTTTTGTTCCCCAAGTCCCATGCAGACATTATGGAGGGATCCCAGGTGGATGCTGCTCACAGAGTGGGCCTGTAGCATAGCTGAGGAACTCTGAAGCCAGGGAACATGAATCTTTTATACCGGATAATACACATGCCGTCCCAGAAGACACTATCTTTATTTTCCAATGCTACACACAAACTAGCCATTTGCTTTGGAAAGAATCACAATCTCTATCTTCTAATGTTATTTGCTATAAAAGGATCCTTGAAAAAGTAGTTTTGAAAACATATGCAATTAATGCTCCTTTGCATGATTTACAGGAACATGAGAAGCCCATGGAGAATTGTCTTCAATCACCAAACTGCCTATACTTGTTTCAAAGTACCTTCCAGATCATGTACCTGTGTTGTGTTCACATTCCTTTTTCCTCCCCAACATACACTGATCATTGTAGAGAATATTATTCACATTTTAAGACTCTTTTCAAGGGTAACATACCCAAAGAATCCTTCTTAAGATCCCCTTTACACCTTCCCCTTCTATCACTAATCATCCTGCTCCTCTTTGTTCTCTGAAGTCCCCTCATCAAACTTCTAGCACCAGAATAACATCACTCTATTTCTCTTGCTTGTTTAAATAATTTTTATCTTTATTGAAACATACAGGAACTACTTCTGATTTGTCCTTTTATACTCTCAGTATCATTGTGCTTGCCACATAGGAACAACTGGGAAATCACTTAAAATAAAAAATGCTTTCACATTCTGAGGATAAGAAATCCATTTGATTCAAAAGGTTTAAAGCTTCAGACCATGCACAAGTGAAGTTGGCTTTGATTTTTCCAATTACATTAATTCTATTGATCAAAATAATAGAATCAGTAACTCAAGGGTCCACTTCATATTTATTAGAATCCTCTTAATGAGATCCAAATAACACAATTTTAAAATATGTTCTCATGATCGCTTACTTTCTGAAATCTGGTCATTTCTCACCATCTCCACTTCTAGCATCTAAGTTTAAGCCATTATTACCTTTCACCCGCTTTACTTAACAGTTTCCAGCTTGTCATTTTACTTCTAACTTTCCCTCTAGAGTCTCATTACAGCAACCAAAGTGATTATTTAAAAATGTAAATCAACTAATATTTCTCTCCTATTCAAAACCCTCCAATGATTTCCTCTTTCCCCCATAGTAAAAGCCACATTCTGTACAATGACATCTTAGCGCTTTTGCACTGGCCGTTTTCTCTGCCTGAAATGCTCTTCTGCAAGTTAATCCACATGAACTACAACTAACTTTCTTCGACTCTTTGATCAAATGTCACCTGCTTAATGAGTACCTGTTGGATTAAAAAAAAAAACTATCATAAACACACGATTAGAAATTATAAACTGGGGCCGGGCGCGGTGGCTCACGCCTGTAATCCCAGCACTTTGGGAGGCCGAGGCGGGTGGATCACGAGGTCAAGAGATCAAGACCATCCTGGTCAACATGGTGAAACCCCGTTTCTACTAAAAATACAAAAAATTACCTGGGCATAGTGGCGCGTGCCTGTATTCCCAGCTACTCGGGAGGCTGAGGCAGGAGAATTGCCTGAACCCAGGAGGCGGAGGTTGCGGTGAGCCGAGATCCTGCCGTTGCACTCCAGCCTGGGTAACGAGAGCGAAACTTCGTCTCAAAAAAAAAATAAATAAAATTATAAACTGTGCCCGTACCACAAGCATTCTTGATCTTTTTAAATTTCATCAACTTTCGTTTTCAATAACTTGCAACTTTCTAACTTACTCTGTAATTTACTTTTGTTTATTGCAAGTCTCCTGCAGAATATAAACTCCATGCTAGCAGAGACCCCTGTCTGCTTTATCTACTAATGATCACAGTGCATTTAGAACAGTGTTTAGCACATAATTGGAAGTCTAAGTATTTTTCTGTGAATGAATCAATAAATGACATGGACAAGTTTACGTGATTGTTACTGCTTTGCTACTTTATGATCCTTCCAACTGGAAGAAGGGGCTGTGTGAAATGAAGTGAGAAAATGATGGATAAAAATACATTGGGAAGACTAAGTTTTAAGGCACACTCTGAACAATGTGGAACTATAGACATTCAGCATCCTGACCACTTAATTCCCTTTAAAAACCACTTGATGGAAGTGTATGTTAACATAGCATTAACTTTGTGATCATGTGTGAACTGGTTTATAACGTACATAGATAGATGTTTCTGGAATGGAATAACTGGTGCAAAGAAGGAAATGGATCTTAAGCCATTAAGAATGCTGTTATTTTAATGTTCTAATGTTACCAGTGTTACTATCACTTAGTTATATAAACATACATCATTTTATGTTTATTTTTCTGTAAGCAAGTTATCTATTTCCCATAATATTCAAATATGTCAGATTTTTTTCCCTTGGAAACGATATACTCTGATTTTTATCTTTGCTCTGATAACTGTAGGAGAAATAAGAACAGAAAACTGTCCCAAGTGAGCAACACAGAAAACAGGATGTGGTTTCTCCAGTAGAGATAATCATGCCTCTGGGTACTCCCAAAGCAGAAAGCTTGATTCTCAGATCTTGATTTTTGGGGTATGTAATTTTCTGTCAAGGACACATCGGAAAGATGTAGGTATATGGTAGTGAGAACATAAAATCTTGTGGCAACTTTAGAAATTTAATTTTAGGAAGTAACTAATTATTGACGTCAGTGTGCTGGAGTATACATAATGTTTTAATATGTTTTATAAGAGCCAGATTCATGATATTGCCTTTGTATGACTGATCCAATTACTTTTTGCAGTGTTTTTTTCATCACGCTTTCTTCCACCAAAAAATCAGATTAAGTTTTGATTATTCTAGGAATTTTCTAAAGAAAAATTTCTTTTCTTTTATAGAATGCTACAGTAATATATTTTATTTTTATGTTAGTTTGATCAGTGGCAGTTTTTATCTATTTTCACATATTACACAAACAGCTTATAATTGACTAAGTAATCAAATTGTTGATTTTCTTCTGTTAATAGTTTTCTATGTGTTCCTAAAGGACAAGATAACCTATTTAATTTGCACTGTGTTAATATATTGAGTTAACATCTACCAGGGATAAAGCTGAAAGGCAATGCTGTAAGAAACACTTGAATTAAGAACAGAGAGAGATAATGTTCAGCAGCATCAGAATCAAGTCTGTGCATGAACATGTCCTACTTGGTATTTGGATCTAGTGAATATTTCCTACTTTGAGAGAAAATTGCTCAATAGGCTTCCTGGCAATGTCTTCCTGGTGCCAGATCATATCGTGTTTTCTCTTTGAAAGATCATTCATAAAAAGACTGGTGCCTTCAAATAAATTTGAACTAATCCTTACATGCTGGGCTTCATTTTTGCACACTGGAGAAAAATAAACATTTAATTTCATACATTCATAAAAACAAGCCTCTTCAATTCTCTTTTGTTAAATGCTTTTTTTGCTTTTCTCTTCCCTGCCTCCCTCCCTCCCTCCCTTCCATTTCTCCCTCTCTCCCTTCCTTCCTTCCTTTCCTTCCTTTTCCTCCCTTCCTTCCCTCCTTCCTTCCTCTTTCTCTTTTCCATGTTTCTAGATTTAAAAAATTAAAAAGCCTCTCATCTTGCTCTGTCCTTCCTATAATTTCTAAAGGACAGGATCATATTTACACACAGGTGTAAATTCCTACCCTTTCAACAAACTGGAATGCTGTGCTTATTGGTGCTGATTTGTGCTGGAGACTATACCTCCAGGAAATCAAAAAATAAGGGCAATGAAGTAAAGATGATGATAAACCTTTCATCACCTTATTGTGTTATTCATTAGCTGCACAGGTTAGACTACTAATTTAGCAACAGGGAATGGGAGTTAACAAACTTCCAGAGATTGAGAGAATCTCTCAATATATGTCCTCAGAATTTATTTATAAAGAAAGGATGAGGGAAGCTTTTGTAGTCATTCTTGTTGTTGTTATATTCTTGCAGTGGCTCAAACACTCAAAATCTTTTAAGTTCCATAACAATTATTTTAAATAATAATATATTCAATAGAGTGTTGGGTGACTAAATAAAAATTTCAAATTGTTAAGTATAGTACAAATATTCTTTAGTGAAGTAAAATAAGTGATTTGCTCCAGATAAAAGAATTAAGCAGTGGCAGAAATGGAGATCTCTGATGGGTCATCTGACTCGGAGCCAGGAGCTGTCATCTTCTCAGCTTAGAGTCTTCCAGAAGAATCTTCACTTCAAAGCAATGATAGCTTTCAAGGCACTGTTGGAATTTTATTGCGTTTTATCATCCACAGTGATACACCAAACATACAGGCATTCATCGTCATGTAAGGTGATTCATTTCATTGTAGGGAATCTAGTTTTGGAATAATTTGTAAAGTTTAGCTGAAAATACCTTCTTAAAGGATTTACACATTTGAGTCCAATTTTGCTTGTCTAACAAATATTTTGCCAAATTAATTAAATTCCTAACTAAATACTGCACTGCACTTTCAGCTGGTCTCAGTGTGAGCAATCGTTCACGGTTCTCACCATCTTTGCCTTACACTTGACTTTGCAACAAAGTAGATTTGAATCGTTTAATGTCTCTCGAGAGTTTTATTCTCCGAAAATTGAGAATATTGTATTAGAGCAATGGTTTTAAATTCAAACTGTATTACAAAGTAATTATTAATGGCAATAAGTGAGAGAAAGTATGAGGAGACAGTGGAGAAGGAAGGGAACAAAGATCTAAGCATTGTTGGTAATATTTTAAATTGGCTAACCTGAGGCCATAGGGAGGATCTCCTCTAGTTTGGAAACTTTGAGATTTTAAAAGCTCTACCTTGAGCTTGTTTACAATTGCTTTGGTGAATTCTGTGGTATTGATATATTTGTACTGAAAATAAACTTCTCATTATTTCAACGATAAAAAATTATACCTATAATCTACTCAAAAAGTTAAAAATTAAAGAAACAACAACAATGACAAAAAAACATTGAAGATGTGTTTATTTGGCCTTAGAAGGGTTTCTGCAAAAGATTAGAAAATTGTTTAATATTTGTTAACTCATGCTGGAGCAATGACCTCAAAGACATTGACTTTTCTTTATTAAATGATTTTTTTAATAAAATTCACACTCAGGTCAGATGCAGTGGCTCATGCCTGTAATCCCAGCACTTTGGGAGATTGAGGTGAGTGGATTTCTTGAGCTCAGGAGTTCGAGTCCAGTTTGGGCAACATTGCAAAAACTCATTTCTACTAAAAATACAAAAATTAGCCGGGTGAGGTGTTGCACGCATAATCCTAGCTACCCGTGTGGCTGAGGCAGGAGAATCACTTTAACCCCGAGAAGGGGAGACTGCAGTGAGCTGAGATTGCACCACTGCACTCCAGTGTGGGCGAGAGAATAAAACTCTGTCTCAAAAAATAAAATAAAATAAAATTCATACCTTGGAGTGGCTTTCTTAAGGAAATCAATGTGACATGGTTTCCTATAAATGCTTATTCCTTGTTATTTATTATAGAATTCAAACAAAATGAAATATTAACTCAAATATCAACTCTCAACTTTTCCTAACTAGGACTGGTTATAGTCTCTTTTGTGTGCTCAGTATATTCAGGAACTACTTATTTTATATCGAATATATGCCTGTATTGAGATTTTTTTTTATCTTTTCCAATAGACAACTTTTGTGAAAAAATACCTGTGGTTTTTTGTATCTTCTTTCCTGCCAATTGATTGATTGATTGAGATGGAGTCTCCCTCTGTTGCCCAGGCTGGAGTGCAATGGTGTGATCACGGCTCACTGCATCCTCGGCCTCCTGGGTTCAAGCAATTTTCCTGCCTCAGCATCCGTAGCTGGGACTACAGGCACCTGCCACCATGCCTGGCTAACTTTTCGTATTTTTAGTAGAGATGGGGTTTCACCATATTGGCCAGGCTGGCATTCCTGCCTTATTAGCAATACTACCTACATATTTCTCTTCCCCTAAACCATAGAAAGAAGATATCTTGAAAGATGGGCAATGCATTTTTGGATATACTGTATAGATTTTAGTTATGTCATTAGGGAATTACATAATCAAATGTAAAAAGGGAAGTGCATTAGAGACTCTAAAAGCGGTAGGATGTGACTCATCAAAGGAAATTTAAAATGAATAATCCCTTCATATGAAGAAAATACAACAGCAAAACTTAACCCCTAAAGCTTAAAGGGCATAAAATGAGCAGAGCAATCTCAACGGGGCTTGAATGGGGGGATGTAGAATGGAATAAAATGAATTGTAGAAAATATCTAATTTGACTAATTATAGTAAATATTTATTTTCAGTTTTGTAATTATTTATCTATGCTATCCTGTTTCTGAACTCCCACTATGGCTGGGGAGTACCTCCCTGTGTTCACCTTGGTGGAACAGGGCTGATCTCTGTGTACACAATCAGAAAATCCCAGATATCGAGTCCTCACCTCTTGCAGACAGGTTTTGGGCATTTGACCTATTCTTGGCTCATTACCTATTCCCACCTAGACATTTGCATCTAGAGGAAATGAACCCCAGAGCCAGTGCAGAGGCGATGGCATCGCCTTCAGTTTCCAAAGGCAAGAGTGGAATAAAGGTAGCAAATGTACCCATGTCACATAGCAACAGTGGCATGCATGCCAACAGTGGTGCCTGGGATGCAATGGCCACAGTGAAGTGTCTGGGTGAGCAAAGTTCTCATGTAGATATTCACGTGGGCCAGTTTTGGCTATACGAGTTTTTACTTGGTTTTTGAAGTTTGTTTTTCAGTCTTTCTAATAATTTAATAAGCTACCCAATTTCCTTTCAAAATATATATCTTTCAATTAACTAGTTTGAATGCAAATAAGAAACCTAAGTGTCATTATCAAAAATATTCTAGGTAAATCTAGATATCATATTCTTGCTCTTAAAATAGCAGCAGTATATATATTAATATATACTTTGTATGTGTGTGTGTAGGAATGCTATACACAGACACACATACATATATATTCAGCTATGTATACACATATGTGTATATACACATACTAGTACTATAAAGAGCCTGTGTTTGGCATTGCAAATTGATGTGTATATAAAAAAATCATAGATTTCCAAACAATTATGACTCTCCAAAATATTTTTCCTCCTTTAAAGTAATTTAAGTTTCTCAATTTAAAGACATGATATTTCAAGACAAAATTCATGTGTAGAATCATAAGCTAGAATATAATGTCTTATTTAGTTACTTAGTGAAGATTTGATTGCCTATACCCTGAGACACTGGAAGGATTGGAAATATCAAGATGAATAGCAAATGACTTCTAGCAGAATAAGATATTTATTTACTATAACATTGAAAAGCAATAGGTAATATGTATTAGTCATTGTAATATTCATATTCTTAATCCAGTAACTATATTATTGGATATTTGTTCTAAAGAAATAACAGGAAAATTGTATGTGAAAATATTCATTGTAGCATTATGAATGATTGTAGAAAGATTAAAATAAAATTCAATATCTAATTATAAGCAGTCTAATTATTAGTACTACTGAAAAAAACACATTCTTCTTCCTTTCCAGACGTGGTGAAATTGCATTTCCTTGCTCCTTTGAAGTTGGGTGGCCAAGCAAATGTGGGTGACAGTGCTGTGCTTCACTTGCAGGCAGAGTTTTGAACCTGTGTGTGTCTCCTCTCCCCTCACCCTTTCTCAGCCTGGATCTCCACCTGACCAGTTCTGAAGCAGAGGCCCCTAAAACCCACAGTAGGCATGCAAAGTGAGTGAGAAGTGAACCTCTGTGGTTATAAACTGCGAAAACCATGGAGTTAAATGATACCATAGAATAATCTATTTTGAGTGAATATATAGATTAAATAATGATTTTTAATGATATAAGTAAAAAGGCAAACTATAAGCAAATTATATGGATTATGAAAAAAGATGTAATAATTGGATAAAATAAAAATAGTTTGGATATGGCAGATAGAAATGTGAATTACATTCTCTATCTCAAACTTTTGCAATAAGTTTGTAAGCTATCTGGTGTCCTTTCAAAATGTTTCAAATATAAATTTAAAATTATTTAAACTGGTCAAATATTAGAGTTGAATAATTAATTATAGTAAATTTTTGCCTACCTTTAAAAAATGCATATCGTAATTTTAATTCATGCCTTGTTAATTATCTTTGCCTAATCTATGCAGCTATCCACCACATTTTCAACAAAAACAAGTTTAGTTTGTGATTCAAATTGGTATTTCAGAGGGATTTCACTCAGAAGACAAAGGAGGACACAGATTTTATTCATAGCAGCGGAATTTATGGAATTCTTAATTTGGACATGTGTGTTTAGCACCAACCAATGGCTTCACAGAGAGGCCTTATGTAATAGGGATCATTGCCATGCATTTATTTTCTATTAATGGACACAAAATATTGGAATTTGAATAAATAAGTTATGTGTCTAATATTAACTTCTAAAATATGAAGGCAAGCCATCTCTGCTGATGAACAAACTAAAATTCTGTATTTTCTTGTTTTTAGCATGAGTAAGAGTTAGTTTAATAATATGTGAGTTATTGAGAATTAACAATTTTGAATGTGTAAACCAAAGTTAATTTGTTTGTAGAGTTTACCAAAAGCTCAACTCAATTCACTGTGCTGGGAATTCCTGCTGACATATGATACTTGGCAGTGTTACAAAGTGGCGCTTGTGCATGTGCAGATACAGGCAGTCAGCATTTCTGCTTTGTGCAAACAAACTTCACACAGTACATTATCCTAAAACCTGCTTCAAGTAGGTCATAGCTTTCATTTTATTTTTCCTTCCAGTATGAATCACTGTTAGTTTAGTTTTATCATTATCAATCTAGATTTTTGTGACCTTTTAGTTTATTTAACTCATACTTTGATGCTTATTTGTAATCATGGAAATTTCAGACTTTCAGACATTGGCACATAAATGCACAAACGAATGATTCTACCTTCAAATTTTCTTGATTAATGGCACTAGATTGTCATTGGTGTTTTTAAACTGTAAAATAGGCAGAAAAGATTAATGTTTGATAATGAAGCTATGTTACTCTTTGAAACTATTATACTTATTTAATCATCAAATGAGTTCTTGATATATAGTAAAGGAGAAAATTAGACCTTGTGATTAGCTGATATTTGGCAATATATTTTTTAAAAAACAGCAAAGCAATTATTCCTTGTTAGATTCCACTCTGACACAAATCAAGCAGCTGATTAGCATAATTTTCGATTTGGCCATACTCCAGGTAGTCCTGTGAATGGCTGTGCACAAGAAGGATAGCATTTGCTCTTCTTAGCTCTGCCAGGTGCTAACCTCTCAGCACCTCTACAGAGTTCTGGTACCCTCCATTTGGACTGAGATTTCTGGCACTGATACCATACAAGTCCAAATGCAGTAAGTGCCTATCACCTAGACATATTTATTATTTCTTTCTCTGTCTTTTCTTTTATTTTTTATTCTTTTTTTTAATTTAAGTTTCAGGGTACATGTGCAGAACGTGCAGGTTTGTTACATAGTTATACCTGTGCCATGACTGTTTGCTGTACCCACTGACTCATCCTCTAAGATTCCTCCCTTTGCCTCCCACCATCCAATAGGCCTTGGTGTGTGTTGTTTCCCTCCCTGTGTCCATGTGCTCTCACTGTTAAACTCCCACTTATCAGTGAGAGCATGTGGTGTTTAATTTTCTGTTATTCTGCAGAGGATAATGACTTCCAGCTTCATCCATGTCCCTGCAAAGGACATGATCTCATTCCTTTTTATGGCTCCATAGTACTCCATGGTCTATATGTACTATATTTTCTTTATCCAGTCTATCATTGATGGGCATTTAAGTTGGTTCCATGACTTTGCTTTGGAAATAGTGCTGCAATAAACATACATGTGCATGTGTCTTTAGAGTAATATGATTTATATTCCTTTAGGTATATACCCGGTAATGGGATTGCTGGGTCAAATGGTATTTCTGGTTCTAGATCCTCAAGGATCACCATACTGCTTCCACAACAGTAGAACTAATTTACATTCCCACCAACAGTGTCAAAGTGTTATTATTTCTCCACAGCCTTGCCAGCATCTATTGTTTCTTGACTTTTTAATAATTGCCATTCTGACTGGCATAAGATGGTATCTCATTGTGATTTTGATTTGTATTTCTCAAATGATCAGTGATGTTGAGTTTTTTTTCCACATGTTTCTTGGCCACAAAAATGTCTTCTTTTGAGAAGTGTCTGTTCATATCCTTTGCCTATTTTTAGCAGTGTTGTTTTTCTTTCTTGTAAATTTGTTTAAGTTTCTTATAAATTCTGATATTAGACTTTGACAGATGAGTAGATTGCAAAAATGTTCTCCCATTCTGTAGGCTGCCTATTCACTCTGATGATAGCTTCTTTTGCTGTGTAGAAACTCTTTGATTTAATTAGATCCCATTTGTCAATTTTGACTTTTGTTGAAATTGCTTTTGGCATTTTCCTCATGAAGTCTTTGCCCATGCCTGTGTCCTGAATGGTATTCCATAGGTTTTCTTCTGGAGTTTTTATGGTTTTGGGTTTTACATTTGAGTCTTTAATCCATCTCAAGTTAAGTTTTGTATAAAGTGTAAGGAAGGGTTCCAGTTTCAGTTTTCTCCATGTGGCTAGCCAGTTTTCCCAGCATTGAATAAGAAATCCTTTCCTCATTGCTTGTTTTTGTCAGCTCTGTCAAAGATTAGATGTTGTATATGTGTGATGCCATTTCTGAGGTCTCTGTTCTGTTCCATTAATCTATGTATCTGTTTTGGTACCAGTACCATACTGTTTTGATTACTGTAGTGGTGTTGTATAGCTTGAAGTCAGTGTGATGCCTCCAGCTTTGTTCTTTTTGCTTAAGATTGTCTTGGCTATACAGAGTCTTCTTTGATTTCGTATTAAATTTAATGTTTTTTCCTAATTCTGTGAAGAATGACAGTGGTAGTTTCATGGGAATAGCATTATTGGGCAGTATGGCCATTTTCATATTGATTCTTCCTATCCGTGAGGGTGGAATGGTTCTCCATTTGCTTGTGTCCTCTCTCATTTCCTTGAGCAGGGGTTTGTAGCTCTCCTTGAAGAGGTATTTCACATCCCTTGTTAGCTGTATTCCTAGGTATTTTATTCCCTTTGTAGCTCCTGTGAATGGGAGTTCATTCATGATTTAGCTCTCTGCTTGTCTATTTTTGGTGTTAAGAAATGCTTGTGATTTTTGCACATTGATTTTGTATCCTGAAACTTTGCTGAATTTACTTCTCAGTTTAAGGAGTTTTGGAGCTGAGATGATGGGGTTTTCCAAACAAGAAATCATGTCATCTGCAAAGAGAGACAATTTGACTTCCTCTTTTCCTATCTGAATACCCTTTATTTCTTTTCTTCCCTGATTTCCCTGGCCAGAATTTCCAACACTATGTTGAATATGCATGGCGAGAGAGGGCACCCTTGTCTTATACCGGTTTTCAAAGGGAATGCTTTCAGTTTTTGTCCATATAATCTGATATTGGCTGTGGATTCATCATAAATAGCTCTTATTATTTTGGGATATGTTCCACCAATATCTAGTTTGTTGAAAGTTTTTTTCTTTTTTTTTGTTTTTTTTTTGAGTCAAAGTTTTGCTCTTGTTACCCAGGCGCAATCTCGGCTCACTGCAACCTCCGCCTCCTGGGTTCAGGCAATTCTCCTGCCTCAGCCTCCTGAGTAGCTGAGATTACAAGCACACGCCACCATGCCCAACTAATTTTTTGTATTTTTAGTAGAGACGGGGTTTCACCATGTTGACCAGGATGGTCTCGATCTGTTGACCTCGTGATCCACCTGCCTTGGCCTCACAAAGTGCTGGGATTACAGGCTTGAGCCACTACGCCCGGCCAGTTTTTTTCTTTTTTTCAGAAAGAGTCTCACTCTTATTGCCCAGATTGGAGTGCAATGGCGCGATCTCAGCTCACTACAACCTCCGCTTCCCAGGTTCAAATGATTCTCCTGCCTCGGTCTCCTGAGTAGGTGGGATCGCCACAACATCTGGCTAATTTTTGTATTTTTAGTAGAGACAGGGTTTTCCCTTGTTGGCCAGGCTGGTCTTAAACTCCTGACCTCAGGTGATCTGCCTGCCTTGTCCTCACAAAGTACAGGGATTACAGGAATGAACCACCATGCCCAGACTGAGAGTTTTTAACATGAAGGGATGTTGCATTTTATCAAAGGCTTTTTCTGCATCTACTGAGACAATCATGTAGATTTTATTTTTGGTTCTGTTTATGTGATGGGTCATGTTTATTGATTTGCATATGTTTAACCAGCCTTGCATCCCAGGGATGAAGCCGACTTGATTGTGGAGGGTAAGTTTTTTGATGTGCTGCTGGATTTGGTTTGTCAGTATATTATCAAGAATTTTTTTGTTTTGTTTTGTTTTTGACAGAGTCTCACTCTGTCACCAGGCTGAAGTGCAGTGGTATGATCTCAGCTCACTGCAACCTCCATCTCCCAGGTTCAAGCGATTCTCTTGCCTCAGCCTCCTGAGTAGCTGGGACTATAGGCATGAGCCACCACACCCAGGTAATTTTTTGTATTTTTCATCTAGGCAGGGTTTCACCATGTTGAGCAGGGTGGTCTTGATCTCTAGACCTCATGACCTGCCCACCTTGGCCTCCCAAAGTGCTGGGATTACAGGCATGAGCCACCCAGACTGGTCTATTTCTGAAGATTTTTCCATCGATGTTCATCAGGAATATAATCCTGAAGTTTTCTGTTTTTGTTATGTTTCTTCCCAGTTTTGGTATCAGGATGATGCTGACTTCATCAAATGAGTTAGGGAGTAGACCCTTCTTTTCAATTGTTTGGAATTGTTTCAGAAGGAATCGTACCAGCCCCTCTTTGTGCACAACTCTTGTAGAATCTGACTGTGAATCCATCTGGTCCTGGGCTTTTTTTTGGTTGGTAAGCTATTAATTACTGCCTCATTTTCAGAATTTGTTATTGGCTTACTCAGCGTGTTGACTTCTTTCTCATTTAGTCTTGGTAGAGTGTATATGTCCAGGAATTAATCCAGTTCTTATAGATTTTCTAGTTTATTTGTGTAGATGTGTTTATAGTATTCTCTGATGGTAGTTTGTATTTCTGTGGGGTCAGTGATGATACCCCCTTTATCATTTTTTATTGTGTCTATTTGATTCTTCTCTCTTTTCTTCATTATTAGCATAGCTAGCAGGCTGTTTTATTATTTTTTTCAAAAAACCAGCTCCAGGATTTATTGATTTTTTTGGAAGGTTTGTCGTGTCTCTATCTCTTTCAATTCTGCTCTGATCTGAATTATTTCTTGTCTTCTACTAGCTTTGGAATAGTTGCTCTTGTTTCTCTAGCTCTTTTAATTGTGTTGTTAGGGTGTTAATTTGAGATCTTTATAGCTTTCTGAAGTGGGCTTTTAGTGCTATTAATTTCCCTCTTAACACTGCTTTAGCTGTGTCTCAGAGATTCTGGTACGTTGTCTGTTTGTTCTCATTGGTTTCAAAGAACTTCTTTATTTCTCCTTTAATTTCATTATTTACCCAGGAGTCATTCAGGAGCAGGATGTTCAACTTCCACAAGATTGTGTGGTTTTGAGTGAGTTTCTTAATTATGAGCTAATTTGATTGCACTGCTGTCTGAAAGTCTGTATGTTATGATTTCAGTTCTTTTGCATTTGCTGAGTAGTGTTTTACTTTCAATTATGTGGTCGATTTTAGAATGAGTGCCATGTGGCACTTAGAAGAATGTCTATTCTGTTGATTTGGAGTGGAGATTTCTGTAGATCTCTATTAGGTCCACTTGATCCAGGGCTGAGTTCAAGTCCTTAATATCCTTGTTAATTTTGTGTCTCATTGATCTGTCTAATATTGACAGTGGGGTGTTAAAATCTCCAACTATTACTGTGTGAGAGTCTAAGTCTCCTTTACATCTCTAAGAACTTTTATGAATCTGGGTGTTCCTAACTGGGTGCATACCTGTTTAGAATAGTTAGCTCTTCTTGTTGAATTGGTCCCTTTACCATTATGTAATACTCTACTATGTCTCTTTTGATCTTTGCTGGTTTAAATTCCATTTTGCCAGGGATGATGATTGCAACTCTTGTTTTTTTTTTCTTATTATTTTATTTCCATTTTCCTGGTAAATTTCCCTCCATTTCTATATTTTGAGCCCATGTGCATCTCTGCATGTGAGATAGGTCTCCTAAATACAGTGCAAGGATGGTGCTTGATTCTTTATCCAATTTGCTAGTCTGTGTCTTTTAACTGGGGCATTTTAGTCCATTTACATTAAGGTTAATATACTTACATTTGAATTTGATCCTATCATCATGATACTATCTGGTTATTTTGCACACTAGTTGATGCAGTTTCTTCGTAGTGTTCTTTATATTTTGGTGTGTTTTTGAAGTGCCTGGTACCAGATTTTTCTTTCCTTATTTAGTGCTTCTTTCAGAGGTCTTGTGAGGCAGGCCTCATGGTAAAAAAATTTCCTCAGCATTTGCTTTTCTGGAAAGGATTTTTCTCCCCCTTCACTTAGAAGAAGCTTGGTTTGACTGGATATGAAATTCTGGGTTGAAAATTCTTTTATTTAGGAACATTGAATATTGGCCCCCAATCTCTTCCGGCTTGTAGAGTTTCTTCAGAGAGGTTCACTGTTAGTCTGATAGAATTCCCTTTGTAGGTGACCTGCTTTTCTCTCTGGCTGCCTTTAATACTTTTTCCTTCATTTTGACCTTGGAGAATCTGAGGATTATTTGTTTTGGGGTTGATCTTTTCATGGAATATCTTAGTGGTGCTCTCTGTATTCCCTGAATCTGCATGTTGGCTTAATCGTTCTAGGTTGGGAAAGTTCCCCTGGATAATATCCAGAAGTGTGTTTTCTAGCCTGTTTCCATTTTCCCCATATCCTTCAGGTACTTGCAGGTTTGGTCTTTTTACAAATTCCCATATTTCTTGAAGACTTTGTCCATTCCCTTTCATTCTTTTGTATTCAGTCTTGACTGCATACCTTATATCAGCAAGGTCGTCTTCAAACTCTGATATTCTTTCTTCCACTTGGTCAATTTGGCTATTGATTATTGTATATGCTTCACAAAGTTCTCGTATTGTTTTTTCCAGCTCCGTTGGGTCATTTATGTTTCTCTCTAAACTGGTTATTCTAGTTAGCAACTCCTCTAGCCTTTTATTAAGGTTCTTAGCTTATTTGTATTGGGTTAGTTAGCTAGCATAGTTTTTTTATTACTCATCTGCTGAAGCCTACTTCTGTCAGTTAGTCCATCTCATCTTTGTTCCAGTGTTGTGCCCTTGCTGGAAAGATGTGATGATCATCTGCAAAAGAAGAGGCACTATGGCCTTTGGGCTTTCAGTGTTTTATTGTTGATTCTGTCTCATCTTTGTGAGTTTGTCTAGTTTCAATCATTGAGACTGCTCACCCTCGAATGGGGGAATTTTAAAAAAAATGTTGTGGGGACATTTTTGTTATTGATGCTGTTGTTGCTGCTTTGTTTGTTTGTTTTCCTTTCAATGGTCAGATCCCTTTTCTGTGGGGCTGCTGTTGTTTGCTGGGGGTTGACCTCAGGCCCTATTCATCTGGTTCGCTCCTGTATCTGGAGATGTCACTCAAGGAGGCTGGAAAACAGCAAAGATGGATTCCTGCTCCTTCCAGGATCTCTGACCTCAAGGGGCACCAACCTGAAGCCAGTAGGATCACTCCTGTATAGGGTGTTTGACAACCTCTGTTTGAGGATCTTACCCAGTTGGGTGGCACAGGGATAAGGACCCATTTAACAAAACACTTTGACTGTCCCTTGGTAGAGGGGGTGTGCTTCCCTGGGGAAAAACCCACTTGCCTGGGCTGCCTGGATTCCTCAGAAGTACCAGGATGGAAGGCTAAGTCTGCTGGTCTGCAGATGCTGTGGCCACACCTCTCTCTAGGAGGTCAGGCCCAGGGGTATCTGGGTTCTGTCCCTGAGCCTCTGGCTGAAGTTACTGGAGTTCCTACAGGGAAGCCCCACCCAGTGAGGAAGCATGAGTCAGGGTCTGGCCTGAAGTGGCACTCTGACCACAGTCTGCCACAGCCAGTGTGTTGGCTGGACCAAGTCGTCCAGCCTTCCTGGCTCCAGCCAGTGGGGAGAAATGTGACTTGGAGCTATAGAAATGGATGCCACCCTTCCCCTGCCACGGAGCTTAGCCTGTTAGGAGGTTGTGAGTCCCAGTGCTGGCTGCTGCCCCTCCTGCAAGGAGCTCAAACTGCTTAGACAGCAGGCAGCCACAGTGGTGGTGCTGGTTGCCCCTCCTCTCCCAGGAGCTTGGTAGGCTTAAGCAGATTCCAGCTGAGAGGCTGTTGAGAATATGTGTGGCTCCCTATGTGGATGGCAGGCCCTGGTATTATGGGTTTTAAAGTGGGATCTTCTGATCCATGGGTTGCACCGTTCCGTGGAAAAAGCATGGTTTCCCCATCTGGATAGCATGGACACTCACCACCTCCCTTGGCTGGGGTATGGGGGGTCCCTTGCCCCATGTGACTCTCAGATGGGCTGCCACACAACACTGCTTTTTCTTTCTTTCCATGAATTATTCCAGTTTCCTAGTCAGTTCTGATAAGAGAACCCGATACCTTGGTTGCTGTGTCGGATTCACATGCTTATTGTGGTCCTTTTCAATGGAAGCCTCCGAACCCTGCTGTTTCTAGTCGGTCACCTTGGCCCCGCCCCCACTCCTAGACATATTTCTTAAGGAAATAAACACCTGGATGTCAGATATTTACTTTCATCATCTTATTAAGATATGTTTATGTCCTAACACAAAAGCAAGAGTTAAATGCCATATGAACTTTGTCTTTGATTTGTGCTTTTCTTAGCAAAAACTGAAACTAAAGAAAAAAATTAGCACATTTGTTTTCACTGTGTACTTGGAAGTTGAGCATTTATGTCAACATGCATATATTTTATAACCTTGTTTCAGTGTTTTAGAAAGGCTCATATGAATATGGGTGTATATATTTTATGATTTAGTATTCCTATATACCCTGAACATGTACCACAAACATGAAGAGGATGTAAGTAATAAAATGGGATTATAAAATAATTTTAATTTTTCTCCCATCTTCTCCTTTTTTGTGTGAATTTAGTTTAATTTGTTTGTTTACAATTGGATAATTTTTAGAAGACCTCTTCTCACTAGTTCTCAAAGGACTTCTATTTTTTAATTAAATTTATAAAATTCCAAATTTCATTCAAAATTTTCTCTTCTTCATCCTCCACCCTAGTTCAGCTTATACTCAGTGGTTTTTTTAATGTGGAAAAGGTAAGCAACATCATTTTCTTCTTTCTTTCTTCTGCCAGCTCAGACTTGTAGTATAGTTTGAAGTCAGGTGATGTTATGGCTCCAGATGTATTATTTTTACTTAATCTTGCTTTGGCTATGCAGGCTCTTTTTTGGTTCTATATGAATTTTAGGATTTTTTTTCTGGTTCTGTGAAGAACGGTGGTGACATTTTGATGGGAATTGCATTGAATTTGTAGATTGCTATGGTAATATGGTCACTTTCACAGTATTGATTCTACCCATCCATGAGCATGGAATGTGTAACTATTTGGTTGAGTTGTCTTTGATTTCTTTTACCAGTATTTTATAGTTTTCCATGTAGAGATCTTTCACTTCCTTGGTTAGGTATATTCTTAAGTATTTTATTTTATTTATTGGCATTGTTCTAAAAGAGGTTGAGTTCTTGCCTTAATCCTCAGCTTAGTTGTTGTTAGCGTATAGTGGTGCTACTCATTTGTGTACACTGATTGTGTATCCCGAAACTTCACTGAATTCATTTACCGTAACTAGGAGATTTTTGGATGAATCATTAGAGTTTTCTAGGTCTAAGATTATATCATTGGTGAACAGCAACTGTTTGACTTCCTCTTTGCTGAATTGGATGCCTTTTATAACTTTCTCTTGTCCGATTGCTCTGGTACTGTTGATTCCAGTAGTATGTTGAATAGAAGTGTTAAGAGTGGACATGCTTGTCATGTTTCAGTTTTCAGGGGTAATGCTTTCAACTTTTCCTGAGTCAGTATAATGTGTTGGCTGTCTTGCTGGTTGGCTGTCATATGACTACTTGAAGATTCTCCCCTCACTGAGGCTCTCTCCTCTGAAATGTCCTGGACACAAGTAAAAGCCTCTCTCAGCTGGGCCTTGCCTTCCCTCTCATCCTGTGGGCTCAGTTGTACACCTTTCTGGTGCAGTCGTCTTACTCTCTAGGGCTCTGTGGCTCTCTGTGAGATTGCAGTCAACTTCCCAGCTCTGGCCCCTATTCCACTGGTTTTATCACTTTAATCATCTGTTTTACCCTTTAACTTCCTGAAAGTTTGGTAAGACAGCTCTCCACTATATTCCCCAAATTCCAGGAGACACATATTAAATTATCTGAGTGAAGCCACGGAAGTTTTCCTTGTGAACGCTCTGCCTTTCCCACCCCCAGTGGCACAGTGGGTAGGGGTGAGGACGTAAGAGCAGTTCTCTCTATAGATATCTTCTCTTCAATTTCCTGGCTGAATCCTCAGCCTCTGCTGTATAACTTGAAGATGCATGTCAGACAAAGTTCACAAAACTCTTCTGACATCTCTGTTTCAGTCTTCATAAGTGGTCTAGGCCTTTCTTTGCAATGTTGCCGTGGTTAGCACCTATTTTCTTGGGTCTTCAGTTAAAAAAACAAACAAAAATCCCACTTTAATATTATAAGGCAAAACTAAAACTTACTATGGTCAGGGTATAGGCTAAGATTTATAGGACTAATGGCACCTTATTGTTGTATATGCAAAATGATATTGAAATAGACCTGTAATATGATATCATTATAATATGATATTGAAATATGTTATTAATATTGAAAAATCCATTACAGGAAATTTATGAATTTCAATTTAGCCATTCCATGTTGGAGCAATTTTACTTGTTACTCTTCACAGAACATTAACTTAAAGAATGTCTGTCAATCACCTCTCAGGTGACAAGCACTTTGGCAGTCACTGGCGACACTGAGGTTCACACACACACAGAATTCTCCCTGCCACATGGTGCTGTTGACTGAAGAGAGTCAATAAATAATCACAGATTAATGTAAACTCATAGCTGTGACAGGTTACAAAGAGTTGGTACACAGGGCTACAAATAGAATTTGGACTTAGAAAATCTGTCCTGAGGTAATAAAAAATGGAAAAGGAAAAGTTACCTGAGGGGAAAAAAAAGTGATGCGAAGATTTTCTAGGAAGAGAGACTAGTATGTACAATGTTCTCATGAAGGGTAGAAGCCTGGAAAGTATGAGATTCTGAAATAAGACCTGTGTAGCTGGGCTGAGGAAAATGAGGGGAACATTGTAGCAGTTGAGGTTGGAGAAGCACATTTAGTTCATACATTACTGAGCTCTGTTGACCCTGTCAAGATTTGTCTTTAAACTGTGAGTAAAGTGATGACATTGAATGCACCATTTTGGTAGGCAGAATGGCCCCCTGGAAATGTCCATGTCCTGACCTCTGTCACCTTAACTTGAATATTATGGGAGAATGACATTCAAAACAGTTACAGAATAACTGGAGGGCTTGGAGGAAAATTAGATTAGTATGGTTTCCTGGAAGTCAAGGAAAGCAGGTGCATCAAGAAAAAGGAAGTGAATGACACTGTTGAACATTGCTGAAATGGAGGATAATAACTTCTGAAATACTGAGTAACATGGGGATCTTATCAAGAACTAGTTTGGTATAGTTATGAGGCTAAATACTAGACTAAATGGTTTGAAAACAGTGGAAAGTGAAGGAATGAAGAGATAAACTGTCATGAAACCTAACTAAAATCATGAGGACAAAGGTCTTCTTTCATTGAGACAACATGTATCGTCACTGCCTAGGTGCACTATGTTTGGGTTAAGTAGCATAAGAATATGTGACCCCTTTTCCTCATGACCTCCTTTCTCATGTTTGAAGATCTAATCTTTCTTCCAAGTCCCTACAGTTTCACATCTTCAGACTTAAAATTTCTAATGCCAATACCTACTTCGCTTTCTTTCATTAACAACTTGGCTATTTACTCAACAGACTCTCTCCAGATTGTCCATGTGTCCTTTAAATTGAAGACCCCCCAACCAAGAGTTAGTACTCCATTTGCTGTATGCTCCGTATAGAATAGAGCAGGGTGCTCATTTCTTTTGTTCTGAATGTTCTGTGTGTAGGTCATTCTTACCGTAGCAACTTTGGCTCCTCTTCTACACTGCTGACTCATTTTGATCTTATAGTCAATTAAACCCCACAGGCTTTCTTTTGCCTTTCTTCAGCCTTTTTTTTAAGTAAATATTGCTTTTATATAGGGACATCATGATCTTTAATTTTTACTATTGTGTTTTCCCTACCTTTATGCATTTATTTATGCTTACCTTTATTGTTTATTTGTTTGTTAACTATGGCCCACCATTAATCTGAGCCAAGTATTTTTGGCTCCTTTGAAAATACCGAATGCATGTGGCTACAGCACGTAGAACACACTTGTCTGTAGTATGCAGCTATATGTTATCTACATAATTGATATCTGTGTTGATGATACCTTATTAAAGAGTGGTAAAAGTCTCAAACAGAACAAGGTAGGGGGCCTCTGGCATACCTCTAGATAATCCTCTTTACATTAAATCTTAAAGAAATTAAAACAAAAAATTACAAAACACAATATATTTATAATTATACTTCCTTGGACAAATATTATTGACACTTTATATCTTTCCAAATGCATTCACTTGCATGAACATCATATGCCTCTATCCTTATAGGTAGACTCAATACCTAAATTTTAAATTCTTTCTAGAGACTGTCTGTCTTTGAAGTCATTCAACATTCTACCAAGACTGGTAATAAAGGAAGGATATTTTAAAGGACACTTATTTAATTCATTTTTTTCTTGATTATTTTGGTAACCGGTGGCTGCATATTTTCGCCTTATTTCGTAGTTCTTCTATCGAATTTATGCTAGTGAGTTGTATTCTCATTCATTAAAGTACCTAAGGTATTTACATGCACACCTTGATCTTGCATTGTTAGAAATGTTTTGAATGGCTATCCACTACATTAATCATAAAAACAATTTTCATAGAAATAAAAGAAATAAAATCTTTATTTCTCTTATGCATCTGTTTCAGTTTAATAATGTGAATTTTATAACTAACTGACTTTCCTTTTACTTTTCTAGCCAGAAGGCTCAGTGTCAATTTTGCATTACTGTTTTGTTAGGTGATAGCATCCTCTGGCCTTCTGTGTTTCTTCTGGTAACGTTGCCGTCATCTACTTAAATTTCCAGGCCTCTGATTTTATTTTCTGTTTTATCATAACTCACTTCAAATCTTGTTTATATAGCAGCCGGATATACCTAACAATAGAGTTTAGGGAAACATGTCATAGGGTAAAATTAATTCCTCAATAAGTACTGAATGATTATTGGGTGAGAAATTCATACATCTCATCACCCTGAGTTGTTTGAATTTTGCTTCACTAAGATTTACATATTTGATCTTTTCAGTTGCTCCTCACTCTCATTGTGAAAGATGAAGCCTGTCACATGGTATATGCTCAAGAAATGTTGGTTCTCACTTTCCTTCTCCTATAGGAGAGGCTGTCCTGGGCACACCAGAATTATCCTTTTCTTTAGGTTTCATTATTATGAACATATTCCAAGGGATATTTTATAATTTATGATTTTGCATTTGATTTTGTGATTCTTTCATTTTTTAAAATTAAAAATATATTCTTTAAGTCTAGTAACTTCTCTTATAACATTAAAAAATATTACTTAACATTTCCCCTACATTTCTCCTAGTCATTATCCATTTTATTCTTGATTATTTTGGTAACAGGTGGCTGCTTATTTTAGCCTTATTTCTTAGTTCTTCTATTGATTTTATGCTAGTGAGTTGCATTCTCCTTCATTGAAGTACATAAGGTTTTTATATGCACACCTTGATCTTGCATTGCATTATCAATTAGAGCTTTTGATTTTAAAGAAAATTCTGAAATAGAAGAGAAAAATAGATTGCTAGGTAAAACTATCTGAAGATTCTAGTATCTGCGCAGCTAAACTCCTGGACATTACTTTTCAACTTAAAACTTGGAGAGCTTAATTTCTCCTGATCATAGAATACTAAAAAGTTGTAGCTCTAGGAGTAATGCCATAGGAAATAAGAATGAAGGAGACGGGGTAGCAGAGAGAAAAAGGAACTAAAAAGAAAATCAGATGGCGTGAGCACTGCATACAGAGGGGGCCCAAATGAATTTGGGAAGAGGAATAATTAAGTTTAAGTTTCAAGTAGTTTCTATCGTTGCAGTCCAACTCACCCCTCACCTTTATATTTCAATAAAGTCTTCTATTTATGCATAGACTTTATTTATTTATGTATTTTTAAATCAAAGAAAGAATCTGAATTCTATAATTAAGTTTCCTTGGTACAGAAAAGGGTCAATTTTCATGGGACCTAAGTAACTCAAATCATAGTAATAAGTGAAATAGGAGTGCTGGTGTCAGAAGTTATCATCATACTGTAAGTCTCTGGAAGGGAAATTTCCTGAAAATCAAGCACTGGAGATTTAATCCATTTTGTCAATGATATCTTGATATTTTAGGTGAACTGTGACCCAGATGATGTTTGGCTTGGACTGGGAAATCATGTTAGATTTTGAAAAGGAAGTGTATTCCAGTAATCAACAGTCACTCAGAAGCATTTAGGGAATACTCATTAGCTTTCTAACACTGATAGAATCCTAAACAGTACTAAAGCTGCTTGCCCTGAAGGATCACAGAAAACAACTGGGGACAATATTAATTATTCTCTAGAAGCACTTAATAGATAATTAAGTGGTAAACTGTTACTATGCTTCAATGTTTTGTTCCCTTTAAATATTCATGTTGAAACTTTATCCCAAATGTCACAGTATTGGGAAGTATGGCCTTTGAGAGCTGATTGAGTCCGGAAGACTCCTCTCTTATGAATGAGATTACGTGTTCATATAAAATAATTTGATGAACAGAGTTTGCCACTTTTCCCTACTGCCATCTGAAGATCTGATGTTTCTTCCCTCTGGAAGATGCAACATTTAAGCTTCCGTCTGGGAAACACACACCGGACCCTCAACAGAGAATAAACCAGATGGTACCTTGATCTTGGACTTTTCATGCTCCAGAGCTGTGAGAAATAAATACTTGTTCTTGATATGTTACAGAGTTTGTGGTGTTCTGTTACAGCAGCACAAAATGGACTAAGACTAATTGTGTTACATAATTGAAAGTGCAAAAAAGCTAAGAGTAATTTTGTTCATAACGTCTCTTACCAAGTTTGACTTCATTATCTATCTGATATCTCTAATATTTGACCTAAGGTTTTAATTTGGTGGTCAATGTGAGACACTTTACATGTGAATATGTTTGTAACGTCTCTTGCATTTCACAGTTTTAGGATACATGGCGAACTAGAGTAAAAGGGTTTACAGGACAGTGGAAAATATTAACACATTAAAAATCTAAATTGGATATGGTTTTGAATTTGAAAATCTGGCTGACTCAGAATCTTGTATAGTAGCTGTTTCTAAATGAATTGGAGATATTCAGCTTATGATACTAATGTCCTATGAATTTTAAACTGACAATCTCCAGCCTTGCAGCAACACTTGGGAAAACAATAAAACCCTGAAACGTGTGCGTGACGAGGAAGACAGTATTTTTGAAATAGTCCTGAAACGAGGCAACTAGTAGTATTTGAAGAGGTAGCCAGGAAAAACATAACTGGGTTAGTTTAGGTCAGCCAGATCTATGGTTTTGGAATTAAAGCATTGTGGAGTCATTTTTGAACCATTCATTGTGGGTTCCAGCAAGTTTTCATCAAATTCATGGCAATGAATTTGGCTCTAAGAATACCTTTTTTAGATCTTGTAAAAATATATTTGTGGATTTCTAAATTGCAGTGGTATTCAATAAACCAAAATTTAATAAGTGCAGCAGTGATGGGGAAAGTTTGCTTAGGATAATATCACACCAGAAAATTCTACTGGGCTCAGAGAAGCAGAGCAAAACTACTTTCCTCTAATTCTGGCAGCAGACACAGCTGGTCCTTCCTCCTTTTCCAACTATCTTTTGTTTTCTTCATTTACCACGGCTCTTACTAGCATCACCTTCTCCCATGCACGTTTCTTTCTTCTCCTTGTTTCGTTTCTATGGGCCTATATGTGCATTGACAAATTGTAACCAGATTGGCTGTAGGTTCTTGGCCTCTCCAATGCCACAGAATGAGGAAGCGGGGACTCGGTATTGCTGTGTTACAGCTCAGATAGAACTCATGGACCTAAAGAATGTGCAGTAATGCAATTTATAGGCAGAGTGAAAGTACAGCTTTTACGAGATGGAAGGGGACCTGGAGGGGGTTCCAATGCAGGCTTGAGGGGCTGGAGTCTATACTCCTGATTTATTCCCTCCCCATTCTTGTTCTGATCCAATGAGAGGGGGATTTTCAACCTTTCTTGGGATCGATTGATCTTTGAATCCTCTACCAGATTGGCTACTGCTTTAGAACCCTGAGTCCCTGAGCCCCAACTTCCAGGGGCTGGAGGCTGGAAAAGTTCCTGGCCTTGAACAAAACCCCTAAGAGCCAGAGGCGGGAAAACTGGAGACAAAGCCCTTAGCCGACCAGAGATGGGGAAAGTGCAGGGCTTGAAACAAAGTCCTAGTTGCCCTGTGCTTGCAAAAAGCCCTTAGCTGACCTGGGAAGTTCCTCTAACACAGTCCCTTGAAACGATAGTGTCAGTGATAACTTATTAATCTTAAAATGATCAAAAGAAGAAGTTATTTGTTCATCCTTGTCCATCCTTTCTGCACCCTATATTTCTTGTAATAGAAGAATGAGATTGGAAATAGAAGGTTGTAGAAATGTTCAAGGTTTCTGGGTAAAATGATGTAAGATAAAGATACCTCATAATCAATGCTAACAATGCTAATTATTATTTGATTGCCAAATTGCTATAAGGCAGAAGTAAAAATGTACTACACAACTCAAGAAACTCATTTTCTAGTTGGGATATCAACTTTAATACCCTTGAAAAATTAGTTGAAAGTAAGTCTAGAAATTTCCAAATGTATATGAATTTCTTGTTGTTTGTGTTAATGACAGGAATGGGATTAAGGCAGAAGTCTTTTTATTGCTTGGTGAAAGAAGAAAGTCGCTAGAATTTTCACAGGTAAAGTCCTCAGGGCAAACTACATGTTGATTAACTTGCTTCCTGTTGTGACAAGGTGGGATCACGTGGAATTGCAACAGACAGCAAAGTTGGACATGACTGCTATAAAAACCTCAGTCTTTCTGTTTCCCACAGTCAAATAGGAAAAGGTAAACATCATTTCCAATGAATGCCTTTTGTTTTAGAAGTAGAGTTATGTCACCAGAGAGAGAGAAAAAAAAGATAGATCTACTTGTACTTCTCATTTTATATCTGTGAACAGAAAGCGTGTGTCCTATGCTATTTCATACATAATAAAATGCTTCATGCCCAAATGAAGTATACATTCTAACTTTTTAGCCACATTCAAAAACACTAATTGGTAGGTTAGTGTTCCCAAAATTGCTGCTGTTGAACTCTCACATTTAGCAAGGATAGGGCAGAAAGATAGTTACCTAAGTCTTCTTTCTGGAAACATTTACAGACAACTACCCTATCTTCTGATTGTCTTGCAAATTCTTGATGTATTAAAACTTTAAGGAAGATTTTCAGATAGTACATGGAGATAAAGAAATTGTTGCATTGAAACTTTCATGACAATGATACTGCACTCGCAGACTGAAAGGTATTTACCACTTCCTAAGGCATGTCTTGTTTCTACACTGTGCAGGCACGTTCTAGGTGGCATTTTAGAAATGAAATTACATGTATGGGTTATATCATCAAAGGGAGTTCCTTACAGATGAGGCATATGGGAGAAATGATGCAGACTGAAAGCATTTCAGAGTAAGTTCTCTTTTCAGAGGCAAGCCAATCAAGAATACTCTGTGTCAAAATGAGAGAAAGTGGAAAATGTTACTCAAAGATACTGTTTGATGACTGTTCCAGGATACACAGTGGCTACAAGAGAAAACATAAAAGAGTAAATCAATAGCGGTCAGGTTAAAAACTTGTAATTAAAAGACATCTGCCTGCCAAAATAAAAAATACTAACTGGTTCACAAAACTCTCCTGGGAAACACAGTGGTTTATTTGTAAAGGAAAAAGGTAGGTATATTGATCTTCTCTAAATTATGCATTGAAAAAAAAACAAAGTAAATTACACATTGAATATAAACAAATATCTCATAGAAGATACATTACTTTTTAAATATATTTATAGATTGTATCATAGAATTTTTTAGACATGTGAATCTATTTAGGTAATATTTTAAACTTTGTGTCCCTTAAAATCACCAGAGCGAAAAGCAAGTATTGTATGCCAGTATGTGCTTAAGATTCTTTTGGTTCCCAACTTTGGGAGGGACAAATTTTTTAAAACATTGTGTTGATGAGGAAGTTTGAAAAATACAACTATTTGATCTAGTCTATTTTTTAATAGTAGGTTTTTGTAAAGTGAAACACACACAGGTATACACCTCTCTCTCTCTCTCTCTCTCTCTCTACCCCACCCCCCCGTTTCCCTTTCCTCTCTTCTTTCCTCATAACACAGTGTGGATTTGAAATATCTTTGAAAATAGGGACAATTTTATATATCTCCACAGTTCTCCCATCATCTATCACAGGGCTAAGTTTTTAATAAACATTTGTGTAATGAATAAATCAGTTATATACTACAAACTATGGCTATAAAAGTCAAGTATAGTGACAAATCATATTGAGTAACTTTCTTTCATTTGATTTTACTATTAACAGGAATTACACTGTCTCTGCTTTACTGACATTATATACTTGGACAAACTACAATTACGTTTTGAAACCTCAAATCATTCTAAACCTAAGCAGGAAAAATGGCACTAAATTATGTTATCTGTGCCTTTACAGTTTTCAAAGTATTGCATGTTTCCAAACACTTCTTTTTTATGGAAGCTGAGGTTTCAAAACGTCATAAATGACGGGTAAATGGAGAAATTAATTTCACAGGTTTTATTACATTGAATTTTGATAGATTTAGTAAAGATATAGTCAAATTAACAAGAAGGCAATTATTTGAATGTTAGTGTCTGTTTTATCTGAGATAAGAATTACATGGAATTTGGGAAGCCATTTCTTCTAGCCCAGTGAGATAATACAGAGCTTCTGTTAATACACTGAGTCAGAATTCCCCTGAAGTGAGTTGAGAAAGCATTTGGCTAAAGAATGAGTGTTTGCCTCTTCAGTAGTTGTGCCATGGAATCCTTGTACAAATTCACTTCCAACAATTCAGACATCAAACATTCATTAACAGTATAATGTTAAATGTAGGACACAAGGTATCTCCATAGCCTTGAGAGATCAGATGTGTGTGACTGCACCTTATTGTAATAGTGCATAATCTGAGCTAGAATGGAAAGATAACTCTTCTCACAGGTCATTTAAATATTCACTCAATGAAGATTGTCTCTTTTCAACATTTGGTTATTTATTACCGATGGTATTTGTGTTTATATGTGAAGAAGATGAAGTGCTACTTGGAGTTAATGACTCTCAAGAGTCCCCTTGGAAACCAACATAATCTATTAAAAAATTTCAATTTGAGTAAACTGTTTTTGTATATCTTTCCTATTAATATATGCAATTTCAATGGAAAATTTTGGTAAAGTTTGCTTTTGATCTCTATTAATTAGTCTGAGGGTCACTTTAGAGATTGGCTGCTTCGATTCTGCAGAGTTTTCAGTGGGAATTTGGACATGATTTTTACCCACTGGGAGAACATCTTGATGACTATAGTTAAATAATTGTTACTGAAGAGAGATATCTTCTGGAATGATGTATTTTAATGCTGTTTAACATTTAACATACTATGCTCAGATTCCTGTTATATGCTTGCCGTATGGATATTACTATTCTATATTATGGTGCCTCCATTGACAATTGTCTGATTTTTCAAAAGTGTAAATGTGATCATATCACCCTTTCTTTTCTTACCCTGTAAGTGTGACTCTCTTTTTGAGTTCAAAATCTAAATTTCCTAGGATATCACATTCAAATCTTCCTCATCTGTCCATAGATAACTTTGCATCTTGTTTTCTGCTATTCTCCTGAGATGCAATCTTCATAGCCTTTCGGAGCCACTTGCCATCCCCCAATACCCTATTAGATTTATCAAAACAGAAAAGCTCATCTATTTGTTATAAGCAAAAACATAAATAAAATGTAATGTGTCATTAACATCTTTCCAATATAATACACTGAAATTGGTTTTTCTGTGTTTTGTGGAAATTTAAAAAATATATAATCACTAGCATTTGCTGAGTGGTTATTATTTTCTATACATACACCTCAATTAGTCTTTATAATAACTCTATAATGTTAGTGATTTTTAAATTATTCTGATTTTACAGATGAGGAAATAGAAGTCTAGAATCCTTAAGTGACTTTCCTAAGGACACACAGGACAAGGATGGGAGTGAAGGAGAGACTAAACTGTAATACAGAACAAGGCAGTCTCATTTGGGAATAGATGCTTTCTCCATTCCAAAAGAATATTGCAATATATTCCTTAGAAACATTTTGCCTAGAGGACTATATCTATGAAAAGAATTTAAAATAAATAATAATAATACCATAAAACTTACCTTTCAAAAGTTATATATGTGTTAAAGAAAGAAAATTAAAATGTGAAATTTGATTAGTGAGATATCTTAATAACTAAACTCTACAGTTTGATTTCAATTCCTGTCACACAAACCTCTGCCTTTTCCATGATGGAAAACGTCCAACATACTCTAATAATGGACTTTTAAAATAATTTATTCACTCTTTTGAAGCTCCTTCATTTAAAAAAAATGAAATAAAAATAAAAGAACCAGTACATAAATAGTAAAGAGAAAAGTAAGAAATTTGGACTAGTGTAACTCAAGATAAGGTAAACTACTGTGTATTAGTCGGGATTATCTAGAGGGACAGAACTAATAAACATAATAGTTTATTAGGTATTAATTCACACAATCACAAGGTCCCGCAATAGGCCATCTGCAAGCTGAGGAGCAAGGAGAGCCAGTCTGAGTCCCAAAACGGAAGAACTTGTAGTCTGATGTTTCCAAGCAGGAAGCATCCAGCATGGCAGAAAGATGTAGGCTGGAAGGCTAGGCCCACCTTGTTGCTTCACGTATTTAGCCTGCTTTATATTCACTGGCAGCTGATTAGATGGTGTCCACCCAGATTAATGGTGGATCTGGCTTCCCCAGCCCACTTATTCAAATGTTAATCTCCCTTGGCAACACCTGAAAGACACACCCAGGACCGGTACTTTGTATCCTTCAATCCAATCAACTCCACACTCAGTATTAACATTCGCAAGTCCACCCCTTGTCAACTTGAACCCATACCCATCTCCTGAGATCGTACTATCTTTAAATAAAGACAATGAGAAGGTTTGTAATTACATCTAACATAATACAACTGTCCTTCCTACAACCAGAAGTTCACCAATCCCCAAACCAAATACTATTACATAAAGTTAACAATACTTAAATGCTGATGTGAAGTCAATAAATCTTATGTCATGATAAAGGAAAAAGTAAATAAAATGAAGATATTTTCTTTAGTACAAGCATATACCTGTACAAACATGTTTTTAACCAAAAAATGAGAAAATGCTCATGACAATTACAACCCTCATTTCTGCAGCTGGTCACGTGGTCACAGCTGACACTGATGACTAACTGCTTCTACTGCCCATTCTGTGTTCCTTCTGCCTTCATCAAGGATCTTAGCAGGTCATGCATTTTATCTGGTGGAGTGACCCAACCCTTCACAACCTGGAAAGGTCTGGGACATTTGTAGTCCTGCCTGGATTGGGCTGTTGTAGTTTCCCATTGACCTTAATCACAGGGCATGGTAATACTAAGAGACCCCTTAATGGATCTCCTGTATTCCATGCATACTCTTCCTTACCTCTGTTGTGGAGTGGTAGATGATTTAATCTTGATAGTCCAGATCAGATCCATTACTCCAGCCTACACTGTATCTCCCTTCTTAGCCTATTAACTTAAAGGTAGGAGGAGTCCAAAATGTCCAGGTGGCAATCTTAACTTCCAGTTTAATGGAATTGTTGTGTCTCCTGCTGGCAGCATTCCCCCCTCTGGAACTAAGACCTCTAGGCCAGCAGAATGTAATGTCACAGGAACAGGGAGCAAAAATTGTGCTAGTGGATCACTAGAAGTGATGGTAACTGATGGCACTTGCACTTTTATCCCTTGATTCCTGGACCCATGAATCCTGGCTATGGGAGAGACAGTACCATGTATAGCTGCTGATTCAGGGCATATATGACCTTCTGGAGAACCTTGCCCCAGCCTACAAAGTATTGTCACCTAGTGGGTGTAATTGTGACTTCAAAAGGCCATTTCACTGTTCTGTCAACCCAGCTGCTTCAAGATAATGGGAAACATGGTAAGACCAGTGAAGTTTGTGAGCATGAGTCCACTGCCACCCTTCTTTAGCCATAAAGTACCTTGGTCAGAGGCAATGCTGTGTGGAATACCATGAGAGTGGATAATGCATTTTGTGAGTCCACAGATGGTAGTTTTGGCAGAAGCATTGCATGCAGGATAAGCAAACCCATATCTGGAGTAAGTGTCTATTCCTGTGAAGACAACCCTTGCCTTTTCCATTTTGAAAGAGGTCCAATATAATTAACCTGCACCAGGTAGCTGGCTGATCACCTTGAGGAATGGTGCCATATCAAGGGCTCAGTAATGGTCTCTGCTGCTGGCAAATTGCACAGTCAGCAGTGGCTGTAACCAGATCAGCTTTGGTGAGTGGAAGTCCATATTGCTGAGCCCATGCATAACTTCCATTTCTGCCACCATGGCCACTTTGTTTATCATCCATTGGGTGATGACGGGGGTGGCTGGGGAATGAGGCTGAATGGTGTCCACAGAACGGGTCATCCTATCCACTTGATTATTAAAATCCTCCTCTGCTGTGGTCACCTGTTGGTGAGCACTCACATGGGATATAAATACCTTCACAATATTTGACCACCCAGAGAGGTCCATCCACATACCTCTTCCCCAAAATTTGTTGCCAGTTATTCAATCATGCTTTTTCCAAGTCCCTGACCATCCAACCAAATCACTGACTACAGCCCATGAATTAGTGTATAATCGTGCATCTGAGCATTTTTCCTTCCATGAAAAGTACACAACCAGGTGCACTGCTGAATCTGCCCACTGGGAAGATTCCTCTTCACTTTCCTTCAGGGATGTGCTAAAAAGGGGCTGTAGTTCTGCAGCTGTCCACTTTCAGGTGGTGTCTGCATATCGTGCAGAACCATCTGTGACCCAAGCCCTAGTCTTCTCTTTCTCTGTCAACGGATCATAGGGAACTCCCCATGAGGCCATCAGTGCAGGCTCTAGGAGAGAAAACAGGATTTCAGGGGTGGAGACAGTGGGCATTTGAGCCACTTCCTCATGTAACTTACTTGTGCCTTCAGTACCTGCTCAAACCCAATCATATATATATACCACTTTTATTTGACGATGGAATGCGGCTGTGCATGACCCACTTTATAGCTAGATGGATCAGAAAGCACCCAGTTCATGATAGGCAGTTCAGGTCACATGGTGATTTGATGAGCTATAGTCAAACATTCAGTCTTTACCAAAGCCCAGTAACAATCCAAGAGCTGTCTCTCCAAAGGAGAGTAGTTATCTGCACAAGATGGCAGGGCCTCGCTCCAAACTCCTAAGGGCCTCCACTGTGAATCCTCTATGGGGGCTGCCAAAGGCTCCAAACAGCATCCCTATCTGCCACTGACACCTCAGGCACCATTGGATCTGCTGGGTCACATGGCCCACGTAACAGAGCAGCTTGCACAGCAGCCTTGACCTGTCGCAGAAACTTCTCCTGTTCTGGACCCCACTCAAAGCTGGCAGCCTTTTGAGTCACTCAATAAATGGGCTGGAGTAACATACCCAGATATGAAATGTTTTTCCTCCAAAATCCAAATTCTGCCTCTTTGATTGTAGGAGGAGCCAAATGTAGCAATTTATCCTTCTCCTTAGAAGGAATATCCCAATAGGCCCCACACCACTGGACCCCTAGAAGTTTTACTG
Source organism: Leontopithecus rosalia (assembly GCA_028533165.1). NCBI lineage: Eukaryota > Metazoa > Chordata > Mammalia > Primates > Cebidae > Leontopithecus > Leontopithecus rosalia. The sequence continues at coordinate 141,776,865 of CM052650.1, read as the reverse complement.
AGGTAGAAGATCCCTGAATATTAGTCAGATTTATTTCCCATACTCTGGCATGTAAATGTCTCACCAATACATCCAGTGTGTCTTCAACTTCTTGCTCACTGGATCCAATCTACATAATATCATCAATCTAAAGGACCAGTGTGATAGCTTGCAGAAGCAAAATGCAATCAAGTCTCTTCACATAAGATTATGACACAAAGCCAGGGAGTTGATATACTCATGAGGTAGGAAGGTAAAGGTATATTGCTGGCCTTGCCAGACGAAGGCAAATTGCTTCTGGTGGGCCTTAAGGACAGGAGTGGAGAAAAAGGCATTTGCCAAGTCAATGGCTTTATCCCAGGTACCAGGAGATGTGTTAATTTGCTCAAGCAATGAAACACCATCTAGTACAGCAGCTGCCATTGGAGTCATACTTGGCTCATGATAATTCACTGTCATTTTCCAAGATCCATCGGTCTTCTGCACAGGACAAATAGGAGTGTTGAACACAGATGTGATGTGGGAATCACCATCCCTGGGTCTTTCAAGTCCTTGATGGTGGTACTAATCTCTGTAATCCCTCCAGGCATGTGATGTTGTTTTTCATTTACTATTTTTCTAGGAAGAGGCAGCTCTAATGGTTTCTATTTGGCCTTTCCCACCATAATAGTCCTCATCCTACCAGTCAGGGAGCCAATGTGGGGCTTCTGCCAGCTGCTAAGTATGTGTATGCCAATTATGCATTCTGGCACTGGGGAAATGACCACAGGATGAGTCCGGCAACCCACTGGACCCACTGTAAGTTGGACTTGAGTTAAAACCCCATTAATTAGCTGACTTCCATAAGCCCCTACTTTAACTGGAGGACCATAATGACGTTTTAAGTCCTCTGGAATTAACGTTAGCTCAGAGCCAGTGTCCAGTAGTCCCTGAAATGTCTGATTATTTCCCTTTCCCCAGTGCATAGTTACCCTGGTAAAAGGCCAGAGGTCTCCTTGTGGAAGGATGGGAGAAAATTAACAACATAAATTGTCAATAATGTAGTGGGGTGCTTCCTCAAGGGGACCCAGACTCTCCTTCATTCAAGGGGTTCTGGGTCTATAGACTGGCTCAAGTCTGGAAATTGACTGAGGAGCCATGATTTTCTGTTTTTATAATTCAAATGAGTCTTTTATCCTTTTGGTCTAGAAGTTTTCTGTTTATATAAATTAAGTAAGAATGCAGTAGACTTCTTACAGTTTCACTTCCAGGAACACCATGATTAATTAGCCAATACCAGAGCTCTACATGAGTCAGACTATTCTGATTGCTGCTTTGCCTCTGCTGTCTAGTACAGAAGCTACACCCACCTTGCCTGTGACAGTTGAGTGCCACCACTTGGCCCCCACCACCTCTGGATCCAATTATTTCCATTTAAATTTTGTAGTTGAGTGACTGTGATTCCCACTGTTAGATCTGACATACAGAGAAGAGCAATTACAGGGCTCTTCAACATTGCAGGTGCTGCCCTCACAAATCTATTTCCCAAGGCATTGGTCAATGGTATATCTTCTAGACCCTCCCAGCTAGGATGAGTAGGTCTAAAGTCACTAATCCACTCCACCATCCCAATCTCCCTAAGCCTTTAGATACCTTCCTCTAATTAAACCAAGGCAGATCAGTCATTTCCACCTAGCTCACAGTGGGTCATCTTTTAATCCATATTTCAGCTAACCAAGCAAATAAACGAGTAGAACCTTTCTAAACTCCCTGAGCTGCAACATTACATGCAGAGTTCATACTTAGTGGGCCCAAATCAACAAATTCAGCCTGATCCAACTCTATCTATGTTCCTTCCACCATTATATTCTGGACCCCACTCAAAACTGGCAGCCTTTCAGGTCACTCAATAAATGAGCTGGAGTAACACACCCAAATGAGGAATATCTAGTTATAGGTCCAGAAGCCAACAGGAGTGTTGCGGGTGGCTTCTGAGGAGAACAACATTATCTTGCCTGGCAAGTGCCTCAGGCAAGGCCATCACTGTTGTCTCAGGAAGCATAGGATTTATCTCCTCAGACAAAGGAGGAAAGGCTGATGGCAGCCTGGGTCAGGAGAGGATGTGGCCATTACTAGGGATGGGGGAGCTGTTTCTTCTGGCAAAAAGATTTATAAGAGTTTACAAACTCAGTGTTCCCAGCTTCATCAGGGACCTCCCACATTTCTCCATTCCAAGTTTCAGGGTTCCATTCTTTTCTAATCAATGTCTTCACTTTAACAGTAGACACCCAGTGAGGCTGTGCATGCACCTTTCACTGCAGGTCCACTACTTGCATGATAAGAGCTTGTGTCTATTTTTTCACAATTGTGGCTCTTTCTCTACAGGAGATGAGACTCTCACTCAGGGCAATCTTAGCAGATTTGAGATTCAGTATCTGCTTCTGAAGCTGCTACTTAGAATCCCTGAGTTTATAATTTTCTTTCATCACTTTTTCCACTAAACATAGAAGCAACCAACCAGCTTCATTATGTTCCTTAGTTTTCCACATATGGTTAAAAGTATTATGCAGTCACTAAACTTCTTACCTCTTACAAGCAGTGAATCAGGAGTGACAAATGCATTTATTTTGCATAACTCTCTAAACAGTTCATGTCAAGGACTATCAGTATTCTCCATACTATTACAAGTAGAATTCTTAGCATTTTGGGGTCATATCAAGCAGCCAATTTCAAAAATCACAAAACCAATGAAAGAACTCCATCCTTAATATTCTGTTCATCTACAACCACTCTTGGTACCAAAATCTGTATTAGACAGGGTTTTTTTTTAAGGTGCAGAACTAATTCTGCATCATTAAGGAGCTCCTCTACAAGCTGAGGAGCAGGGAGAGTCAGTCCGAGTCCTGAAACTAAAGAACCTGAAGTCTGATGTTTGAAGGCAGGAAGCATCCAGCATGGGAAAAAGATGTAGGCTGGGAGGCTAGGCCAGTCTTTTCTCTCTCTCTCTCTCTTTTTTTTTTTTTTTTTTTTTTGCCTGCTTTATATTCTTGCCACACTGGCAGCTGATTAGACAGTGCTCACGCAGATTAAGGGTGGGTCTGCCTTTTCCAGCCCACTGACTCAAATGGTAATCTCCTTTGGAAACACCCTCACAGACACACCCAGAATCAATAGTTTACATTCTTCAATCCAATCAAGTTGACACTCAGTATTAGCCATCACACCTTGTGATGAACAAGGTATGATTAGAAGGTCCTAAAAAGCAAAGTCAAAGGAGGAAAATATTATGAAAATGTAGACAAGGGAGGCCTACTGCACTTGATTGCCCTGAGCATCATTAAGGAGCTCCTTCATCTTTCCACACTACCCTTGTCAGCAAGACTTTGATGTGATGACCATGGAAACATGGAAACAAGGACATGAGAGGTGTTCAGAATCAGAATCCAACAAATGACATGTACTGCATGTAAAATCTGTGGCCTACCAGACAAGGAAAATGTGAAAAGAATACTGAATATAGAATTTTGCCCGCACAAATCAGGTAATAAATTTAAAAGACTATGAAAGAATGCCATAAGTATACAAAGAATTCAGTGGAATAGAATTAAAAATGTTTTTAAAGCCGGATAGGAAAACACTCAAATGCATTAAGGGACTCAAAGATTGCAATATCCAAGGCCTTAATTACCATCTCTATTTGGCTGTAGGATTCTTTAGTAAAAGGAAGAATGAGGCAATAGGGGAAGAAAAAGAACAATGTAGCAGTATTTCTAATGATATAAAGGTCATAGAGGCCCTGTTACAGATTATGAAAAGGAGCTCTAATGCTGGTAAATGTTGCGAACTAAATCAAACTTCAAGTATTCAGCAGACCTCACCAGCAGGTGAGCAACTTCAATATAACTGTTTCCGAGATGAGTCATTTCATACTACAAACGATTAGAATTAAACATATATATGTAAAGGAGAAGTAAATCAGACTTTAAAAACCCTTTCTATGTTAATTTTGGAAATCACTTGTGCGCATATGTTATGCTGTTTAATGTGATTAACTGTTTAAAGGAATTTAGTATATTAGACTTGTTAACTCCAATTTAAAGTTAAAATGTATTATTGATAATTTAACTATAGACTCCAGGGAATATGCTAAAAGATTAAATATATATTTATTAACTTAATAAAAAGCTTAAAATTGTATGAAGACTTTAATTATATATGTTTAACTTGCTAAATTAATAAAATAGTTTATTTGATAAAGTTTGGTTTCTATTGGGGTAGAATATAATTAAAAAATGATGCAGGATTTTTTGCTCCTTAGTACAGCTAAAATCTGGGATCTTGTCTCAAAACCTGAAAAAAAATAGACACACAAACACAATGAAAGGTGGAAAGAGCAAAATTTATGAAAAGAAAGCTCTCAGAAAAAAAAAAAACAGTGGGGGAGGGTGTCCTGCCAACAGGCTCCCACCTCACAGATTGAATACAAGGCCACACCAAATGAGCTGAAGAGGCCAAGCTCCCCCCACTACATAATGCTCAAATTCTCAGTGGCTCCACCCTATTCTCCCAGTGCACAGGTGGACTCCTTAGTCTGAGCCACTGTACATTGATTTATTTCCCTTACTGAACATGTGTTAAGGGATGGAATTTTTCACTGTGTGCCAATTTAGACAAGCCCCTTGTGCACAATGACCTGGGAGGCACTTGGTTGTCTCCTGTCTTGATCAGAAGTAAGGAAATGGCAATTATTAATTAAGGCCCTATTGAAATTATAATTTTATTTGATTTATAAAGCAAAAAAAATTCTGTTGGATTAATTATTTAGAATGCATGTGTTTTTAATTTATATTTCTAACAATTTGAATGTTCCTTTTGAAAACTCCCTATTCACTATAAGTTTATCAAAATCACATTATTCTTGTATGTAGTACAGTACATAATCTATGACTGTTCATTGGTCAAAATAGGGACAAGAAAGCAAGAGAGGACATCTGAGATTATACAAGTGTTCTTCCAAGCAATACTTTATTTTTAAAAAGTTAAGTAATTTCAATAAAATGAAGTTTTCAGGCAGATATTAATATCGGGAAAATTGTGGAATGTCTATAAGGCTAAAGTCCTCAGTAGCAATTTTTAAAAGATGAAGACACAATGTTCATATGTCTTTTTTTTAATTGGACCTGAATGAAACATAAGGTTATATTATTCATTCTAAGCATTGCATGGAGAATGAAAATAACATAACAAATATATTTTATGCTAGTGATTTATGGATAATCTAAAAAATAAAAAGTTAATATTTCTGGTATCTGTACATTAGCTGGACTTTCAGAGAAGGTCAATAGTAAATAACTAGTATTGAAATTCCTACTATTGTTCAACGTGTGAAAATTCTGTTTTTCAAGCAGAGAAGTGGACATTTTGTTGGAAAATTGAAGATGCTGAAGTATATTATTGACTCATTTGGGTACCAGTCAATTTTTCATGACAGTGGGATAGGAACTTTTCTCTGGATAGGTCAATAAATAGTTGTTGACATGGTTTTGTATCTATTCAAATTATCAAATAAATGCTTGATTTAAACACATTCTTTTGCGTTTTAAAACATGTTTGTAAAGACCTTGAGGATTCTGAGAGTAGGAATATTCAACTGTCTTTATATATCACAAAAGTACTTGAGTAACATTTGTACTAAGTTTTGATTTTTAACAGATTTGGCCTGCCAAAAAAGTTAGCTCAAAAGTACCCAGCCCCGCCTCAGACAAATAATTTGTTTGACAAGTTGAGTTCAGATATTTGGTATATTCCATCTAGAAAGACAGTCTTCCAATTTTATACCTTTTGTTTGGGGCATAGATCATAATAAATGGTTTTAATTTTTTATGATAGTAATTACACAGTGGCTTTTGTAGCTTTCTTTGGACTATCACTGTACTATGGTATGAAAACTATGGCATCAACATAGAAGAAAATGATCATCTTTTTCCAGTCTTCCTCAGTCACCTTCTTCCACAATACTCTGTGAAAACTTGGTATGCCAGATGCAGATGCAGCACAGATAGGGCTAATCCAATAAGGAGCAAAAGAAAAGATGGTTCCTCTTAACCGAATTCCTAAAGAATTTTCAAAAGAAGAAAACGCAAGAGTAACTTGTGCCTCCCCCAAACATCACAAGTTAAAAGCCCAAGAAAGAGTAGAATTAAGCCTGAGAAGCAATGAAAGAAGGGCTTTTAAGAATCCTAGTTTACATATAGTATTCTGGGGGCAGACCACCTCCCAGCCGCCTCACACAAACCTCAAATTAAATTCAGTGGAACTTTATTGTTAAGCTAACAGAGGACTGAGGTTTTGCTTCCTATATAATAAGAATGAAACAAAAATTCTTCTCATGCTTCTGAATGGTGTGGGGAGTGTAGAGTCTGGCCAGTGGCTCACATGAGAGGAAATCATTGAGGCAGGCCAATGTTTTCTCAAAACTAGAACACTGGGTGCAGCAAACCACCACGGCATACATTCACCTACGTAACAAACCTGCACATCCTGCATATGTACCCCAAAACTTAAAATAAAAATTAAAAAATAATAACTAAAACACTGGTGAATTCAAGATAGGCCAGTAGCAGGGAAATCGTATTAAAGTCACAGACCTAAGGGATGTCTACGAGCATATCAATAGCTGAAGTGGGGATAAACCTCTGGGGAAGACCATGAGGTACTATCTCCATTGAGAAGACAAACAATAAGTTCCTGTAGAGTGTAAGTTACACCAATTGTTGTCAGCTGGAGATTCCTGCAGATTATCTAGGACAAGGCCAGTCATCCTCAGCTCAACTGTCACCAGCCTGGGGAGGCTCCTTAGCTATTGAATGGGAAATAGCAACACGAACCAAAGCCAGCCTCATGGATTTATAAAACCGCTATCTTCTCTGCAAGCGTAAGGTCCCATCATAAAGCAACTGCAACCTCATATACTAAAAGGCCACTTCATGCCACCTTGAGAGACAGGATTTATCTGAACTCTCCAAACAGAGATAAAATTGCCTAAAGGAACAGTTTCAAAGACCTGATTAGACCAAAATCCACAGTTATTTATTTCTACCTTAACTGAGGCAAGATCAGAAGAATTTATAGAAATTCTGTGTTCTTCTGAATGTATTTAATATATAAGCAAGAAATTTACCTGCCACCTTTAGGAGGATTGTCTTGCATCTTTAAGAATCTCTATGAACATATAACAAGGCCCTGTTGAAAGTGATGACTTTATTTATGAGCATATAACTGCATCCATAGCTGATTACAAACCTGTAATCTTAATTAGAGAGCCAAGGCACATTGAATTCATGGATGCAATTCCAAGTGAGATAATGAATGACAGAGACTCAATAGAGGAAGTAAAAAAAGGAGAACTCATGGAAAATAATTATTAAAGTCCCTTCCTGGACTCTGGCATTTTTATATAGGTGAGCCAAGATTCGGCAATGGCAACTGAAGCCGTATGTGCAGTAGCCAGGGAGAGATTTGGAAAGAGCGTACTCTGGAGGAGGATAAACTCCAGAAACAAGCCTGAAAAAAACCCTGTAGTTAGTAATGCATAAGATAGAACCAGTTGGAGACATCTTGAAAAGCTGAGAGTGTGATCAAACTTTCTGATGAGAATGGACACCTATTTCTCTCTCAAGCCAAGTCTCTGAGGCCAGAGATTGATCAGTGACTTGGGGATTGAAATAGGAATGGAGAGGAGGCCAGGGAGAAGTCCCTCATACAAGGGACCAGATTGTACTTCAGGCAGCGTTTGAGTAGAGCCAGCTGCTTTCTCTGAGGCTTAAACCCACTCAATGTTTGCTAGTGGTCACATCTTAGCTCTCAGTGGACATGCAGAGGAAACTGAGTCTTGAGAAGGATCACATCATCATTCAATGAGTCAGGAGACTTTCTGCCAGTAATCACAGTAGACCATAAGCAAGATAGTAAAAAGGATAAAATATTTTGGATAAAGACCTACCTCTCAACTTCTTGGAAGGAAATGGACTCCAAGGTCATAGTAAGTAGTCATTAAAGGACCACACTGATTTACTAAAGGGAGCTTATAACGGTGGGATAGTATTTTAAAATACTGTCTATCAGTATGTGTTTCTCATTTGCACTTATGTATATGTTGTATTTTTTCTAATCAAAACAAGGCATCCTTCTACCCAGTAGGAATTTTCATTGTTACAACAGGAATGCAAAAAGAAAGAATAAGCTAATATTAATCATCACCAAAACTACATTAATGCAGAGAAGATATGCATATCTATTTTGAACTTAATTTCACTACCAGCTATCAAATGCTTTGACTTTTATGTGCTATGTAAGAGAACATGCACCCAAATTATCTAAAAATCTGTATTTGATTACTTGAATCAAGAAGCAGAAGGAGAAAAGCTATGGCATAGCCCTGTATTACATCAATTGGACAGGAATTGGTTTGCCAAAGGCTTGGTCCTCAGGATTCTGATTCTATAATAGTGCTATGAAAGGAGTTTGAATATGCATGAGAATTGATGCCTCCATCACAATTACATTGCTGATCCTGAAGACAGCTATTGCCTAGGTATAAATCTTTGACGATGGATTGAAAAACGGCAAACCTTCAATTTTAAGCATTTTAAGCATTTTCTCAATTCGGTGAAGCATTATACCAATAATTAACCATAGATTAGTTATTTCTGAAGTTGCTTTGCTCTGTAAAGATAGCAGTAAACTACTATTATCATCTAATGTATTATAATAGTTGACACGGAGATTTGAATACAATGTTTGGTTGGTCATTTAGGGGGTGCTAAATGGTTACAGATACAGATAAAAGGAACTACTTTGAAGCAATAGAAAGCATACAGTTCTATGCCATGACTGGGTTTTCTCCTTACCTCAAACATAATTTAAACAGTTTGGGTGGCAGATCTTAGCATATTAGTATTTTTTAAATTACAGACTTTAATGATGTGACTCTATTTCAGAAAAGCTGTTGACAAGTATTTCTAAAGAATAATATTAAAAATTTGGGGGAAAATATCATCTATATGTCACTGAAAATTATATTATTAAAAAATCCCTGTTACTTAGGCAGACCATAATTTTCAATTCTGAATACATAACCAATAAATTAATGGATAGTTTATAATAATAAAGAAATCTTAGAGTCTAACATTCAAAAGAAAATCCCCAAATTTGTTAATGAATAGGTACTATTATTACAATTATGTAAAGCAGACAAAAGATAACTTCATAGAAATTTTTTTAAATCCCACATAACAATTAAATTACGACATATACTTCTCTATTTACAATGGTGCTACATTCTGATAAATTCATTATAAGTTGAAAAATTGTGAAGTGGAGCCACTGCAAATCAGAGACCATCCATATACTAATGTGGCTTTGTTTTTAGGAGACAGAAATATTGTTGATTTGATTTTTTATTTTTAATCTTTCAAAATTTCTGTAAATTCCAAATTTTATAATGATCAAATAATTTTAATTAATGACATTAGAAATGTCTATTTTGAGATGACGGTGTTTCTGTAGTTTTTTCCTTTCTGATTTACTAAGCAATAGCTAATACAATAGCTAAGGATATTCTGGAGCTGAGTGGTTGGAGTACTTCTGTCACTTACATCTCTCTTTCTCTTCACCTCTACCATTGCTTGAGTTTTCTACTCGATCGAGTGCTCTGTGTCTTCATATGGCCTCCGACTTTCTCGGAATCCACAGCCAAATCGCTCCCTGCTCATCTGTCTATCCTTGGTAGTGGTGTTTCATGCTTCTTGCTTCAGAATAAAAACTTCTTTCCTCCTACACATTAAAATCCCTTTGCTTCAAGAGTTTTCTTCTTGTTGTCTTGGTTATAGTATTACTTTTAAACATTATAACTAAAAGCAAATATTATGATTATCTTAAATTTATAATTATATTACAATATTGTTGGGCAAAGGCAATTTGGGGTGTGCCAATTCTCCTTCTTTTCTCTTTCTTCTTTTCTACTCTTTAAAAACAAAAACAGATAGAATGCATGTGTGTAGGTACAGAGGTGTTTATGTATGTATGGGTGTATATATGTGTTGTTTAGTCAGTTGAGGGTGGTTCATGTAGTTGGAGAAATTCTGCAACCTGATTAGCATCTCTAACCTTCCCTTTGGCTGTTACTTGAGTAGCCTACCATCCCACTGAGAGAGACTCATTGACCTAGTTTTTCGGCCAATCAAAGCAATATTTTCCAAGTAGTTTTAAAAACTCATGGCTTCGAAAGAAAAAAAGGCATTGCATTCTATTCAATAAGAATGTGAAGGACTCAGTCTTAACATTTCTATTGATGTAAGAAAAGACAGGAGATACTTGTACATGAGGTGGGAGATAGAGGGATGATGGGAGAAGACATGACTGGATCTTGGATATTAAGGGTTCCTGAGACGGCATTTGAAGCCAAGTCCCAAAGTGAGAAATGATAGCAACATTCATATGTGAGTGCTGAGATAGCCTGTGCCATGTCTACTTTCAGGAACCCTGGGATGAGCAACCTCAAAGATCTACCTACCGTTCAGTGGTATAGGAGCATCTAATTATAAATGGCAACATCGTGTGTTTGCTCATGGAAGGACCTAAGAAAGCATCTTTTTTCCTGTATCTCTGAGGTTCTTTGATTTTCTGTGTTCACTACTTTACCTGTTTACCCCTATTCATGAAAGGTCTACAGTGGAAGTCGTCTAAAGACCTAAGGAAACTTGGTAGTCAATACTAGTCAGTCAAAGACCATGGCAAACCTCAGACATCAGCAGAAGCATCACAGGAGAAAGAGAACAAAGACAAAATGCCAGGGAAAATTGTTTCCATTTCAGTGGGTCCCAGTTCAGAATTGTGATAGACAAGGTTCCTTTCCTGATGCTGCAAGAGTGAGTAAGCCCATGCACTTACTCCAAGATGATACTCAGAATTCTCAATTCCCAGAATTGAGTATTGAGAATTAATATTTATTATGAGTTTTATATATCTATATACCATCCTGGGAAGAAGTGAAAAGATGAAAGTTCACTTGGAAAAGTGAACCCATAAACTTGACTGGGTTTTAATCAGAAATGACTGGTAAGATACTGAATTTGTCGGCATTTACTTTGAAGTGTTTAAATGATTTATGATTAAGTGGAAATGGAGAATCAAAATTTTTATTCAATAATTCAACAAATATTTTGAGCACTCACTAATGATGATTCTAGTTACTGGGATATAGTACTGGGAGAGAAAAAATAGAGAAACATCACCCATAGCTCTGATTCTAGGCTACAAGAAGTCAGAAAATACACAAATAAATAGAGGACATGTTAAGTGATGTTAAGTGCTGTGAGCAATAATAAATCCAATCAAAAGATAGGAAACAATGTGGTGCTATTTCAGACAAGCTAATCAAGGAACAGTTTTTGTGAAGTTAGTATTTCAGCAGAGTCTGGAACAAAGTGAGGGGAAGCACGCTGTGGCTATTCAAGGAAAGAACATTACAGACATAGGAATAGGAAGTGAATAGGCCCAAATTAAGAGTTACATATTTGGTTTTGACTTGAAAATCATAAACATACAGTTTAAAGGAATCTTCCTAATAAAGATACTATTACATTACATTTTTTATATAATAAAGTAGGGAATTTTAAAAAGACATTTGGTAATTACCTAAAGAGTTTTATAGCCCAGCCTGGTGGTTCATACCTGCAATCCTAGGACTTTGGGAGGCGGAGGCAGGCAGATCACCTAAGGCCAAGAGTTCAAGACCAGCCTGGCCAACATGGTAAAACCGTCTCTACTAAAAATCCAAAAATTAGCCAAGTGTGGTGGCACACTCCTAATCCCAGCTACTCCTGAGGCTGAGATAGGAGAATCGCTTGAATCCGAGAGACACAGATTGCTGTGAGCTGAGACTGCACTACAGCCTGGATGACAGAGCAAGACTCCCTCTCAAACAAACAAATTAAAAACAACAACAAAAAAATAGTTTTGCTTAGGTATGTATGGATTAATGGCTAAACCTCCACCCTGTCCTGCTGCTCTTGCCTGGCCCCACTCCTCAGCCCCACATACAAACACCAAACCACACACATACAAATACCGAACAAACCAACAACTCATAAATTAAGTGTGGACAAGACAACTAGATAATATTGGGGGAAAATATAGAAGGATCCTAAAGGCATATTGCTTAACAAATATCTTAAGATTTTGCCCCACTTTAGAGAAAAGAAAACCAGAAATAGCTGGTTACTCTATCAGAAGACTTGTAAAGACTTTGACACCTCAAGAAAAGACTGAATAAATGAACATTTACATTTTAACATAGCATACAATATTAACAGCATGCGCATTACATCTTTTATTATACCTTTGTGAACAGATGACTTTTTAATTGACAAAATACAGATCATATTCCTAAAAGAATTTAACCCAAGCACGCAAGCAAGGAGAAGTGAGGTTTTAATACTTCTTATGAGTTTTATACACCTGTACCTCAATAAAGAGAACAATATGATTGTTCTCTGCTTATCCATTCTGCTTCAATGCAAATTTCCTTTATGAACTGATCCTAATGGTGACAAAAATAAGTGAAGATAAATAGTGGCAAAATAGCTAACACTACTTTCTTTTTAATTTGCATTTGTTTTAAACTTTCTAAATGTAGTCTTTCAAGTCTGAGAAAGAGATAGGATTAAAACGCAAGTAAAAGAAAGTGAATAACATTCTAAATATGTGGAAGTGCTAGAGTTAAAACTTTAAATTCCTACATTCTTTTGAGAGTTTTCAGCTATTACGCATTTGTTTGTGGGAATAAGACAGACTTGTATATATGAACAACACATTGTGTAGTCCCCAGACATTTCTAGTAAGCTTACAGCTAAGAAAAGAAAAAGAAGTTGTAGCACACAATAAAAATTTGATCAGCATTCTTAATGCTAGTTATATAGGAAAGAAGAATTCTTACGCTGGGTCAGAAACAGTCCATGGAGCCTACATTTCTTAGCCAAAAGCAACTTCATAGAACATGCTGTTGAGGCCTGCTTATCCTGTCTGAAATGATTTTATAGCCTGACCAGATTCTAGTATAGTTCAGAAGTTTTTCAACACAGTTGAAATTCAAGAACCTACGCACACTCATTTCATGCTTCCGTCTGTCTTTTTTATCAGTAACAATTTCTTGGGATTGTGGACTCCTTTTTAAAAACACCATTTTTATTGCTTGTCTCGAATACCTTGTTTACATTAAGTGGAATTTTGAGATTCATGCAAAAGGTCTCTTTTTATTTGTGGACAGTATTTTGTTGTTGTTGTTGTTGTTTGCTTTACGGATTTTTGTTATTAGTTCTTGACCTTCACTTTTCAGCTGTAAAAGAAACTATTTTAAAATCTCTTTTTATATTAATCTCTCATATCCCCTTTGCTTGTGTTTGAAAATATATCCAACCTAACATTAAAGGCAAACTCAACAGAAGCTGGACCATTTTAAGTACTAATCTCCTAGACATTTTCAAATATACCTCCTGAAACTCCCTGTAATTATGGCTTCGCAACATGTCATTTTTCTCTTTTATTAGGAACACAACAGTATAGTTAAGTTGCATATAACTTTTTCTCTAAAACTGTTTTTACAACATGTTACTGTAAATGAATGCATAAAAGAAGAAAAAGTTTCAACAACGTCTTTAAATAGAGTATTCAAGTGTGAGTATATCATTATGCGTTAGAAACGAAACACGTGTTTCAAAATAGAATATTTTAATATTTCCCCCTTTGTCTTGTTTATGTATGTTCAAATTAACGAAACTTAGACTACATGAGTCAATCTGTAGAATATGAGATTTCTAAATTCGCATTTATGGAACATATTCTATATGTAATTCAAATTTAATTGTACATCAAAAATCTTTACTCTTGGAAAATGCTTAATAATAAAGGCCAAAAGTGAAAAGGTACATCTTCAAACAAAATTTATTGATTTGCTAATTTCAGTTGATATATAATGGGAGAGCACTTGCTTTTTTGGTAGCAAGTCTTATTTTTATATATTCATTTCTTTCAAGTAGATCAAAATATAGTAGTTAAAATAATATAAGCAATGAAGTGAATAATATGAAAAGCTTTTCCTATTCTCCTTTTGTTTATATTGAATGAAATATGTCGCTATTCAAGAAAACCTGGGAATATTCTGAGCACTGTCTTTGTATTAGGCTCTTACTGCTGCTGCAACAAATGACCACAGATTTAGTGACTTAAAACACACATTTGTTTATTATTAGTGCTCTGGAGGACAGAAACTAAAAAGTGGGTCTCACGGGCTAATGTCCAGGTGTTGGCAGAGCTGTCTTTTTTTCTGGAGGCTCCAGGGGAAAATAATTTCCTCTCCTCTTCCAGCTTCTGGAAGCTGCTTCATTCCTTGGCTCCTGGCCCCATCTTCCATCTTCAAAGCCAGCAGTGCAGCGTCTTCCAATTTCTCTCTCTAACTGCTATCCCTTTACCTTCTCTTACGCTAAGTGAACTGCCTCCCCCTCATAAGTACTCTTGTGAATCCACTGGGCCCAGGTTAATTGTTATTCAGAATAATCTCATCTCAACATGCTTTAATCAATCACATTTGCAAAGTACTTTCTGACACATAAAGCAACACATTTGCAGATTCCAGGATTAGGAGATGGACATCTTTCATGGGTCATTATTTAGTCTACCACATCGATTCTTGATTTTTCTGAAATACCTAGATAGTGTATATGTAGGGCTTTTATCAAATAATATTGTGTTTTAAAACTCAAAAAGCCAAAATAAATATGACTATAATTGAAAACTATTATTGCAGATTTATTTTAAAAAACTCTAAGTGGAAAAGTGATTATTTTTACTTAATATTCACAGGGTCCATAACTTTTCCATTCTTCTCTGACAAAATCCTGATTCTGATGATGGCAGCTCCCTCAGTCTCAGTGCTTCCCTGGGCAACTCACTTATTGGCAATTCATCTATGAGACGGCTTGCAGCTTATAAATTAACTTAAAAATTATTTATCCAAATTGAGATAGAATAGAATAACATTATTCTTATTTGTTGGAATTTGGGTGGACAAATCTGGGGTGAATTAGGTCACTTGAAACAGAGATAAGGTGGTCACAAAAATTCAGAACAGCTAATTAAATTTTAAATAAACAACACACAATTTCATAGCATATTATGTCCCAAATATTGCATGAGACATAGTTAACAAAATACGTGTTACCTGAAGTTCAAATTTAATTATCTATCCTATAATTTATTTTCTAAATTAAAGAAACCCTATAGAGATGACAATAGGGCTAAGTGGCCATGAACTAGCTGACGGTAAGCAGAGGTCTTTTAACTTGCTTTTATTAAATGAACAGGAAGATAATTTGCAACAAAACATAAAAACCTATAGCTTTTATAAATCTTTCAGAACAGTCAAATACTGTGGTTGCACTGGGCAAATGCAAATAGGCAATTCATAAGAAAGCTATAAGGATAGTTAACAAATGTGAAACTATGTTGAATTGCTTCTTAATTGAGGAAATGACAAGAAAGTGAAAATTTTTTTCAACCAAGTTTTATAAGTCAAAATAAAAAAATTGACATTGCTCAGAGGTATCAAGAATGTGGGACATTTGGGTCTCCTTTCTTTTGGTAAAAATCTAAATTGTTATAATAATTTTCAGAGGAGTATGTGGTGATATGTGGTGATATATATCTAAACATATGAATAAGTAGTTAAAATATAAGATCGTAAGTTAGGAAATCTCCTTTTACCTTCCTTAGGATGACGTTGAAGGGCTTAGGCACCAGAGTAGCCAGGACTATGGGTGTCAGCCATCACACCCTGCAAAGGTCTAACATTTTTTGGGAGAGACAAGGTCTCATTTTGTTGCTCAGGCTGGTCTCGAACTCCTGGTCCAAGTGATCTTTCCACCTCAGGCTCTCAAAGTGCTGAGATTACAGGTGTGACCCACTGCATGCAGCCAGGTTGAGTCTCTTAAGCCAACTTTTTTGTAGAATGGAGTCTCAACAGCCATTAATGAGATGAAATCAAAGATTTATCTCCACATAGAATCCCTACACAGAAAAGAAATTGCTTTCCATATGTCTCAAGTTTATCTTCTTTCAATGTTTAACTTTTGTTTGTTTAATAAAAGCTCCCAACTTCTAACTGGTTTTCCTAGAATCACCTTTGTCTACTGAAATTCCGTTTGCATCCTAAACTCAGAATAATCTTTCTCAAAATGCAAATTTGAACCATAGAAAACTCAACACTTGGCTGGGCATGGTGGCTCATGCCTGCAATCCTAGCACTTTGGGAGGTCGAGGTAGCTGAGGTTGAGGGTTCGAGACCAGCCTGGCCAACTTGAAGAAATCCCGTCTCTACTAAAAATTCAAAATTAGCCAGGCGTGTCTGTAATTCCAGCTACTCCAGAGGCTGAGGCAGGAGAATCGCTGGAACCCAGGAGGTGGAGGTTGAGGTGAGCCAATATCTCACCATTACACTCCAGCCTGGGCAACAAGAGTGCAACTCCGCCTGAAAAAAAAGAATATTCAACACTTTTTTCTCCCTCACCCTTCTTGCTTGGACACTTTCATTGTCTTCCTTTTGTTCTTAGGTTAAAGACCAAAAGGCAAAGACCAAAATCCCTGACTTGACTTACTAACAACCAGTCCAGCCTTCACACCATATTGTCTTCACTGTCTGTCCAGTGCAATCTGAACCTCTTCGGTTACTGGAGCTCATGATTTGTCCTCCTGACAGGCCCCAGACCTGACCTCTCTCTGTTCTCTATTTGATTGGTTAGTATTACTCATTGACCATACCCTATCTCTGCCCTGGATAACCCAGGAAATTCTTCTCTAGTCATTGGTGAAATTCCCAATTAAATAAGCATGTGTAGCCCTGTGGTGTGTTTCTCTTTCTTAGCGCTAACCACATTGGAATGTTATGTCTTACTTGTGCGGTTATTTGATTCATGTATTTCTCATTCATTAGAGACTAAGCTGCATGAGTATGTGAATCGTGTCTGGTTTTCTCTGTATTATGGGATCATATTTGAAAAAAGCTCACTGAATGAATGAGTAAATCATTGATCTGTTTTCTACACATGGTGATGGGCTGGGAGCAATATCAGAAGGCATGAGGAAGTTTACGATAGTGTGTTAAGTTTCCCCACATTATCAGTGATGATTAAAGAAGGGAGATGCAAAATGTCAGGTTAATATTACCTTTTCTTGACCTTTATCTGGCCCCATTTAAATGAGATCTTTCCAATCCATTCTCATGACTTATATACCATGGTCAAGCTACCCCTTTCCAGATGAGCTGTATCCAATATGGGAGAAGAAAAGGTGGGATACTTGGTGTCAAGTTTAAACTGATTTGGGTAAGACTATAGTTTCATAGTCTACCTTAACTTTCAGCCCAAAATGCTTTGCAAATTCAACATAAAATAACTATATCAATGATGTTAGGAGTTTTCTTAAACCAGGCACTGGTGCAATATAATCTATTAGTTTGGTGAAGTAAGTGGAAAAAGCTTTTAAAGGGAAAATGCTTCTTATAAGTATGGCTATCTGTCAACTTTATTGCTTTTTCTTATAACTCTCTCTGAATATAAGAGATCAGTACCTACTGTATGTTTTCTCTCAACTATCTTCCCAAGACTAGCAATCTAATTCAATTCACTGAGGTTGAGTCCACTAGAAATTTTGTTTGTTGTCTTCATGCTTTTATTCTAAATATACATTAAAAATTGCAAAATAGATCTGGAAAATGTTTAATGATGTTGTTTGCTGAATATAAAGAACTATTAAATTAGGCTAAAAGTCAGGCGCTTTCATTATGTCTTCAACATACTGAATATGATATGGTGCTTGCTTGGTATCTGCTGCCAGAGTACTGCTTCTAGACAGGCTAATCTGTACTCCAAGAATGACACCCTGTGGTGAAATATATCAATAGCAGAATGCTCATTTATCATTCTCCTCTTTGTCTTTTTAAAAAATAATAGTTATTGTAAAATGGAATTAATACAATTCGCTTTAATAAAAAATTATTTTATGATAAAGTTCCTTTAACGTTTAAAATGGATTGAATAGGGCTAGTATGAATAAAGAAAACATTTCAATATTTATTGCTCAGTCTATATGCTGTCTATAAGCTATGTCTACATACATCAGTAACACATAGCAATAATTTGTTACACAAGTGGGTAGGGATTTTTCTCTTAAAAATCATTCATAACGGGCCAGGCATGGTGGCTCACACCTGTAATCCCAGCACTTTGGGAGGCCAAGGCAGATGGATCACAAAGTCAGGAGTTTGAGTCCAGACTGACAAATGTGGTGAAAAAATACAAAAAAGTAGCCAGGCATGGTGGTGCATGCCTGTAGTCCCAGCTACTCTGGAGGCTGCGGCAGGAGAATCATTTGAACTTGGGAGGCAGAAGTTGCAGTGAGCTGAGATCACACCACTGAACTCCAGCCTGGGCAACTGAGCAAGAGTCTGTCTCAAAAAAAAAAGTTTCTAACGTTTCATTTTGTTTACAACTTGAGGAGTATGTTCATTTCTGTTGTTTTAACTGGAGCCTCAAGACAACAGTGAATAATCTCTAATAGCCATATTCGTATTCCTGTTTTACAATTACAGAAATGGAAGTTAAGTGAGGGCTAAAAGAATTTTGTAAGTCCAATGCCTGGTAAAATATTTGTAATAAACTCTGCATTGAGGCCTTTGGGATTTAAAACATATTGCTTTTTTCATAGAATTTTGCTATAATAAAATAGACTAGTAATTACAAATTCAAGCCTTGAAGACTGGGTCATTTGAAATATCTTCTCTGTTACAAAACAAAACATTTTGCTGCCAAAGAGATGGGACATTGCCTTCCCGGCATGTTCTACCCCTTCCATCTGTCCATATAAATCTTACCAACCTTCGGGACTGCTCAACACCCACCTTGTACTTTTATTCATTGTAAATGCCTATGACTCTCTAGATCTCTGAGCATTTATTGATACACTACAAGCAGCTTAGCTGGCAGTGAGTTACTGTGGTGTCTAGCAATATCATGTTTTTCTTGAATCCACTTAAATATTTCATATTTAAATTTTTACCTGTTCATCTTCCTAGATGAACACTGAGAATGGACCATATTATCTACTTTTCCTGGTGTATACAGGGCTCAAAGCAACACTCAGTGAATAATAGGTATTTTGTTAATTTCATCTTAAATTAGCCATAAAAGAGGACTGAAATAATTATAACCCAGTTGTTTATACTTGCTCTCACATTTTAATATTTGTATGTTAAATAATTCAAATTGCTTTTTGCATGTTTTAACATTCCAATTGCTTTTTAAATTTTTCTTTTTATTATTATTATTTTTTGTTATTGAAACAGGGTTTTGCTTTATTGCCCCGACTGGAATGCAGTGGCATGATCTCAGCTCACGGTAACCTCCATTTCCTGAGTTCAAGCGATTTCCCTGCCTCTGCTTCCTGAGTAGCTGGGTTACAGGCTCCGGCCACCACCCCTGGCTAATTTTTGTATTTCAGTAGAGATAGGGTTTCACCATGTTGGCCAGGCAGGCCTCGAATTCCTGCCCTTAGCCTCCCAAAGTCCTGTGATTACCCTGCCCTCAGCCTCCCAAGGTGCTATGATTACAGATGTGAGCCACCACACGTCTAGCTCAAATTGCTTTTGATTCTAAGTAATCTACTTATAGCTTGAATATATACTTATCCGTTAATATTATAAGAAAGCAGAGTAAGATTTGTTTAGTCACAAATGGATATAATGTAGTTTAGCCATATTATAAACATATTGCAGACAAATACAGTAATATAACAGTAAAATATATAATTATATAAACACATATTAATACATTAAACTAGAAATAAGAAAATACTTTAAAAATCATTCTTTATTATCCCTGCATTTAATATCTCATGATATTCCTATCACTGCATTCCTTTTACTATTATTATTTTTTTTTTGAATTTTTATTTTAAGTTCCCAGGTACATGTGCAGAATGTGCAGGTTTGTTACATAGGTAAACAGATGCCAAGGAGGTTTGGTGCACAGGTCAACCCATCACCTAGGTATTAAGCCCAGCATTCATTAGCTATTCTTCCTGATGCTCTCCCTCCCGCTACCTCCCCCACCACAGGCCCCAGTGTGTGTTCCTCAGCATGTGTCCATGTCTTCTCATTGTTCAGCTGCCACTTGTAAGTGAGAACATGAGGTCCTTGTTTGTCTGTTCCTGCATTAGTTTGCTGAGGATAATGGCTTCCTTTTAATTTGATATTAAAAACCCACATTTTCTTTCATTCCTTGTGGGCCCTGAGTATTTGGATCGGGTGAAACAACCTCTTGTTTAAGCATGTCTATACAACCTCCTCTGCCTTGCTGTGCCTGATCTACTTCCTTGGAGTAGTCTGGAAGGTAAGGAGGGATGTGGGTGAGGGCTGGGAGGAGCAGAGATCAGATTGGTGAGGCAGTTTTATGCCTCTGATAACTATGAGCATGCTCTGTCTCCCTAATTATCCTGAGTTCCTTGTGCAATCAAAGCTAGAATTTCATCCTTCCTCCTATAAAACAAACATTTTAAATCCACTTCCTGGATTATATCATCCAGATTTGAAAAACCTTGAAAAGTTATTCATGCCCTTGCTTTAAAATTCAACCTATTTCTCTCTAATTACATTTTAAATGCAAACGAAGTGCCTGACCAAAGGGCTTCCATTGCCCGACTGGCTTCATAGTTGAATAAGCATTTAATTTTTACAACTGATATACCTTGTCCAGAGTACAGATACGGGTTTTGAAAAAGAAAATGATAAAACTACCAACAACGTGGCACAAAAGTCATTGTAAAGAAAGAGTCAAAGAAGATAAAAGGAAATGTAAGTTATGTGGTTAACCTAACTCGTGCTCACGTTTTCAACGGGCATTTTGCTGTCCTGTGTTAGTTTACCAAAATGTAATAAAAGATGTAGTAAGATGGTCCATACCAAAACTATAAAAATATGTCATGTTCAGTGATTCACAGAACTCAGGGTTTTAATATGTACATTCAGGTCCTTAGTATTGCTTCAATTTAGGCTAATAACATAACATCCAAAGTAGTTTCACAATTAATCTATAAAGGTTTCCCATATAAGAAGCCTAGTAACAGAATGCATAATTCTCCCACAGTCTTAAATTTGAAACTGAAGGCTGCCAAGACATGAACAAAGAAAGCTGTAAGACTCGGAGTATGCACATAGCAAATTCCTGCGAGGAGGCAGAGCAAAGATAGGATCATTAGGCAGAAGAGACAGTTTGTAAAAACTTGATCATATAAGATGCTGAAAACCACCGGAGCTCAAATAGGCCTGGAATTCCACTTTGAAATGGCTACAGCTTAAATTGTCAACCACTCCCAATTCACATTTATACTTATTTTATGAATCTACGCTGTGGCCCAATCTCTGTGGTGGTGAAAGCTACATACCTGGTTGTAAAATAAGGTATGAAATATGTTTTCTAAGCAAGGGAAAGTGGGCTGCAAGATTTAATTCACTGTAACCTCATCGTCAATAATGTACGATGACATCCAGGCTCAGCTGCCAACTACTGACATTAATAATTGAGACTTGATTGGGGTTAACCACGTTTGCTTAAGGTTTCAGCATTCTCTAATTTCAGCTGTCTCTGTGATTCAGTGCTCTAAATACTTATTAAAAATGACAGACGTGCAAAACATGAATCTAGAAGGACCCATGAGATGGGATCATCCTGTTTAGTTTATCTACATGTGAGATTCTCTTAAATTTAAACTTGAAATTCTTCCTCTTGTTTGTTTCCAATCTATGTCTGTGCTTATGTAAAGGTAATAGGGTTCCTTTTCCCATATTTTTGAAACCATAATATTATCGGTTACAGAATATAACCTAATGGCTTCCTCTGTATTTTCATGCATAGCCCAGATATTATGATATCATTATTACTAAAAAGGCATTATGATATTTTAATATAGTTCTTAAATGGCATCATATGATAAATGTCATAAGTATTCATTAACAAATATGTTTTTACAGTTTGAAATTAATCAACTTGGGCTGGGTTCAGAAAATAGCAAAAATAAAATAAGTGACAAAAGTTATACATTACTTAATGAAAATTACCCCATTACATAAAAAGATAGATTTTTAACATTTATGAAGTTGGTCTTTAAGAATATATTTACATATGTATTAAATTATACATTAAAAATAGAAATGTTTTGATTTTATGACAAAGTAATTTTACTTACAAATAGTCTTATAAAAGAACCATTAAAGACTGTGGTAATTCAAGAATAATTTTTCCAGTTAAAACCAAATTTTTAAAATCAGTAGTAAGTTGACCCATTTCCACAGTTGCCATACCTGTCTTCTAAATACTTTTCAAAAGTCTCAAAATGACAAGAAAAATTTGACTTCAGTACAATCAAGCAAATAAAACAAACTTAGAGACCATAAATATAAATTAGACACATCATCATGAGCATGAAACATTTTTTTAATGTCACAAAAAATGTTTGAATTTTCCAAAGACAATTAAATAACACATTTTCTTTCTTTGAAAATAGCACAGCTTCATTTAAAAACACTTAGAAGAGGATGGTGAGGTGGCTTACCCCTGTATCTCAGCTCTTTCAGAGGTTGAGGCAGGAGGAACACTTGAGCTTAGGAGTTTGAGAAGAGCCTGGCCAACATAGTGAGTCCTCATCTCTACAAAAAGTTTTTTAAAAAATGCTGGTGGCATGTGTGCCTGTAGACTCAGCTATTTGGGAGGCTGAGGTGGGAGAATTACTTGAGCCTGGGAAGCTGAGGCTGCAGTGAGCTGTGATTGCCCCACTGCACTCCATCCTGGGCAACAGAATACAACCCTGTCTCAAACAGACAAACAAAAAAACACATACATGCACACACACACACACACACACACACACAAAACAGGAGAGATAATTATTTTCCTAAGATGCCAAATTCCTTAAATTGATGCCTATTTCTGTTCTCTATTATTAAGCAAGCAGACTTTGTGACATATTTGTTATATAAATGGAGTAAGGAGTCCCCCTTTAATATTGCTTCTTCATAGCAAGCTGGGGCCCATTAGCTCGAAACTTCATAGGTGCCAAATTCAAATTTTTATGTATCCAGTTATTTTAAATGCAGCCCAATAGATACATTGAAGCCATTTAGAGCCCATTGCTTTGTGCACCCCACAAAACTGCTAGCATTATCTGCTGGCCATGGACAAGATGATTAGACCCAATGCTACAAATGATGCCAAGCTGTTGCTGCCTTTTGGAGATCCTGACCCAGAAAGAGATTCCCTATCTTGCTGCCACATATCTGCTGGCCATGGACAAGTTGATTAGCCCCAATGCTATAAATGATGTCAAGCTGTCGCTGCCTTTTGGATATCCTGACCCAGAGATTCCCCATCTTGCTGCCACGTGACATAACTTGCACATAAATCCCCATCGCCCTTGCCCCATCTATCCCAGGAGGACCTTCCTTCTTTTGCTTCTGAATGGTGACCTCTAGACCCTCCCATTCTATAAGAGACTTTCCCCACATGCAAACCTGTAAATGTCTGGCCCAAATAAAGGTCTTTGAGGACTAGGTCCATCTTGTGGTTATATCTTCTTCTTTGATCAGCTGCAAAATCCTTTGATTTCCCTACAGTACTTTTAGATAAGAAAGAGACTAACAAGTAACATCATTAACTATAAATCTCAGTCCCTGTGGGATCTGTTTGAATATACTACAACATATGTATTTCTTCCATAGCCCCTTGATGTTTTCTTTCCTAATCAGTCTTTCCTCCATGGTTTTGAAGAGCAAGACAAACTTTATTTTTCTCTGCATTATTCTTTCCCTTTGACCTTCAATAATATCTCAGGAAATATTGTATACTTCAATAACAGGCAGAGGTAAAATAATTCAGAAGAGTTATTTTGTGTTTCTTACTACAGTAAAGGCATTTCATATAGAATTTCAGTTTTATTCCAAAAGGCAAGTTTAGAGCTTTTCCTATTGTGATAAAAACATAAAATTGACTACCTTAAGCATACATACTATTTTAAGCATACAGTAGCCTTAACCATATGAATACTGTTAACCATATGTATAGCTCTCTGGAACTTTTCCTCTTGCATGACTGAAACGCTATACCCATTGACTAACTCTGCTTTTATACTTCCTCTCTGCCCCTGGCAAAAACCATTTAACTTTCTGCTTCTAAGATTTTGCCTACTTTATATACCACAGTATGACCTCCACTTATATAGTAGAATCATGCAATGAGTCTCTTTGTGACTGGCTTATTTCACTTAGCGTAATATTCTTAAAGTTCAACCATGTTGTAGTATATGGCAATATTTCATTGTATATATATGCCACATTTTCTTCATCCATCCATCAGTGGACATACAGGTTGTTTTTGACTCGTAGCTATTGTGAATCATGCTGCAGTGATCGTGGCCATGCAAATATGTCTTTTAGATCCTGTTTCATTTATTTTAGATATATACCCCTAAGTAGGATTGCTTGATCATATGGTAATTACATTTTAAGTTTTGAGAAAACTTCACCCTGTTTTTCATGAAGGTTGTACCATTTTACCTTCCCATTAATAGTGCACAAAGGTTTTAATTTCTCTACATCTCCATTTGTTTTGTTTTGGATAATAGCAGTTATCCTAAGGGGTGTGAGTTAATATCTCATTGTGGTTTTGATTTCCAATTCCCTAGTGAGTAGTGATGTTGAGTATCTTTCCATGATGCTTGTTGGCCATTTGTATATTTTTAAAGTCATGTCCATTCAAATCTGTTGACCATTTTTAACTGGGTTGTTTTTAAAGTTGTAATTTGATATATATATACTGTATATTAACTCCTTATCAGATATGCAGCTTGCAAATATTTTTCCCAGTTTGTAGGTTGCATTTTTCACTCTGTTTATTTTTTCATTTTCTGGGCAGCAGTTTTTAGGTTCGATGTAGTACCACTTGATTATTTTTGGTTTTTTTGCCTGTGATTCTGATGTTATATTTAAGAAAACATTGCCAAATGCTGTGTCAGGAAGCTTATTTCATCACCCAGGTATTAAGCCTAGTACCAATTTCTTTCCCTGATCCTAACCCTTCTCTCATCTTCTACCCTTCAATAGGACCTAGTCTGTTGTTCCAATCTATCTATCTGTGTGTTCTTATCATTTACCTCCCACTTCTAAGTGTGGTGTTTGGTTTTCTGTTTCTGTGTTAGTTTGCTAAGGGCAATGGCCTCCAGCTCCATCCATGTCTCTGTAAAGGACATACTCTTGATCTTTTATATGTCTGCATAGATTTCATAGTGTATATGTACACATTTTCTTTATCTAGTCTACCGGTAATGGACATTCACAGTGATTGCATGTGTTTGCTATTGCAAATAGTGCTGCAATGGACACATGTGTGTATGTGTCTTTATAATAGAATGATTTACATTCTTTTGGGGTATATACCCAGTAATGGGATTGCTAGATCAAATAGCATTTCCGTCTTTAGGTCTTAGAAGAAGTAACTTACTGTTTTCCACAATGATTGAACTAATTTTCATTCCCACTATCAGTGTAAAAGCATTCCTTTCTCTCCACAATATCACCACCATGTGTTTTTGTTTGTTTGTTTGTTTTTTGATTTTTTAGTAATAGCCATTCTGACTGGTGTTAGATGGTGATATGGTTTGGCTGTGTCTCTGCCCAAATCTCATCTTGAATTTCCACATGTTGTGGGAGGGAGCCAATGGGAGGTAATTGAATCATGGGGGCAAGTCTTTCCCATGCTGTAATTGTAATAGTGAGTAAGTCTCATGAGATCTGATGGTTTTAATAACGGGAATTTCCCTGCACAAGCTCTCTTCTCTTGTCTGCCATCATGTGAGATGGGCCTCCATGATTTCACCTTCCACCGTGATTGTGAGGACTCCTCAGACATGTGGAATTATAAATCCATTACATTTCTTCGTTTTGTAAATTGCCCAGTCTCAGGTATATCTTTATCAGCAGTGTGAAAACAGACTAATACAGCAAATTAGGTACCAGTAAAGTGTGGCATTGCTGAAAAGATACCCAAACATATGCAAGTGAGTATGGAATTGGGGACTAGGCAGAGGCTGCCATAGTTTGGAGGGCTCGGGAGAAGAGAGAAAAATATGGGAAAGTTTGGAACTTTTAGAGACTTGCTGAATGGCTTTATCCAAAATGCTGACAGTGTTATGAGCAATAAGGTGGAGGCTGAGGTGGACTCAGACACAGATGAGATACTCGTTGGGACCTGGAGCACAGGTGACTATTGTTATGTTTTAGCAAAGAGACTGTCAGCATTTTGCCCCTGCCCTAGAGATTTGTGAAACATTGAACTTGAGAGAGATTATTTAGGGTATCTGAAGAAATTTTTAAGCAGCAAAGCATTCAGGATTTAACCTGGCAGTTTCTAAATGTGTACACTCATACGCATGAATAAGAAATTATCTGAAACTGGAACTTATATTTTAAAGGGAAGCAGAGCATAATGGTTTAAGAAATATGTAGCCATGCCACGTGGTAGAAAAGAAAAATGCATTTTCTGGGGAGAAATTAAAGACTGCTGCAGGAATTTGTATAACTAAGAGGAGTCTAATGTTAATAGCCAAGACAATGGGGAAAATGTCTCCAGGGTATTTCGGAGACCCGCATGAAAGACCCTCCCATAACAGGTTCAGAAGTCAAGAAGGGAAAAATGGTTTTGTGGGCCAGGCCCAGTGCTTGAATGCTCTCTGCAGCCTCTGGACATGGGTGCCCTGCATACCAGCTGCTCCAGCCATGGCTAAAAGGGCCAAGGTATAGCTTGGGCTGAGGCTTTACAGGGTACCAGACCCAAGCCTTGGTGGCTTGAATATGGTGTTGGGCCTGTGGGTGTACAGAAGACAAGAAGTGAGGTTTGGGAAACTCTGCCTAGATTTCAGACAGGATATATGGAAATGCCTGGATGTCCAGGCAGGAGGCTGCTACAGCAGTAGAGCCCTCATAGAGAACCTCTACTAGGGCAATTCAGGGGGAAATGTGGGGTTGGTACACCAACAAAGAGTTCTCACTGGGTCAGTGTCTCGTGGAGTTGTGAGAAATTGGGCTCATTTTTTTGTTTCATATGAATTTTAAAACAGTGTTTTCTACTTGTTTGAAGAATGTGATTGGTAGCTTAAGAGGATTAGCATTGAATCTATAAATTGCTTTGGGCTGGATGGCCATTTTAACAATATTGATTCTTTCTATCCATGAGCATAGGATATTTTCCATTTCCTTGTGTCATCTCTGCTTTTTTTTGAGTAGCGGTTTGAGGTTCCCTTTGTAGAAATCTTCCACCTCCCTAGTTAGCTGTATTCCTATTTTATTCTTTCTATGGCAATTGTGAATGGAAGTTTGTTTCTGATTTAGCTCTTGGCTTGACTGTTGTGGGTCTATAGGAATGCTAGTGATTTTTGCACATTGATTTTGTATCCTGAGACTTTGCTAAAGCTGTGTATCAGTTTAAGAAGCTTTTGGCCTGAGATGATGGGGTTTTCTAAATAATAGGATTATGTCACCTGCAAAGAGGGATAGTTTGACTTCCTCTCTTCCTATTTGGATACCCCTTATTTCTTTCTCTTGCCTGACTGGCCTGGCCAGAACTTTTAATACTATGTTGAATAGGAGTGGTGAGAGAGGGCATCCTTGTCTTGTGCTGTTTTTCAAAGATAACGCTTCCATCTTTTGCCCATTCAGTATGATGTTGGCTCTGGGTTTGTCATATATGGCTGTTATTTTGAGATGTGTTCCCCCAACACCTAGTTTACTGAGACTTTTTAACATGAACACTCTTTTGTATTATTCTTTGTTAGTGTGTAGAAATACAAGAGGTTTTTGCATGTGGACTTTGCATCCTGCAACTTTACTACATTTGTCTGTTAGTTCTAACAGGGTGTGTGTGTGTGTGTGTGTGTGTGTGTGTAATCCTTAGGATTTTCTACATATAAGAAAATGCCATTTGCAGACATTAATTTTACTCCTTTCTTTCCAATTTGAATGCCTTTTAATTATTCTGGTCAAATTGCTTTGGCTAGGATTTCTAGTACAAATTTATAATTTTTGTTTTGTTTTTTGAGACAGGTTCTTTCTCTGTCATCTAAGCTAGAGTGCAGTGGTATGATCATTGCTCACTGTAATCTTGAACTCCTAGGCTCAACAAGTCCTCCTGCCTGAGTCTCCCAACAGCTAGGACTGCAGGTGCATGCCACCATACCTAGCTATTTTTTTTTCTTTTTTCTTTTTTATAGAGATGGGGTCTAACTATGTTGTCCAAGCTGCTCTTGAACTCTTGGCCTACAGGGATTCTCCTACTTTGGCCTCCCAAAGAACTGGGATTACAGACATGAGCCACTATGCCTGGCCAAGTTTACAACTTTTAACAGTAGGTAGTGTACTTTTATTACAGAATGATTATTCTGCTGTCACCTTTTGGCAGATGTGAGTGTGCAATTACATCTCCATTTTGAGTGGTTCATACTCAATGACTAATAATAAATTTTGTCTCATTAGTGCTAATGATAATATTACTAAATTACTAGTTTTGTTTTACAGATTACAACTCAGTAGGTAATTTTACTTTACTCAGTGAAATATTTTTTCAAATGGAGGTATTATTGTTGTATGTCTTTCTAGAATTGTCCAAAAATATCTGCTCCATAGCAATTAACAAAGCTTTTGCTTGCATTAGAAATAGAGAATAAAGCATTATAAAATATAAACCTTACTTGTCTTCTGTGACTAGCTAGCTATAAGTTTCACTGTATTTTTATCTCTGATCATTGTTAATAAGCAATCCAGTTTTGAAAAGATCTTTTTCAGTCATATTTCAGTTTAACTAATAAACATGAAATCCTTGAGTGTATCACCACTCTCATGTTCAATGTGCATCTGTCATCCAGTGATTAATCTTCAGATGACTTTTTGAATGCTAAAATTACCTTATTAGAAAGTCCAGCAAAGAGAAATATAATTTTGTTCCTGGAAAAATTTCTACTTTTTCATTATAGTTCATCATGTCTGACTTAAAAGACAATGGGATTTCTTGCAAGTCTGTTCTTTTCCTCTGCATACACCTGTCTCCACTTAAGCAGATTTAAAAGTGCCTATATTGTGCATAATACTACAAAAGCTAAATCAAATTATTCCCATTTATTATTGTCATGTCTCATCATGAACTGCTTTTGCAGTGTTACTACTGCTATTGATTTACTCATTCAAATAAGATTGATTGAACACCAGAGAGCACTAGGCCAAGAACTGGGAAGAAATAAATAAATAAATGTGAATGGCAAAAATCTCATAACCAAGTCATGTAATAGACACCTCATCCTGTGAGTAAAATGCATTATAAAAATATGTATAATAAGATGGCCAAAGACTTCATTTTTCTCCTAGTGTCATTGACTTCACACATCCTGTTTCAACTAGCTAAAATGCTCTTTATCATAATTCATAATAAAACTCATTCTAGCATCCTTTGAAGTTTCTCAGATGAAACCTCTACTAGGCAGATTTTATTCTTCTTTTCAAATTCAGGGTAGAGGTACTTCACCTCCTTGCTGTTACACATCAGATCACTGATCAAATTAATTGTATGATGCTAATCTTCCCTCTAGATTAAATTTTTCAGTGAGGGATTATGAAATTTTCTTATATACACTCAACTAAACCTGTGCATAGGAAGTGCTTAAAGTGGTTTAGTGCCTACATGAAACAATAAGTCCTAGACTGTGAGAGCACACAAAAATAAAAACAGTTATTTCTGCTGTTGTTGAAACTTAAGTAGGGAGCAGTTAGGAAAGCTTCCTAGAAGTGACAACATTTAGAGCTTTTCAATAAGGAAATAGAAAAAAAAAAGAACATGTCCGGGAAAGGAGCAATTCATTACAGAGATAATAAATGTAAAAATTTTATTTTGGAAATTTCTCTGTATTTTTTGATAACCATGTTTATTTCTCCCTAAAGTATTCTGTGTACTTTCAGACATATTACATATTATGGTTTTTAAATCCACTGTATAATGGATTTAAATTATAAATCCACTTAAAATGCTTCATTTCTCTTCTCTGTCACTCATTATATATCATAAATCCACTTAAAATGCTTCATTTCTCTGTCACTCACTATATGTTTTACAGTGATCACAATAAAATGAAAGTAGAAATAAATAACACAATGGGTATCGGAAACTGTAAAAGTTTATGGAAGTTAAAGAACACGCTTCTGAACAATAAAGAGGTCAAAGAAGAAGTAAAAAGTGAGTTAAAAAGTTCCTTGAGACAGACAAAAATGGAAATACAGGATACCAAAGCCTATGGGATACAGCAGAAGCAGTTCTAGAAGGGAGGTTTATAGAAATAAATGCCTGCTTTCTCGTTTTATTTCATTAAGTAGGTCTTCGACCTCTGATATCCTTTCTTCTGCTTGATCAATTCAGCTATTCAAACTTGTGCATATTTCACTAAGTTCTCGTGTTGTATTTTTCAACTCCGTTAGTTCATTTATATTCCTCTCTAT
>CM052650.1:141651200-141745719 GCA_028533165.1 Leontopithecus rosalia | reverse complement strand
CACCATGTTGACCAGGATGGTCTCGATCTCTTGACCTCATGATCCACCCGCCTTGGCCATCCCAAAGTGCTGGGATTACAGGCATCTTTGAACTCTTAAATCTCAACAGTGGTTTGGCACAAAACTAGGTTGCCCTGTAATCCCAGCACTTTGGGAGGCCAAGGCAGGTGGATCATGAGGTCAAGAGATCAAGACCATCCTGGTCAACATGGTGAAACCCCGTCTCTACTCAAAATACAAAAAATTAGCTGGGTGGCGCGCCCCTGTAATCCCAGCTACTCAGGAGGCTGAGGCAGGAGAATTGCCTGAACCCAGGAGGCGGAGGTTGCAGTGAGCCGAGATCGCGCCATTGCACTCCAGCCTGGGTAACAAGAGTGAAACTCCATCTCAAAAAAATAAAAATAAAAACCAACCAAACAAAAAAAAAAACTAGGTTGTATTAGTCTTTTCTCACACTGCTATAAAGAACTACCTGAGGGTGGGTGATTTATGAGGAAAAGAAGTTTAATTGACTCACAGTTCTGTAGGCTGTAAAGGAGGCATGGCTGGGGATGCTTCAGGAAACTTACATCATGGCAGAAGCAATGGGAAGGCAAGCACATCTTCACATGGCTGGCAGGAGAGACAGGGAGAAGGGAAGGGCTACACATTTTCAAACACCAGATCTTATGAGCACTCACTCATAAGACAACACTAAAGGGATGGTGCTAAGCTATTAGAAACCACCTCCATGACTCAATCACCTCCCACTAGACCCCACTTTCAACATAGGGGATTACAATTTTATATGAGATTTGGGCATGGACAAACATACAAACCATAGCAAAGGTGTTCAATAAATATGTGTTGAAGGAATGAATGAACAATGAATGAGAAGCAGAAACTTTGCAAAGTGACAAGCCATAAATGCACAAAATATTGTATAGACAAACAGAATAATATGAAGCACAACTATTTTGTTTTGGTTGCTATTTATTTCCTTTCATTCATTCCTGGCACTGAGATATAACTGAACAAGACAAATTAGACCTTTGACCTCGTAAAGCTACATTTTACTGGAAAGACAAGCAATAAAAAGCAAACAAACATGCAAACAAAAAAATATAAGGAAATAAAGAAGACGTTAGACACTAAGGCATGCGGTGAAGAAAATCAGCCAGGGTAAAATAACAGAAAGCTACCTGGAAATAAGAAAGGCGATGTTGAAAAGAAGAGCAATGAAGATGTGTTTAAAAGGTGACAGTTTTCTAGGTGCCATGGCTCACATGTGTAATCCCAGCACTTTGGGAGGCCAAAACCAGAGCACTGCTTGAGCTCATTAGTTCAAGACCAGTGTGGGCAATATAGTGAGACCCCATATCAATAAAATTTTTATAATTATTCAAGCATAGTGGTAGACACCTGTGGTCCCAGCTACTCTGGAGGTTGAGGCAAGAGGATCACTTGAGCCTGGGAGTGCAAGGTTGCAGTGAGCCATGATCATGCCATAGTACTCTACCCCAAAAGAGAAGGTGACAATTGAGTGGAAGCCAGAGTGATGAGAGGGACCCTTCATGTGAAAATTAGGATGGAGAGTTATCTATGCAGGGAGGAGACAATGTGCAGGGCCGTTGAGTTGGGAACCAGGTCTTGAGGAACTCAGCTTTGGCTAAAAGAGGAGAATTGGAGAAGAATCAAATAAGATGAAAACAGTGTGGATCTAATCTAGGTACAATGGGAGATACTATGAATGAGGTATTTGTGTCCAACCTCTCTCCCCAAATTCGTAAGTTAAATTCTTACACCCAATTTGATAATATATGCAGGTGAGTTCCTGGAAAGTGACTAAATTATGAGGGCAGAGCCCTTATAAATGGGATTAGTGCCCTTATAAAGGGGATCACAGAGAAATGTGGCTCTCCAGCCATGTAAAGACAAGGGTGAAAAAGAAAAACAAAACAGCTGTTTATGAACAAGAAAGTAGGTCCTCACCGAACATCTAATCTTCATGTACCTTGATCTAGGATTTTTCAGCTTCTAGAACTGTGAGAAAGAAATTCCTGTAGTTTATAAGCTACCTGGTTTATGGTATTTTGTTACAACTGTCTGAATGTACTGATAGAAAGGCAGTATAACATAATGTCAGTTATTAATTGGAAGTGATTGATGGTTTCAGATAATGGAGTGGCATGTTCTGATTCAAGCTTGAAAGGTTGTTTTTGCTTCTAATGGAAATACGTATTGTTGAGTGACAACTGTGACAACAAAGAAGGCTCTTGTCACAGTCCAATCAGAGATAGTAGTGATGTAAATGAAAGTGAAGGTTGCAATTGATGTGAAGAATAATGAAGTAATTAATACTATCTTTGGAGATGAAGTTACCAAGGGCTGCTATTGGATTGAATGCTGGGGAAATTGAGGGAACAAGAATCATCAGCTGATTTTCTGGGGATGTTATCACCAAGTAGTAAGATACATAACACAGCAAGAGGATTCGGCATTGCAATTTTGTGGAATCATGCATATTATCTTAGACATATTGGGTTTCAGATATCTGTTCATTATCCACATGTAGGTATAAAA
Source organism: Leontopithecus rosalia (assembly GCA_028533165.1). NCBI lineage: Eukaryota > Metazoa > Chordata > Mammalia > Primates > Cebidae > Leontopithecus > Leontopithecus rosalia. Next base: position 141,743,157 of record CM052650.1, on the reverse strand, counting down.
TCATCGGCTCCATCATTATCATCATAGCTGTGCTATAGCTAGAACCTGAGCAACGCCATCTTATAAAAGACAAAGCTCTTTTCCAAAAATAAGTTGTAACAGCTGCCCCATTCTCCTCACAATGACTGCTAACCTTGACTTCTGTAAATAAAACTGCTTGCTTGCTCTGCAAAATGCCCACTATGTAAAGCTGCTTACCTTTTCTTATCAGTAACTGCCAGAATTGCTGGCCTTTGCTTACCGGTAATGACCAGAATAAGCAGCCCAAGCTAATTTCACCCTGGCCCCTGAACTTGCAGTAAGTAACTAAGATCTGTGGATTCCACCACTGCCCAGACGATGAGTAAACTAATGCTTATCTTGACTTCTGTAAACCACTTGGGTAACAATCGAAGTGACAACAAGTCCCCTAGCCCTTGGAATGTCCAGAGACCCGCACCCTCCTCTCTGCCTGGGAGATGATTTACGGAATCCCATGGCCTTCAGAATGTCTGAATCCCTTCACCCCCACCACTGCCCCACACCCTCACCCCAGAGGTGGTTTATGGGCATTAAAGGGTCTTGTCACCCTCCTTTTGGGGCCACAGGTTGGGGAGACGTGAGTCCTCCGTGGTCTCTGGCAATGAAGACCCTGAAATTTGGCATACTTTTGTCTTGGTGCTAATTTTATACTCGATCCAAATACTTCATAGTGACTAAGATTATGGATCACTTACTGCATATCAGACTGTGTTCTAGATTCCTTATATAGATGAATTATTTTTCCACAGACATCCATTGGGGTAGGTAGGATTCATTACCCCCATAATACAGATGAGAAAACAGACAGAATGTTATATAACTTGCTTAGGGTCACACTGTCAGAATATACTATAGACAGAAAGAAGCAATAATTTTGGAGTTATTAGAATACCCATAGAGTAAATAGGTAAGAGGAGGTGTTCTAAGCCTAAATCCAGGATACCAGATACTTAGAAGTCAGTTAAAGGAGAAACCAGTAAAGGAGAGTTGGATGGAGCTCAAGCAAGGTGAAGGAAACCCAAGCCTGCAAAATCACAGAATCTCAAGGAGTCAGCTGTATGGAACGCTGTTGAGATACTGAGACAGGAGGTCACAAACAGGGACCACTGGGGTTGGCAAGATGGAATTTGTGGGAAATCTTAACAAAGAAAGTTTAAGTGCTAAAAACAAGACCCCAGTTTTAATGAGATGAGAAAACCAAATGGGATATGAGGAGCTGGGACAGTGGCTAGAGAAAACTTTTGAGAAGTTTGATCTTTTAGAAAAGTAGAGGTTTGATGTTTTACAGCAAGGGGGAGTGTGAATTTTCTAGGTCTTCTTTAAGAAATTAATGTATGCTTTTCTTTTCTGTAAGAAATCAGTGCACACTCATGGCTTAAAACTAGAGAAACATGCTCTCATACCCAGGGATGCCAGAAATCTTAAAGTAAGGGATCTGCTGTTTCCCCTCCACAGGCTCTCAAGCTGAATATTTTCTTGCCTCTTTCTTCTGATAACTCCAAACTCTCCTTGGCTTTGATTTAATAACTCCAATATCTGCTTTCATTTCCATAGGGACTCCTCTTCTATGCGTCTCTACAATTAGACAACTATGGTTAATAATACTATATTGAATACTGAAAAAAATATTAGAGGAGGTTTCAGATGCTCTCACCACAAAACTTAAAGGTAACTACATGAGAATGTAATAGGGAAATAAGGATGACTATAGATTTTAGCATGAAGGGTGTGTTAGATTCAACATTGAGGCCTTGCATGCACCACAAAGTGCTCAAAGCCTGAGCTGTAATAAAAACTGGAGGAACTAAAGATATCAGTTGGCTCAAGAAACACCCTTAAGGCTGGGTGCAGTGGCTCAGGCCCGTAATTCCAGCACTTTGGGAGGCCAGGGTGGGCAGATCACCTGAGGTCAGGAGTTTGAGACCAGCCTGATCAACATGGTGAAACCCTGTCTCTACTTAAAATACAAAAAATTAGCCGGGCATGGTGGCCAGCATCTGTAATCCCAGCTACTCAGGAGGCTGAGGCAGGAGAATCACTTAAACCCTGGAGGCTGAAGTGACAGTGAACCGAGAACACACCACTACACTCCAGCCTGGGGAGCGAGACTCTGTCAAAACCAAACAAAACAAACAAAAACACTTAAAGAAAGAAAGAAAAGAAAAGAAACAACCTTAGGGGAGAATCATCAAGATTTAGACACAGAAATGGTGGTTTAAAATTTTTTGTTTAAATCAGAAGCAAAGCATTTAGAAAAAAATAGAGTTTACTCATGAGACTCCAAGTGTTAACAATAGTGGTTTACTATGTAAAACACACACACTCCAGCACATACACGATGGCAAAGGTGCGTTACTGATCTTACAGTTATTCTATGCTTGGTGGGAAAATAGAAATTTTCTCAGATGACTATCTCATTAACATTTTAAAAATCATTGATAAAATTATTATTTGTTGTTAGGGAATCAATAACTTACAAAAATATTTAAAATTTCACTTGTCTTAGGGACTAAAGCCAGAGAAACCTTTATTTTATTTTTTAATTTTTGCTGGAGTGCAGTGGTAACAGTCTCGACTCACTACAACCTCTGCCTCCCAAGCTCAAGGGATTCTCCCACCTCAGCCTCCCCAGTAGCTGGTATTACAGGTGTGTGATACCACTCCCAGCTGATTTTTGCTAGAGATGGGATTTGCCGTATTGTCCAAGCTGGTCTGGAACTTCTGGCCTCAAGTGATCTGCCCGCCTCAGCCTCCCAAAGTGCTGGGGTTACAAGCATGAGCCACTGTGTCTGGTCTGATTGCTTTAACAGCCCAATTACCTAAAAATGAAAGGATGGCATCACTTCCATAGATGTCAAACCAAATCATTTACAGTAAAGGCTGTCATTTCTTCTGGATTTTTTTTTCATTGTCATAGTAGTTAAAATAGAATTTGTTGTCAGCAGTTAAGTATAAGATTTAACAATAACAATTGGCAGCACTGAGCACCTAAACACACATTTGAGAAAAATATACTGATCCAGGCTGAGGAAAGGCCTAGATGGGTTTAATGTATGGCCTTTAGTGGGTTGGTTATACCCCAGATTGCCATTCAATATCATGTCTCCTTTCTTAATCATTTAGGCTGTTTCCTGCTTAGCATTAGGAGATATTTAAATTTGCAACTCATACTCAAACATTCTCACCTTGAGACCTTGGATGACTAGCATAAAGAAGGAAGTCAGGAGAGAAAATCAGCTGGGGTATGATCATGCCCTGCAAAATGAAGGAGAGAGGAAAGATGAAATTTGTTTTGGATCTGTTTATTGAGGTCACAATGTGTCAAGCATGGAGAGAGATGACAGCTGAACTTAGGAAACAGGTTTGGGCTTGACATAGCATACCTGACTGGCATTCAAGTAATGGATAAAAAATAATGTAACGGAAATGAGTCAATTCTCTGTGAAACATCAATAGAGAAAGAAGAGAAGTCCTCAGACTGAACCTTGGAAATTCTCATACCAGAGGTTGAGCAGGTGGCTGGGTACATACTATTGGAAAAAAAAACACAACAAACCAACAATAACAACAAAAACAACAACAACAACAACAACAACAAAATACAGCCTGAGAAGAGTCAATTGTCTAGAAAAAGAAGGAAAATGTATCATAAGTGATTTTTTTCTTTTTACTTTGTTGACAGTATTCACCAATACTATTCCATGGTGAATTTTGAGGAAGCACTTTTACATATATTAAATAATTTGCTATGTTAAAATGTCAAGCTGGCTTTGTTAAAATGACTGGTGGAAATTTACCATACTCTAAAGGATAGGTGATTTGTAAATGTACAATTTTGGATCTGCATTATTTGCTACTATCACATTTTTACACATATACACTACTAGTTTCAGTACTAATTCAGTAGAAATGTGTCTTATTGAGTTATTATTTTATGACAAAATATTGGCATTTTCTTGGTTTCTAAGACAGTCCAGCGTATAATTTAATTTTGAAAGGTATCATACAATTTCCATTAAATCATAAAACCAGATAATGATAAATCTAGATGAATTAGTCTAATCTCACTTGAACATGAATTTTTAATTTTACAGGCAATACATTAATTCATTCTGCATATTAAGCAAATAAACTTAACAAGTAAATGTAAATGCCTCTTTGATCACACCCTTAATCCCGATTACTTCCCACTTCTCTAGAGGTAATCACTGCTATTAGTTTGTTGTACATCCTTCTGGAACTACATCAGGTACATATTTATATATATTGAGGTAAATTTATGTGTTCTAAAAAGGAACAATATCCAAAACCTATTATTGAATGAAGAAACAAATTATACTCGTACATCTATTTTGATATTTTAAATATAAAATAAGCATACATATACAGATCAATACTACATATGTTCTACAAATTTCCATTACTATCTCCTCTTCTTCTTTCCTGTCTGTTTTCTTCTTCTACCTCCTCTTCTTCCTCCTCTTTTTTCTCTTAACTACCTTTATGGTGATAGCATTTATCTATATTTTAGGTTCAGATCTTTCTTCTGCATTCCTGACCCACATTTCTAACCAGATAGCTTAATCTACTGCTCCACATACATCTTAAGGAAAATATAAAAGATGGATTTACTTTCCACATTTACGTTCTCCTCCTTCTCCTTTCCCTATTTTTGGTTAATATGCTATCATCAACATAATTTAAGTTTCTCAGCTTCCCATTCTTCAAATAGTTTACCATCTTAGACCCCTAAATCACTTAGCCTTAATGCCTATCAAATTTATTTTTTTCTCTGTGTTTCTATTGCCACTTGTCTTATTTTAGTTTCTTGAACTTTTCATTTGGACTATTGTAATATCTTTGCTCTTTCCTTTCTACTTCTATTCCAGTGGTTCGCCAACTTTGTTGGGCAGAAGAATTACCTAGGGAAATGTTTATTCTCTCAATTCAAACCTTATCCATACTAGGCCATACAAATCCTGTGAATTTAGATCAGTTTGGTTTTTAATTCTTTGGGGTACTGAAATTAGAATTATAGCTATATGTTTTTAAACACTGCTTCCTTTGGGGTTCTCCAAAAGTTAAATGATTTGTGGGCTAAGATTTCTAGGAATGCTAAGTATCTATACGCAGTCTTCTTCCTTTACAGGTGACTTATTGTTATATGTTGTTTCTGAAATATAAATCTTAAGATTATGACATGGATAATTTTCTAATATTTTAGCTAATCCATGGAAATTTATGATGAGAATTACACCATAGCCAATATTGAAAGAAAGTGATTATTGGTGTAAAAAATTCATGAAAAATTTCAAGATTTATAGTACTCTGTTAGAATTATGATGATATGTGACTATTCTGGAGCTGAGACTTTTTTAGTAGGCATACTTAAGCTAATAAAAGAGATTTATTTCTTTAAAGACCACTTATTTTTAAAATGGTGCTATCCCTGTTGAAAACTCCTACTTAAAACTGTTTCTTCTTTACAAAATGTCTTCAAGGAGTGTTTATTAATTATAAATAAGAGAAATAATCTGATTAGTGATATTAATTGGATGATCTTCTTTGTTCTATTACTTTCTCTAATTTTCTCCTACTCATACCTACATGATTTGGTCACATTTTTCCCCTATACTTTCTTGCAGTTTAATGATACCTGTGGATCTCCAAAAACAAACTGTCTTGGTAATGAGCGTTCTGTAGGTCGACTGAAATTAAGAATTAGGAAGGCAATGCTGAGCTCAGTAGGAACAAATGTAATTGGTATAAGTCCCTGTAAGGGCTGCCTTGCAGTGTGTTGTGAATTGGACATATGTGGCTCCACGGGTAATTAGTAACTTACTAAATTAAATTTGAAAATCTGTGTATGTCTACAGGCATACCACCTCATGTCATCTGAAAATCTGTGTTAATCTAGGATATTCACAGAAATAGAATCTATTTTGTCTCTCTCTCTTTATATGTATACATACATATATGTATATATATAACCTATTTTATCTATCTAAAGTCTATATATATTTATATATTATATATTTTCTATATATAGTAGAAACGTATATATATATATATATAAATACATATATGCATACTTATGGTAATAATAGAGACTTATTTCTTTAAAAAGACCTCATTAATTTATGCCTAGTATTCCATTATTGGCATGCTAAGCATATGGGAGTTATTTATATTCTACTGCTCAAGGTCATTGCCAAGGTCTGACTGCAAAAATTTAAAAAAACTGCAACCTAAGGCATAAACTGTTTAGAAATTGTGTTATCCCTGTTGAGAGTTCTTACTCAAAAATGTTTCTTCATATATATATGAGCGAGAGAGAGAGAGAGAGGGAGAGAGAGAGACTTTAAGAGATTAGTTCTAGAGACTGGAGGGGCTGGGGGGCGGTTGGGATGGCAATCTAAATTCTGTGTGGCAGACTGGAAATTCAGGCAATGTTGCCATCTTGAGGGAGGTTCCTTCTTCTTCAGGAAAGACTCAGTCTCTTTATTGCTCTCCTCTCCCTGTCTCTCCCTACTTTTCAATCTCCTTTTTGCTTTTTTTGTCTTCTCTTCCCTCATTTTCTCTCTCCCTTCCTTCCTCTCTCTCTCCCTTACTCCCCTTTCTCTGCTTAGTCCTTTTCCATCTTCCTTGATTTTTAAAATAAATGTATTCTGAGTGCATTCATTCATTAACAAATGAATCGTATACCTTTATTTCACACTATGGTCCATAAGCTCTAGTTATCAAACCCAAATATGTAATTTTAAGTCACTGGAAAAAAAACACTGTTGAGAGTGATGGCTGAATATTCTCTGATAGCCTGAAATTTTGATTCTTGCTCTTGAATATCCTTGTACTTTTGGAATTACATTTAATACTCACTTACCAAATATTGATCTAGAAGTTAAAACATGACAAGCTTAATATTAAAATATTACAATGTGATTAGCCTACATAAAGTTTTACTCATATATGGTCTTCAAGCTGCCATTTGCAGAAAATTGGAAATACAGGTGACTAAATTATATTGAACATAATTAGACATAATATATTTTTCTCGATGCAAAAGAAAGTGCCTAACATTACACCTGATTTGGAACTAGATATAGTAAATTGCAGTTTAGAGTACGTTACTCTACAAATTAAAATGTATATTTCAGGAATCAAAACAAACAATGGTTTCTTTCTCTTGGAAAATTACACTTTTTGTTGAGTAGTGTAAGATTTTTTAGCTATAAATTGTAAAATTATAAATTAGTTTAAAAATTAAACATTTTCAGATTTATAATTTAGATTTATTCTAAATGAATATCTTCAATAATGTGAATGTCAAAAGCTGAACTTAAAGAATAGAGCATATGTATAAGAAAATTCAGCATCAAAATTGTAATGACATAACATGGCAAATAAAAGATGTACTGCCAAATTAAATAACATGGCATGATTTACATATAATTATTATAATTGAAGAAAGAACAAAAAAGCTCCGTATTACATAAACCAGTTAGTAGGGACTAAGGATTGAAAGTCATCTTGACTTATGTTTTCTGCAGTATCCCAGACCTTTAAAATTGCCTTCTCTTTGGATTGAAACAGTTTCATTGTTGATAGCTATAACTAAGCTATCAGGTAAGGTAACTTGTATTGACAAAAAAAGATTTGTGAAAAAATTTTTATGGCATTCCTAAACATTTTAATTGTGAAAGTTATCAGACCATATATCAAGCAAGTGATGTGCAGCCTATGAGTATATATTAACTACTGGGAGGCTTTCAAAGTTACTCCAAAAATATGTAGAAATTGTGTGTGTCAATATCTGGCCACATTTTTAAGTTACTCCTTAACACTCCATTGTAAAGTCATGTAGTACATGAGTAAGAGGGTTTTTATCTCTTCACCAAATCTAGAACTTTACATCTGACAATGTTGCTATATTTTAATTCTCAAATTCCATAATGGTAAATCAGCATCCCTGCTTGTCAGAAATGTTCAGTGATTTGGATACTGTTCATTCCTATGTTAATAAATGTAGAATGCAATACAATTCAGACATTGTTGGGGAATGGGTAACAAAGGTTGTGTCTCAGACAACATTTATTCTACACATTAGAATTTGATATTTCTGATATAAATCAAAATTTTCAGGTAGAAAAAAACTAATGTATGACTTCCATAAAATTTTAATTGCAAATATAATACAGGAAAATAAATATTTCTACTTGATTACTGAAGTGTGAACACAAACATGGTAAACAATGAAAGTAAATTTTAAAAATGAAACATTTTAACCTAAGGAAATCTACTCATTTATGGGCACAACGCCTTCTATTGTGCACCTTGTAGATAATTGATAGTAAGCATTATTAGGCTGTATGGATTTATTCTTTCTTAGCTATGTAGAAAATTATGGAAAAGAGAGTTTTAGGGAACAAAAGTAAAAAGGCCCAACAAATTTAAACATGAGCACACACACACACACACACACACACACACACAAATATATACACTCTTACTGCTGTTTTAAATAAACCTTCCATGCTTAGGATGCATTTACATAGAATTAGGTCACCAGAGAAAACAAAAAACAATATAAATATCACATATCTTCATTTAAATATGGTAAGGAAGTCCATGTAAATTTTGCACCCTATTGAGGCACAAAGAATAACTAAAAAGTGTTTTTGAAAAAGGAAACATTTTAACGTAAATACATCTACTCATTTATGGGCACAACACTTTCTATTGTACAACTTATAAATAAATAATTGATAGAAAACATTATTAGATTACATGAAATTTACTCTTTCCTGAATATGTAGAAAATTACGGAAAGGGGACTTTTAGGGAAAAAAGAAAAAGACTCTACAAATTTAAACACACACACACACACACACACACACACACACACACACCCCACACTACTATTATAAACACATCCATGCTTAAGATGCATCTATATATAAATGAACTGCCAGGACAAACAGAAAACAAACATAATAAAAAATATATAAAAACAAAATTGAAAACAAACATAACAATAATAGTGTAGACTGGTTTCCGCACGAGAATATGCTAGTCCAGTTTACAGGGCTATGTACGTAATATTATGCATTTTTCTAATAATTATTGAATAACGATGCTAATAATTATTGAATAATTATATTCTAATGACAATTATTTTAAATAACTATTTTCTATAATAACATAAATCAATAACAGTATGTATTATTTTCCTATTTTTGCTGTAACAAACCACCACAGATTTAGTAGCTTAAATTACACAAATTTATAATCGTACAGTGCCAGAGGGCAGAAGTCTGAAATAGGTCTTACTGACTAAAATCAATGAGTGGGCAGAGCAAGTTCCTTCTAGAGGTGGTAGGGGAGACTCTATTTTCTTGCCTTTTCCAGAATCTAGAGGTCACCTGCATTCCTTGCCTGTTTTCAAAGACCATCCTCTCAACCTCTGCTTTCCTTAGCATCTCTCTCTGATTATGGCTCTATTGCCTCCCTCTTACACCTTCCTTGTGATTACATTTGGACCACCTAGATAATCCCATCTCAAAATTCTTGATTTAATCATATCTGCAAAGTCTGTTTTACCATGTCAGGGACTATACTCACAAGTTCCTTATTAATTCATGTATGGGCTTATTTGCTAATATCAGTTCTTTTTAAAAAAGCTGATTCCCTATTCTTATGTTCTTTATTGTGTTTTACTTTGTGGTGGGTCTGGATATATTAGGGGTACCTTTGGAACTACAAAATCAGCTTTCTTGATCTAGGAAAGATTTCTATTATTTTTCTCGGCCCTATCATCTGTCATGTCTATTTCTCTTGTATTCATGTGTTCTTACCACTTTTAAATTTGATTGTGTCTATTTTCCATCTGTATTTCAAATAATATCTGTTCTCAGAGGATTCTTTATCTGTGGGCTGGTTATTTTTCACACGCCTCCACAGGTCTATGTGGAACCATTGTTACTTTATCTTTCACCATTCTCACTTCACCTGCGGAGGTTGAAGAATAGGAAGCATATCCATGGGTTTCTCACCATCTGGCTTCAGGACATCTGAGGCAGGGAGCAGGGTGAGAGGAGGGTGCATATAGCCCAGCTCCCTCTCTCAATGTGCCCCAGGGGCACAGTGTGCAATTTCTTCCCTTCAGATTCAAAAGTTCAGTCCCTTCACTTGTCCCTTCAGGTTTAGCAGGAGTGTGGCTGCTTCTACTTCCCAGGTTGATGCTCTATCTCTTGGGCTTCCCCTGTATTCATACATTTGTACATAGTCCTTTAGAAAATACACTCTCTTTGATTTATTCTGAGTGCCATTTTGCTTTCTGTGAAAACCTTTTCCCATTTTCTCAAGTGTTAATCTTAATTTCTTAGAGTGTTTGGTTTGTTATTCACTGACTCCATTGCAGATTTTATTCATCAATTTTTTTTCTTTGAATACCCTTAGTCTTTTCTAAGTCTTGGAATTTTTCCATATTACGTAATACTTTCAGACTACATTGATTCCTTAATTTGAGAAAATTTAAGTTATTTTCAAAATAATTTTTATCCTTAGGCATTATTCTAATGTCCCGAAAGTAAATTATTCTTTTAAAATAATGCTTCCTTTTACCTATCTGATGATTTTTCTGTTTTCTTGTGCTCACAGTGAGAGTGTATGCTTTCCTCATATTGAATGCTGAAACAGAGTCTGACCAACAGGCCAAATCTCTCAGGCCAAGATGAAGTTTTATTGAAAAAGTTTAAACTTAGCATAAGTGATCTTGACTATTTCATGGTTTCTTGGGGGATTATAAGGAAGATGGAGACAGCCACATTTGTAGTTAACAACTTCTCTTTGCCAAAGGAGATAATTTGAAATGTTTCATGTGAGAGCCAAAGACAGTAATAAGAGTGTCCCCACTTTTCACACTTTTTACCTGGAAATGGCCTTTATTACATCAATGGATTGAAAGTCACTCTTCCCGCTGCATTTTCTCCACTTGGTGCAGATTCTGTCACAGGAACACTTTCCAGAGTGGTTGCCAGAATCTGAGGCTCCCTTTGAATGTTTCAAGGGCCATGCCAGCTTCTAGCATTTATTTTTTGGCCTTAGCATTCTTCTGAACTCAATCAGAGAGTACTTGTTAATTTCAACATTTATGTTTGTTTATTTATGATTAATTCCTGGTGTCACTGAGTTATATTTGTGATACATGGTATAAGTAATTTGTTTTGAAATTTACTCAAGTGTTATTGTTAATGCTGAACAAACAGATGTTTTTCATGACAGAATCAGAACATTCACTTTTTATCTCCCATTTATTCAATCCTTTGCCCGTTTTTTTATATTTTTTCCTCCTTGGATAAATATAGAGTAAGTTCTATGAGTTTTCTGGTCATCTTCAGATACTGAAATTTTCCATGATTTTGGTCCTCCACAAAATATCTGTTCAAGAATTAAAGTGTTGACTGGGCATAGTGGCTTATGCCTGTAATCCCAGCATTTTGGGAGACTGAGGTGGGCAAATCACACCAAGAGTTTGAGACCAGCCTGGCCAACATGGCAAAACTTGTCTTTACTAAAAATACAAGTATCAGCTGGGTATGGTGGTATGCACCTGTAATTCCAGTACTTAGGAGGCTGAGACAGGAGAGTTGCTTGAACCCAGGAGGTGAAGGTTGCACTGAGCCGAGATTGCAGCCACTGCACTCCAGCCTGGTGACAGAGTGAGATTTTGTTTCAAAAAAAGAAAGAAATAAAGTGTGAAGAATCATATATTGGTCAAAACTTCCAAATTTATGTGAAGAAAAATACTCCTTTCAACTATCTATGGAGATATCAAAATATACACATAAGTCCATCATTGCCTTTGACTTGTCCTGAGGCAATATTACACTTGTCACAGTTTATATAATATGTAGAATATGTTAATTCAGGGTTACATGACTTTAACCTCACCATCAACATCAATTATTTGAGCACCTCTAAGTATATTTCCTCAAATGTATTATATAAGATTCAGATACTTGAAATTATTTTCTTTTGCTTATTTGGGCAACTTCTTGAACAAGTCAGACAATTCAAATTGTTTTAAAAATAAATATTTATGCTGAAATTCACTTACATTTGTTTGAAAAATTCCATTAACATTCTTTTGTATGATCAAAGGCAATTTATTATTTCCCTCATGAATCCTGGTCTTTCTTCTTACAACTTGTCACAGTTCATCCCTCTCTTAAATTCCTACTTAACTTTTCTTCTGTGATTTAATTTCTCATGTCTGCATTCAGTTCTTCCATTTTTCTCTGTGCTTTTACACTGTTCTGGAGGAGTTTTTTAAATATAGAAAAGAGAAAAGGATATAGAAGGATACACACACACACACACACACACACACACACACTCACAGACACATTTTTTTTTTTTAATTTTAGTCCCCCTGCCTTTTTTTTTTTTTTTTTTTTTTTTTTTGAGACAGCGTCTCACTCACTCTGCTGCCCTGGCCAGAGTGCAGTGGTATAATCTCAGCTCCCTGCAACTTCGGCTTCCCTGGTTCAAGGGATTCTCCTGCCTCCCCCTCCTGAGTAGCTGGGACTACAGGCACATACCACCATGCCTGGATAATATTTGTATTTTTAGTAGAAATGAGATTTCACCATGTTGGCCATTGACTTAAAAAAAGACATAATTTAAACTAATGTAAATTTACAGTAGCCAAGGTTGCTGCCCCCAGATGATTCACTCTGCTTGACCTCCTGAAGTACTGGGATTACAGGTATGAGCCACCACACCTGGCCAAAATCTCACCTCCTTTTCTAATCCTCTCTATGAATACTGTCTTTTGAGGTTCATTGCTCTTTAATTTTTCTGTTTTCATGAAAAAGACCTGGAAAAAGTCTAGACATAAACATTTCTATAAACAGGAAGATTTGGTGACCTCACAAAAAATGTACACAGCTGCAGGAAGCTTCTCCCAGCTAGAGAATCACTTTTTGCTTTATAAAGTGTGACTCTATTTACTTTACTCAAGACTTCAAGATTGATTTTTAATTCGATTTACCTATTAAAAGCAATGGAATATTTAACCAGCCTCTGACTTCCTGATCTTTTTCCTCCCTTACTTCTGAAGCTTCCCAGGTGTATGCACAGCAGGCTCTGATGTCCTGTTACATAAGTTAATATATTTCACCCTTGCAAATTGTCCTTTATGACTGCTCCTCCATTCAGGTATTACAGAGTTCTTTATTATGCTGTAACCTTGGTTACTGTAAATTTACATTAATTCAAATTATGTCTTTTTTTTCAGACAAGGTGTATGCACCTTGTCTACAGTTTTCAGGGAGGTTGTCATTACACCAGAGAAAACTGGCAACTTTATGTAAAACACATGGTGAGCCCCCATTGTTGGCCAATTAATGACCAGAAAGCAAAGCAATTTAAACAAGGAGGGCAATAGATGTAGTGTCTGAAGGAAAACAAAACAAAGTATAATGGTGAGAATAAAATTATAAGAATTAGAATCCAAAAGTTAGTTTCTCAAAGCTTCAACCAAAAATTGATAATAAAATATTTCCATTCCCCCTGAAAGTAAAAGCCTCTGAAAACTCTGATCTAGAAATCTGAAAGTGGACTGTGGATCATAGGGGAAAAGATGCTGCACCTGAGAGCATCTATAAGGTATCAAAATGTTGACTTTCCCTTCTTCCCTTGCATAGCAATGAATTAGGAGAGATTATTGGTGCAAAGGTAAATTTGAGAGCAGATTTGGAGACAGTGTCTTGGAATCAGAATCTGTTGTAACTGAAAGATTATAGAGGTCATTCAGTCAAAATCTAAAAGAGAAATTTTACAAAAGAGAGAACTTCGATATTCATTATGGATTTATATCAAGAGTATGTTCATCATAGACTATCTCTTACTTCTACATTATTTTTTCTCAATCTTTACTATTTGCTTCTGGTACAAATATAGGGCACACATTCTTTCTGTTCCACAACATTTTTAACCATGCCTATAGAGACAAGACCCTGAAGAGATAAATAATTATTTTTTCAAAATGTATGCCTCCTTGTCAAACTTTTTAAGGTAAAACTTTTCCAAACTGAGGAACATTTGAAAACTTAGAAAATTATCTGATTATTTATTTGCTAAAGCCATAAATCTGGTTTTCCAGACTATTTTATAATAAAATAATTTAAAACCTTTTACTTTTTTCAAATCCAGAAACATTATACCTATAAATTTGGAAAAGACAAAACGTGTATGAAGGAGAGTTAAAAATCCCTCATTCAAAAATTTGATCACTTTCTTATTAGAATAATTTCTAATATACAGATTTGATAATACACCTTGTCATTTTAGCAATATTTGAGAAAATGTTATGCTTTTAAATGTTGGGTTTATTTTGATAACTGTATAACATTGTATCATATAGACATATATATCCTAGTATGTGTGTATATGTATGTGTCTATATTACAGCCACCACTATGTAATTCCAAGAATTTGTTACAAGTAATACAAATATTAATTTTAAACATTTGTACATAAAGACCTTTTCCTAATAAAAAATATGTGGGATAGAAGCATATAATCGTCCAATACGTACTAACATGTTTAAAGGTCACTTCCCTCCATAAATTATTGCCAGTTTTTGTTCTTCCACTTGTATATTAAACTACCTGCCTCACTTCAATTCTGCCAGCAATGAAGATTTTAGGACATCTTATTAGGCAAGATCAGGCCAGAAAGTCATTGATTAATTCATAAAACCAAGTAAAGTGGGAATCATTAAATATATATCTGTGTGTTCTATAGAATTTTTAAAATTCCAAATGTGAATCTGTAAATTACTTTGCCTCCCTTTTGATTTAGAACCAAAGACTTTTCTTGAATTTATCAATTTGCTATTACTTTTCCTGCATAAACAACACTCACCTTGCATCAGTATAATTTTGTTTCCATTTTTTAAGTAAAGCAAGAACCTTATAAAGCAGTCATAGTGTCGAATCCTTCAGACCTTTAAAGAAAATTTTTACTTCCTCTGCTTACATTGTCTTATCCACATCTATTTTGACACAAATATTTTTGGGAGTTGCCCTTACCCTTTTCAAAGCATAAAACTTATTTTTTATGAAATAGCAACTTTCTCCTTTCAATTTTAGTTTTATTGAGTTTATTTGGTTTATTGATTTGGGTATTACTTAGTTAAAATGCAGCAACAAAACATCAAACTGAAAATATTATCACTTTTTTAGGAAAATAAGTGAAAAGACTGATGGAGCAAGGACTACAATGTTCTAGAAACACTTCTACATTTTTCATACGTATTATTTCATTTTTATGTTCCCAATATATTTTTGAAGGGCACATTCTCATTTTACAGACACTTAGTCTTAAATTCTAAGAGTTCAGATAACTTTGTTTGCCAAAATAAAAATCTAGAAAGTATCTGAATTGAGATTAAAATGTAGATATGATTTATTCCAAAGTATAGAAAATGTATCTATGCTTCTAAATTACGCTATTATGCCAACATATTTAAATGCTATCAATCAGTGGATTCCAACTAACTTTATAAACTTTTCTCTAGATGCAACAAACAGCATTTTGAATAAGATGATCTTTTGAATAAATGAAGATCATGGATAATTTTTTTTCCTGTTCAAAAAATGCATTTTATCAATCTTTTGGAAATAATTTCAAAGTTATAAAATGCTGCGAAAATAAAACTGTACTAAGGGCACTGGTATACTCTTTAAACCGATTCACCTGCTGTTTACATTTTACCCCTATCGGCTTTATCATTCTTGTTTCTCTCTATTAATGGATACATATGATATAAACTTTTCCAAACTATTTAAAGGTAACTAATATTAATTATGGCCTTTACCACCAATTACTTTTGTGTGTATAAGAATAGGAATATTCTCTTACATAACCACAGCAGAGTAACCAACATTACAAATTTATATTGATATATTAATACCTTTAATCTACTGTTTATATTCCAGTTTTGTTAGTTGCTGTAGTGATGTTATTTTCATCCTTTTTCTTCCAATGTGAGATCCAGTTCAGGAGCTATGAGATAAATAGTGTTAAATACTGCATTTAATTGTCATGTCTCCTTAGCTCCCTTTAATCTGGAACATTTACATAACCTTTATTTGTCTTTTATGACATTGATAATTTAAAGAATATAGTCTCCCCAGCCTTTTGTTTTTGAATGAAATATTCGTTATTTCATGTTTCCCAATGCTTTCTCATGCTTAGTATTGTGTGCTGCCATTAATTATCTGATCAAGGTGTTGCCTGTTTTTTCCACTGTATAATTACTGTTGCTTTTCTTCCCCACTTCAACTGCAAACAGAAGCAGTCTTGAGGCACAGTATAAGTTGGTAAAAATGTTATTAAAATTTTCATCTTGATTTATTATCCATTGATAATGTTTCCCTGATCCAATCCTATTATAATGAATGTGAAGTGATAATTAACCCAATCATCCTCTCTTCCACATTTACCATTCACCCTTTAGCATTCTGTCATTGGCGAAAGATGTCCTTCTTTACCTATCTATCTATCTATCTATCTACCTACCTACCTATCTATCTATTTATCTGTCAACTATTCATTTATTCATTCAATTTTTTTACAGGCATGGATATGTAACTATAGCTTCAGTGATTTAAAATGTATCATTGTTCTTAATGATTTTGGGTGTTCACATTGTCCCAGATTTGGTTAATAGTAGCAAACTAAATGTTCACTTTGTGTTCTGGTAATATGTGTATTTGAAATCACTTCATATTTTGTGGAATAACAGAATACACTAGGCTCATCTTGTGCATGCCCTGCCCCAGCCATGGCAAGAAACCCTGAGTCTCATTAGTGAAAATGGTATTAAAGATCCAGCTCTGGGCACTAGGTATGCTTAGTGATACTGGGCTGTGTTCACTTCTTAACAGCAGTCAGAGCTAGGAATTGTATTCATATATATATATATATATATATATATATATATATATATATATAAAATATAAAACACTTATAAATATATAAAATCATATTATACATATGTACACAAACACACATACTTGAGAAATCTTACACATACAAATTGTAATAGTAATAATTTCATATCGATACCTCCAATTCGAATCTATTCCCAAACAGTGTTTTCTTTCTTGCCCTCACTCATTCCATATTTGTGTGTCCCTTTAAGAAGTACTTTTGTGAATGAACAGTTTTGATAATCTTTTGAAAAATTTAAAAGCTACGTCACCTTTTTATTAGTGATTATATAAAGGCATATACTACATACATGCATATATGCATGTAAATTGTATTATAAGCAGCAATGAAGCTAATGTAGGAGAGGAAAAGAAAAAAATAAAGCCATACTGCAGCAAAATGATATCTTTATTAGCATCAGTAAAGAAATATATTTTAGGCTGGGCATGGTGGCTCACGCCTGTAATCCCAGCACTTTGGGGGTTTGAGGCAAATGGGTCACCTGAGGTCGGGAGTTCGAGACCAGCCTGACCAACATGGAGATGTCCTGTCTCTACTAAAAACATAAAATTAGGCAGGCATGGTGGAGCATGCCTGTAATCCCAGCTACTTGGGAGGCTGAGGCAGGAGAATCACTTGAACATGGGAGGCAGAAGTTGCAGTGAGCCGAGATTGTGCCATTGCACTCTAGCCTGGGCAAAAAGAGTGAAACTCCGCCTCAGATCTATCTATCTATCTATCTATCTATCTATCTATCTATCTATCTATTTTTCTTTTAATGACATTAACTAACTTGCCGGAGTAAGTATTTTGGTATTCCAAAAATACCATGATGCCTGCCTCCTATGACTGGCCATCAGGTAAAATACAGTCCTGTGACACCTTCGTCCACTCACCAGAATAAAGATCTTCATCTTCCTCTTCATAAAGCATTTCTTGGCCTCTCTGGTTGACAGCTGATGGTTTTGAGACCGAAAAAAAAAACAAAAAAGAATTCTTTTTGTGAGATAAGAAAATTGATTTTAATGGTTTCTGTAAATGGTTGAGAGGGTAGCTGAGGAAAGGAACTGCTACAATGGTAGAGGAAAATAAGTAACAGCCCAGAACTACAGTAGATCTTGTCTAAAAAAATCCAAGTCTTAGCTGATATTAATAAATGGGAAACATTTGATATCAAAAAGTCATATAAAATTTGTTGTGATATGCTTATGTTGTTTAATTTATCATATGGTAATTTAAGAAATTAAAAAATTATAGCCTGAATTGTATATAAATTTATGTTCTTCATACATCATGTATAGCTATTATATGCTAGTTTTCTGGGATAATTAGGGGTCATTAGTGTGAAATAATTTAATTTTTTATTTGAGTCCAGATGACATATTCCTAAGTTTATATACCAAAGAAAAATCCTTAAGTAAAGCCTTTAAGAGAAGGTACAGTAGGATCAGAGACCTACTGACCAGCGCACAACGCTATAAAAAGGCACAAAATCCTTTTCCAGTACTATTAAACAAAAATGATACAAAATTCTCCAGCATAAATTGTTGAAAACAACAACTGAAGGTGTTTGTGGGTTAATGATAAAATGAAACAGATAGGAGCATCACCTTATTTTGTGTGTCTTTGTTGAAGAAGATGAATAGACATTGTCTTAGTTCATTTTATGTTGCTTATTAACAGAACACCTGATAGTAGGTAATTTTTAAAGAAAATGAGTTCATTTCTTATAGTTATAGAGGCTGAGACATTCCAGGTTAGGGTCACATCTGGCAAGAGCCTTTCTTCCTTGTGGGAGATTCTCGGCAGCGTACTGAGACAGCTCAGATCATCACAAAGCAAGGATGCTGAGAGTGCTAGCTCAGGACTCTCTTCCTCTTCTTATTAACCAGTTCCATTCTTATGATAACACATTAATCCATTAACCCATTAATCCATTAATCATGGATTGATTCATGCATGGATTCACCAATAATTAATTCATGAATGGATTCATCCATTCAGGCTCTGCCTCTTCAAGGTCCTATCTCTCAATACTGCCACATTATGGATTAAATTTCTAGGTAAACTTTGGAGGGAACAAATATTCAAACCATAGCAGACATACTTTATAAAGAAGGGGACTATGGCTTTCCGTAGAAAATGATTTCTGAACAAAGATAAACTAGTACATAATGAATGATAGGACAATATTCAATCAAATCTACTTTATAATCCTGACTTATTTGCAAGGAATGAGAATACATCAACTCACTACACCTCATTTCCATTTCTTTTTTGTGTTTCCTAACTCCCATTTTTTTAAGGCCAACTCTAGAGAAAATTGTGCTTTATGATATCCTAATATGAGATAAATATTCCAAAATAAATTGATTAAAATTAATTATTTTAGAATAAGAATGAGGCAATATGTCAGTTTTTCTTCATTACTTATTGAAAGCCTTTATATACCTTTGTGAATACTGCGGCAAGTAAAAAAGAAGTGGCTCCCACCATCAAAGACTAGTGAAGAAGATTAGAAAGTCAATAGATACTGTAATTACAGGGTACTCAGTGTTAGAATATTGACTTACGTGTTCCTAATGGAAGACACTGGGTTGGCAACCAAGCCAGACTTGAGGTATCAAGAAAGTCATCTTAAATGATGGTAGGTCTAAGCAGGAGTTGAGGGAGGTGGAACCACAGGGCTGTGGAGACGTCATAAGCAGGAACCTAAAGGAAAGGAGACAAAAGATGATGGCAGCCAACAAAGAAATAGTGTGGCTTCCGCTAAGACAGAAGTAAGAATCATTCTTTCATTTTAACAGGAGCTAAAACAGAGGAGCCATGTAGGAGCTCTAGGGCATTCTTAGTTGGTGAGATATTTTCACCTTCCATATACACTGAAAAATATAAACTGAACTGATACTGGCTCGATCTAGATTTTAAATTTGTTTATATGTGGGAACAAATATTTTTCTCCATCCTCAAAATTCTTCAAGTGTTGGTTATTCTATATTCCATAAGAGGACTTAAAATAATTGCCCTAGTTATATGACTGCTAATGAAATTTAGTTCATCAAAACATTATCTGCAATTGAGTTTGATGCATGTAGATGTCACTTGTTGCATCAATGTTTCTGTTTTTCCTAATCTGAGATAATAGTTAACCAAAATCAAGGTTCCTAACTGGCAATATGTGACATGTGATGACTGCTTAGTGTATTTCATAGTCCTTAGATTTTGTGCTCTAAGTTTCCTTAATGAGATCCAGAATGACTTCTATTGGTTGACCTATCTTTAAGAGAGTTTGTTAAAATAAAGATTCTTGGGTTCTACTTCATGTTTAATGAATGAAAATGTCTAAAGCTTGAGAACATTTTTCTTCCACTTTTGGATCTTTTGTTTAAATTAACATTTGATTTCTGGCCCTAATAAAATCTATACATAATTTAGTAATTAGCCTGGAAAATGTGTTTGTTGTCTCTCTCCCCCACTGAGAGAATTGTAAGTTTAGACAAGTGCTTTGTGTGATTTCTTCACTTTAATCCAAGTAAATATAATAATGCAGGACATATGTTAGATACTCAAGATATGCTGATTGAATGTATTTCAATGAATATTTTCTTGTAATTCATTGTCTTCTGACTTGTTTTGGTTTGCTGTTTAGTAGGATTCTGTAAACGTTTATCAGAGCCTGTTCCTATTGAGAATGTGAGCAAGTTTGTCTGTGATTTCCTCTAACTAGAATAAAGCAAGAAAATAAAAATGAAGAGAAAAATCCTGTACTAAATGATTTCTGTGCTGAGAAAAGTAAACACTTAAGTGACAGTGGCTTACACTGTTTCAAGGACATAGATTTTGTATAAATCCTCTGATTTAGAGAAGAGACAGTAATAGGCAAGCATAAGAATGCTTACATTTGCTCCGAAATTAAGAAATGAAAAACACTTGATAAAAGCCATGTACTCTGCATTGGGTTTTCCAACAAGGCCTTGGGGATGACTCCCTGAGGCACAAATGCGCAGAATCTTTTTTTTTGTAGACAATTCTGATTATGGTCAACTCTACATCTGAATTAAAAGAACAGCAATGAGGGCACACAGAGTAGATTGAAATGCTGGCCCCAATCCTTCACCCTTCCCTGCATCTATGCTCTGCCATATGATTTTGCAGTTCTTCACACAACTGGTGAAAAGGACATTTTGTTGCTTGACTTGGGCTTATCTACATGATTTGTTTTAGTAAGTGGGATTCTAGCAGGTGCAATAGAAACAGGCATTTCATATGTGCTTGTAGGTTGGCATGTCCTTTTGAACCTCCAACACTGCCATGAAAAGAATGGGCTGCAGCTTGTCCAGTGGCTGAGAGATCAGACATAGGGTGGAGCCACTTGTTCAGTCGGCCATGTGAAGCATCGTGAAACCACCCCAGCCAGCAGTGCTTAAACCCAAGCAGTCCTAGTTAATCTGTAAATTTGTGAGGACTAACACTTAAACTTTGGTTTTTACTGAGACTTCGTAGTTATGAGCAATTGTTAGCTGGTAGCTGAAGTAACATTTTTAAAAACAATAATTTATTGAATCCTTAATATATGCTACATGCTGTTCTGGACACGACATAGTCAACGGTGAATAAAAGTGACCCAAATTTTTTCTCCATTAAGCTTCCATCAGAGCTCAGGAGACAGACAGTAGACAATTTTTAAAAACACAAATCTCATGTCATTTGGATAAATGGAGCAGGGGAAAGGTTTATGTGGCTTGTGACAGATGAGTCTCTGTTCAGTGGAGTTCCTTTGGGGTTTCTTTCACCTGACACATGCTTCCCCTAAATGTCTAGGGGTGTCCTAGATTATTCAAACCTTAGCCCAAATGTTATCTTCT
Organism: Leontopithecus rosalia; assembly: GCA_028533165.1. Taxonomy (NCBI): domain Eukaryota; kingdom Metazoa; phylum Chordata; class Mammalia; order Primates; family Cebidae; genus Leontopithecus; species Leontopithecus rosalia. The sequence goes on along the minus strand of CM052650.1, from coordinate 141,721,267 downwards.
TAATGACTTCCACTCACCTCACCCAAAGCGATCCCTAGCCTCCTTTTCTACACTCATTTTTTTTCTATGCCTCTTGCCACCTTCTAGCATACTGTGATATACATTTATCCAGTTAGTTAGTTAGCTATGTCAGTCTTTCCCACCAGATTATAAAGTCCAAGAGAGCAGAGATTTTCTGTTTTAAGTCACTGATACATCCACATCATCTAGTACAGTCCTACCACATAGCAGTTGATCAATGAATATATTATTGAATGAATTAGTTGCCAATAGTTCAGTTCTCTGGTCTTCATTATTATTTTTTTTGGTTTGGTGATTAAACATTCCCTATATCCTATTTTTGGAGTATAAACTTACAAAGTACAGTTAAGAAAGAGGTTAAAAATAATTTTTAGTAGACCTCTTGTCTTTATATTATTATGTGCATAGCAAAAGTCTTGACTTAGGCAAATGGATATTTTAACAGCTTTGGGTTTGTACATACTATAAGAGGTTTTCACTTATTGAACTTATAAATGCACAAAAACTAACTTATCATATGTATAGATAATACCTTTTATTATAATAATACTCTAAAATAAAATGTTATATTTAGTAATGTATATTTAAAATGGATTAACTCTCTACCTATATCCTATATTCCATTATGAAAGCCTAATAAAAACATCAATAGTTCATTGCATTTGTAAGTAATCCATTTATTATTCCCTGACATTTAAATTATACTTAAGGGGGCTAAGTTTTAAATTAAATATTAAAATGTTAATGTCAAAAAAGGCATGCATTATCCACAAGAACAATCCTCAAATTACTTTGAGAGAATGTTAATTACTGCCAGGATATATAAAACTCAAGTTTAGAAAATGTTTCTGCTGTGTTCAGAAATTTTAGATTTTAAGGGCAGTTAAAAATCTATGCTTTGTTGCTTGAGATTGAATCATTTCTTTTAAAATTCAGATCACATATTTTTATACTGTTATATTATTGATCGAGGTTACCTATTAGTGATAGGCATTTGAGAAAAGAAGAAACATAACTTTCAGTGTTTTATGGTCTGAGGGGTAATTTTATACATCAACCACAGGGTCACTGGGTGGCAAGTTACTTGGTTGAACACTATTCTGGATTTCTATGTGGGGGTGCTTCTGGATGAGATTAGCATTTTAATTGGTAAACTTAGTAAAGCAGATTGCCCTCTGTAATGTGGGTGGGCCTCATCGAATCAATTGAAGAGATGAATAGAACAAAAAGACTGGGTAAGAGATAACTCCTCCTGTCTGACTGATAGAGCTGGGAAATTAATCTTTTCTTGCATTTGGACTCAGATTAAAACATTGGTTCTTCCTTGATCACAAGCCTGTAAGCTTTAGGACTGAAACTCACACTTTTTCAGCTTTCATACTATTAGAAACTATTTAGAGCTCAGAGCTCATATTTCTGCAAACTGGAAACACACATGACGTCTCATAGAGCCTGTTAAACTGCAATGATGACTTTTAAAATCTCTACTTAACTCTGAGGTCTGTATATTAATTATACATAGGGATTTTAGTTGAGTAAGAGTCATCTTCAAGAGTAATTTTCAATTACTCTTGTAGTTATCTAAAAGAGTAATTTTCAATTATTCTATTGACATAATAACAATGTTGGATTATGGTAAGTAATATGTAGGTCAGTTTAATTTTTGAGAAAGGACACATTTTTATTTTAAACTTTTTTGTGTGACAAAGCCAGTAGAAGTTAACATTGAATCTTACAACTAAAGACTACATGCTGAAAAATAACTTTGGGTATTTTTTCTGACCATAAAGATGAATTAATAATAATTGATATTACCAAAATTTTGTAAGCAAAAATCAAAGAAGAATTTACAAGCCCAAGTTATTACTTAAACCTGATCACTGTTTTACTTTTAATTTTATATTTTGGTAGACAAAACTAAGATAGACCTTGAACTACTGAATACCAACATTTTAGTTATCTCATTTCATAATAACACATATGTTGGAAATTATTTTGAAAAGTTTAAGAATATGAAACAGTTGGAAAGTTCTTTAAAGTATCAGATAAATTATATAAAACGTTAGGTATCATGTATAATTGTTCCTAAGTATTTATCATGAAATAAGATATCCTAACAGAAGTTTCCATAGCAACAGCATGAAGAAAAGGATAGAAGTTCTCTGCTTCACTGGTTCTGGGTTCATCATATGAAATCCTATTATTCTTTAGGAAATATAAATATGCCTTAGAAAAACAATTTTCATTTTTAAAAAACTGATAGATTCTTATAAATTAAAAGTGGTTCCTTTGGGTAACACATGTCGTTTCAAAAAGTCTCACTGCACAGTCTGTGAGACTTTTTACATGTCAAACTCCCCCTAACATTTCTCTTTCTCCACAACGTGACTTCTTAACAATTTATACTCATTATGTTATTCATCTTAGTTTGATACAATATCACATGATTATTTTCATAAAAGCTGGACTTTTTTTGACAAAATTCAACATGAGTTTATAAAAGAAAACTCTAAAGAAAATAAAAATGGAGGAATACTTCCTTAAATATATATATATATATATATATATATATATATATATATATATATATATATATATCTTACTTGGTCTTAAAACCAGCATCTCATTTTATTTAACGGGGAAAATGTAGAAATATTTCTACTAAAATTAGGTATAAAGTAAGGATACCCATTGTCTTCACTATTTGGCATTGTAGTATAAGTATGAGGACAATTAAATTAAGGAAACCAATTAGAGACACAAAAATCAGAAAAGAAGGAAAACTCTTGCTATTTGAAGATAATAGGATAGTATATTGAAAAACTCCGGAGAATCAATGCTAAAACTATGTCAAATCCTTAATATGTGGAATGAGAGTATAAAATTAAATACTAAAATCAATAGCCTTTATATACCCAAAGAATAAAAGAGGACATAACAACAGAAGTAATCTCATTTAACTTTGAGACAAAGATTAAATACATAAAGTAAACAAGCAATGCACATAAGCTTAACAAAAAAATCTAGATGATAAAAATATGTTTTAATTCTCAAAATACTCATGAATAGACAAATAGAATAAGTAGATTGACTAGAAAGTCCAGAACTATACTCAGATAAATACGGGAATTTAATATGTGACAAACTGGTATCATGACTCACTCAGGTAAAGATTGACTTATTAATAAATGGCAGTGGGAAAACCAGGTAGCTATTTATAAAAAGTTTAAATAAATTATATCTCAAACTATACACAAGAATAATCTGGAATGAAATCGGTATCAAAATGTAAAAATAATCAACTCATATCTGTACTAGGAGAAAATATTGGTGAATTCATCTTTGATCTCAGTTCTGGAAAAGCGCCTTAGTACCTGTGATTTAAAATCCAAAGGTAATTTTTTAAAAAGATTGTTAAATTTGACAATATAAAACAAAGATTTTTGCATGGCAAAATATCTTTAAAAATAACAACTGACTAACTTATGGAGATGATTTATAACACAGGCAGAGGGCAAATAAATGTCCCTTTAAAGATAAAGAGACAAAGAACTAAAAATCTGATAGAAAATAAGAAAAACATATAAGCATAAAATTCACCAAAAAAAGAAAAAATGTCTTTAGATATATAAAATCTATTGAAGTTTTTTATAATTAATGAAATAAAATAATGCTGAGATAGTTATCACATATCAGGTTTATAAAAATGATATCTGTATGATATAAATTTATGAATAGATTACATATATATATACACATAATTCTTTGATGTGGTTGTAAGAAAACGTGATTTCTCTTATATTACTAATAAAAGTGTAAATTGATAAAATTCATCTGTAGGAAAACTTGGCAATACTTAACGAACTACATATGCACTTACCTTTCAACCCAGAAATTCCTAGGAATGTACAGTAGAGATATACCTCCAATAATAAGAAAATAAATATGTACAAGGTTATTTATTTTCATCACTTTTACAATTTCTAAGTATTAGAAACAATTTAAATACTCATGTATAGAAAAGCAAAGTGAAGTTCACAAAAAATGAAATACTGTGCAACTGCATAGAAGAATCAGAAAGATCGCTGTGAACTAATCGGGAGTCATTCATATGGCATATCGTTAAATAAAAAAAGCAAATTATAAACTAAAGTGTATAGTTGGCTATCTTTCAAATAGGAAAGAATGGGCTATAGGAAAATACACACATAGCTGCCTATTTTTGCAGAATAAATACAGAAAGAATAAAACAGGAATGAACGTGATTATTTAGCTACAGGGGTTCAGTGAGAAATGATTGGAAAGAGAAAAGGAATGGGACCAGGTATGAGAGAGGGTGACAATCTTCTGAGTATATCTGTTTATCTGTATCTGAATCTTAAATATATAGAAATGTTTAATAGGCATGTTACCTACTCAAACGGTAGACAAATGAACTGGTGTCTATATACGGGAAACTTAAATGGATTAGGAGCACAAACAAATGAATTCAACTGAATTGCAAATGAATAATCAAATCACCCTGATGAAGTGTAGAAGAGAGAAGAACTAACCTGGTAACTTAGAAAGCACTGCCTGCTAACTATAAAGCTAAAGACAGAACAGAACTCTCCATAACTGCTCTAATTCAGCGAGTAAATGTGTTTCTTACACAAATGTGATTTACATTTCTTACACAAATGTGTTTCTTACCCAAGTGTGATTTCTTACACAAGTGTGTACTATGTAATGTAGAATTGAAAATACAGGTATATATATTGCATATATTAGAGGTGGGATTCTGACTCCTGGAGGAAAGAAATCAAAAATGAGGAGAGAGGAAAACTAAAACACTGTGGTTATTGATTGGAATCAGAGTTATCAGTATAAACTTGTGGTTTTCATAACTATAGAGATAATATCTCAGTCTGTTTTCTGTTGCTATATTAGAATACTGTAGAGTGGGTCACTTATAAAAGAAAATTTATTTAGTTCCTGGTTCTGGAGGCTGGAGAGTCCAAGAGCATTATGTGACATCTGATGAGGGCCTCCTTGACATCACATGCGAGCAAAAGGGTGTCATCTCATTCCTCTTTTCTTCTTGTTATAAACCCACCAGTCCCATCATGGTTCCCACCCCGATGACTTATCTAATTCTATCTACCTTTTAAAGATCCCACCTCCAAGTGCTATATAAATTTGGGGACTAGGTTTCTAACACAGGACGTTTGGGGGACACATTCACACCATAGCCAATAGATACAGAAATGTAAGTGCCAGTATAGGCCTGGGTTCGCATGTGTACATATATTCCATACTCTGTCAGACAAAAGGGACTAGAAGTAATGATAACCAGTAGCAATGAGTACACCTAAAGCCCAGATCTCAGAATATTTAATAAAAAATGGGGGCTTGTAAAAGGACTCAGAGGCTGTGTGGAAAAAGCTCCAGTGACAAAACTGGGACAATTTGAGCAAAATTGATGATGATTATCTTGGATTTTAAAATATAATAACATAAATATGTAGGAGTTTATTTGGATATAAACAAAAAACTGAATGATTATAAAAATGGAAGATAATAACTGTTTCTACAGAAGAATTCCAATTAATAAAATGTTGAAGGAAAGAGAAAGATAGTCATCACGAGACAAATACCATAATAATTGTGGCACACAATCATGGATAATAAAATTTGTGGTCAACGTTTTGAGGAAAAACAGTATGCTAAACGTAGTCCCAAAGTTATACCTCCAGAAGATGCGTACATTAAAAATGATCATAACTTTATGACTGATAAATCCAGCAGAGACAACTTTAACCAAATGAACAACATCAGCATCACCACTATTGAGAAATATTGACATCCTGACCCTTGCAGTACGATGCTCTGAGAAGCACATGGTATCGTGTTTGTGAAACTCTTGCCAAAAAAGACATAACTTCATTTTCATAATAAAAGACACCAGAAAAATCGAAACTGAGGGACACAGTACTCTCCAAAACGTCAATGTCATAAAACATAAGGAAAGACTACACAACTGTTATGGATTGGAAGAGACAAAGAACAAATAGAAACAAAATGAAACTGTATTTTGCATATGATCCTGGAGGAGGAAAAGTACATTAGGTGGGGCTGAAGAGGGAGGGGGAAATAGGAGAAATCCAAATAATGTCAGGTCTGTACTTTAGTTAATAGTAAGGTAACAGTGTTAATTGTAAAGGTATTGCCAAAAAAAGTATAACTTCATTTTAATAATGAGAAAGCATTGGATAAACTAAAACTGAGGGACATTTTACGAAGTAATTCATTAGTACTCTTCAATTAAATGGCTCATTAGTACTCTTCATTGGAATGACTATTATCAAAAAGACAAAAGACTACAAATGTTCATGAGGATATGGAAATATGTGTCATAATTGGACAATGGTAATGCGAAATGCTTAACTGAGGAGAAGCTGGGTGAGAAGCATATGAGAACTCTCTGTACTATTTTTGCAACTTTTCTACAAAAAAATAGTTAAATATAAAAGTTAAAAAAGAAACACTTCATAAAACCCCCAAACACATTATTAATAAATTATTGAGATTAATTTCTTTCTTTTTTTTTGAGACGGAGTTTCCCTCTTGTTACCCAGGCTGGAGTTTAATGCCACGATCTCGGCTCACCGCAACCTCCGCCTCCTGGGTTCAGGCAATTCTCCTGTCTCAGCCTCCTGAGTAGCTGGGATTACAGGCACGCGCTACCATGCCCAGCTAATTTTTTGTATCTTTAGTAGAGACAGGTTTTCACTATGTTGACCTGGATGGTCTCGATCTTTTGACCTCGTGATCCACCCGCCTCGGCCTCCCAAAGTGGAGATTAATTTCTTTCATAAGGGTAGTTTCCTTACAGCAAGGGAGCTTGTGATATTGCTGTCAGTAGTCTCTTCTTCATAAATCAGATCAGTGTTTTACAGATCAATCAGGCTATACTTTTCCTGAGCTTCCCAGTTACTCCTCACAATCTATATAGAAAATATCTCTCTACAGTTTACATGTAAGTCCCTGCAACTTGCCTAGTAGCTTTGTATACAATTCCCTTAGTATCATCAACATCATAAAACTTGGGGTTATTTTAAACAATTCTTTTCACAAAATAAAAAAGCATTTGTTGGTGGTGGTTGTCTTATGTAAGTCTTTATTGTTGTAATTCAACTCACTTTCCTATATAAGTAAAAAAGACATATTTTGATTTGGGACCATATAAGCATTTCTTTAGGATTTCACTTAATTAAATTACTGGTATCAGTGTTATGAATTCCATTTACGTCTCACTCCTTAAGACATTTGAATAAATTAAAGACTTAAACATAAGACTTGTAATTGTAAAACTTTTAGAAGAAAACATAGGAGAAAAGCTTCTTGACATTGATATGAACAATGATTTTGTGGTATAAGAAATGATTTTTTTGGGTATGACCCCAAAAGCACAGGCCACAGAAGCAAAAAATAGACAAACTGATCATATGAACTAAAAGGCTTCTGCACAGCAAAGGAAAGAATCAATAGAGTGATGAGACAACCTATAGAAGGGAAGAAAATATTTGCAAACCACACACCCGATAAAGGGTTAATACCCAAAATACATAAGGCACTCAACTCAGTTATGAAAAACAAAAAATTCAGTTATAAAGTTGGCAAAGGACCTGTATAAACATTCCTTAAAAGAAGATATGTAAATGGCCAACAGGTAAATGAAAACGCTCAACACTTGTACATGAGGATATGGAGAAAACTGTTGGCAGGAATGTAAATTAGCACATCCATTATGTCAACCAGTATGGGGGTTTCTCAAAAAGTTAAAAAGAGAACTACCATATGATCCAGCAATCCCACTTCTGGGTGTATATTCAAAGGAAAATAAATCTGCATGTCAAAGAGATATCTGTATTCCCATATTCATTGCAACGTTATTCACAATAGCCAACATATGGAAGCAACTCGTGTCCATGGATGAATAAGTGGATGTAGAAAATGTGGTATACAGTTGATTCTTGAACAAGAGTTAAAAAATTCAATCATGTACTCAGTTGAAAATCCACATAGAACTTTTGACTCCCCAGAAACTTAACTACTAATAACCTATTGTTGACCAGAAACCTTACTGATAACATAAATTGCAGATTAACATATATTTTATATGTTTTATATATATTATGTACTGTAGTCTTACAATAAATTAACTAACAGAAAGGAAAATTTTATTAAGAAAATATAAGGAAGATAAAATATATTTACCATCCATTAAGTGAATCATCCTAAAACTCTTTATCCTCATCATCTTCTCATTGACTAGGATGAAGAAGAGGAAAAGGAAGGATGGTATGATCTTATTTATATGTAGAATATTTAAAAAGGTCATAAAAACATAAAAATTCATAAAGCTAATAACAGTCATAAAATTCAAGCAGCAGAGAGCAGAATATTCATTGCATGGGACTGGGAGTGGGGGATGGGATGGGAATATGTAGGCGAAGGGTACAAAGTTTCATTTAGACAGGACAAAAATATTCTTCAGAGCTATTGTACAACATGGTAACTACAGTTAATAATAATGTATTTATACTTGAGAACTACTAAGAAAGTGAACCTTAAACATTCTCATCACCAAAGTGATAACTCTGAGAAGTGATGGATATATTAATTAATTTCATTGTGGTAATCATTTCATTATGTGTGTGTGTGTGTGTGTGTGTGTGTGTGTGTGTATACACATCACATTGTACACTATGGACTATACCATTTATATTTGTCAGTTATGCCTCAATAAAGCTGAGAAAAAAATGAATCCATAAATTAGAGAAAGTACTAAGCAAGCAGGATAATCAAGAGACAGCTGTGCTTTCTGAGGGATGTATAATTTTGTCCACATAAGTGAGTTTAAATTTCTGTTAGTCACATTATGACTTTTTTTAATGACCCAAAGTATGAATCTAGAGCTAAGCTTCAATGGGCCAGCCATGAAGCCAGAACCAATTCTACAGCACTGTCATTTGTAATTTAAAAGGGGAAGAATAGATTTGAGAGGCATTTCAGTGTTTAAAACTAAGTCAAAGAATCTTTTCAGATTTTAGCACTGCAAAGGGTCTTAGAGGTAGGAAGGTGTCATAGGTAGGAAGATACAGGGTTTTCATTAAAATGTATAAGGAATTAAAAACAAAAAAGACACTTCTCACGACTACTGTCATACATGTTGTGTGTTTTACATCACTTTTGAAACTTCTTTGCTTATTGTCTCTTCCACCAGAATGTTAGTGTCAGAATCTTCCAGAGGTATTGAATATGGGCTCAGCCACTGTAATGTGCTCTGCTTTACTACATCAAATAGTCTTTTTCTTTCGATGTCATTTTAATTCCAGAGATGTGGAACAATATGGATGTCTGATCTAGGAAAATGTATGAACCTTTATTCGTCTTAAGTTGGCAAAAGTAGGAGTGAATTATTACTATATAAAGGAGTGTTATCTACTTAATTCTCCCTCAGAATTTACAGATAAATAAACATTACCAAATGATGATAATATTATGACTGTATTATAATAATGGGTCACATTTTGAACTAATTTGTAGTATTTTGATGACTTTTAATTATTCTTTATATTTCAAATGTTGCAATGCAATGAAAAAATAATCTACTATTTATCCTCCTCTCAATAATTGGTTTTCTTTTTCAAGTAATTCCTATAACCACACAATTGCCAAGTTTTCTGTCCTATGGCTTTCACAGTAAGAGCTTTCTTTTATATTTTGCTGTAGAAACCTCTGCCTCTAGCTGCATGAAGAAGCATAACTGCTGCTTCCATTCTTCTGCTCTTTCTTGAATGTCTATACTGCTGATTAATGATTGATTTACTTTAGAAGTGGTATGAAAATACACAAGGACACAAGGAGTTCTTCACCCTAGTTTATTTTGTGCCATTAGAATATAAGGGTAGTTAAGTTAAATAACACTTGCAAGAAAGAAAAGATACTTAGTTCTCAGAACATATTTTTTAAAGTGTTACATAGTTTTAGGTGAATTAATGACTACATTGGGCTTATTATCAGTCAACCAACAATTTACAAAAATCATGAAAGTTAGTGGCTCTCTGTCCTTGGGACTTGCTAAACTGATGTGTTCTCATATGATCCATGGAACCTCTTATTTGGAAGAAAAGGTCTGTTTTCCTGGATCCTGTGCTGATCTATAAACATTATCTGGGACATCACTTCTAAATAACTACCAGATTGAGTGACAAATTCTTGATTCTCATTCTTTGAGAGAATACTTTGCATACTTTTATACTTGGCTCACACTGGCACATGCTAATAAAAATTACACAATAATTTTTACAATATATTCTATGAAGCTATTTTTCTTTTGGTCCTAGATTACTAATTTCCAATACTCCACAATAAGAAATTCTTGGCCACATGAATTCTTGGACATCAGAGAACATAACACTAATAGCTCGGTTCCCAACGTACAGTTATATCTTCAATAATTGTTTATCACATTAGTGGACAAATAACATATCTGCTTTCCAAGTTCAGTGAGTATCACCTCTAATACTTACCTTATTTCCTACAGTGGTAGAAACCGATTCTCCCTGACTAAAGTTTCAGTGTATCACTTATCCTTGCTAAATTATGCTATAGTAACAAATAATCTCAGAGTCTCAGTGGGATTCATAAATATAAGTTTGTCACATCTGTTATACAATGGCTCAATGCTGTCTGTAACTTGACTTCAATATTCTCCAAATAGGACCTAGGCTAAAGAAATAGACACCACCTAGGACAGTTCTCTATGGCACAAAAGAACAGTAAGTGATGAACCACTTGATATTGTATAAAACTTCTCTGAAATAGCACACATTTTTCCTGATATTTCCTGGCCCCAAACTACTCTTTACTCAAGCCCGAATTCTGTAAGTATGGACTCACTAAGAGAGGAGATGCTTTGATAATATTATGATCTATCACAGTTGCTCTCTTGACAAAAATGTTTTACTTTTCCTTCTATACACATAAAATGTACTCACTCCCTTTCCAATGGCATTAACTCAAAAGTCCCAGTTCCAGGATATTGTGTTAATCTCAACATTGTTTCTGAGTGGATCCTCTTTATCTGTAGATCCATGAACTATAAAGAAAAATGATCTGCTTCCCTCCACTCCCACAAAGACAAGGGTTGAACAAACCCAGAAAAGCATAATAAACACTCCTTTTCAGAAAAGGGAAGAGTGAAGGCACAGGGCCATGCCTAACACACAGCACTTCTGTGATCCCACTGGAAAGGTAATAGAGCCTTGCCGTAGGGTGGGTAATGTTTTTTAATTAAGTTCCGTTTGTGCTCCATGAAAGCAGCTCCTAAATCCATAGTTCTCTATGCTCTTCATTTCGCCTTCTGAAGGCTGTTATTCTCCTGTGGAAGGGGGCATCCCAAAGTCCACTTTAAACCTTACACAGCTTGTATTCAGGCAAGTGATTCTTTTGACAGTGATACTGTCTCAAAAACCTAGTTGTGTTCTCAGTGAAACCAGTCATTTCTATGTGCGTCAATAACCACACTCACAATTCTTTGCAAAGTATGACTTAATTACAGGTCTATTAAATTTTTAAGTTATAAGATAGTCCAATGCACTGTTTTTCTAACTGTGTGTGATGATGTTTCTGTTTCAGTGACAATCTCCCTTTAATATGCTGAAATTAAAATATTGAATTATTAAGATTAACACTAATCACACATCTTATATTAACAACCATAGGAAGAGCAAGGAGAGGGGATAAAAGGTAAATAGATAAATAATGAATACATATCAAAGCAAAGAGGGAAGGTATGTATGTTCCTTAGTTTTCATTTCTGCAACTGAGCACAAGTTTATAGTCAGAATTTATAACATCTCTCTTCCACTATTCACTCTTTAGCTTCAGGCAGCATCTTAGCTTGAGAAATGGTCTAAACTTTCTTACTTTGTTAGGTGGCCTAAACTTTCATTCCTCAAGTGCTGCATCAATATTGATCTTGCATTTTTGGCTCTCTGTATTTCACCATTAATTTTTACCACTGAATTTGCAAGTATTATTGTGTCCTGAGAATACCCTGAGCTCCAGACACCAGCCAGAATAGCAACACTTTTTATTGCTTCTTGGCAAAACTATGAACAGAGGTTAACTCCGTGTGATGACATCACGATTGAAATACATTTTGTGTGTGATTTTCCATGACTTTTTTTCCCTTTTGAGGGTATAGAAACCACTTAATTTGAAGAAAAGTATTTAAAAATAATACACTACTACAGAATGAGTCATCAGTTAAAAATGAAGAAAATACAATGTTGCAAATAAAGTAATTTATCAGTCCAGCTCCCCCTTCTAGTCCATACCTCCTGCTAACACTGGGTCTCATATCACCAACTCTGCTCTGTGGAGGATTCATCCTCAGCCCATCTGCATCTCACTCCCCAATCAGCCCCAGGCCCTTCCCAGATTTGCTTGGGCTATGTATCAAATAATATTTTTCTTTTTATATTCCAAAACAATGTTATACTGGATTTTAGAGAAGCACTTTACTATCAATACCAATTTGAACAAGTAGAAAACTAAAAATTTTAAGGAAACTGATATAAATGAATGCATGCAATTTTATTTCATAATAAGGTTCATACATAGTAAGGTATCCACTTTATAAATAAAACAAGAATATCAAAACGACATTGGCATTAATCTAACTGGGTTAATGGTCATCTGTCGTACTGGATCCACATCCTGCATCTAACTTAATAACTGTGACTAAGAGTAGATTTCTTAACATTTGCATTTCACTTTTATCTTCCATGAAAATTGAATAACAATTATACCTATGCCATGGGTTTTTAAAACATGAGTACAAGAGTCTGGATGTGGTGGCACACACCAGTATTTCTAGCAACCCAGGAGGCCGAGGTGGGAGCATCTTTTGAGACTAGGAGTTTGAGACTAGCCTAGGCAACATTGAAAGACTCCATCTCAAAAAACAAACAAACAAACAAAAACAAAGCAAAGAAAAAAAGAGAAAATTTACACACCTAATAAAAGATTTCAGAAAACATGACTGCACAAAGTAAGCACTGTACAAATGTCATCTATTGTTGGTTTGATGATCAAAGTCAGAAACCTGAGTCTTTTGGGGGATGTAAATTGGTTTGCTCAGGGTTTATTAGTATCCTCTTAATCACAATACTGTACTCTCTGGATATGACATCTCAACACGTTCAAAGAGGAGAGCTGTGAAAATTAATGCTAAACTAGTGCATGATGAAATATTTAAGAAGTGAGATAAAGTGTTCTGGAAAACTGATTTCGAATGCACAATGGCTTAAGAGCATGATGCAAAGCTTCCTTTTCTTCCTTCTAATGCTTGATGTTTCTTTCACAGGATGGAACAGAACTGACCAACTAAGATCCATCCTGGCTTACGTGTAGTTGAGCAATAGGTGATATCCCATGTGTCACCGTATCAAGGATTGAAGTGAAGTTTTTTTTAAATTGTACTTTAAGTTCTGGGATACATATGCAGATCTTGCAGGATTGCTGCATAGGTACACACATGCCATGGTGGTGTTTGCTGTCTCCATCCCCCCACCGCCTACATCAGACATGAAATGAAGTTTTATCTTGTAAGCCTGGAGCAAGGTTTAGACATGGACTCGTTAATAGGAAAGTCCTTTGCTGTTTAGATTGTGCAGATGAAAAAGTAGGGGTATGTGAAGGTTAATGATTGGGCCAAGGTTTAGTGTTGACTCAGTTTATTTAGCTATTTAACTTTATCAGAGAGATTACAAAATATTTCTTTCCTGTCATCAATCCATGGTAAAATGATAGCACAGAATGATTATGTTTAAAAATATTTTCTTTTCTCCCTTGAGATGAGCCTTGACTCTTGCAATGCTATTACATAATACATATCCTTAACACTTCTTCAGACTATAATAAATTTAATTTACAAGTCTTTTCCTTTAATTGAAATAGTTCTTCAACTATTCCTCTCCTTTATTCCTCAGTAATCATCCAGCCAATCATCTTTATGACCCCAGCCACACTTCTCACTACCTTGTGGAATTCCAAAGTAACACAGACCAGTCTCCTCAGATCCTTCAGATCTATGGCCAGATGGTTGCCGCTTCTTTTGTTCAAACAATGTCAGACACTTATTTCAAGATCCACTCTACTGTGGCTTTGTAATAGCAATTATTTATTAACATTACTCTTAAGTTAATCCTGAGTTTTAGATGTTGATTGTCATTCAGCTTTGGTGTAGCAATTGTTTCATTTCTATGATTTATTTGTTATTAAGGCCACTTTCTAGGGAAGTATGAAGGATATTTCTCCTTTTCCCTACGTGTCTTCTTTCTTCTCCTCTGAAAGTTTGAAAATGTTTAACAACATTTTCACTTTATTGTCTCTCTTATTTCCCTCTTTCATTATTTGAGACCTTGTCTAGAAGCTATTGATATAAAGGGCTTTGGATGTGATATCATATAAAGAAATGTAAACGAATTAGCAGAAGTAGAAACAGTACTTTATTTTGCTTTAATTTCCCAAGCCAGAAAACTGACCCGTTAGAAACGTACGGCTTGATATGGTAAGAACTATCAATGACACAGTTGTCTTTGCTACCTACAGCCCCTAGAAAGAGAGATTGGATACAAACGTCTAAGAAATCAAGGGTTGGTAGGAAAGAAATTAAATAAACAAGTGCTGAACAAAAAGTAACTGTTACTTAAAGGGTTTTTTAAAAAAAACAGAGTATAAAAGTCTAAAATATATATATCCCAGCCATGTAATAGATAAGAAAAACCCATTTTCTGGGGAGAAATTCAAGACTGAGGCAGGAGTTTGCATAATTAAAGAGGAACCTAATGTTAATAGTCAAGACAATGGGGAAATGTCTCCAGGGCATTTCAGAGACTTTCATGGAAGGTCCTTCCACAACCTGTCCAGAAACTGAGAAGGGAAAAAATGGTTTTGTGGGCCAGGGCCAGTGCTCAGCTGCTCTTTGCAGTCTCTGGACATGGTGCCCTGCATCCCAGCTGCTCCAGCTCCAGCCATGGTTAAAAGTGGCCAACTTATAGCTTGGACTGTGACTTCACAGGGTGCCAGCCCTAAGTCTTGATGGCTTGCATGTGGTATTGAGCCTGCGGATACACAGAAGACAAGAATCAAGGTTTGAAAACCTCTGTCTAGATTTCAGAGGATGTATGAAAATCCCTGGATGTCCAGGCAGAACTCTGCTGCAAGGGCAGAGCCCTAATAGAGAACCTCTACTAGGGCATTTCAGAGGGAAAATGTGAGGCTGGAGCCCCACAAAAAATTCCCACTGGAGCACTGCCTAGGGAAGGTGTGAGAAGAGGTCCACTGTTCTCCAGATCCCAGAATGCAAGAGCCACCAACAGCTTACACCGTGCACCTGGAAAAGCTGCAGGCACTCAATGCCAGCCAATGAAAGCAGCTATGGTGGATGTACCAAGGCCTTGGGAGTCCACCTCTTGCATCACCATGCCCTTGATGTGAGACATGGAGTCAAAGGAGATTGTTTTGGGGCTTTAAGATGTAATTATTGCCCTGTTGGGTTTCAAACTTGAATGGGGCCTGTATCTCTTTTGTTTTGGCCAGTTTATTCCATGTGAAATGGGAATACTTACCCAGTGCCTTATCTTCATTGTATCTTGAAAGTAACTAACTTATTTTTAATTTTACAGGCTCAAAGGCAAAAAGTACTTGTCTTTTTGGACATGGACTTTTGGGTTAATCATAAAATGAGTTAAGACTTTGGGGAGGCATGATTGTGTTTTAAAATGTCACAAGGACATGAGACTGGGAGGGGCCAGGGGCAGAACGATATAGTTTCACTCTGTGTGCTTACCCAAATTTCATATTGAACTGTAGTTTCCAGTGTTGGGGGAATGATCTAGTGGCAGGTAATTGAGTAATGGGGTAAATTTTCCCCATGCTGTTCCCATGGCACTTTCCCCCTCACTCTCTCACTTACCATTCCACTACAGTAAGATGTGCTTGCTTCCTCTTTGCCTTCTCCCATGATTGTAAGTTTTCTGAGGCCACTCAGTCATAATTCCTGTTAAGCCCATGGAACTTTGAGTTAAGTAAACCTATTTTCTTCATAAATTACCCAGTCTCAGTTAACTATCTCATTATAGTAATGTGTGAACAAACTAATGCAAATGGAAAATAAAACCCAGAAATGTTTGTATTAATTAATAGTGTTTCCAATTAGTACATGTAGAAAGCATCATGGAAATAGAAACTTATTTTGTAATATAGCACAGTGATATTTTTTTTCTGGAAAGAAACATCAATAATGCCAAATTTGTGCTGCCAAAGTATAATGAAAAATAGAACATTTCCATAGTAGCGAAGAATCTCACCATAAAATACTTTAATTATAGGAAGAGAAAACTGTAAGTCCATAGTGTAGAACCCTGGCATCTATTACTTTCCTCAAGTTTTCAGTTGACACATACCAGTAGTGAGACATATAAATATCATATGTCCCCTAATATGATACACTCAGAAGAACACATAATCACTTATGATTATATAAAAGTTAAACTTAAACATAAGGAAATATCAGACAATTCCAAATTGAGGAATAGTACACAAAATTACTGGCAAATATTCTTCCAAAGTGTTAAGGTCATGAAAGACAAGAAGGCTAAGATGCTGTAACAGTTTGGAAAATACTAAAGTGGACTGACAACCAGCAACATTGTGCAATCTTGGACTAAATCTTGACCAGAAAAAGGACATCAGTGAGATAAAATGATAAAATTTGAATAAGGTTTATAGATTAGTTAATACCTAATTACTGTTTATTTGCTGAGCCTTGATAACTGTAGTGTGGTTTAAAAGCTATTAACATTTGAGTAATTAGGGCAACAAATTTGTGGATATTATTTTAAATATTTTTTAACCTTTCTGTAAGCTTAAAACTATTTCAAAATGAATTCTTTAAAAAAATAGAATAATGAAGAGACCACATTTATAAGCACACATGATCCTTAGTATTTGAAGGTTTAAAAATAAATTCACAATCCCTAAATAAAACTTTCAGAAAGGGCTCATTCTTATTTTATTACTTGCAAAGTAAATAGATGTGCAGCCAGAAAAGAATGAGCTCTTTTGGTGTGTGTTTAACTAAAGAAGATTATAAAGTGTCTGTGAAGCTATAATGGTCTCAGATGACAGTTGGTGAACCTTCCATGTTTATTTTGAGGTTATTTTGTTTTCTGCATCTAACACCAAATTCGATGTTAAAAATTTTATTTTTATTCCAGAAGAAAAGAAAATATCTATTTTAAATAAATAACAAACCAACATGAAGGCACTAATCTGTTTTTTAATGTCTTTCTAAAATAGAAAATACACCCATGTGAACACACACACATACCCCAAATATCCAGTTGCATGATATTTGAACTGAATTATGAAAGCTGTGCCACTAGGATTTTTCAATAAGACTGACTTAAACTGAAGATGCTAAACTTTCACTCATGAAAACATGATGAATAATTATAACAGCTGTTAATCACGGCCAGAACACAAACATTTAAAAGATAAAAAATCCTACAGTGCAGTTATGACCATAACTAAGTTCTTCATAAGTAATCTGTTTCTGGGAAAACTCTTTGGGCTATTTCTTCAATCTAATCTTGCTTTTAGTTTGCGCAAAGAGATTCAGATTTTATAAGAGTAACTAAAATAATCCTGAAACATTTATCTGGGGTTGCAGATTTAAGATGGTTCTGTTCTTTTGATGCTTCTTTCATCTCTATCCTCTCTGTTGCATCTGAAAAGATGCCAGGCCAATTTCAGATCCTAATGACTTTTACTTCCTTTCACATAGAATACTCACTCTTGAAGTTTACGCAAACATATAAGAAAGTATCTACTCACTGAAGAGACAATGTAGAGAAACCATGAGAATACATAGAGAGGGAGAACAGACCAACTTAGCAAAACCTTTAAATCATGCTCATGAATGTGTCAGACATAAAAATATAGCCTTTTCTGGGTTTTGCAGATTAGCCCAGCTACCAGCTAAATACCACCAAGTGACTGCAGACAACTCTTAGAGCAGAAGAATCAGTCAGCTGAGTCCTACTCAAGTTTTTGACCCACAGATCTTGATTATAAAGGACAATTGCTTTAATCCATTAGTTTTGGGGTTGTGTGTTATGCAGAGATGGATAACCAGGAGACATGGATGTGGGGAATCCCATTTGGTGCGTGTGGCAAGGGCTGCAGCTCTCTATCCCATCCTCACCTCACCCTTAAAATCTGAATATCAAATCTGTGCTGGCTATATGCCCAGTTTAATGATTATAACTCTTTCCAGCCTCCCTGTAAAGTCCGGATCAAGTGACAAAGGTCTGTTCAGAGACATAAATGGAAACAATGTTTACACACTCTGGAAAATGTCTTTTAACTGTTTTCTCCTTCTTTCTTCTCTGGACCAAAATGTGGATGTAGTCATTTGTGCTATGGCCGTCATCTTGGACCCTGAAGAAGAAAAAAGATTTCACACTTGAAAATTTAGAGATTAGTGCTATAAGGATCTTGAAACTGGGCCGGGCGCAGTGGCTCAAGCCTGTAGTCCCAGCACTTTGGGAGGCTGAGGCGGGTGGATCAAGAGATCGAGACCATCCTGGTCAACATGGTGAAACCCCCTCTCTACTAAAAGTACAAAAAAATAGCTGGGCATGGTGGCACGTGCCTGTAATCCCAGCTACTCAGGAGGCTGAGGCAGGAAAATTGCCTGAACCCAGGAGGCGGAGGTTGCGGTGAGCCAAGATTGCGCCATTGCACTCCAGCCTGGGTAACAAGAGCGAAACTCCATCTCAAAAACAAAAACAAACAAAAGAAACTTAGTGAGTTTGAGAAGCTGGCGATCTTATTTTTCATGAGCAAAAAGCACATATTGTATCAGCCACTGACGCTATATATGAGGCCAAGGCTAATGAATTAATGGGTAATTAAACAAGTAGGATAATGGGACAGGGCATAATTTATTCTCAGCAATCTTAACAAGATAGAAAAGGCATACCTCATTTTGTTGTACTTTGCTCTGTGGTCTTTTGCCTGTACCATATTTTTTACAAATTGAGAGGCGGTGGCAACTCTGCATTCAGTAAGTCTATAGGGTACCATTTTCCAACACTATGTACTTACTTTGTGTCGCTATGCCACATATTGGTAATTCTCATAGTGCTTCCAATCTTTTATTTATTTTATATCTATTATTGTGATCTATGATCAGTGAACTTTGATGTTGCTGTTGTGATTGTTTTGGGCACCACGAATCACACCCATATAACAGAGCAAACCCAACTGCTAACTGTTGTGTGTGTTCTGACTACCCCAATACAAGCCATTCCCCCACTACTCTGCCTCTCCTCTAGCCTCCCTATTCCCTGAGACATAAAATACTGTAACTAGGTCAATTAATAACCCTCTCATAGTATCACAGCCTCCAAGTTTTCAAGTTAAAGGATGGGTAGCATGTATCTTACTTTAAATCAAAAGCTAGAAATGATTAAGCTTACTGAGGAAGGCATTTATAAGCAGAAGTAGGCTGAAGTCTAGGCCTCTTGCACTGAACAGTTAGCTAAACTGTGAATGGAGAGGAAAAATTCTTGAAAGAAATTAAAAGTACTATGCCAGTGAACCCAGGGATGATCAGAAAGCAAAACAGCTCTATTGCCAATATGGAAAAAGTTGAGAGGTCTAGATAGAAGAATAAACCAGTCACAACATTCCCTTTACATTCCCTTTATTAGGCAAAAGCCTAATCTACAGCAAGGCCCTAATTCTTAATTCTATGAAGATTATAAGAAGTGAGAAAGCTGCAGAAGAAAAGTTGAAGCTAATAGAGCTTGCCTCATGAGATTTAAGGAAAGAAGCCACCTCCTTAACACAAGATTGCGAAGTAAAGCAACAAGTACTGATGGAGAAGCTGCAGTAAGTTATTCAGAGGATCTACCAAAATAATTGTTAAAGGTGGCTACACTAAAAAACAAAAACAAACCCATATTTTCCACATAGATGAAATGAACTTATATTAAAGCAAGATGTCATCTATGACAATCATGGCTATAGAGTCAATGCCTAGCTTCGAAGCTTCAAAGGACAGGCTGGCTCTTTTCTTAGGAGTGAATATAGCTTGTGATCTTAAGAAGTCAATGATCATTTAACACTTCAAAAATCCCTGGGCACTTAAGCATTATCTTAAATCTACTCTGTCTGTTTCCCATAAATAAATGAACAAAGCCTGGATGACAGCACATATGTTTACAGCATGGTTTACTGAATATTTTAAGCCCACTGTTAAGACCTGTTGCTTGGGAAAGAAAAGATCTTCCTCAAAATATTACTGTTCAGTGATAATGCACCTAGTCATTCAAAAGCTTTGATGGAAATATTTAGAGAGATTTATGTTGCTTTTACGTCTTGTAACACAACATCCATTCTGCAGCTCATGGATCAAGGATTTATTTCAAGTGCTACTAGTTAAAAAATACATTTTAAAAGTCTACAGCTGCCATGGATAGTGATTTCTCTGATGGATCTGGGCAGAATTAATTGAAAACCATCTGGAAAGGAATTCTCATTTTAGATGCCATGAGAACATTCATGATTCATGGGAGGAGGTCAAATTATCGACAATAGCAGGATTTTGGAATAGCACGATTCCAACCTTCATAGATGACTTTGAGGGGTTTAAGACCTCATTAGAGGAAGTCACTGCAGATATGCTGGAAATAGCAAGAGAAGTAGATTCAGAAGCTGATCTTAAGGTGTGACTGAATCACTGCGATCTTTCAATAAAACTTGAATGAATAAAAAGTCTCTTCTTCTGGATAGACAAAGAAAGTCGTTTTCTGAGTTGGAATCTACTCCTGGTGAAGATGTCATGAACACTGTTGAAATGACAACAAAGGACTTAGAATTGTCCATTAACTTACTTATTTGATAAAACTGCAGCAGAACTTGAGATGATTGGCTCTGACTTAAAAGTAAATTATACTGTAGGTACAATGCTATCAAACAGCACTGCATTATACAGAGAAATTTTTTGTGAAAGGAAGTTGATGGACAGCAAACTTCATTGTTGTCCTAAGAAATTGCCAGTCACCCCAAACTTTAACAACCACCATCCTGATCAATGAGCATGCATAAACACTGAGGGAAGACCCTCCAACAGCAAAAAAGGTTGTGATTTAATTCAGGCTTTGATGATTGTTAGCATTTTTGGCAATAAGGTATTCTTCAACTGCTTGCACATTGTGTTTTTCTTCATTGGATGTAATGCTATTGCACACTTAATAGACCATAGTATAGTGTAAACATAACTTTTGTATGCACTGGGAAACAACCAAAAAACTTGTGTGATTTCCTCTATTGTGATAAGTGCTTTATTCTAGTGGTCTGAAACCAAACCCACAATATCTCTGAAGTATGCCTGTATCATTTAGCTGGGCGTTGAGAGCCTAAGTCAATGATCATACAGGGAATCTTTCATTTGTTTAGCTCCACCATTAGCTAAGATCCAGAAATTGTATTAAACATCCTAGTATATATTAGCCAATTCTTAGCTATTTGATTTATTTAATAGTGGTCATATTTAATGTTTTAATTTAATATTTTATTATATAAAATGTAGAAAGTAATACAACAATATTATAGCCACTCACCCCATAGAAATAAAAATTAGAAAACTAAAATATTGTGTATGTCTCCATTACCCCAGGCCACTGCATTTCAGCCTTGGAGACAGAGTGAGAAGCCTCCTTTGAGAAAACCCTACAGGTTCAGAAAAATGCAGAGATGAAGCAGAATATTGTTACTGGGCTCTGTGAAAAGTCTGCCATTCGGAACATAAAATATTAATGCATTTACTAAAATTTAAAATTTTATTGATGCCTGGAGGCACTAGATATGAATGACCACGGAAGAAAAAGGAGAAATTGCCTTGGGGAGGAGAACTACATGGGCCGTATGGTTTCTATTAACTCTTAAAGATACAGTGGAAAGAAGCAAGCTTTCGAGATCCTTCTCACTTGATTTTTAGTTTTGCGTTCTAGAGATTCTCTGAATATTGCAATTGTGTTTTCTTTATACTTTTTCTTTAAATTTGGTGCCGGCTGTAGAACAGATGACATGTAGAGAAGAGAGTTTACTCAATTCTGATTCATAGTTCCCTTAACTACACTAACTCATTCGAGATTGATTAACTCCTCCTTTACAGTAGTTCTAACTTCTTTATGAAGTCAACGAATGTTCTGCTTTTTTAAAAATTGTAGTAATAAAATCTTAGGGTAAAAGAATACACAAGTAGGCTGGGCGCAATGTCTCATGCCTATAATCCTAGCACTTTGGGAGGCTGAAGCAGAGGATGACTTGAGCCCAGGAATTCAAGGTTGCAATGAACTATGAACATCTCATTCATTGCATTCTAGTCTGCACAGTAGAGTGAGAGCCATCTCCAAAAATAAAAATTTATCTAATGAATCTTTCTGTGTATTCATGTAGTCTTTTAAGCTTTTTAATCCTAAGGAGAGATTTGGACTATACCCAGAAATAAAAAAAGGGAAGGCCTTAGCAAAAGCTTTCAAACAAAAAGCCCTGAGAGAGAGCATATAGGGTGTCCCGGAACTAATCATGCACCTGGACGCACACAGGTGGGGCCAAAAACCAGAACACTGACACCACAGGCTGACAAGAATGTGAGGTGACAGGAACCCTCATTCACTGCTGCTGGGAATGCCAGATGTTATAGCCACAACATTTATATATATGTGTGTGTGTGTGTGTGTGTGTATACATATATATATATATATATATATACGTATATATATACACACATAATATATATATATACATACACACACACACACACACACACACACACACACATATATATATATATATATATATATATACTTTATTGCACTTTAGGTTCTGGGGTACATGTTCAGAACATGCGGGATTGTTGCATAGGTACATACATGGCAATGTGGTTTGCTGCATCCATCCCCATGTCACCTATATCTGGCATTTCTCCCCATGTTATTCCTCCCCAACCACCGTACCCCCCACTGTCCCTCCCCTATTCCCCCACTACAAACCACAGTGTGTGATGTTCCCCTCCCTGAGTCCATGTGTTCCCATTATTCAACGCCCACCTATGAGTGAGAACATACAGTGTTGCATTTTCTGTGTCAGTTTGCTGAGAATTATGGTTTCCAGATTGATTCATGTCCCTAAAAAGGACACAAACTCATCGTTTTTGAGGTATGCTGCGTAGTATTCCATGGGGTATAGGTGCCATATTTTCTCTGTCCAGTCTATCATCAATGGACAGTTGGGTTGGTTCCAGGTCTTTACTATTGTAAACAGTGCCACAATGAACATACGTGTGCATGTGTTTTTATAATATAATTATTTATAATCCTTTGGATATACAAACAGTAATGGGATTACTGGATCAAATGGAATTCCTATTTCTAGGTCCTTGAGGAATCACCACACTGTCTTCCACAATGGTTGAACTAACTTACACTCCCACCAGCAGTGTAAAAGTGTTCCTATTTCTCCATATCCTCTCTAGTATCTGCTGTCTCCAGATTTTTTAATGATCGCCATTCTAACTGGCATGAGATGGTATCTCAATGTGGTTTTGACTTGCATTTCTCTAATGACCAGTGATGATGAGCATTTTTTCATATGTTTGTTGGCCTCATATATGGCTTCTTTTGAAAAGTGTCTGTTTATATCCTTCACCCACTTTTGTATAAGTTTGTTTGTTTTTTCTTTTAAATCTGTTTTAGT
The DNA here is from genome assembly GCA_028533165.1 of Leontopithecus rosalia. NCBI lineage: Eukaryota > Metazoa > Chordata > Mammalia > Primates > Cebidae > Leontopithecus > Leontopithecus rosalia. Next base: position 141,697,357 of record CM052650.1, on the reverse strand, counting down.
TCTTTGTCAATTCTGGATATTAACCCTTTGTCAGATGGGTAGATTGCAAATTTTTTTTTCATTCTGTTGGTTGCTTGTTCACTCTAATGATTTTTTCTTTTGTGTACAGAAGCTGTGGAGTTTAATTAGATCCCATTTGTCTATTTTGGCTTTTGTTGCCAATGCTTTTGGTGTTTTAGTCATGAAGTTTTGCCTATGCCTATGTCCCAAAAAGTTTTGCCTAGGTTTTCTTCTAGGGTTTTTATGGTGTTAGGTCTTATGTTTAAGTCTTCAATCCATCTGGAGTTAATTTTAGTATAAGGTGTCAGGAAGGGGTCCAGTTTCTGCTTTCTGCACATGGCTAGCCAGTTTCCCCAACACCATTTATTAAACAGAGAATCCTTTCCCCATGGCTTGTTTTGTCAGGTTTGTCAAAGATCAGGTGGTTGTAGATGTGTGGCATTGCCTCTGAGGTCTCGGTTCTGTTCCATTGGTCTATGTCTCTGTTTTGGTACCAGTAACATGCCGTTTTGATTACTGTAGGCTTGTATTATAGTTTGAAGGCTGGTAGCATGATGCCTCCAGCTTTGTTCTTTTTGCTGAAAATTGCCTTGGCTATTCATGCTCCCTCTTGGTTTAAGGTTGTTTTTTTCCAGTTCTGTGAAGATGGTCAGAGGTAACTTGATGGGGATAGGGTTGAATCTATAAATTACTTTGAGCAGTATGGCCATTTTCACAATATTTATTCTGTCTAACCATGAGCATTGAATGTTTTTCCATCTGTTTGTGTCCTCTTACTTCCCTGAGCAGTGGTTTGTAGTTCTCCTTGAAAAGGTTTTTAACATCCTTTGTTAATTGTATTTTTATTTTCCTTGTAGCAATTGTGAATGGGAGTTTTCTCTTGATTTGGCTCTCTGTTTGTCTGTTACTGGTGTATAGGAATGCTTGTGATTTCTGCACATTGATTTTGTATCCTGAGAATTTGCTGAAGTTGCTTATTGGCTAAGGAGATTTTGGGCTGGGATGATGGAGTCTTCTAAATATACAATCATGTTATCTGCAAATAGTGACAAATTGACTTCCCCCTTTCCTAACTGAATACACTTTATTTCTTTCTCTTGCCTTGTTACTCTGGCTAGAACTTCTAACACTATATTGAATAGGAGTGGTGAGAGAGGACGTCCTTGTGTAGTGCCATATTTCAAAGGGAATGCTTCCAGTTTTTGCCCATTCAGTATGATATTGGCTGTGGGTTTATCATAGATAGGTTTTATTATTTTGAGAAATGTTCCATCAATACCTGGCATAAAAGGTTGTTGAATTTTCTCGAAGAACTTCTCTGCATCTATTGAGATAATCATATGGTTTTAGTCTTTGGTTCTGTTTATGTGGTGAATTATGTTTACAGATTTGCGTATGTTGAACCAGACTTGCATCCCCGGGGTGAAACCTACTTGATCGTGATGGATGAGCTTTTTGATGTGCTGTTGCAATCTGTTTGCCAGTATTTTATTGAAAATGTTTGCATCTATGTTAATCATGGATATTTGCCTGAAGTTTTCTTTTCTTGTTGAGTCTCTGTCGGATTTTGGTATCAGATGTTGTTGGTCTGATAAAATGATTTGGGAAGGATTCCCTCTTTGGGGTTGTTTGGAATAGTTTTAGAAGGAGTGGTACCAGCTCCTCTTTGTATGTCTTGTAGAATTTGGCTATAAACCCATCTCGACCTGGGCTTTTTTTTTTTTTTGGTTGGTAGGCTATTAATTCCTGCCTCAACTTCAGACCTTGTTATTGGTCTATGCAGGGTTTTGATTTCTTCCTGGCTTAGGCTTGGGAGGGTGCAAGTGTCCAGGAATTTATCCATTTCTTCCAGGTTTACTGGTTTATGTGCATAGAGTTGTTTGTAGTAACCTCTGATGGTAGTTTGTATTTCTGTGGAATCAGTGGTGATATCCCCTTTATTGTTTTGTATTGCATCTATTTGATTATTCTCTCTTTTACATTTTATTAATCTGGCTAGAGGTCTGTCTATTTTGTTGATCTTCTCAAAAAACCAGCTCCTGGATTTGTTGATTTTTTGAAGGGTTTTTGTTTCTCTATTTCCTTCAGTTCTGCTCTGATCTTAGTTATTGCTTGTCTTCTGCTAGCTTTTGAGGTGTTTGATCTTGCTCCTCTAGCTCTTTCAATTTTGATGATAGGGCGTTGATTATAGATCTTTCCTTGCTTCTCATGTGGGCATTTATTGCTATAAACATTCCTCTAGACACTGCTTTAAATGTTTCCCAGAGATTCTGGTATGTTGAGTCTTCATTCTCGTAGGTTTCAAAGAACATCCTTACTTCTGCCTTCATTTCATTGTTTATCCAGTCAACATTCAATAGTCAGTCAGTTTCCACGAGGTTGTGTGGTTCTGAGTTAGTTTCTTAATCCTGAGTTCTAATTTGATTACACAGTGTTCTGAGAGATTGTTTGTTATGATTTCTGTTCTTTTGCATTTGCTGAGGAGTGATTTACTTCCAATTATGTGGTCAATTTTAGAGTAGGTGTGATGTGGTGCTGAGAAGAATGCATAGTCTGTGGATTTGGGATGGAGAGGTCTATAAATGTCTATTAGGTTTGCTTGGTCTGGGTCTGAGTTCAAGTCCTAGATATCCTTGTTAATTTTCTGTCTCGTTGATCAGTCTAATAGTGACAGTGGAGTGTTAAAGTCTCCCACTATTATTGTGTGGGAGTCTAAGTCTCTTTGTAGGTCATTAAGAACTTGCTTTATGTATCTGGATGCTTCCAATATTGGGTGCATATATATTTAGGATCATTAGCTCTTCTTGTTGTATAGATCCTTTTATCATTATGTAATGCCCTTCTCTGTCTCTTTTGATCTTTGTTGGTTTAAAGTCTATTTTATCAGAGACTAGGGTTGCAACTTTTGCTTTTTTATGTTCTCCATTTGCTTGGTAAATCTTCCTCCACCTCTGCATTTTGAGCCTACGTATGCCCTTGCATGTGAGATGGGATTCCTGGATACAGCACCCCAGTGGTTTTTGTCTTTTTATCCAATTTGCCAGTCTGTGTCTTTTGATTGGGGCATTTAGCCAATTTACATTTAAGGTTAATATGGTTATGTGTGAATTTGATCCTGCCATTTTGATGCTAGCTGGTTGTTTCGCCCATCAGTTGACACAGTTTCTTCATTGTGTCAATGCTTTTTACTGTGTGGTACATTTTTGGAGTGGCGGGTACTGGTTGTTCCTTTCTAGGTTTAGTGCATCTTTCAGGAGCTCTTCTAAGGCAGGCCTGGTGGTGATGAAATCTCTGAGCAATTGCTTGTTGATAAAGAATTTTATTTCTCCTTCTCTTATAAAGCTTAGTTTGTCTGGATATGATATTCTAGGCTGACAGTTATTTTCTATAAGGATGTTGAATTTTGGCCTCCACTCTCTACTGGCTTGTAGGGTTTCTGCTGAGAGATCCACTGTGAGTCTGATGGGCTTCCCTTTGCGGGTGACCTGACCTTTCTCTCTGGCTGCCTTAGCATTTTTTCCTTCAATTCAACCCTGCTGAATCTGACAATTATGTGCCTTGGGGTTGCTCTTCTTGATGAATATCTTTGTGGTGTTCTATGTATTTCTTGAACTTCAGTATTGGCCTGCCTTGCTGCATTGGGGAAGTTCTCCTGGATAATATCCTGAAGAGTGTTTTCCAGCTTGGATTCATTCTCTTCATCACATTCAAGTACACCTATCAAATGTATATTGGGTTTTTTCACATAATCCCCTATTTCTTGGAGGCTTTGTTCATTTCTTTTCAGTCTTTTTTCTCTAATCTTGTCTTCTCATTTTATTTCATTGAGCTGATCTTCAATCTCTGATATTGTTTCTTATGCTTGTTGATTTGGCTATGAAACTTGTGTATGCTTCACGAAGTTCTTGTATTGTATTTTTCAGCTCCATTAAGTTATTTATATTCTTCTCTAAGCTGTTTATTCACATTAGCATTTCATCAAACCTTTTTTCAAGGTTCTTAGTTTCTTTGCCTTGGGCTAGAACATGTTCTTTTAGCTCATAGAAGTTTGTTATTTCCCACCTTCTGAAGCCTGTTTCTGGCAATCAAATTCATTCTACATCCAGTTTTGTTCCCTTGCTGGTGAGGAGATGTGATCCCTTGGAGGAGAGACATTCTTGTTCTGGGTGTTTTCATCCTTTTTGCGCTGGTTTCTTCCCATCTTTGTGGATTTATCTACCTGTGGTCTTTGTAGTTGGTGAATTTCAGATGAGGTCTCTGAATGGACATATTTTTTGTTGATGATGAAGTTATTTATTTCTGTTTTTTAGTTTTCCTTCTAACAGTCAGGCCCCTCTGTTGTAGGACTACTGGAGGTCTACTCCAGACCTTGCTTGCCTGGGGATCACCTGCAGCAGCTGCAGAAGAGTAAGGGTTGCTACCGGTTTCTTCTACTGTTATCTTCATCCCAGAAGGATACCCACCAGATGTCAGCCTGAGCTCTCCTTTATGAGTTGACTCTTTGGATATTCAGGGGTCAGGGAGCTGCTTGAGGAGACAGTCTATCCCTTTTAGGAGCTCAAGCGCTGACTTGTGAGCCTGATTTTCTGATCAGAGCTGCTGGGCAGGTACGTTAATGTCTGCTGCAGAGGAACACATAACCATCTTTTTTCCCAGGTGCTCTGTCCTGGGAAGGTGGGGCTTTCTTTATAAGTTCCTGATGTGCTGCTGCCTTTTTTCAGAGCTGTCCTGCCCTGCAAAGACAGTAGCCTAATTACAGTCTGCTAGAAGTGGGCTCTACCCAGCTGCTGTGTGAACTTCTTTGCAGTTTTGTTTATAGAGGTATAACTGTTAGGTATATAGTTAGAACTGTCTCAGTAATGGTGGACTGCCTCTGTAGTGGTGGACTGCCTCAGTAATGGCAGATTGCCTTGGTAATAGTAGACTGCCTCAGTAGTGGCAGACTGCCTCCATAGTGGCAGACTGCCTTGGTAATGGCAGCTGCCCATCCCCTAACAGTGCTAGACTGTCCCAGGTCCAGCTGTGCTTGCTGTAAAACTCTTAATCCAGAGTGTTTCAGATTGCTGGTCTTTGTGAGGGTGTGACCTGCTGAGCCAGATCACCTGGCTCCCTCTTTCCTCTTTTTTTCAGTTGAATGAGCAGCTTTGTATCCCAGGCATTCCAGGTGCCAGTTGGAACAGCCACCCAAATTTGTGTGAGTTTTTGTGCAGAGACCTGCTGTGCCAGCTAAAACAGCCATGCTGGAAACTCGTGATGCTTTTCAGCCTGGGAATCACCTGGTCTGTGGGCAGTAATAACTCATTTGGAAATGTGGTGTTCAGTCATCCTCTGCATTGTTCTTGATGGGAACTGCACTCCAGAGCTGTTTCTATTCATCCATCTTGGATCTGCCCAAGATAATTTTTTAATTTTAATACTTTTAACTTATTGAGGCTTATCTTATGTCCTGACATACGATTTAACATGGAGAATGATCTATGTGTGCTTAAGACAAACATGTATTTCACTGTTGTTGGATGGAATGTTATATAGATATCTGTTAGTTCTAGTTGGTATATAGTTTTATTGAAGTCTTCTATTAATTGTTTTCTAACTAATACAATTCTTTTCTAATGGTGTGATATAGTATTCTACATGTATTAATATGGAATTGTATACTTTTGTTTATTTTTGCTTTGTTCATTCAATTTTGTTCATTTTTGCTTTGCATTTGGCATTTTGCTTACGGTAATTATGTATTGGGTGCACGTAGTTTTATAACTATTACATCTTCTTAATGAATTGACCATTTCATCATTATAAAGTATCCACCTTTGTCTTAATTATAACTTTTTATCATAATGGTTATTTATTGGCATTGGGATAGTCATTGCAGACTTTTGATAAATACTTGCATTTTCAATTATTTTTTTATTTAACTGTTAACTTAGTTGTCCATGAGTCTAGAGACTGTATCTTGTAGGCGTCTAGTTGATTCAAGCTGTTGGTAGTTTTTACCATCTGTTTTTCATATGTCTTGTGTCTTTTATTTCTATTACTTAATCATAGCCTTCCTTTGTGTTAAAGAATAACTTTCTAGTGTACTTACTGTCTAATTCCATTGTTATTTCTTTTAAAAATTTCAAACATTTTTTAGTGGTTATCCTTGAGATTATAATTAAAATCTTAATGTAATACTTAATTTTAATTTTATATAAAAGTTTTGCTCATGTGTATTTCCATTTCCTATCCCTTCTTTCTGCCATTATTTTCATTTAAATAACTTGTTTATACTCTAGTAGCCAGTCAAATAGATTCATAATAATTGCTTTATGCCATTGTTTTTCAAATCAGATAGGAAGAGAAAAAAGTGAATAAAAATACATTTACAATATGTTTCATATTGCCTATGTATTTAACTTGACCAATATTCTTTACTTCTTGTTATGGATTTAAGTTGCCATCTAGCATTCTTTCCTCTTTACCTAATGGACTCCGTTAAGTTGTTTTTTGTTTGTTTATTTTTGATATTGCAGGTCTGATAACTGTGAAGTATCTCAGTTTTTGTTTATTGTGGAATAGCTTTACTTCGTTTTCAGCTTTGAAGGATAGTTTTCCTGGATGTAAAATTTTTGGTTGGCAGAACTTTTCTTCCAGCACTTCAAATACATTGTCCTCCTGCCTTTTGGCCTCAGTGATTTTTGACAAGAAGTTAGATATTAATCTTATTGAGGTTTATCTGTGTGTCTGTTGAATTGTTTTTCTCTTGCTGCTCTCAATATTGACAATATTACTCCTCCCAGCCTTCTGACGATTTGACTATGATGTGTTGGTGTGACTGTCATTGAGTTTATCCTAATTAAAATTGTTGAATTTTCTAGATGTGTAGAATAATATTTGCCAGCACATTTTGAAAGTTTTGATTATAATCTCTTCAAATAGTCTTTCTACTTCTTTCCACTTCTTTCCTTTCTCCTTTCAAGATTTCATCAGATGTATGTCGGTATATTTGATGTGTGTCACACACATCTGAGGCTATGCTCATTTTTTCCTTTCATTTTTTAAATTAGGTTTAATCAGAATGGATAACCTCAATTGACATGTTTTTAATTTCACTGATTCTCCTGCCATGTCAAATCTACTGTTGAGTCCTTCTAATAATTTTTTTAATTTTGGTTATTTTACTTTTTAGTCTCAGAATTATATTTCATTCTTTGTTGTAATTACTATTTTTATTGATATTCTTTATTTGGTAATACACAATTTTCATATGTTAATTATTTGAACATGTGTTCTATTGTTATAGTTCTGTAAATGTAGAAATCTTTTTGTTCTCCTGAGGCACAATTTCTCTTGATTTTTTTCTGTATGTTTCATATTTCCCATATGGCATCATGTTTTTGGAAAGCAACATTTAAGAAAATACAACGTTGTAACCCAGGAAATCAGATTCACCTCCTCTCCTTTAGGTTTATTGTTGTTGCCTTTTTGTTGTTTTTACTATTGTTATTGCTTCCACTGCTTTTTTATTTAGTTAGTGAGTTTCTTGAATGAATATTCTAATGTTTATTTCTCCTTTAGAGTGCATCCACTGAAGTGTCTACATGGTTCACTCAGCAGTCAGTTATTGATTGTACCAATGTTTTCTTAAAGGCATGGAAACTGTAAGCCTGACCCTCTTGGCTAAGAATGTGTGTGGATGTGTGTGTAGTGTGTGTGTGTCTGTGTGTTGGAGTATAATTTCAGTGTTCAAGGAATTTAAACTCTGCTTTAGCCTTAACGCTTTGCTTATACAGAGCTTTAAGGTCACCCAGGAGTGAAAGAGTGGAGAACATCAGGAATTTTCTGGGCATTCACACAACCCTGCCTATGTATGTGATTTTCCAGATTTCCAGGCATATCTCAGTGCCATCAATGTTATTTATGAGCATCTCATTCCCAAAAGTCTTCTTTTTCCATTTTTGGCTAGACTCTTGATTGCCCCACCTAACATTGTATCTTCAGGCAAATGCCATGTGAAACAATTGCTACTGATTATTTTTGACAAATATCCTTGAGATCTTGGGATAGAGCTTTCCTGCAAGTAAGATCAAATAATGATGAAGCCCTATAAATAGGATTTTTACAGAGATCTGTAAGACAGATCACACAGTTACAAGGCTTGAAGGATATAATTTTTGAGGAGTTCCATCTCATTCTTCCTCAAGGAGTGGCAAAGCTGCTGATTTTCACAGCTACCATGGTGATGAGCCTACTGTTTTTTCAAGATTACTGTGAAGCTAACTAGTGAAAGATGGGACTAAGCCAAGTTAAAAAGCTGTAAATTATCCTTTTTGCACTGAGGTTCAGCATTCTTTCTTGAGTAACTGTTCCTCTGTTTTTTTTTAACTCTTTGGTTAATCTTCAAAGTGAAGAAGTGAATTTTGAAAAATTTTGTCATCTTTTTGGTTATTTTTATCAAGCAACAGATTTACAGAGTTCTCACTTTAAACACAGCATTTTTAATTTTCTATCAGTTGTTTTGTGCTAATTTACTTTTCAATGTCTTTTGATAGTTGCTTTATGTATTGTTTTGTCCAGTTTTTATGTTAATCAGTAGAAAGGACAGAGTAGAGTATGCTCACTCTTTCTTGACAACTAGAAGCTCTATTGCATGTTCTTTATTCATATAATGGAAATATTATATAACAAATTTATTCTATTCATAATTGACTCATAAACAACAAAAGAACATGAACAGTTTATTTGTTTTTCTTAAAAGGCAAAAAACCCCAACATTGTTTTAAATATGCTCATACATTAAATGTAATGTATTAGAATAATATTTTCTCTGAATCATCCTGTATGTTTTGTACCAGATACTCTTTCAAAGTTAAATATCAAAATATTTTTATAGCTTAGAGAAGTATTTTGATTTGGTTATTATAAAAAATGTGGAATAATGTATGTATGTCTAACAAAATTAAAGTTTTGGTTGATGGTACAAAATTAAAGTTTTGGTTGATGGTACATAAGTCCCATATTAGACACTGCTTGAAGGATACTTGATATTACTCCACTTCTTGTTGTTAAGCAAAGAGTGTTTTAGAAAAAAAGTTGTTAAATGATCTTAAAGAATCTATCTTCACAACTTTATTTTCTAATTAGGAGAGAGTTTTCTACAAGTACATATTCTGTGTTGACAGTGTCTAGTTTTGGAGTGGTGCTCCAGACCTTTTTTAGAGGTGTCAGGAAGGTAAATTATAATAATGTGTAAGAATGTATTAGGAATCCTTCAGGTTCAGATAAAAGTATTCATGGATTTCAGAAATATTGGTGTGGAGTCAAAAATAGCTTTGGTGTCCCCAAAATATTCTGCTATAATGGCAAGGAAACTATATACAAGTATGTTCATATTATTTAATATAAATCGTAATACTCACCTATGTTTGAATAAAATCTGCATTTCACTAACTGATCAAATATAACACTATTTATGAAGACTAGATCTTAGCCAGAATTTCACATTTATTGTTTTATTTGCCCTTTAAAATAACCACTTAGACAGAGTAAAGATGTCTTATATAAAAGCTTTGGAATCCAAGATGTGAAAAGCATAAAAGTAGGTTATAATGACAGTGAAGCTACCAGAGAGTATACATTTTATAATTCTACGTGAGATGTTAATATCTCCATATTTTAATATTATGACAAAATTTTAATGTTTCAAAGACAAACAATATTGTACTTAATTCAAATACTCTGATGAGTATGAAGATGGTGACAGATTGCTGTCAATAATATTATTTTGATCCATAGGCAAAATTGTTTGTTCTGAGACAGAGGAAAATTAGGATTCATGGGGGTGGATATTTCTACATTATCCTTTAGCTCATTTCTTCTCTTGTATTGCAGATTATACAATCATTACTTAAACAAACATACATTTTTATCATGTTGTTTTGATTAGTATTCAATTAAAATGTAAACTTGAGAATACTAGGAATTCTCTTTATAATAGAATTGGAATTTATATATTGAAACAAGTTGAAACTTACTGTATCTAAATTTTATGACACAATTAAAACTATAATCAAGAGTTACAAAAACTTAAAATATATAGCAAGTTAAAGTATTTTAGCCTGAATTATCAAAAAATCTGTTTTTTTGATAGTACATTTTTTTATTTGTACATTAAAAAATACATAGTTAATCTTAACATTTGTAACCACAGTGAAATCTTAAAAAGCTTTTCTTTAAATGCTTCTTTTGTTTTTTTATTGTACCTTTGGGTTCCATTTTAGAGCCTGGATGCTTTAATTGTCATCCCTTAAAGTCAAGAAAGTAAATTAAAGGAATTTTAGGTGAAATAAGTGATAGTTCTTCCATGCTTTTGGATAGACATCAAAGGAAGAGAGCTATATTTTATTCCCTGTGAATTTCTTTAGGCTTTGGGAGCCAACAAGTATCATCAGAGAACAAACATCTAGTTCAAAACTAAGAATAAGAAGAAATATTTCACTACCATATAAACAGTCTTGCTTGAAGTTATGCTTGAGGGAGGAGGTAAATTGTGAAAGGGATACTGAAAGTTCTCAACATATAAAAACAGCTCTACATCCTTGAGGAATGGCCACACTATCTTCCACAATGGTTGAACAAATTTACACTCCCACCAACAGTGCAAAGGCATTCCTATTTCTCCACAGCCTCACCGGTATCTATTGTTTCCTGATTTTGCACATGTCCCCAAACTTAAAGGTAAATACAAAAAAAAAATTTAAATAGCTCTATATGAAACAAAATGTTTTAATTCTACAGAGCTGTTTGATATTTTAAGAACACAATATTTGCAGACAGACCTGAGATAAAAATCATTCCATTTTCTCTAGCTATCAACTGAATAATTGCACAAATGAAAAACACTGTCTAACCTCAAGGAACTCAAAAACCAGTAGCTAAGAGAAGACAAACATAATTAACTCCAGTTTTAGACATTCCTTTTAGCACAGAAGGGTGCTCTCTGCTGAACAATGGGACATAAATTAAGGAATTCTCAGTCTCACATATCTGAAGCCTCTTTTCAGCTACTACCCGGTTGGCTTTCTCATTGTTGCTACCAACATCAGTTGTTTTAGTAATTCAGGGACATTGATCTCCTCCAGGATTTTGATAGGATGATTGACAGTAGAAACCTGCTATTCTGCAAACGTTTCTTGCCCCTCCGGTATGACTCAACCAAATATATAGCTGATAGTAACAGAGGTAGGCAAAGTTCTTAAAAGATAATCATGGAGATCTAAAAACACCCAGATATAACTGAAAATATAAAGATATGAATTGGGATTATTAAATGCATTTTCTACTTACAATATTTCCAACTTACGATGGGTTTAATGGGTGACCCTATCGTAAGTCAAGGATCATTTGTACTTAACAGGTGGTTTGACATAAGTACTGAAAAATCAGAATTGAGTGTGGCCATTATTATGGGCACTCCTCACAAACTGCCAGCAGGGCTATAGCAAAGAGTATTGGTGGCATATCAGTCCCAGTCTTCTGGAGTTGTCTGAGTTCCCAAATGCTCACACTTTGATAAGCAGATCTTGCTCCAATCTTCTGCTTCTGCACAATTACTGTTTTTTTATACGATCTTCTGGCTTTTCATTTATTTATAGCAAAGCTGTGTTAGTCAAATAACCACAGCAGAAAATTAACTTATTAGAGGTATATTATAATATTGTATATTTATGGAAACTCTAGGTACTTAAAATTCAGGAACCAAGAGAGGAAGTAAACTAGCAGAAACCAGACAATAATATTTCCACTTCAAACAGTAATGCCATTGTTAAGATTGAACAAAGAGCATTTATAGAATACTTGACAGGGCTTAAAAATTACTATGTCATTTTATACAAGCATTAAGAGGTACTTAAATTCTGTAAATGCAACCATCTCATTTACCCAATGGATAGGTTGCTGAAAAGTAGAAGATAGTACAAAAATACCTACGTAAAAAAGAAAATTTTCTCATAAAAAAGTGAAAGGAGAAGATAAGCCTCAGAAGACTAAAGGAGAAGTCTATCTTATTGACATTAATGTGAACATCAAATATCTTATGGAGTAAGTTAATGTATTTAGTAAGAGTTTTAATTACCAGCAATGTCCACTGAGTCAATTGATGCTATTTCTCCAATATTATTAGTTATGATGTCTACCTCAGTCCTGAAAGAATTTTCACAGATAAAGCTTAGTCACCATTGGTAATGCTTCGGTTTCAATCCTCCTTTAATTTTCTTGGTAATGTCAAAAATTTTTTCAGTCTTTATTAAGGCAAAGCATTCTACAAATAGTGGTTTGTTTCATTTTAAATAATGAATTAATAAACTGATGAATGAATTAAGAGCAGAGGAAATATTTCAAAAGTTGAGAGTTACTTTGCTAGAAGTGTCTACCTCTGATTATTTATTGCATAAATGTGAACAAACCTCCCAAATTCTCCATATTCTTGAAGATCTTGCCTGAGTAGATTATATGGGTCTTTAATAATAATGTTATAGATTAATATTTAACTGCCTAAAATGTTTTGGACAATATATTACAAGCTCTATAACTAATTTTGAGCTGAAAACTGAGACATTTAGTCAAATGGTTTAGGGTAAATTAAATTTTTTAAACTAAAAATGTTCCCAGGGTTCTGATACTTTGAGCTAGATTTTTTTTTATTTTTCTGAACTTAAAAATACTGTTTATTTTTTCAAATTTTAATTTCTGTACTGGATATGTTTTTACAACTAATGAGAGATGGTAAAATTTTTGAATTAACTAGAAATGGCTTATAATAGCTATCTCTCTATATAGTTCTGGTTAATATAAATATCTCTTTAAAAGATTTATTAAACTAGACCAAGTAGTTAGTATTTTGCTTGGCTGAAAGTAATTTAAAACTTCTTTACACGAATCAGGCTATTTTAAATGATTTCTTTCTAAGTGCAACTTTCATCAGAAAATGAGTATCTTACTACTAAAGCAATTTTGCAATTTAGAAAGAAAATATACTGGCAAGGCAATTTAAGTATAATAAAGAGAAAGCGGGCACTGTAAGAAATAAATGCAGGGTATATAGGATCCACATTTCTAAAAATTTCTGATTTCTTTATTGCTATGTTTTTATTTAATCATCAGGGAAATTCATGATAAAGGGTATGTTGTAGGGTGGTTTTTCAGTACAAAGCAAACACCTTTGTACACGATTGAAAATGTTTGAGTGAAGTCATGGAAAATTAGGCTATTGCTACGTCTATGATTTCACCTTTCGTATTGAAAACACAGCAGGTTATACTAACAGGAATAGAATTATGCAACACCCTGGCACAAACATTTATTCAGCAAGCAAAGTGGGCCACATCAAGCTTAATAAGAAAAAACAAATATTTAGCTTTCTGAGTGAAAGCATTTTGACACAATTTTGCAATTACAGAGTGCTAAGAAGACACTTAGTCTCTTCCTTTCACTTTGAGACCTTAAAGTAGTTCCTGATCATATTTCTTGGAAAAATTTCATTTTCTTCTTTGTTGCTTAATATTTTAAAGACAGTTTTTAAAAGTTAGGACCCAAAACAAAGCATTTGAGGGGGATATGAGGCTATTGAAGGACTGGTGAAACGTCCCTCTAGTATATTTTGAAAATGAAAATGTATGAAAGTCATCAAGAGATTGGATTTCATCTAGAGAGTCTTGTTTTGAATGCATCTGATTCTTCATGTATCACCATTACATGTTCATTCTACTGTGTCCACTAGATCAAGTGTAGTAGAATAAGCACTTTCACATAAACGAGCTCAACAAGCAAAACTGCAAGTATAAGAACAATTGATGCACTGAATTGAATTTGCACTTCAGAAGAAAGTTGAGAATGAACATGTAACCAGCAAAAATATTTGTTGATATTTCACATCTTCAGCAGGTTTTTGTCTGTTTTTTTTTTTCTTGTGGTCAATGATGTGATTCCAATTAAAGATGTAAATTGCTGAAAAAAGCATCAACAATTACTTTAAGATGTAGTACTTACATTAATGTTGTGATGGTCAAGGGTTCATTTTCTGGATTTGCATATCATTCTGTAAAGTATGATGTCTCACAGTTGTTAAATAAGTGTCTGTTCAAAACTGAATGTGGTTGTAAGGATAGGGATAGTGGAAAATGAGTTGACTCCACAAACAAAAAAAGAATTTCAAAACTTTTAAATATACCAGTTTTATATTATCAAGTGCTTGAAATAGAGAAAATGAGTTAATACCAGTAATTGATACTTCAAGCCACGTTGCTAAATCAAAGCTTTAAAAATGTGAATGGTATATTCAGTTGAGTTAGAGATTCAACATTAAGGATTATATTTTATTCACAGTAAGAATAAAACTGCACTTCCTGGAAGTGCAGCTTCATAGCACAAGCAATATTCTTGCTGACTTAAGAAAACATTGAAATAGAAATGTCCTTGAAACGGTGGTTATGTACACATAACTCATGATTTTGTCCATGAAAAATTGCATAGTCTACCAATCTAACTATGCAAGTTAGTTGTTAAATTGTAGAATTAGTTGTATATATTCATACTATAGTAGGTAAATTACAAAATGTATATAATTAACTGCTATGAATTCAAAAAAGAACCCTTGTCATGGCTGTAAAATCTTCTTTTTACTACTTATCAATCAGATTTGGAAGTGATTTTGTCCTGTAATTATTTAAAATAATATTTTCAGAAAACTAAGGTATTAAAATGTGTTACTATAAAATGTGAGAAGAGTTGAATAAATTAATAAGAAATTAAGCAATTTACAAGTTTAACTTTGAAATATTATTGTAATTTGGAATATCTCCTATTGTGGGAAGAATCTTTTGATAGTTTTCCTTTCAGCATTGCTTAAGTTTATATTCCACACTAAAATGGAATGTAAGTGAATAGGGTTCTGATTTTCAGCAACTTTATTTGGCTAAACATTAACAATAATTATAAATAAATAAAACTTATTTTATAAATTTTCCCTCATACAAAGAATTATTAATGAGATATACTCAGAATGAAGGCAAAAAAAATTACTTTAAATATTTACACATTTTAGTACACAAAAATTTTCCTTTTAGTATTATGTGCTCTGAGTTTATCAGATACCTCAACTTCTGTTGTGAGATCGTGCTTAATTTAAAACATTATGACATACAGAAGAAGAGTCAACTAAAGGCAAAGACTTAAAATGTATTAACCATAAAATGCTACTTTGGACAATATTACATCGAACTTTATTAAAATATTAAAATACACTAGATTTAGAGAAATACAATTCCCAATAAATATCAGTTCCATGATATTAAAGACAGATATGTATCTATACAGATATTTAAATGGATGGATGGATGGATAGATACATACATACATACATACATACATACATACATACATACATAATGTTTTCCCCCAAGAATGATTCTGCTTATGGTATTTTTAAACTAAAATTCAAATTCAAATTTTACTTTAACATATACACATATATTTTATTTTTTTGAAAGAGTCGTATCTTTTAAAACAGTTGTGAAAGCACTATTTGATAGATCCACAGTAAAATAAAACGGTCATCAATAAATAACTATTTTATAAAACTATATGATTCTAATTATGTGATTAGCCTCTTCTTTTACTGTGCTGTCTTCAATGTGGAAATATCATTATATGATTCTAATAACACAGTCTCATTCAAGAATGTTCTAATTAATCACATAATCACAATATTCTTAGTTTATCACTTCCTCTGCTAGAACCTAAATTAAGAACCAAGGTGGAATATTAGAATATTTACTCACAAGGCAAAAAAAAAAATAAATTTTGAGTGCCACAGTGTTATAGAGAAGGAAAAGCTGAGTAAAATGTAATGCATGGATGGAATTAATGAGACAAGGACAGTAGAAAACTAGAATTTGCCTAAGCGATATTGCCAGAGAGATGACAGAGAATGTGATAAAATTAAGAAAGAATAAACAGTCATAAAGAAGAGGGAATTGTAAATAAGAATCTAAAAAATACTGCAGCTGAACTGCAAATTCAGTGGATGGGTTGAAGAGTATTATATATATACCCACCATCAATTAATAAATTAGGATACTAGCTCATAATGTCTCTGAATCCATCATGAAGGAAGTAAAAGGTAGAAAATTTAAGAGGATAAGAGAACATGGGTGGTGGGTTAAAATAGAAATGTCATGATTTGTAACAAAGGAGATAAGACAGGAGAATAAAAAGAGCGATGAGAAAATATTTAAGGATACTGATAGTCACCCTCAATTTAAAAAATTAATTTAGATTGAAAGATGTTCTAAACTATATCATACAAAATGGATTTTTAAATCCCTACATATAAATATATTATTTTGATAAACGTTTAAAGGTCATATAGATCATAAATTTTCCTGAAAGACAAAGCCAGCCATCCATAAAGCAAATAAGAACAGATTTATTTCCATTTTCTCAGCAGCAGCAATTAAGTGAATAGGAGAATAGGGAATAATTTCAAAATGCTAAAGGAAAAGAACCTCAAAACAAGATTTTTTAAAGTCTCAATTGTTATAAAACAGGAAAGACAAAATAGGAATTTCTTAAACCTATGGACTCTCAAATGGATTATTTACAATACAGGACTCTTGGAAAATAATGTTTGATGAAGTAGTCCAATAATAAAGATAAATCCAGAATTCTTTAAAACATATGGATATGCCAAATATGTCACTGTTTGGTTCCCAGCACCATTCTACCTTAACATCATCAAATGCAATGTTTTGTCTTGACTTAACCCTGACTTAAACAAGGGTTTAAAAAGATGAATATATATACATCAAGAATATTTAACGATTCTAAAAAATGTTAACATTACAGTATTATTTCTATGTAAATCTGCCTATTTCTGTATTTCTTAGGGGTATACGCCCAGGTTAACATTCGCAAGTTTCTAGAGAGAAGAAACCGGTCCTGATATTAAAATATACTGACAATATGAAGTTTCTTTTTCCCAAATACTTCAGTTTATTACTCCTGATGAGAAATCGGTCAATCAAAAAGGGTGCCAAGTCCGTTATTTTCATTGCTTAAATGTCAGTGTATTTTATTTCCTTTTATTTGTTGAAGCCCCATTACCTTGTGTTCAGTGTGACCATTTCTAAATTTGTCCTAAAATACGTTGCCTAAAAGGCAAACTGGTCCTCCTGGTATTTGTGGTCTATTTTTTCTTCCTTGTGATCTTTTTGAACTTAACCCTGTTTATATTTGCTTCTGTCTCCAGCATGTATTCATGCAGAAATGTTGGATCCAAGTAACTACAACTCCGATGGTCCACCCACAGAAATGGCAATGTCAAATAGCTAACTAGAGATAGCTCAATTATCTGCCAAACACATTCGGTAACAATGAATATTGTTCAAGAGATTGACTGGCATATGTGTCAAAATAAGGCTCCTACTAGAAATAAATTTTATCAAAATCTAGTTCAAGTATAAAATTATACCATAGAGTTTTAAATATGAGGAATGTTTCTGTATAATCCTGGCTTCTATACTACTTCATTATTCTAAGAATTATAGGTCAGTGATTACAATAAATAAATGTATTATATTCCTCTTTCAAAATTGTTCATTAAATGCATAAAAATTTGAAGGTATTGTGAACAAATAAGTGGAGGAAACACAAGAACCAAAAGTGCAAAAGGTTAATACTAGAAATCAGAAAAAGAATCATTTGTTCTATGATATACATCAGTTCCCCAAATAGAAAATGCTTCCCATGAAATACAGCAGATTGAAACAGAGTAATCTCATCCAGCATTAAGCTGGTCTTATGACTTGATCAGTAACAAAAGCTCGCAACTGCTGTCATTGTTTTTTGTCCCCTGAAGTATTCCCCAATATTAGTAACTTGAAATTCCCATGATTAATCTTTTTTTCCAGTGTGGCTATAGAAGGTAGTTATCCAGAATGTTACAGTCTTATTGCCCACATGACAGCATGTTTTTCCTAGGTCAGTGCTGCAGGACTCTCTGTAGATCTGAGATAGTAGCAGTTAAAGAAGCTAAAGGTTGTGTGGAAGAGGCCCTGAATCAAAGACCATCCTCAGCGTTTTTGGTTGGCCGATGTCAGTTCTGTCAGTAGCTATCGTGTTAGCAAAACAACCATGCATAATATTTAATTTAATTTCCTTTGAGTCTCTACATAGAAGTATTTCACAGAGTGAAATTAGACACTCCTTGGGCTATTTTAAAACATGACATAAACAGACTTATTGTTAGACCCATCAGCCATTATTGTTACAGAATGCTGTTACCTAAAAATAAGTACATAAACAAATAAAATTTGTATAGGTGACACTTTCTTCTTTCTACACATTTACATTCTTACAGTGGCAAGCATAAATGTTCCCTCCGAAAGGAAATGCTGTTGTATATTCTTTCACAGAAGCAGTCACTGGTTTTCCATTTCTAATGTGAGTTACTTTGAACATCATTTCCAATGGATGTGCCAATTTGGGAAATAGTGTGAGCCAAGGCTTCCTGATTTCAAAGCCATCTTGCATCACTGCAAATATTTTATTTCTATTTTTTGCATGCAGGATCAAAATGATGAAAGCTGACTTGTTCTCTCATGATCTAAAGACTTAGTTTTGGTTCAAGAATCACTGACAACTTTACCATGTGTTTTCTTTAATGTTGTGTTTTCACTCGCTCTGTCACTCATTCATCCCCTGGTTCACTCACTTGGGGAGCTGCAATTTACCATTAATCCATCACTGTATTTACCCAGCTCTGCTCAGCTAGAGGCTTTGGAGATCAGAAGCTGTGGTAGAAGGTTTAGGGCACTGGCAAGGACTATTTTGGGCTGGAGTTCAGGGCAAGTCTCCAGCCTCAGCAAAAAGTTCAAACCAGAAAACCAGGGCAAAACCACAGTCATAAGAATTGGGCAATTATCATGCAGAAATGAAGATACTTAAGAAAAAGCTGTAGCTCAAGTATATGGGAGACGTAGATTTACAGTAATTAAAACTTGTGCCCTGATGTGATCTGAGCCTACTTATACCCAAGTACATGGAATCATAGTGCTAATCTTGGCCTTTTATCAGTCCTATGTGACTATTAGCCCTCATGGAAGCTCTGGACATCCTGAATTACCTAGTGTTTTTAACAATTTGGATGTCAAGTATATAGCTCCCTTTACTAAATAAGACTAGGAGTCATATTCCCTTAAACATGCGAAAGATCACTGAGGTTTCGTTAGGAATGCAACTCTAATTCAACGGGGAATAAATAAATAGATAAGTAATTTAGACCACCCTTTCATCACTCTGAAAAAAAAAGAAATCTGTGATTATGGAGGAAATCCACTCCTCTGGCATGAATTCTGCCAATTAACTGAAGCATCAGTTTTTATTTGTATTTTGCCATTGTATATCAATTTTGCAGTTTTTTTAAATAAGATAACATTGTTCCCTTACTAAATTTCTGTTCTCAACCCTTCTTCTCTTCCTTATACACTCTTCATTAGGAAATGCAGAGACCACAATTCCTTTTTGCTTTGTTTTGTTTTGTTTGAGACAGATTCTTGCTCTGCCTCCCAGGTTGGAGTGCAGTGGCACAATCTTGGGATCTTGGGTCACTGCATATCTCCACCTCCCGCATTCAAGCAATTCTTCTGCCTCAGCTTCCCAAGTAGCTGGGATTACAGGCATGTGCTGCCATACCTGGCTTATTTCTGTATTTTTAGTAGAGGTGGGGTTTCACCATGTTGGCCAGGCTGGTCTCAAACTCCTGACCTTGTGTAATCCACCCACCTCGGCCTCCCAAAGTGCTGGGATTATAGGCATGCGCCACCACTCCTGGCCCAGAGACCACAATTCTTCCCCACCACGTAAACAACTGCTAAACTTCTCTAATCCTGATCTCTCTCTTAAGCTCCAATTGTTTAATGTTTCACCAGCCTCTGTGATCTTGTACTTCAAGTTGCCTCACAATGGCAGCTTATAATTAATTTATTTTTGACAAGTTTATTATGCAAACAAATGAGCACATTTTTCATTTTTCATAATCATATGACTTTTTATTGCAGTGTTGAAATGGGTCTTCCTATGAAAATTTATTCTTTCCTTGGTCACCTGCATGATATTACCATAAGGATAAATGAGGCAGACAATCACTTGTACTGCTCTAAATTTCTCCTTAGGCTTCAATTCAGGTGTCTCTATCATATTGATTGATTGTATTATATTTTTTTAAATTATATTTATTAATTAACGTAATAATCCAATTGTTTTGGCAACATATAAATAAGAGTCAAATATGCAAAACCAATGAATCAATCAATTAATTTTAGGCAATTAATTAATTGCCTAAAACTTTTACCCTCTTCATTTACTTTTAAACTGGCAGTAGGGAAGATAAACAGCCTTTAAACAGCAAACTATAAAAGAAAGAAAAAAGATTCCTGTTCCTATTGTTCCTTAGAGTCTTTAGAATTAGAAGAGAGATGGTAGATATGTTAAAAACAATTACAGATACATAAATATGTGGCTTTTTGCCTCCCAGTGCTTGAGACACTGTTGACTGTATCTCAGGCTTTCTCACCCTTGGCACTCTTGACATTTTGGTCTGAATAATTCCTTGCTGTGGAGAGCTGTGCATTGCAGGATGTTTAGCAACATCCTTGGCAATACAGCTTTCAACAATGCTCCCAAATTGTGATGATCAAAAATGCCTCCAGATTTTGCTAAATGTCCCCCAAGGGGCAAAATTGTTTCCAGTGGAAAAACTGCTCTCTGGGAATCAGATGATAGGAAATACCGTGATTTGAAGCCACTGCTAAGGCAAATGGTTTGCCACTTAACTGCACAGTGGAATCACATGAGGTACTTTAAAAAACTCAGTACCTCAAGTGATTTCACTTCCATAGATTTTCATGATTGCTCTGTGTTGGAGCCAGGGAGTGAGTATCAGTATTTTAAAATGCTCTTGGGGTTTAGCAGGTATCCTGTGTTGAAAATGCTACCTAAGAAAATAAGTTGCTCCCCTGAACATGATATCTCAGACTAATTAAGAGAATGATTTCAGTACTCTGCAATCACAGGCATTTTGAAGCATTATATTCATAGCACATGTTTCACTTCCATGGAATTATATATTGAGTGTCTTATGTCAGAACAAAATTAATCACTGTTTGGAGAGTGAAGTCTCCAAAACATCAGACATTTAGTATATTCTGCCTGGAAGAATGTCTCAAATTAAATTTAGTGATGCATTAAGTATTAAGTGAAATTGTCTACATGGAATCAAACTTTCTTTTCTTTTAATGTTATTTAACATTTTATTTTATTTTATTTTGAGACAGAATTTTGCTCTTGTTGCCTAGGCTGGAAGCAATGGCATGATCTCGGCTCACCACAACCTCTGCCTCTTGGGTTCAAGCGATTCTCCTGTCTCAGCTTCCTGAGTAGCTGGGATTAAAGGCATGCACCACCATGCTTGGATTATTTTGTATCTTTGGTAGAGACAGGGTTTCTCCATGTTGGTCAGGCTGGTCTCAAACTCCCGACCTCAGGTGATCCACCCACCTCATCCTCCCAAAAGGCTGGGATTACAGGTGTAAACCACCAGGCCCAAAACTTTTTGCACCAGGCCCAAAGTTTTTGCACCAGGCCCAAAACTTTCTTTTCTATGTGTTCAGAGCCTCACTTCATCTGGTGTTAAGGTAGGGGTTAGGACAGTTAACTCCCTAAGGCTTATTTAAAGGGATGGTCGGGTAGAAGGACAACACATTTGAATATAATGAAGTTGACAATTTATTTCTTGTCAAACTGCAGCTTCTTCTAAAAAATCCCAACTTCATTTACCTAATAGATACTCAAATCATTTGTTAAAAAGCTATAAAGAGAAATAAACACAAACCCTGAAGTCTAATTTATAAGTAGATATATTTAAAAGTACTAATCAGCAGTGTGCTTTGTGAATTTAGTCAATTCACTTGTGGAATAAATTTATCCATTTTACTTGATCAAAATTTGACACCCCTCTAGTTTTTATTACCAAATAATCCTAAATTTGGGGACATACATGTACAATATTAGTTGATACTTTTTTCCTAATAGATTTTCAACTTCTGCTCTAAATTTCCCATGAAGTTTTGTTGTTCACACTGATTTTTGTCTGGAACACCACACAAAATGTACAAATAGCTAAAAGTGTCAAACCACTGTAAATTTAGAAAGAGAGATTTCAAAATATAGTGACATTTAAGTGCAATTTCAATTCTATCAAATAATAATTATTAAAGATTTCCTTAACATAACACATTTTAAATTAAAATTGTATTATTTTATTTAATGAAAATAAATGTATTTAATAGAATTATTTTATTTTAATAAAAAATAAAATTGGAAGGGTGAAAATGGCTGCAAGGAAGCTCCTCTGGAGTGCAGCTACCACCGAGTGAGACAGAACTACAGCAATATCTGCGTCTCTGAGCAACGTACTGGTTTTGTTTAAAAGGGACTGGTTGAACAGCAGGATTAACCCCAAAAAAGGCAGCGAAAACAGCCCAAAGGCATCCAGCCCAGGCAGGATGGGGTGCTGCCAAACCTGGAAAGTGTATCAGGTACAGAGGATTGGTGGGGGCATTACCTCCTCAGTTCTCTGAATCAGATATAGCAATTCACTCTGAAACTTCAGCAGCACATAGACCAGGAAAGTGCTGCCTTGCTGAGAACCACCTGGAGTTGCAGACCAGGGTGACAGCCCAGGCCAGCAGCCCCAGCCAGCCCATTGCCTTGTTAGCATAGACCAGGGTGGAGATTTGGACTAATAACGAGAAAACTTGCAAAAAAGGGACTGCCTGTCCCACAGAAGAGATTCTTGAAAGCGGGAAGGGGGCTATGACCAGAAAGGCCCCTTCCCCACAAGATCCAGCAACCAGAGTCCCTCTCGCAGAAGAGTTTCACAGTTAACACATCCTCCACCCAGGAACAGAGGGCTTAGCAGAGGGAGAGTCTGCCATTGGGAAGGTGGGGCTAACCCCACCAGTATGGAAACCAGGTAAAGAATGAACAGCAGCCTGGCTGAGACCAAGGCAGCCCAGCAGTGTGTCCACAGGCACACAATGGACAGACTGCCTCAAATGGCACACTGACACCTGTGTTTAAAAAAAAAAGCCTCACACAGGAGAAATAACCCCAACTTTAACAGAAAGGACATCCACTATGAGAAAATGGGAAGAAACCAGCGCAAAAAGGATGAAAACATCAAAGTTCAGAATGCCTCTCCTCCCCAGAGAGATCACTGCAACTCATCAGCATGGCAACAAAACAGGTCAGAAAATGATTTTGTTAAGCTGACAGAAGCAGACTTCAGAAGATGGGTAATAACAAACTTCTCTGAGCTAAAAGAACAGATTTTAACCCAATGCAAAGAAACTAAGAACATTGAAAAAAGACTGGATGAAATGCTAACTAGAATAATCAGCCTAGAGAAGAACATAAATGACTTGATGGACCTGAAAAACACAGGACGAGAACTTCATGAAGCAAACACAAGTTTCAATAGCTGGATAGATCAAGCAGAAGAAAGGATATCAGAGATCAAAGATGAACTCAATGAAATAAAAAGAGAAGGCAAGAAAAGAGGAAAAAATAGTGAAAAGAAATGAACAAAGCCTCCAAGAAATATGGGATTACGGGAAAAGACCTAATCTATACTTGATCAGTGTACCTGAAGAGGACAGGGAAAAATGAATTCAAGCTGGAAAACACTCTTCAAAATATTATCCAGGAGAACTTCCCCAACCTAGCAAAGCAGGCCAACATTCATATCCAGGAAATACAAAGAATACCACAGAGATACTCCTCAAGAAGAGCAACCCCAAGGCAAATAATCATCAGATTCACCAGGGTTGAAATGAAGGAAAAATTGCTAAAGGCAGTCAGAGAGAAAGTTGGGTCACCCACAAAGAAAAGCCCATCAGCCTCACAGCGGATCTCTTAGCAGAAACCCTACAAGCCAGAAGAGAATGGGGGCCAATATTCAACATCCTTAAAGAAAAGAACTTTCAAACCAGAATCTCATATCCAGCCAAACTAAGCTTCATAAGTGAAGGAGAAATAAATCCTTTATGGACAAGCAATTACTGAGAGATTTCACCAGACCTGCCTTACAAGAGCTCCTGAAGGAATCACTAAACACAGAAACAAATATTCAATACCACCCACTGCGAAAACGAACCAAATGCTAAAGACCAATGATGCAATAAGGAAACTGCATTGACCAACTGGCAAAACAAACAACCAGTAACAAAATGGGCAGGATCAAATTCACACATAAAAATATTAATGTTAAATGTAAATGGCCTAAATGCCCCAATCAAAAGACACAGACTGGCAAACTGGGTAAAAAGTCAAAACCCATCAGTGTGCTGTATTCAGGAGACCCATCTCACATGCAAAGACACAGATAGACTCAAGATAAAGGGATGGAAGAAGATCTACCAAGCAAATGGAGAGCAAAAAAAAGCAGGGGTTGTAATGTTAGTCTCTGATAAAATCGACTTTAAACCAACAAAGATCAGAAGAGACAAAGAAGGACACTATATATGGTGAAAGGTTCAATACAACAAGAAGAGCTAAATATCCTAAATATATATGCACCTGATACAGGAGTGCCCAGATACAAAAAGCAAGTTCTTAATGACCTACAAAGAGACTTAGACACCCACACAATAATTTAACAGTGGAGAATTTAACACTCCACTGTCAATGTTAGATAGATCAATGAGAAAGAAAATCAACAAAGATATACAGGACTTGAATGCAGAACTGGAAAAAGTAGACCTAATAGGCATCTACAGAAATCTCCACCCAAAGCCACAGAATATACATTCTTCTCAGCACCACATCACACTAACTCTAAAATTGACCACATAATTGGAAGTAAATCACTCCTCAGCAAATGCCAAAAAATAAAAAATAAAAGGAAATCATAACAAACAGTCTCTCACACCACAGTGCAATCAAACTAGATCTCAGGATTAAGAAACTAACTCAGAACCACACAACTTCATGGAAACTAAACAACTGGCTCCTGAATGTTGCATGAATAAACAAAATGAAGGCAGAAATAAAGATGTATTTTAAAACCAGTGAGAATGAGGCCACAATGTACCAGAATCTCTGGGACACATTTAAAGCAGTCTCTAGAGGGAAATTTATGGGAATAAAAGCCCACATGAGAAATGAGGAAAAATCTAAAAATGACACCCTATCATCAAAATTGAAAGAGCTAGAGGAGCAACATCAAAATAACTCAAAAGCTAGCAGAAGACAAGAAATAACTAAGATCAGAGCAGAAATGAAGGAGATAGAGACACCAAAAATCCCTCCCAAAAGTCAATAAATCCAGGAGCTGGTTTTTTGAAAAAAATCAACAAAATAGACCACTAGCCAGAATTATAAAGAAGAAAAGAGGGAAGAATCAAATAGATGCAATAAAAAAAACAATAAAGGGGATATCACCACCAATCCCACAGAAATACAAGCTACCATAAGAGATTACTACAAACAACTCTATGAACATAAACCAGTAAACCTGGAAGAAATGGATAAATTTATGAACATTTGCATGCTACCAAAACTAAACCAGGAAGAAGTTGAAATGCTGAATAGACCAATAACCAAGGGCTGAAGTTGACGCAGCAATTAACAACCAACCAAAAAAAGCCCAGGTCCAGATGGGTTCTCAGCCAAATTCTACCAGACATACAAAGAGGAGCTGGTACCAATCATTCTGAATCTATTCCAAACAATACAAAAAGAGGGAATCTCCCCAAATCCTCCCAAAACCTGGCAGAGACTCAACAAGAAAAGAAAACTTCAGGCCAATATCCATGATGAACATAGATGCAAAAGTCTTCAATAAAATACTGGCAAACCAGTTGCAACAGCACATCAAAAAGCTTATTCATCAAGACCAAGTAGGCTTCATCCCGGGGATGCAAGACTGTTTCAACATACACAAGTCCATAAACATAATCCACCACATAAGTAGAACCAAAGACAAAAAAACATATGATTATCTCAATAGATGCAGAGAAGGCCTTTGACAAAATTCAACCGCACTTTATGCTAAACACTCCCCATAAACTAGGTATTGATGGAATCTATCACAAAATAATAAAAGTTATTTATGACAAACCTAATGCCAATATCATACTGAGTGGGCAAAAACTGGAAGCATTCCCTTTGAAATCTGGAAGGAAACAAGGATGCCTTCTCTCTCTGCTCTTATTCAATATAGTACTGAAAGTTTTAGCCAGAACAATCAGACAATAAAAAGAAATAAAGGGTGTTCAATTACAAAAGGTGGAAGTCAAATTGTCTCTATTTGCAAATGACATGATTGTATATTTAGAAGACCCCATCACCTCAGCCCAAACTCTCCTTAAGCTGATAAGCAACTTCGGCAAATTTTCAGGATACAAAATCAATGTGCAGAAATCACAAGCATTCCTATACACCAAGAAAAGACAAACTGAGAGTCTTTGAGCAAATCAAGAGCAAACTCCCATTCACAATTGCTACAAAGAGAATAAAATACCTAGGAATACAACAAGCAAAGGTGAAGGATCTCTTCAAGGAGAACTACAAACCACTGTTCAAGGAAATAAAAGAAGATACAAACAGATGGAAAAAATTCCATGCTTATGGTTAGGAATAATCAATATTGTGAAAATGGCCATACTGCCCAAAGTAATTTATATATTTAATGCTATCCCCATCAAACTTCCAACCAACCTTCTTCACAAAACTAGAAAAAAGCACTTCAGACTTCATATGGAACTAAAAAAGGGCCCACATAGCCCAGACAACCCTAAGCAAAAAGAACAAAGCTGACAGCATCATGCTGCTGGACTTGAAGTTATACAACAAGGCAACTGTAATCAAAACAGCATGGTACTGGTATCAAAACAGAGACATAGACCAGTGGAACAGAACAGAGGTCTCCAGAGCAACACCACACATCTACAATTATCTGATCTTTGACAAACCTGACAAAAACAAGCAATGGGGAAAGAATCCTCTGTTAAATAAATGGTGTTGGGAAAATTGGCTAGCAATATGCAGAAAGCAGAAACTGGACCCCTTCCTGACACCTTACACTAAAATTAACTCCAGATGGATAAAGGACTTAAACATAAGACTTAACACTATAAAAACCCTAGAAGAAACCTAGGCAAAACCATTCAGGGCATAGGCATAGGTAGGACTTCATGACTAAAACACCAAAAGCAATGGCAACAAAAGCCAAAATACACAAATGGGATCTAATTAAACTTCAGAGCTTCTTCAGAGCAAAAGAAACAATCATTAGATTGAACTGACAACCAAAAGAGTGGGAAAAAAATTTGCAATCTACCATCTGACAAAGGGCTAATATCCAGAATCTACAAAGAACTAAAACAGACAAACTTATTCAACAAACAAACTTATTCAAAAGTGGGCAAAGGATATGAACAGACACTTTTCAAAAGAAAACATGTATGAAACCAACAAACATATGAAAAAATGCTCATTATCACTGATTATTAGAGAAATGCAAATCAAAACCACATTGAGATACCATCTCATGCCAGTTAGAATAGTGATCATTAACAAATCTGGAGACAGCAGATGCTGGAGATGATGTGGAAAAATAGGAACACTTTTATACTGTTGGTGACAGTGTAAATTAGTTCAACCATTGTGGAAGAAAGTGTGGCAATTCCTCAAGGACCTAGAAGTAGAAATTCCATTTGACCCAGCAATCCCATTACTGGGTATATACCCAAAGGGCTATAAATAATTCTATTATAAAGGCACATGCACACACATGTTCATCGTGGCACTGCTTACAATAGCAAAGACCTGAAACCAACCCAAATGCCCATCAATGATACACTGGACAAAGAAAACGTGGCACATATACACCATGGAATACTATTCAGCCATAACAAATGATAAGTTTGTGTCCTTTGTAGGGATGTGGATGAACGTAGAAACCACCATTCTCAACCAACTGACACAAGAACAGAAAATCAAACACTGCATGTTCTCAGTCATAGGTGGGTGTTGAACAATGAGAACACTTGGACACAAAGAGGGGAGCATCACACTCTGGGCTCCAGTGGCAGGGGCTACGGGAGGGATGGTGGGAAGGAGGGTTTGGGGAGGGATAACGTGGGGAGAATTGTCAGTTATAGGTGATGGGGGTATGGTGGCAAAAAACCACCTTGACATGAATGTACCTATGCAACAATCTTGCATGATCTGCACATGTACCCCAGAATCTAAAGTGCAATAAAAAATTATAAAAATTATTAAATAAAATGAAAATACTTGTATTTTTATTTATACTTAAATACACTTATTTTATTAAATAAAATTTTATTATTTTATTTAATAAAATAAATTTATTTAATAAAAATAAGTGTATTAAATGAGGGTTATTTAATATGAAAAGCATATATTACAGTGAAATATATACTTAAAAACCTTTTAGCATTATTTTTATGTATATAATCTTAATATGAATGATGGGAATGCCAGCCCAGACTTATAAATATCAATGTGCCGTGCTTTAGACCGTTTTACTGGTATCATGCTTGGACTGCTGCCATAGAAGTGCTCAACTAATGGTGCTGAATTAAGTAATTGATTGCTACGTACATATACATTCTTAGTATTTACAGAGTTGCAAGTCCATGTTTGTATATGTTTAAGATTCCATTAGATATTCATCTTTAAATAAATATAATGATTAATTTCAATAGAATTACTCATGGAGAAATAATGTGTAAAGTCCTCATTCGAAAAAAATAGGGGAAACTTTGTTGACCACAAAATTTTGTATTCCTGAGATTAAACAGCCTAATGAAAGAAAGGAGTTGTAAATGAATAATAATAACTGAGGTCACTTAACCTCCACCATTTCTATGAGTACAGATAATTTCTATTTATAATACAATTTCACATTTGGTTGATGGACATTAAATAAAAGATTTTAAATATAAATCAGAGTATACTGATACCATAAAATGTTAAGCACTATATAAATGGAAATTTTGTCAGTTATTACTGATAATAAAAAAATCTATAAAACTTTATTGATAATCCTTACCCAATTTAATCTCTCGTTTTCCAAATTCCAGTAATGTTGTTAACCTGTACTACATAACTTAAATCTTCATTATGCTGGGCTTTAGGTAATATAGTGCAATGTTTGTGATTGTTTTATAGTTTCAGCTTAAAACCCAACAGGAATACATGACTAGCCTGACCTTGTCACTTTCAAAAATCTGAAATAATATGTAATTGTACAAAGCAAAAAGTAACAAAAAGCCTTACTTCAAAATTCTACTAAGTAATAATGAATACAATTATTTTGAGTCATGTTTTCTACCTATATAATATTATGTCATTAATATTTATTTTATAATGAAAATAAAGCAACTGTAGTTTCATTACAATAATTTTAATTAATTTCATACAGTTCATTGTGTGAATTTGACCATTAACAATATGCAACAAAATTATTTTTTAACATTTTGTTTTATCACTTCCATGTGTTGTAGAAATAAACATTTCACACATGGGAACCCAAATATTCAAGGAGCACAGAACTAGTTTAAGATGCTGGGTAGTGACTTCCCTGGGCCAAGAGGAACCAACATGCACAAGCTGATGAGCTAACAATAATTCGAGGGTCTTTTTTTTTATTTGGAAGGTCTGGGACATCAAGGGGCACTGAAAAACTGTTCCTTTCACAGTTTGGTCGCCTTTCTCCTGGGTCTCTTTGGCTCAGTCAGAAAATATTCTTTCTACAATATCAAAAATCTGACTCTCAATAATAACTTTTTGAGAATTTCAATTCTGGTAAATTGACTTTGGTTGGAAAACTATTCTCTCCGGTCCTTTTTAACCTTAATTTTCCTAAGACATAATGAACCTGTAGGCTTGTAGGGGTGATTCTTTTTTGTTTATTTGTTTTTGAGATGGATTTTCGCTCTTGTTACCCAGGCTGGAGTGCAATGGCGCGATCTCAGCTCACTGCAACCTCCGCCTCCTGGGTTCAAGCAATTCTCCTGCCTCAGCCTCCCGAGTAGCTGGGATTACAGGCACACGCCACCATGCCCAGCTAATTTTTTTGTATTTTGAGTAGAGACGGGGTTTCACCATGTTGACCAGGATGGTCTCGATCTCTTGACCTCGTGATCCACCCGACTCGGCCTCCCAAAGTGCTGGGATTACAGGCATGACTGTAGGGGTGATTCTTTCCAACACCATTTTAGACAATGAGACCATGCTTTCTTGGGAGAGGAAGTTCTTCCTTGTGATTAAATGTTCTACAAATGGAAATAAAAGCAGAATCACTGAATGTCTTCCTAGACATGTATTTATTCACTCATGCATTAACCAAGTGTTCATTCTAGTGCAATGACACCTAGATATTCTAGGCTTTATATGGGTGACCAAACCCAGGGTCCTTTCCTTCATGGAACTCACAGTCTAAGTCCAACTTCTCTAGCACCTCCACTCTGTTTCTAACCCTCAAGTTTAGGATCATCTGTTAATGATACTAGCTCAGATTTAACTTTCTGTGATGTCTTCTGATATATTATTTCTTTTTCTTATGAAAACGTAGCTTTTTGTTTTATTTTATTTTGAGAAAGGGTCTCACTCTGTAGTCCAGGCTGGAGTGCAATGGTGAGACCACGACTCATGTAGCTTGTGTCTCTAGGGCTCCAGAGATCCTCTGACTTCAGTCTCTCAAGGATTTGGGACTACAGTCACAAGCCACCACATCTGGCTATTTTTTGTGTGTGTTTTTTGTAGAGATGGGGTTTTGCCATGTTGCCAAAGCTGGTGTTGGACTCCTGAGTCAAAGAAGTCCATCTGCCTCAGCTTCCCAAAGTGCTGCAATTACAAGTGTGAACCACCACATCTGTCCTTTTTT
This sequence comes from Leontopithecus rosalia, assembly GCA_028533165.1. Lineage (NCBI taxonomy): Eukaryota > Metazoa > Chordata > Mammalia > Primates > Cebidae > Leontopithecus > Leontopithecus rosalia. The sequence goes on along the minus strand of CM052650.1, from coordinate 141,666,342 downwards.
TTTAAATAAAATTTTTAAAACAAATTAGTTTTAGTAGTAGAATTTGCCACTTGTATGCCATCTGATGATCCTGTACATGTACAGATCAATTTGTGGTTGAAATCATTCTATGTATCTGAAAGGTTTTTGGATCAGCATATGTGGAAAGAATTAAAAAGCTATTTTTGGTTCTGTTATTACAATAATCCCTAAAAAATCATTCTTTAAAAATTATACTTAAAATTTTTAGGCTCCTTTAAAATGAATATTCATTTGGGAATATCAAATGAATATTTGTTTGTTAAGTAAAGGTTTACACATTTAAAGTCAAATTCAATAATTAGACAATCAAAAGGATGACCAAAATGAATATTAGTAATTAAATAGATATACAGGAAAAAAGCTATGAAAGTTATCTCACATATATTAGTTTACTTTTAGTTTATCTCTGTTTTTCCACTTCTCTTCAGGTTAAAATTAAATGAAAATGTCAAAGACAAAGTTTTTAATAAGCTGCTCTACTGACTTAATATTATTGAATATCAAAAAATCTTAATTGTTGAATTTTTCACTTTAAAATAAATACAAAGATTCCCTTATAAATCACTCAAAATTTTCCACTTAATACTAATTGTATAAGGATTTTTATAAAATCATATTTTATCTGGTATATACCATAAACCTATTAAATAAAGAAGGTGAAATTTACAAGTTCCATTTTTTCCCTTTCTTCCTTAGCATTTATTTTAAGTTCATATACACATTACTTATTTATTGTGTATACTTCAAAATTTTGTTTTCCAGGAATGCTCCATGATAACAATGAATCTTGTCTGCTTTATTTCCAGGTCACCAAGGCCAGTGTATACAGTAGGCACTCATTATTTTTAGAATGAAAGATGAAGGAAGAAAGAAGGAGAGGAAGAAGGGAGGAAGTGAGCCAAGGGGTCTTATTCTTGACCAGCACAATGTTATGCTGTGGACTGATAGTGCAGTGATATGAACTGGTAGAGTTAAATTGGATGATCTGGAAATCTTTCTGAATTAATGACATTTTTAGTGATTCCCCCTTTGAAGTTCACTAACTCATCATTATCAGATAGTCAATGATGACCTTCCTTAATTTTTGGAGAGGAGAATAATGTACCACAAATCGGCAATTCTCACATAAGGCATTACAAGTCACAGTCATGTAATAAGAAATTTTCTAGTAATAATAATCCAAATAGAAGTCTGTAAATGACTTACTTTTTAAAAAATAAAATAGAGAATATATGTGTTAGAATATTCCTGTAACACATACCATTCTCTCTCACACACTGATATATTTTCAAGAGAGATGGAAGGTCAGAGGAACTGTATACATTATGCTGTGTTCATCTATGTGAGACCATTAAACATATCAACTTCCCATAGGGATCCATGAGCCCCACATGTTGGGTACCAGAAGGTAGGCAACCATGGGACCCACAGGTGCTCCAGAATGTAGGGAAACAGCCCTACATTACCCATGGGTAGCTCGTGTTTGGTAGGACAAAGGAATGAGAAAAAGACAGATTAAGAGAGAGAGTGGGACCAGAGGGCCTTCACTGTTTCCTCCAGAGTAATGAGTGATGGCCCCCTGGTCCCACTCTCTTAATCTTTCTCATTCCTTGTCCCACCAAACATGGGTTACCCACAGGTAATTTCAGGCTGGTTTCCTACACTTTCATGTATGTTCTTGTGGAAATAGAAAAGTGAGAACTACTGATGTGTCTTTTTATGTACTAATCTACCTTGTGATAGAGCTTTCAGTGAGAAATTGTAGGAGTTCCATCAGTCTCCTGGACTGCCTACATTATAATAGAAATGAAAAATGTGTGGAAAAAATGGCCAAGTGTAAATGTATTGAAGATTTCCATAACTTCATTCAGGTCTGAAATAAAAAGAAAAATATTTCCTTATAAAATGCATATCCAAAATCTGGCTGAGACTTTATTATAAAATCATGTCTAGAGCAAAGAAGAAGCTTCCCAATATATTAACATAAAGACTATATCTGGTACAATGAATGGAAATTAAGTAGCATCAGACCAAATTTGCTGTACTTATGTCTCTTCTGATTTGTACTTTGTATCCAAGAAAATGTTACTTTATCTTATACATGAGAAAGTGTATAAGGAGGTTGGGCAACATGTTTTACACATTTGATGAGTAATGGGTATATGATAGTTTGCATAAAAGAGATTAGAAAGCATAGAATGTAATTAGTTAAAACAAAGTACATTTTCCATTTACATGAGAATAAAATATTTGTGAAGGTATTTGATAAAATCAAATGTTAGATATAATAAGGAAAATTGTTTTTTAACTTTCTAGGTTAGAATATTTTTAGAGTGTACTCTAAAATGACAAGTTTTCCAGGAAATGCCAAGATGTATAAATGTTGTGTTTGTAAATGTTAGGTATTCACTTTCCAGGAAATGCTAAGATTTGTAAATGTTAGGTATTCCAAAAATCTCATATTCAAAGAAAATAAAGTATATTTGATAATATAGTGCTTATAATTAGTTTCAGCTATAAGAAACAGAAAATTTAAATGATAATATCTTAAATAAGATAGGAATTTATTTATGTTACATAAAATAAATATGTAGTCTCACAATTCAGGACTTCAGTGGTTCTCAATAGTCTCCAGAACCCAAGGATCCTTTGCTTGTTTATTTGCTTTGTTATTCTTCCTGGCTGCCATTTTTAACACATGGCTTCCACATCATCGTCCAATATAGCTTCATGAGCTCCAACCAATATGTCTACAGTCCAACCTACAAGAAGGAAGAAGGGATAAGGGAGAGTCTACGTTTAATTTTAAGAACATACTGGAAGTCACAAATACTAATTTAACTGATATCCCATAACCCAGGCCGTTTCTATTGCCAGGTAAGCTCAAAAAATGTAACCCAAAAGCTTTCCTCCTTCTGGGAAGCCATGCTCCCAGGTAAACACCAGGGGGCCATTACATGCAAGGCAGAATGGTTATTTGAGTACCACCAGTAGCCTTTGATCCACAATCTAAATATTCTTAATAAAATCACAAGATGAAAGTGTAGCCATTTCCTGCCTCATAAACAAATTTAGGATTCTCTATTTCATTCTAATTTGCATTGCAACAGATATTTTTTTTCTGTGCTGGAAACCTATATGCACATTTCAGCAAAAATTCTTATACGTGTATCAAAAAGAATAGAGCTCCAGAATTTTCTTTGAAAACATTTTATTTAAAATTTTAGCTTTGAAAAATATGTTTCAAAGATAATACACAAAGTTTTCATAAGCCCTTCACCAAGTTTCCCCATCATTACACCACCATTGCATATACATCACAGCTGAAAGCTAGCATTGATACATTATTAACCAACTGAATGCTTTTTTTGGATTTTGCTAGATTTTTTGCTGGTACCATTTTCTCTTCTAGGTCCAACCCAGAATACCACACAATATTTCATGTCACATCTTCTTAGTTTGCTCTGGTCTGTGACAGTTTTTCAGACTTTCCTTTTTCTTCATGACCTTAACAGTTTGAGTAGTACAGTCAGGTATTTTGTAGAACAATATTCAATTTGAGTTTGGCGGACAATTAGACAGGACTATGTGTTTTGGGGAAGAGGACCATAGAGGTGAAGTGATTGGCTTATCATATCTTAGTGTAAAGTGCATGTCTTAAAATATTTAAGTAGGTAAAATGCACTGGAAATAACAAATTTGACCTCTTTTAATGTATTTACCATCTAGCTTAATAAAATACCTTATTATAAGAAGAGTCTTGTAGAGCACAATACAAAAGTCCATTTAATCCTAGTATACAATCCTGATATTTACAAAGTACTGTCTGATGTAATTTTAAGGGAGTTTTTAATTTAAATATATGATGTTGTTTAGAATAATATAATACTAAAATCATTTAAAGAACGCATTGTTATTAGTAGCTTTTTAATTTCTCTTGTAATCTTTATTTTTGTTAATGTTCTTACTAAAGAAACTGTAGAAATAGTTAAGTGTAATTAGTCAATGTGTGTTCAAAGTATGATATGTTTTATATTAAAATATTCAAATCATCTGCAATATCCTTCTTCTCCTAATCATTATCATCATTATATAAATTCAGTTCTCCTAACCTTATCTCCATAATGTAAGAATTTTTAGAAGATAACTACAGATTTGGGTAGACAGTGTTTTCTCCAATTGCTTTTTTTGTCTGGATTGTTCTAGAAATATACAAGCCAATGTAGTAATTACTCTTTATCACTGCTGAAAATCAATGAAGAATCGAGGTTTTTCTTGATCTCTGTAAATCAGATAGTTTTGTGATGACTCCTGGATATCAGATGAAATGTCTCAAGTGCCCATCATGCATAATGTATGTTTTGCTTAAGGTTAGTACAGAAAAATGAATATTTTTATATTGTTATAAGATCATGTAATTCATACTTAAGAAATAAAAAAACTGATAGCCTTAAAGGTTAAGTATAGTTATAACCATGCTTGTTAATCTAAAAATACCATTTTCTTTTACCAGTAATCCTTAATAAATAAAATATAAAATTACATATGCAAAGAAAAAAATCACAGGATTTGCTCAAATGTTCATATCTATGTCAACATTTTGTATCAGACCAATCACCTCTATAGCCTGAAATATAACAGTTTTTCCTCTTCAGTTAATTTTTAAATTTCCTTGAGAACTGCATTGCTCATGTATTTTCTATATTGAGTACTTTCATCTCGAAGTATCATTACATTATAAGAAAACATGAGGCAAAGGACCACAGCCCTTTTGTCACCTCCAAAACAGTCTTGTAAAGTGACAATTACTACATTAACAGACTTCTTTCTTCTTTTGTGCTTGTTGACTAGTAAAGCATTTGGATATCCAACATCTCTTGACTTTGTAAGACATACAAATAATATATAAATAGAACTGTACAGCATTCTTGGGATTTAAATATGCTTTTAAAAAGAATAATGGGTTGGGAGTGGTGGCTCATGCCTGTAATCCCCACACTTTGGAAGGCTGAGGTGGAAGGATCACAAGGTCGGGAGTTAGAGACTAGCCTGGACAATATGATGGAACCCTGTTTCTACTAAAAAATAAAAAAATATACAAAAAATAGCCAGGTGTGGTGATGGGCACCTGTAGTCCTAAATACTAGGGTGGCTGAGGCAGAAGAATAGCTTAAACCCAGTGGGCAGAAGTTGTAGTTAACTGAGATCATGCCACTGTACTCCAGCCTGGGCAGCAGAGCAAGACTCCATCTTAAAAAAAAAAAAAATGACGAATTATTTAAAAGAATAAAAATTGTCACATGAAAAATGAAGTCTTATCATTTACAAACATTTGCTTTTTCCTCAACCACTCCTTGTGAAGCGCTCCTTAACCTTGTTCTGTGTATGTTAACAAGTCTAATCCAATTTTCTCATGTAAACATACAGAGCTATACACATTTTATAACTTCTCATTTACTCTTAATACATGTAAGGTGAAGAACATTCGCCAGCATTTACAGTTAGACTTTAAAAGCAGAAGTGTATTTATAGGGACACAGTATACCCATTCCTTCTCATGGGAGCAGAGTACTATGGAGTTGCCAGGTTAGCAGCGAGTGGGGCTGACAGCTGGTGTATCTCAGTTTCCTTCACATGACTTCTTATTCTCCAACAAGCTAGCAGAAAGAGAAGAAGGTGCAATGTGCAAGCATTTTAAAATCTCTGCTAGTACCACATTGTTCCTGTCCCATTAGCTAAAAGCAAATTATGGTGTCAAGCCTAGATTCAAGGGATACAGTGATAAACTTTATCTCTTGATGAGAGAAGGCGCAAAGTCACTTTACAAAGTACCTTCATAAAAGGATCAGAATAATTTGAGGTCATTTTTTGCAATCCACCACATATCCCTGCCTTTATCCCAGTAGGTCTTAATGAATCTGTAATGCCAGTGTACCACATTAATAAGTGAGCTATAATTATTAAATTTGCTGCAAACTATCATTTAAGCTAGGTTCTGAATTGAATATGAGTTGTTGATAAAAAATAGTTCTTGATCCAGACTCCTTGATGAATACATGTTTCCTGATGTGTAAAAGCTTAGCTTCTGGTTTTTGGGTTCCCAATTTAAATTTGTAAGTAGATAAAATACTAAGTAATTTGTTTCATATTACTTACATATAGTAAAAATCTAACATCATTTATTTATTATATTAATTCTAAGTTCTTGTTATCTGCCACTTCTTTCAAATGGCAGAAACATATTTTGAGGCTTAAGCTTTGATAAAGAGAAGAATCTTCCTTAGCACAACTAGACCAAAATATCCCAGCCATATTTTCCAAAATTAGAAGGACTTCAGAGTTTCCGTAACTGTGGATGCCAAAGGCTAACCATGAGAACCACAGGAATTTTTGCAGTAATGACAACATGCTTGATCCAGAGTTTCAGATTTAGTAGTTCAAAATTTCATTTTATAAGATGTTTCGAAAATGCACTTTTTCATAGGAAAGCAAATATCAAATATGTCTTTCTTCTAAATAAATCTATGGTTCCCAGACTGTAATTATGTTTTTAAAAATGCAACTTCTAAAAAAAATCTATACAATTTTCAAAAATAATATGCCTTCTTTTCTGTTAGTCTTTCTTTTAAAATATATTATGCTAGACTTTAATCTCAAGAAAATTAGTCAACATGTTTAAGTTAGAACAAAGTATTTTAGGCAGCTGGACATGCATATGGTGTGGTGGTAAAAATGCTGAAGTTTCTATATATTGCTTTCTTTCACAAGTAGACCAGTGAAATTGATTGTGGACAGAGCCAGCCAGTAGTATCAAAGATGCAAATAGATGATTAAAGAGATCCTATGGTAAATATAATCTCTTTTCTGCAAGTTTCTATGAGTGTGTAAACATATTTACTTGATATAAAAATAGTTACATAGGCCTCTGGCAACCATATTCCTTTAACATAGATGTAACTGCAAACAAGGATAATTTGAGTTCTTCCTTTCCAATTTGGATGTTATTTATTTCTTTCTCTTGTCCACTTGCTCTGGCTAAGATAATAGTATGGTGAATAAAAGTGGTGAATATGAGCATCCTTGTCTTGTTTCAGATCTTAGAAGAGAGGCTTTCAGTTTTTTTGCCATTCAGTATAGTGCTGGCTATAGGTTTGTCTTATATGTGTTTTGTCATGCTGAGGTATGTTCCTTCTATCCTCAGTTTGTTGAAAGTTTTTGTCATGAAGAGATGTTTCATGTTATCAAGTGCTTTTTCATCATCTATTGAAATTATTATACAGTTTTGTCATTCGTTCTGTTGCTATGATGTACCACACACATTTATTGTTTTGCCTATGTTGAACCATCCTTGAATTCCTGCTTGATTATGTTAAATTATATTTTAATGTGATGTGGAATTCTGTTTGCTAGTATTTTGTTGTTAGTTTTTGAATTTATGTTCATCAGAGATATTGCTCTGCTATTTTCTTTTTATATTGTGTTTTTCTGGTTTGGGTATCAAAGTAATACTGGCCTCATATAAGAAATTGAGAAGTATTCCTTCTTCCTTGATTTTTTGGAATAGTATAAGTAGAATTGGTATTAGTTCTTTTTTTTTTTTTTTTTTTTTTGAGACGGAGTTTCGCTCTTGTTGCCCAGGCTGGAGTGCAATGGCGCGATCTCGGCTCACTGCAACCTCCGCCTCCTGGGTTCAGGCAATTCTCCTGCCTCAGCCTCCCAAGCAGCTGGGATTACAGGCACACGCCACCATGCCCAGCTTAGTTCTTTTTTAAGTGGTGGAATTCAACAGTGAAGGCATCAGATTCTGAACTTTTCTGTGATTAAAAAAACTTTTTGGACATGCGTAGTGGCTCACTCCTGTAATCCTAGCACTTTGAAAGCCTGAGGCAGCTAGATCACCTGAGGTTAGGAGTTTGAGACCAGCCTGGCCAACATGGTGAAACTCCATCTCTACAAAAAATACAAAAATTAGCCAGACATGGTGGCAAGTGTCTGTAATCCCAGCTACTTGGAAGGCTGAGGCAGGAGAATCACTTGAACCTGGGAGGCAGAGGTTGCAGTGAGCCAAGATCACACCATTGCACTCCAGCCTGGGCAACAAGAATAAGACTTTGTTTCAAAAAAAAAAAAAAACTTTTTATTACTACTTCTATCTCATTAATGATTGATCTATTCAGGTTTTGAATTTCTTCATGGGTTAATCTTGGATAGGTTGTGTGTGTCTTTCAATGTATCTATTTCTCTAGATTTTGTCCCGTATTAGTATCCAGTTGTTAATGGTAATGTCTTATTATCCTTTAAATTTCTATAGTATCAGTTATAGTGTCTCATTTTCTATTGTGGATTTATTTGGAGCTTCTCTCTTTGTTTAAGTTAGTCTGACTAAAGGTTTGCTGACTTTGTTTATCTTTTCATAAAACCAACTTTTACTTTAGTCTTATTTTGGTCTTACTTTTGCTTTGATCTTTATCACTTCATTTTTAATTAATTAAATTTAATATTGGCTTTCTATTTCTTTTTAACATATACTTTAAGATCTGGAATATATGTGAAGAACATGCACATTTGTTACATAGGTACACACATGCCATAGTGGTTTGCTGTATCCATGAACCTGTCATCTACATTAGGTATTTCTCATAATGCTATCCTTCACCTTGTCCCCCAACCCCCAATAGGCACCAGTGTGTAATGTTCCCCTCCCTGTGCCCATATGTTCTCATTGTTCAACTCCCACTTATGAATGCATCACTATGCTATTTATTTGAAGTCTTTCAACTTTTTGATATATATATTTATTGCTATAAACTTCACTCTTAGTACCGCTTTCACTGTATCCTGTAGGTTTGGGTAGGTTGTGTTTCTTCACTTGTTTGAGGAATTTTTTAAATTTCCTTCTTAACTTCTTCATGACACAGTGGATGTTCAAGAGCATAGGATTTAATTTCCATCTGTTTGTACAGTTTCTAAATTTCCTTTTGTTATTGATCTCTAGTTTTATTCCATTGTGGTCAAAATGTACTTGATATGATTTCAATATTTATAAATCTTTGAAACTTGTTTAATGGCCCAACATATGGTCTATCCTTGAATATGTTCCATGTGCTGAAAAGAAGAAATACTCTTTGGCCTTGAAAAAGAGAAAATTATGCCGTTTGTGACAACATGGATAAGCCTGGAGTACATTGTGCTAGTTGAAATAAGCCAGGCACAAAAAAATAGAATCTGCATAATCTCACTCATAGGTGAAATATAAAAAAGTCATTCTCACAGAAGGAGAGAGTAGAATGGTGGTGATATAATTATATTAACATTCCTAATTAATATAATGAGAATATTTTCAGCTTTTTGTCTCAGTGATAGATCTTTCAGTTCTATTTTTAGATAACCTATATCTGCCATCATTATCAATTTCAACATCTCCTTTACCTACCTACTCCACACTGTAAAACATTCCATGACAGACAATCCACTTTTATCAGTGCTCCTAAAAAAAATAGAGAGTATTCTTGGTTCAAGCACACAAAGTCTCTATAAATATTTGTTGAGGAGATGAATTATTTCATTCGCTAAAGTACAAATGCATAAACTGTTTCAATTCCAAGTAGCTATGTCATATATCATTACACTGTGCAGACATAGGAAATATATGTGCGTTCTGCCAAAATACCTATACAGTTGCCCGAGTTCCTGGGAATGTCCTAGTTTCTGCTACAAGAGAAAAGATCGACTACATATAACATGAAGAAATTACTTCTGGGATAATTAGAATGTCAAGGATCCTCCATTACAGAAGAAAACCTCACTTTATGATTTATTCCTGCATTCTATTATCAAACATCCTTTGTAAAAGTCACAGCCTTGGTTTTTACTAGCTAATATTTTAATGCTCTTATGTGTGGGTTATATATCTTTTCGTTGGGAAAGAAAGAAGATCCTCATCTATCTCAGCATTCTAGCACATGTTCATTCTCTCCTGGCGGTTCGTGCATGGAAAATGCACATTGTAAATCCTCAGAGTTCAAAGCACTCAAAGAACAAAGGGAACAACTGAAAGCATGACCTGGCTGCCCTGCTCATCCCTCCTGCCCACTGTGACTCCTTACTTGCCCCACCCAAAAGAACAAATAGGAACTCCATTCTTATTATAAAAATAATTAAGCCAATTTTACATTTAACTCCAAAGCTGCACCTCCTTGTCCCAATTTAATTCATTACTTCTTCTTTCCAGTTATTCATAAATCAAGCCATAATCCACTAAAATCTTTCAAGCTACTAAATGCTTTAGGTTTACTTTTCAGTGAATTTTTAGATTTTCTCAGATTTGGGGAGAAATTTTTCATATTTGCTTGATCAGTGGATAAACCATTCCCCTTTTCTCACAAAACATTTCATTTAAACCTACGTAGAAATGTTCAATGTCTGGAGAGATAAGCCAGACCGAGGGCTAGGTTTCTGTCTCCACAACGTATCACATTGCCAAAGATTGATTTCGAAAGCTTTGCTCACTGTTGTCCTCCTCAAGAATGAACCCAAATGACCTGAAATTTCATTGGAAACTGGCATTTCTCCCTAATAAATAAGGAAGTAGAGAAAAAGCAAATTATTATAAAGGAAAACTTAGGTGCCTAAGGGATAGTGTAACAAATTTCAGTTGGCAAGCTCTTCAAGAAAACAGAGTTCTTACAGAGATCTTTTCTGTTTATTTTCAAATATGCTAAAGTCACTCCAGAGTCATAGGCTGCTGGAGCCATTGGCTGCTGGAGTCATTTGAAGTCTGCTTCTAAAAATAATAGAATAGGCCTTTGGCCTTGGAAAAACATTCTGATGCAATGAACTAAAGGTAGAAAATAGATTCTATAGGGTATTGCAGCATTGGTCCAAATTTTTATAAAAACAGTTTTTTTTTTTAAGAATCCTCCTTAGATGTCAGTTTTAAAATATAGTAATTGTTTCTTAGACATAAAATTAGAGACTCTTTAAAACAGTAGAAAAAGACAATGGGAATATATTTTAAAGTGATAGGTCAAATTTCTTTACAGGCCTTATGTTTCTTGGAGTTGCAATGTTCTGCATGGATTAATTGAAAACAAGTCTTGAAATTTAAACGTATTTATTAGATAGGAAAATAAATACACATAGATGCATTTGTGGAGTTGTTAGCAAAACTCATTTTCTCTGAAAACGAATGTGTGCTCAGAGATCTCTAATTAATATGAAAGTCGATAATTGATGTCTTGCTATTTCTGAGAAGTCACAAAGGGATGAGTTCCAGAACACAATGGAAAGCTTAGCCTTACAAAAATGAAGAGATATGGGGAAAGAAAGGGTAAATGCATGTATACGTATACCGAGGTTCAAAAGTATTGAGGATAGTGGCTGTAAAGAATTGCAAAGAGACCTAACTAGGGCAATGGACGTGTCAGTGAACCTTGCTATTGAAAGCCAGTTGGACATTGTGAAGTTACAGTACTGCTAACAAAACATAGAAGAGAATTTGATTCCTCCAATACTTCACTTTTTCTAGGAAGTGGTAAGTTAGAGAAAACATGGATTTGAGAATTTCATCATGAGAGAAACTTTGTACAATGATATCAAAGCTGATTTGAAAAGAAATCATTGCAAAAGGAAGAGAGAGAGAGAAATAAAAAGCAGAAACTTCACAGCGGAGAGATCCTTAGGGGGTCAAATCTTAGACGTTGCCTAGTTAACTGAGTGAGACACATGTAGTGGCAGTTAAAAAACTTTGAGGTTAGTATTTCAGAAGACTAAGGGTAGTGGGTGGCAACAAGGTATATGGAACTCATAGTCCAAGTAGATTGAAGGTTAAGGTCATAGAGAAAAGAAAGTGAAGAAACAGGGAATGGCCTGGCTATAGGGTCGATTTACCAGGTGAAAGTTGACATTGTTCCAAAGGATAATTTAATTGTTGATAAGAACCAAAAATGTTCAGTGAAGTGGAAGAGGTAATGAGCAGAGCTCACAGAAATAATGAAGCAGAGAGTGGTGATTGCTAATGCAGAAGGCAGGAGATTAAAAAGCAAGCAAAATAAAATTTTGAGGAATGGAAATCATCTCTTGTGCTTTTACATACCTCAAGACAAGATGCCTTCCTCAGGGTAACAACCCTGTTATATGCAGATAAATATGAGAACGACTCAGAATTAGAAAAAGATTCCCAAAGGAAGAGTACTGTGGTGGGAACATAACAAATACATGTTTGGAGAAACTAACAAATTATGGAGAAAAGAGTAAGATGTTTTATGAAGAACTTCACACTTGAGTGAAGGAGCTGGATGTATCTTGATGAAAGTAGATTCTTCTGTACAAGGGGAGTTCAATTTTAATGAATAGTGGACTTGATAACACCTTCCATAAGAATGTATCACTGCTTCACGTTTGATTAAATAACTATAAAAAGGCAATGGGGCTGTCTGCTGTAGAACTTGCATGGACTATATATAACCAATCAGATGACCATTTTGATGTCCAAGGAAAATATGTGATTTTGGGGGGTACAAAGAATATAGTGGCAACTTCTGGAAACTAAAACACTAATTCATTTATTTTGAAGATCCCACAAATGATAATTAAATAGAAAAATATTACATTCATATGGCTTCTCTGTTACAGACTTGAGTCTGGATTCTCTTTCGCCTTCAAGATTATTTTATTTAGTTTTTCTCTGTGGAAAGTTTAGGAAAAATAATTTTTATATAAAATGAACTGCTAATATATGATCAAATATCTACAGATATTTGTGACTCAGTTTCCTTAGCACAAGCAAGAGGAATAGAGCAGTAGAATTTATTTTGTTGCTACATATTTATAAAGCTAACTTCAATAAAAGTATTACCTTTATAAATGTGAACATCCATAGAAAACATGCTTAGACGTTAAGACAGATATCCTCACTGGTCTTAATTCCTTGTAAGCAGCAAAAGAAGAAGTAGTAACTATATATAACGAAAGATACATTATGGCTTCCCTGGGGAAAAAATAAAAAAGAAAGACAGTCTTGTTGTGTGTCTCTCATATCATGTGATATACTCTCGGCTCTTTCATTTTGAATGATGAAGTGTCCTAAGCAACTAATTTAATTGCATGTGAATGGATATTAGAAGGTTAGGATTGCTAACCTTATAATGATTTTAGGGGGTACAATGATGGTTATATTTTTGCCTGGTTCTTTGAACTGTTATTATTTGCATAATTTGTATTATATAAATGTAATAACTTAGTGGAATACTATTTCAATTTTCTTCCTCTATGAGATTTTTAAGGTAATTCTGTTGGATAATTACCTTTTTTATGAAGAATAATGATATGTAGGAGCTAAACTTTTTTCTAGAATATTCTCTGAAGTATTTCTTCAATATTTGATAGAAATCTTATTGAGATCATTTTTCATCTGGAGATGTCCTTCTGCCCCTTCATTGCCCATTTGTAAACTTTGTGATATTCTTTTGGAACATTATTAGTATTGAAATATTAGCAGTCAATATTTAAATAGTTATTGATATTAATCATAAGTGTTTATTAATATTACATTAGGCCAATATTTCTTATAATTTTAAAATTTAGATAAAAGTTTTGCCTTGTCTCAATATTACAAAAACATTTCCCTATGCAATTTTTCATTCAATTTTCTTATATTTAAAATTTTCTATGTCTAATTTAGATCTTTCACCCCTTTGTACTTTATCCTTGTATAGGAAAGAAAAGCATAAAATTTAATTTTCTCCATGTAAAAGATATAATTTTCAAAACCATTTGAAAAGATGATATGTATTATTTTTCAGAGATATTTGGTAATAGCTCTATCACCGATCCAACTTCTAATAGTCCACGAGTAACTTTCTTCCCCTCTTTCTTGTCATGTTAGACTAGTTGTCTGGTCCTAGTCAGAAACACACTGTCTTTTTTGTTCCTTTGTTCTACATTTTCATTACTATGGCTCTGTCACAAGTTGAGACATTTCTCTGCTCTAAAAGATAACATGTACATTAGAATTATGGAATTCTAATGATCCTATATTATAACCACACTAAGAAAAATTTTAAGTTAACATTAAGGGAACAATATTAAAAGTGATAACTTCTTTTATTACAGTTTAATAGAATCAGAACTGTGCACGTTTTAGAACACTCAGCTTGTATTTGATAAACATACTGGGGAACACTTCATATTTTGGAAAGAAACATATAATATCCTCTATTTCCTATATTTTTTTTCTTTTATTTTCATTTACATTGCTGGCCTCTCGGCATCTTTGACTTTGGATTGTGTCCACTGAAATTTCAGTGTCGAATAGGGATGTACAATATGCTAAACTACAGTCTTTAAAAATATTAGTACAATTGAGATTAGAATGGAATCTACACAATCTGACATGGAAATATCCTTCCCATTTGAAATCATATCAGCCAATTTTAAGACTATTTTTATTTCTGTTAAATACATGTCTTATCTTCACATTTTTTATTGCATTTTAGATTTTGGGGTACATGTGAAGAACATACAAGATTGTTGTATAGGTACACACATGGCAGTGTGATTTGCTGCCTTCCTCCCCTTCACCTCTATCTCGCATTTCTCCCCATGATATCTCTCCCCAACTCCCCACCCCACACTGTCCCTCCCCTAGTTCACCCTCAATAGACCCCAGTGTGTGATGCTCCCCTCCCTGTGTCCATGTGTTCTCATAGTTCGACACTCACCTATGAGTGAGAACATGTGGTGTTTGATTTTCTGTTCTTGTGTCAGTTTGCTGAGAATGATGGATTCCAGGTTCATCCATGTCCCTACAAAGGACATGAACTCATCATTTTTGGTGGCTGCATAATATTCCATGCTATATATGTGCCACATTTTCCCTGTCCACTCTATCACTGATGGGCATTTGGGTTGGTTCCAGGTCTCTGCTATTGTAAACAGTGCTGCAATGAACATTCGTGTGCATGTGTCCTTATAGTAGAACGATTTATAGTCCTTTGGATATATACCCAGTAATGGGATTGCTGGGTCAAATGGAATTTCTATTTCTAGGTCCTTGAGGAATTGCCACACTGTCTTCCACAATGGTTGAACTAATTTACACTCCCACCAGCAGTGTAAAAGT
>CM052650.1:141635592-141650700 GCA_028533165.1 Leontopithecus rosalia | reverse complement strand
TTTGGGCAGTATGGCCATTTTCATGATATTGATTCTTCCTAACCATGAACATGGGATGTTTCTCCATCTGTTTGTGTCCTCTCTTATTTCATTGAGCAGTGGTTTGGGGTTCTCCTTGAAGAAGTCCTTTACGTTTCTTGTTAGTTATATTCCTAGGTATTTTATTCTCTTTGTAGCAATTGTGAATAGCAGTTCGTTCTTGATTTGGCTCTCTTTAAGTCTGTTATTGGTGTATAGGAATGCTTGTGATTTTTGCACATTGATTTTGTATCCTGGGACTTTGCTGAAGTTGCTTATCAGTTTCAGATTTTCGGCTGAGACGATGGGGTATTCCAGATATACAATTATGTCATCTGCAAATACAGAGAATTTGACTTCCTCCTTTCCTATTTGAATACCCTTTATTTCTTTTACTTGCCTGATTGCTCTGGCTAGAACTTCCAGTACTATATTGAATAGGAGTAGTGAGAGAGGACACCCTTGTCTACTGCCAGATTTCAAAGGGAATGCTTCCAGTTTTTGCCCATTCAGTATGATATTGGTTGTTGGTTTGTCATAAACAGCTTCTATTACTTTGTGATACTTTCTGTCAATAAATAGTTTTTTGAGGGTTTTAACATAAAAGGCTGTTGAATTTTCTCCAAGGTCTTTGGTTCTGCTTATGTGGTGAATTACGTTTATAGACTTGCGTATGTTGAACCAGCCTTGCATCCCCAGGATGAATCCTACTTGATCATGGTGGATAAGCTTTTTGATGTGCTGTTGCAATCGGCTTACCAGTATTTTATTGAAGTTTTTGCATCTATGTTCATCACGGATATTGGCCTGAAGTTTTCTTTTCTGGCTGAGTCTCTGCCTGGTTTTGGTAACAGGATGATGTTGGTCTCATAAAATGATTTGGGAAGGATTTCCTCTTTTAGCATTGTTTGGAATAGTTTCAGAAGGAATGGTACCAGCTCCTCTTTGTATCTCTGGTAGAATTCGGCTGTGAACCCATCTGGACCTGGGCTCTTTTTGGGTGGTAGACTCTTAATTGCTGCCTCAACTTCAGATCTTGTTATTGGTCTATTCAGGGTTTCAACTTCTTCCTGGTTTAGGCTTGGGAGGATGCAAGTGTCTAGGAATTTATCCATTTCTTCCAGGTTTACTAGTTTATGTGCATAGAGTTGTCTGTAATAACCTCTGATGATGGTTTGTATTTCTGTGGAATCTGTGGTGATATCCCCTTTATCGTTTTTTATTGCATCTATTTGATTATTCTCTCTTTTCTTTTTTATTAATCTGGCTAGTGGTCTGTCTATTTTGTTGATCTTTTTGAAAAACCAGCTCCTGGATTTATTTATTTTTTGAAGGGTTTTTTGTGTCTCTATCTCCTTCAGTTCTGTTCTGATCTTAGTTATTTCTCGTCTTCTGCTAGCTTTTTAGTTTTTTTGATCTTGCTCCTCTAGCTCTTTCAATTTTGAAGATAGGGTGTCAATTTTGGATCTCTCCTTGCTTCTCATGTGGGCATTTACTGCTATATATTTTCCTCTATAGACACTGCTTTAAATGTGTCCCAGAGATTCTGGTATGTTGTATCTTCATTCTCGTTGGTTTCGAAGAACATCTTTATTTCTGCCTTCATTTCATTGTTTATCCAGTCAACATTCAAGAGCCAATTGTTCAGTTTCCATGAAACTGTGTGGTTCTGAGTTAGTTTCTGAATTCTGAGTTCTAACTTGATTGCAGTGTGGTCTGAGAGACTGTTATGATTTCCATTCTTTTGCATTTGCTAAGGAGTGATTTACTTCCAATTAAGTGGTCAATTTTAGAGTAGGTGTGATGTGGTGCTGAGACGAATGTATATTCTGGGGAATTGGGGTGAAGAGGTCTGTAAATGTCTATTAGGTTTGCTTGGTCTGGGTCTGAGTTCAAGTCCTGGATATCCTTGTTAATTTTCTGTCTCATTGATCTGTCTAATATTGACAATGGGTTGTTAAAGTCTCCCACTATTATTGTTTGGGAGTCTAAGTCTCTTTGTAAGTCATTAAGAACTTGCCTTATGTATCTGTGTTCTCCCATATGGGGTGCATATATATTTAGGATCATTAGCTCTTCTTGTTGCATTGATCCTTTTACCTTTATGTAACGTCCTTCTTTGTCTCTTTTGATCTTCATTGTTTTAAAGTCTATTTTATCAGACACAAGGTGGCAACTCCTGCCATTTTTTGCTCTCCTTTTGCATGGTGAATCTTCCTCCACCCCTTTATTTTGAGCCTTTGTGTATCCTTGCATGTGAGATGGGTTTCCTGGATACAGCACACCAATGGGTTTTGGCTTTTTATCCAATTTGCCAGACTGTGCCTTTTGATTGGGATATTTAGTCCATTTACATTTAGGGTTAATATTGTTATGTATGAATTTGATACTGCCATTCTGATGCTAGCTGGCTGTTTTGCCCATTAGTTAATGCAGTTTCTTCACTCTGTTGATCCTCTTTACCATTTGATATGTTTTTGGAGTGGCTGGTACTGGTTGTTCCTTTCTATGTTTAGTGCCTCTTTCAGGAGCTCTTGTAAAGCAGGCCTGGTGGTGATGAAATCTCTGAGTACTTGCTTGTTTGCAAAGGATTTTATTTTTCCTTTACTTATGATGTTTAGTTTGGCTGGATATGAAATTCTGGGTTGAAAGTTCTTTCCTCTAAGGATTTTGAATATTGGTCCCCACTCTCTTCTGGCTTGTAGGGTTTCTGCTGAGAGATCTGCTGTGAGTCTGATGGGCTTCCCTTTGTGGGTAACCCTATCTTTCTGGTTGCCCTTAGCATTTTCTCTTTCATGTCAACCCTGGTAAATCTGACGATGATGTGCCTTGGGGTTGCTCTTCTTGAGGAATATCTTTGTGGTGTTCTCTGTATTTCCTGGATTTGAAAATTGGCCTGACTTCTAGGTTGGGGCAGTATTCCAGGATAATATCCTAGAGAGTAATTTCCAGCTTGGATTCAATCTCTCCGTCACATTCAGGTACACGTATCAAACGTAGATTAGGTC
This sequence comes from Leontopithecus rosalia, assembly GCA_028533165.1. Taxonomy (NCBI): domain Eukaryota; kingdom Metazoa; phylum Chordata; class Mammalia; order Primates; family Cebidae; genus Leontopithecus; species Leontopithecus rosalia. Next base: position 141,647,674 of record CM052650.1, on the reverse strand, counting down.
TTTTCACATAGTCCCATATTTCTTGGAGACTTTGTTCTTTCCTTTTTACCCTTTTATCTCTAATCTTGCCTTCTCATTTTATTTCATTGAGTTGATCTTTGACCTCTGATATCCTTTCTTCTGCATATTTTTTTTTTCTACATGAATTCCGGTTAGAGATAGAAGCAAATACAGACAGGATAAGATTCAGGAGAAACAAGTTTTTGGTAAATCATGTCAAGAGAAATCCAAATCCAAATACTAAATGAAAAAAAAATTATATTTATACAGCATTTTAATAAATGTTTGAGGAAAATGGTCACATTTACCCCAAGGCGAGTAAATCAGCACTTTGGTGTTTCAGGTAATGAAAACATTAGAGTATAGTGACATATTTCTGGTAAAAAATTGATCTGTTTGCTTGCTTATATTAACCACTGCATCATGGGAAATGATTGAGTCATCACTTTGGGAAACAAGTTTTCATCATTAGTACTTTCTTACTGTCACTGACAATTGTTTGGATCCATTTTTGTTTCCTGTAAAATTCTTACCTTTAACCTATGTGTCTATACGTAAGAAATAAAAAATTACATGAATGCAAAGAGAACATTGACTTAAATCATCTTAAACCTTATGTAACAAATACTTGCCTTGCTTCATTATTCCAATACGTTTTTGCCCACATAATTATTTCTATATTGACAATAAAAATAAGAGAGAGTAAGTAATTGATTAAAGGTTCACTTTGAATATAAAGAAAAATAGAGGCTCAGGTAAAACTTATTCTATAAACACCCACTCTTTTCAGGATGTTGTACTCTTGCTATGTTAAGAAATAAATCAGGTATGAAATAGTTAAAATCTGACTTTAATCTCTAGAATAAGATAGAACATACCTTTCAATAAAATAAAAATGTGGAATTAATGTATTTTTTGCTTCTTTTTCTTTATAGCTATATCATGTACATGATGACAAGAAAAAAATTAAAATGGAAAATGTTAACCTTTTAAATAAAATATTAGAGCTTATAAGGGATAATAATTCTACCATTTTAAAATTTTGTGAGGTATGTGAGCCAGACACTTAGCCTTACAGTTTCAAATCCACTTTACCCTTGTATCTCCTTTGAATTTCATTCTTTCTGTAATTAACACTTTAATAAGTACCTACATGTGTATAGAAAATGTTATTTTTAAAAAGTTCTTATAAAAATAATATGATGATTTATTTAGAGTATATTCAGAAATAAAGGTAAGAATAATTAAGCTCCAAACTCAACCAGAAACTCAAATGCTAGCTGACTCTTTTTAAGACTCTGTATTTAAGAATTAACCTGTTTGAACATTGCTATACATGGGTAAGGATAAACAATGAACCTATTTCATTTTTCTAGCATTTTCTGTTGATATTAAAAGGTCATGTTCTAAAATATTACAGTTGAATATAGAATGACACACATCATGGCTATGCATATTTATGTTTTGTTATAATTGTCTGCTTCCCATTCACCTCCAGCAACAAAATGGTAGGCAAATGCCTGGATGGTCAAATAGCTCTAGGGAACAAGGTAGAGTTTCCTCCCTTTCTGAAAATCTACTACATTGGTAAAATATAGAGGTAATTTGAAGGACAAAAGCAAAACAGAAAGCAAACATCAGTATCACATGATTTGCAGTTCTAATTATTGCCTCATATCAATATTAGCTTTGAATGCCATTAGGAAAGCACGATAAACAAGAGATTTATTAGCGAAATCTATGCAAAACTGAGATCTATGCAAAACTGAGCAACCAAGTGTCCCATAGCCAAAAGAAATCATCCCCCATCCTCCTTTCCTTGAACTATGACTTATCTACCTTTATCCTGTCACATTCAGTTACTTGCATTCTTACTCATTTCATCCAGTTTCCTCTCAGTATTTTGTTCTTCAGCTTTCACTGAACTTGAAAGTGCTTTTATATCAGACACAAATTATTTAGAATCACCAACTTGAAGGACCTATTTTGTCTCTGAATGCCCATCAATCTCTAGAGGCATTTGACACTGTTTAAACTGGGAGTTAATCTATCTCCTAAGACCCATTACTTGTGTGAAAGCATTAAACAAGTTCCAACAGTTTTATCTTTGCAATATTTTTCTCACATCTTTTTCAAAAACAATGGAAATATCTTGGTCCTGAAACTTAACTGAATTATTGTAAATACCTCCTGTCTAACATTTCTGATTTCCTTTATCTCCTTTTATTCTTTAAACAATTCATAAATATTATTAGGATACAATGACAAATGTTTTCTCCAAAGTTTCTCATGATGGGTTGAATTTTAGCTCATTAACTCAATCCAGTATTTTATTCAAAGAAAATACTTGATTAAAACTAACCAATATCTTGCCCAATTTACTCTTCGTGTAAATTAAATTTATATATGAACATATTTAGATGTATGTATCCTAAATAGATAAGACTTCCTTTTACATAGCAAGGCGCCCTTTGGCAGTCAGGGTATTGGCTCCTGCTCTTAGGACACATAGTTGTTTAAGTCATATAAAGTGATGAAGGCTCTACATATATAAGGTAAAGAAAGATGTGAAGTCCCAAAAGCAGAGGGCTCATTTGTAGAACAGTAGAGTCGATATTTGATGCTTTACCCCTTGTTGCTTTTCCAATTACTGATTATTTGAAAATTAATGGTGGTAACTCACGCAAATCATTTGAATTATGCACAAAGAACAAGCTAGAACAAAATGTACCAATATTTAAGAGTTAGAAAATAATTTTAATATCCCTTTTAATACTTGGCAGTATTTTAAATTTATTATAATTACAGATACATTGGTTTTTCATAGCTAGGAGTAAAACATGCACATTGACTAGATATTGTAAGTAAGAAACCACAATTTTATAAGCTATAGTGCCTCTCTCCACAGCAGCTGAGCAATTGAAGCAGTTTAGCAACTGAAATTACCTATTGCTTTTCATATTTTAAATGTTCTTTTTAAGAGCAGAATCTGATTTTGAATATATGAAACAATAGACTTATACTGCATTAGTACTCATAGAACCTTATAACTTATTAGCAGAGAAACATAAACATATTATGGGAAAAGAGAATTAGTGAACATATTTCAATATCAATGACTTGTCCATATTTTAAGATATAGATAGATTTATTGGCTCAGCTAAATTTTTTCAAAACATAATTATGTTTAAGTAGAAATTTTAAATTCTGTAAGAAGTAGATGGTCTTTTGCTTATGATAATTTTTATCTTACTGTTAATCCAAGTTATCTTTTTACTGCATTTGCTTGATTTCATATTACCTTTCTAATATTGAAAATTCTAAATGCACTATTCTTATAATTTTAAAAATTATTCTAGCCTTGAAAAAAATCCTAAAACTCATCTTTTAATTATATATAAAATCTCTTCTCTTAATATATATATATAAGTTATTTGAATTTTAAAATCTAAGCATTCTTTTTTCTGTCATAATTTTCAAGATTTAAAAAACATTAGAATTTTATGTCATAATTATTCAACTATTGAATATTGAAATCTTGAAAGTTTATAAACTCAACAGTCACTATATGATTTATTTTGCTTATTTTGCTAAGACCTTCTAGATTAACTCTCCTAAAATACATTTTTTTTCGATTTCTGTTCACTCTCTTTTTCCCAGTTACATACATTTTTGTGTCACTGAACTATTAGTTCTGTAAGTTACAATGGAAAAGCCTGTATCATTGTAAAAAGTGGATCGTACCGTTTTTCTGTTCATTTTATAATTTAATCCAATGGGTTCAAATTAATCCACCTATGTAGCGTTAAATTTACCACACCACTTGAATGACTGTTTACTTTCTTCATTTTGTTTTCTTTTCTGTCACTCATCTCAGACATTATGAACACTTTCATATTAACAATTTGATAATTCAAACTTTTCAGTTGTATCTATTATATAGTGATACATTTATTCTCAGACAACCTGTTTTTCTACTGATTACTCTGTTACTCATTTTTACCTTGTGAAAAATAACTCTCAGAATAGTGAAAGAGCATCTCAACATTTCACTCAATGATTGTCTAATTTCAATGACTATGTACATAAGAACTAATTACAGGCTTGACTAATTGATCTTAATTGTACAACTTTCTATTCTTTTTGTAAAAGTAACATTAAGACATCTTTGGGCAAGCCTAGCATATTGTTTTACATATAATTTGCATGCAGTACAATACATGAAAATCATAAAGAATAAAATCGTCTTCCCTATAATGACTGATTCCAACAACAGCCAGTGGCCAAGTAGTATATGCTTTATGTCTCTTTATAGTTAATCTCTGTGTGCAAAATAGCGCCTAATAATGACATATTTGAAGATACCAAAACTCATAGAATTGTATATTTCAAATGACTGACTTGTATAGTAGGAGAATTATACCTTTACAAAGCTATTTTTAAAACTATGCAGCCGGACGCAGTGGCTCACACCTGTAATCCCAGCACTTTGGGAGGCCGAGGCCGGTGGATCACGAGGTCAAGAGATCAAGACCATACTGGTCAACAAGGTGAAACCCTGTCTCTACTAAAAATACAAAAATTAGCTGGGCACAGTGGCGTGTGCCTGTAATCCCAGCTACTCCAGAGGCTGAGGCAGGAGAATTGACTGAACCCAGGAGGCGGAGGTTGCAGTGAGCCGAGATGGCGCCATTACACTCCATTCTGGGTAACAAGAGCAAGACTCCGTCTCAAAAAACAAAACAAAACAAAAAAAACCTACGCTATTTTAAAATTTCCAAGATAGTAGATTAGAGGCTTTTAGAATGGTGCAGCCAGTTAGAAATAGCAAGACAGTGCATAAAGATCAACTCTGAGCTTTAATTCAAAAAGCAAAATGAGAATTCACTGTAATGGTGAAGGACACTCCAGATCCCAAGGAGAAGAATGCTGGCAAACAGCTCTCATATGTCTGACTGACAAAAACGAGCGGAACCCCAGTAAATGAGACAAGCAGAGAACCTTTCTCTGTGACTCATTTGTCCACTGAAAATCTGAGCCAGCAGGCTGAGGGAGTGCATTTTGTTACTCCCAAGTCCTAGAACTAACTTGGGGAGAGGGTTGGAGACGCTGTGAGGGAAAGACACTCTCACAGATATTTTCACAGATGAAAAGATGCAGACATTTTCACAGAAGCAGAGAATAGGATACCATTTTTTGGTTCAGATGAATACAAATTGGGACGTTCTTTGGTGACCTGGCACAGGCATTTTAGTCTTGGGCCAGAGATTGGGGCACCGATCTCCACAGCCAGAGCTGTGGAAAGCACCTCAGCGGTAGGCACCGGAATTCTGCTCTTCCCTGTTACAAGCCTTGGGCAGGGAAGAGCTACAGTTGCAGTTTTGTTTTAGGTGGCAAGACATGCAGCCAGGGTCAGCTTGGCAACAGAGAGCTGGTCTGAATGTGCTTTTGCTGGGTGTCACAGCCTGCTCCCCTGAGGTCATGCTGTAGCAAGACCCTCTCCCCTCTACTCCCAGGGAGAAATCCAGGCCATTGGAGCCACCTCACCCGTCGTGAATATAGATGATGGTGCAGCAAAGCTCTCTGTTCCATACCCAGGAAGATCTTCAGTCATTCAAAATACCAGGTCCCCTGGTTCAGCAGCCTGAAACAACCTACCGGTCCTATGCACAGATCTTAATGGAGAGAGCCCCTCTCCGCTCCATGCCCAGGCAGATAGCCAGGCATCTAGAGCACCCATTCTTTTGGAATAGGTGTTTAGGCTGTTTTCCATCCACATGCAGATAATTTGGGGATAAGGTGGTTTCCTGGCTCCACACCTAGAGACACCGCTGGATGCTTGGTGACTGTCCACTGGATTCTCCATCCGCACAAGTGCTAGTGCCTTTGTCTTCCACAGGGTGATATGGAGGCAGGCCTGTCTGGTCTGGCCTTACGCATCATGACCCTCACATTCCTAGTGTTGAAATGAGAGCTCAGACTACTGTGCATTCCATGATTCAGCCCATTGCCTGAGTCAACAAAGAACTTCTACCAATAAATAAGGATAAAATTGATATCTAGCTGCATTGGCCACAGCTACCGGTTACAATTCAAGTGCCCACTACTGGCTTGTGGGTTAAATTAAAACACCAAATATAAAATATAAAACATGCCAAAAGAAATGCATAAGGCAATAGAGGCAAAGCCAAAAGATCCTGCCCAGTATTCCCTACAGTCACACCACATAGTGAGGAGTCGGGGAAGAGAAAGGTGAAATAAGCCAATAATATTATAAGGAGGAAAAAAAAGAAAAACATGTTACCAGCAAGAAAATAATTATAAAAAGTAGAAGTGCCAGCATCTCCAGATGAGAAGTAATCAGTGCAAAAGTTTAGAACCATGAAAAATATGAATGAGACCTCCAGAGGATTGCACTAGTTCTTCAGCAATAATTCCTAACCAAAATGGAAAGTCAGAAATAAGAGATAAAGAATTCAAAGCATAAATTGCAAGGAAGCTCAATGAGATCCAGAACAAGGTTGAAAATCAGCACAAAGAAACTTTGAAAACAATTCAGGAAATGAAGGAAAAGATAAAAATCTTAAAAAGAAATCAGAGGTTCTGGAATTGAAAAACTCGTGAGAAATTTCAAAATAGAATTGAAATCTTTGTCAAGGGACTGAAGCAAGCAGAATAAAGAATTTCAGAGCTTGAAGACCAGTCTTTCAAATGAACCTAGTCAGACAAAAGTTAACAAATAAGAATTTTTTTAAAAATGCACAAAATCTTTGAGAACCATGGGATTATGTAAATAAACCAAATCTATGACTTATTAGTATTCCCGAGGGGGAGTGGAGGTAATGAGAAAAAGTAGACAACCTGGAAAATCTATTTGAGGGAATAATTCAAGGAATTTTCTCTAATCTTGCTAGAGAGGTAGATACCGTGATACAAGAAATCCAGAGACATTTGCAAGTTGCCACACAAAGCAAATACTGTCAAGGTATATAGTCACCAGACTGTCCAAGGTCAATGTTAAAGAAGACATCTTAAAGGCAGCTAGATAAAAATGTCAGATCCCAGGAGAGACTGGGGGCATATTTTGTAACCCAGGTGAGACTGGGGGCATATTTTCAGCATTCTTCAAGAAAAGAAATTTCAAACAAGAAATTAGTATCCCGCCAAACTAAGTTTCATAAAGCAAAGAAATAAAATAGTTTCAGACAAGCAAGCATAAAGAGAATTTATCACTAGACCAGTCTTACAAGAGATACTTAATGGACATCTAAACATGAAAACTAAAGAATGATACCTGCTACCACAAAAACTTACTTAAGTACATAGCCCATAGACCCTGTAAATAAACCACACAATAGAAACTACAAATAACCATAACAACACCATGAAGGATCAAAGTCTTATATATCACTATTAACCTTGAATGTAAATGGTGCAAATGTCTCACTTTAGAGACACAGAATGACAAATTGGGTTTTAAAAAAAGACCTATCCACCTGTTGTCTTTGGGAGACCCATCTCACATGGAATAACACCAATAAGCTCAAAGTAAGGGTTGGAGAAAGAGCTATCATGCAAACAGAAAACAAAAAACAGCACAGGTCACTATTCTTGTGTCAGATAAAATAGACATTAAACTGACAGTAATAAAAAAGGACAAAGACAGGTATTACATAATGATAAAGGGTTCAATTCAACAGGAATATCCTAAATATATATATATACCCAACATTGGAACATGAATATTAATTTAAAAAGTATTGCTAGATCTATGAAAAGGCTTATGCAGCCATGCAATAATAGTAAGAGACTTCAACACTCTATTGTCAGCATTAGACAGATCATTAAGGTAGAAAAGCTAACAAAGAAATTCTGGATTTAAACTTGATGCTTGACCAATTGCACCTAATAGACATCGATAAAATACTCTACCCATCAACCACACATCTACATTCCTTTCATCTGCACACAGAATGTACTTCAAAATTGATCACATGCTTGGCTATATCATAAGCCTCAGACCAGTCGGCTTCATTGCTGAATTCTGCCAGAAGTACATAGAAGAAATTGTACCAATTCTGCTGAAAATAAAATTGAAGTAAAAGTACTCTTCCCTAACTTATTTTACAAAACCAGCATCACCCTGATCCCAAAACCCAGCAAAAATACAATTAAGAGAAAAACTACAGGACAATATCCCTGAGGAACATAGATGCAAATACCTTCAACAAAATACTAACAAACTGAATCCAACAATACATCACAAAGTTAATTCACCCTAATCAAGTAGGTTTCATTCCTAGGATGGAAAGTTGGTTCAACATATGCAAAACAATAAATGTGATTCACCACATAAATAGAACTTAAAAAAACACATATGATTGTCTCAAAGCTTTCAATAAAATCCAACATCCCTTCATCAAAGAAACCTTCAAGAAACTAAGCATCAAAAAAATATACCTCAAAATGGCCACTGTCTATGACAAATCCACAACTAACATTATGCTAAACGGGCAAAAACTGTAAGCAGTCTCTTTGAGATCTGGAACAAGAGAAGGACGTCCAGTCTTACGACTACTACTCAACATAGTACTAGAAGTGCTAGTCAGAACAATCAGGCAAGAGAAAGGAGTAAATAGGACTAATGATTCCACCAAAGCTTCCTGGAACTGATAAATAACTTCAGTAAAGTTTCAGAACACAAAATCAATTTGCAAAAATCAGTAGCATTTCTATACATCAATAACTTTTAATCTGAAAGCCAACTCAGGAACACAATCCCATTTCCAATAGCCAGTAGCTCCCCCGCCAACCACACACATACACATACACCCACAGAGTACTTAGAAATATATCTCAACTAGGAAGTGAAGTGTCTCTATAAGGAGAAGTAAAAACACTGCTAAAAAAGAAATCATAGATGTCAAAGAAAAGGAAAAGCATCCCATGAACATGGATTGAAAAAATTAGTGTTGTTAAAATGGCAATAGTGCCCAAAGCAATCTACAGATTCAACGCTATTCCTACCAAACTGCCAAGGGCATTTTTCACAGAACTAGAAAAAAAAACAATTCTAAAATTTAATGAAACCAAAAAATGTTATTGAATAGCCAAAATAATTCTAAGCAAAAGAACAAAGCCAGAGGTATCACATTACCTGACTTCAGACTATACAGTAAGGCTACAGTAACCAAAATAGTGTGGTAATATAGAAAAATAGACATGCAGATCAACAGAACAGAGAACACAGGAATAAAGCTGCACAGCTACAGCCATCTGATTTTCAACAAAATTGACAAAAATAAACAATAGAGAAAGTGCTCCCTATTCAAAATGTAAGACCTCAGAAATACAAGAATCTTAGAATAAAAGCTTGGAAACATCATTCTGGACATTGGCATTCAGAAAGAATTTATGACTAAGTCTTTTAAAGCAGTTTCAACAAAAATTGACAAGTGAGACCTAATTAAACTAAAGAGTTTCTGCACAGCAAAAAAAAAACTACCAAGAGAGGAAACAGACAACCTAAAAAGAACAGGAGAAAATATTTGCAAAACTATACATCCAACAAAGGTCTAATATCCAGAATCTGTAAGAAATTTAAGTCAACAAGAAAGAGAAACAACTCCATTAAAAATGGGCAAAGGCCATGTGCAGACACTTCTCAAAAGAAGACATTCAAGTGGCAACAAAACATATAAAAAACATACTCTACATCACTAATCATGAGAGAAATTCAAATCAAAACCACAATGAGATTTCATCTCACACCAGTCAGAATAGCTATTATGAAAATAGTAAAAACAAACAAAAAAGAAAGCAGATGCTGGCAAGACTGCAGACGAAAGGGAATGCTTACAGATTGTTGTTGGGAATGTATATTAATTAGCTCAACTTCTGTAGAAAGTAATTTGGAGGTTTCTCAAAGCACTTAAAACAGAACTATCATTTGACCTAGCAGTCCCATTACTGTGTATATATCCGAAGGAAAATAAGTCATTCTTCCAAAAAGACGCATGCACTCACTTAGTCATTAGAGCATTATTCACAGTGGCAAACACATGGACTCAACCTAGGTGCCCATCAGTGGTGCACTGGATAAAGATGTGGCATGCATACACCATGAAATGCTACACAGCCATAATAAAGAATGTATCATGTCCTTTGCCACAACATGAATGCAGCTGGAGGCCAGTATCACAAGTGAATTAACAGAAACAGAAAACCAAATACCCCATGTTTTCACTTACACCTGAGAGCTAATGATCAAGTTCTCATGGACATATGGATGGCAACAATGAAAACTGGGGATTACTAGAGAGGGGAGGGTGGAAGTGGGACAAGGGTTGAAAAAGTAACTATTGGCTATGTTCAGTTCCTGGAAGATGGGATTACCAGCATCATGCAATATACCAAGGTAACAAACCTGCACATATAACCACTGAAATAAAAGGTGAAAATATTGAGAAGCAACTCATGACTGCAGCTCTCAGTCAAGACGCAGAGGGTGAGTAAACACCAGATTTCCAGACGGATCTTTATAGCCCACAGAGCGGGGAAAAGACCAGGTGTAAGAGGCACCCAGGACTCAAGCGCAGCACTCTCCGCTGGCATGGCCAGCCAGCCAGCGCTGCAGTGCAGCGGCACAGTGCACGAAACACACAGGTCTGGGTGCCCTGTTAAACCGGCAATTTGAGACTTAGGAGGGCAGATTGCTATGTTCAGCTGATTGAATGGGTTTTGGACGGTGAACCAGACCAGGAGATTTCTGGGAGGTGAATTGTGAACCAGCGCAGCAGGTGGCTGCACAGGAAATCACACAGATCCCGGGGCCCTTTCAGCAGCAGCTGAGGCACCTGGGAGAGAGTCAACCCTACAACTTAAAAAAAAAAAAAAGCAAAAAGGCTCAGAGGCAGGGAGCCAAGTGATCAGGCTCCACGCGTCCCACCCCGACAAGGACAAGCAATACGGCGATTCGGAGTGCTGGGGGTTGAGAGTTCCACTGCAGGAAGAGCTGAACACATTACTGTGCAGCTCGGTGGGGGAGGGGCATCCGCCATTGCCCAGAGTTTCTGCCCCTACTGAGGTACCCGCCCATTGCTGACGCAGTCAGCCATTGCCGAGGCAACCCACAATAACAGAGAAACTCGCCAACAGGGCAGAGCCCACATCAGCAGGGTGGAGCCTACGTCAGTAGGGCGGAGCCCAAAACAGCAGGATGGAGCCCACAGCAAAAGGGTGGACCTCACGCCAGCAGGGCGGAGCCTCGGCAGCCAAATAGTGACTAGACTGCCTCCTAGGTGGGCAGGACAGCACAACGGATACTCACAAATAAAGCCCTAACTCCCCGAGACAGAGCATCTGAGGAAAAAAACCGGTTTCATGAGTTCTGCCACAACAGACTTAAACGTACTTGCCTAGCAACACTGAATGAACAACAGAGCTCACAGAACAGCACTTGAGCTCCTATAAAGTACAGATCGTCTCCTCAAGCAACTCCCTGACCCCTGTATACCCAAAGAATCACCTCAAAAAGGACTGATCAGACTGACATTTGGCGGGCATCATTCTGGGACAAAGATAGAAGAGGAAACTGGTAGCATCCCTCACTGTTCCGCAGCTGCTACAGGTGTACCCCAGGCAAGCAGGGCCCGGAGTGTACCTCAGCAGTCTTACAGCAGAGGGGTAGACTATTAGAAGGAAAACTAAGAAACAGAAATACTCCATCATTAACAATCTGGGCCTCTACCCAGAGACCCAATTGAAAAATCAGCAACTATTCTGACGACAGGTGGATAAATCCATAAAAAAGATGGGAAGAAACCAGTGCAAAAAGAAGGAAAACACCCGAAACCAGAACACCTCACAGCCTACAAAAGACCGAAACTCCTCACCAGCAAGGGAACAAAGCTGGACGGAGAATGAGAGTGATGAAATGACGGAATCAGACTTCAGAAGGTGGGTAATAAGAAACTTCTGTGAGCTAAAAGAACATGTTCTAAATCAGTGCAAAGAAACTAAGAACCTTGAAAAAAGATTTGAAAAAAGATTTGAGGAAATGATAACAAGAATGGACAACTTA
>CM052650.1:141589392-141635092 GCA_028533165.1 Leontopithecus rosalia | reverse complement strand
GATTCCTCAGGGACCTAGAAATAGAAATTCCATTTGACCCAGCAATCCCATTACTAGGTATATATCCAAAGGACTAAAAGTCGTTATTCTATAAGGACACATGCACACAAATGTTCATTGCAGCACTGTTTACAATAACAAAGACCTGGAATCAACCCAAATGCCCGTCGATGATAGACTGGACTGGGAAAATGTGGCACATATACACCATGGAATATTATGCAGCAATCAAAAATGATGAGTTCATGTCCTTTGTAGGGACATGGATGAATCTAGAGAACATCATTCTCAGAAAATTGACACAAGAACAGAAAAGGAAACACTGTATATACTCACTCATAGGTGGGTGATGAACAATGAGAACACATGGACACCGGGAAGGGAGTACCACACACTGAGGTCTATTGGGGGAAATAGGGTAGGGACAGCGGGGGGGCGGGAGCGGGGGAGGGATGGCATGGGGAGAAATTCCAAATATGGGTGAAGGGCAGAAGGCAGCAAAACACACTGCCACGTGTGTACCTATGCAACTATCTTGCATGTTCTGCACATGTACCCCAAAACCTAAAATGCAATAAAATTTTTTTTACAAAAAGGTGTAAATATCAATAATAATTATTAAAGCCATAAAACGTTGTTGAGAGGAATGAAATGTTATATCAATAAATGTAAAACTATGTACCATAAAAATATAACTAACAGAAAAGGCACAGACATAACCAAAGCCTAAAACTAGACAACAGCAACCCTGGATGCTTTCTTGATTTTCTTTTCAATACTAGTAGCTAAAGGGATTTTCCACCAGGGTGAAGTTGTTGTCATATATAATAGAGTTCTAATGATACGTTATTAATAAACTGTATTCTGATGATGGCAGAGACCAATTCTTTTGAATTTTGAAACTATATTATTTATAATTTCTTAAAAAGATACCAAAGGATAAAACACATATGAATGTGCATGCGCACACACACAAACATTTGCATGTTTACATATCTAGGATGAAAGTTTGTCCTTTTTATTCAGGTCTTATGGAGCTCCATGAATCAGATGTTTAAATAGAAAACTGTTTCTTTCTGATCATTTTGATATTCTCTATTATATTGGTGGATTCCCTATGAATGTTTAGTTCTCCAAGAAACTATTTTCATGCTCAGATAAATTGGCCATGGAGATAGAACTTTGTTAATTCTCTTTACGACATATATATGACTAAGAATTTGAAATAAATTTAATGAAGAATTTCACCTGGTACATAAGTTAATTTGCAATACCAGGAACTTATGATTTACCTTTACATATTATTAGAGCTAATGTTTTTTATGTTCCTACCATGCTCCAGGTACAGAAACTTATCAAATCACATTCTCCTCACAGGGTAGGTGCTATTTCTTTTGTTTTACTATTGACACAACTGAGGTTGAAAGAAGATGAATAACCTACCCAAGGCTATACAGCCAGTGTCTGATTGACTTGACTTAAACATCCTCTCATTAGTATGCCTTGATTTCTGTCTTTCATAAAGCTGAATTTTAGATAATGTTTTATTGTAACTCTGAAATGACTCATCTTATTTCTGCTGAAAACACAGAGGAACTTTAAAGACAAATATTCTGTCATATATAGAGAAAGCCATACCAAAACCATTAAAGCAAGTCAAAGCCAAAATAACAATTTTGTTTTTTTATAATAACCAGATACAGAAACATGGTTCAGAGTAAAAGTCAAAGAGACCCACTACTGGAGCTAACACATTTGTCAAAACTGTTCACTATGCATCAACCACAAAAGTCCCCACAGGAGGTACTTGTCAAGTATGACGTACAGCATAGAAGAACAGAATAAATTTGCTCTTCTAAGACAAGACTATTCCCAAAAGACACCACAACTTTGCAATCTATTATTTTCATAAAAGTAATATTACTAACAATGCTGATTCTTGCGACTGCCTTCCCAGTCCGAGAAACCAGAGGACTAAAGTAAAGCAGTCCTTCTCTCAAATATACTTTCTAATGTAAATGTTGAAAACAAAGCTGTATATGTGCAGGGCACTATGGTTCATAACACCATTTCCGCCCTTTGGGTGGCTGAGGTGGGAGGATTGCTTGAACCCAGGAATTCAATTCCAGCGTAGACAACATGATGAAACTCCATCTCTACAAAATATTTAAAAATTAGCTGGGCATGGTGGTGCACACTTGTGTTCCCAGCTCCTTGGGAGGCTGAGGCAGGAGGAAGGATCTCTTGAGCCTATGAGATCACAGCTGCAGTGAGCCATGGGGCCAGGTTCCCACCACTGCACTCCAACCTGGACGATAGAGCAAGATTCTATCTTAAAAAAAAAAAGAAGAACAAGAAGAAGAAGCATTATGGTCATAATTATCTAATTACTTCCTTATTATTTTTTGTTCTTTGGAAATTAAATTTACACAAAATAAGTTTTTACCCTACTATGAAGTTATTTTTTACATTCATTATAAATAAAATTGTGTCCAGAGATGGGGGAAACGGAAATCTTTAAAAATCCATCAGATGAACTGGCAATGTTTCCAGTTTAGACATGATTTATATATTACTTCTATCTAAAAAATAATAGGCTAAATAATTTAGGTAAAAAATATTCTGTAAAATTCATTAAATTGAAGTCCTTTGACAAGTCATTTGCCTCTCTAGGTCTCTGATTTTTATAATTTTAAAGGGTATCAGACTCGATTGTCTAAAGTAGTAATTCCTGTATGCGCTCAAGTGTGTGTGTGTGAGTGTGTGTGTGTGTGTGTGTGTGTGTGTGTGTTGGCAGAAAGGCTGTGAAATGCATTACCGCTAAGTCTTCTACCAAAAACATATTGGAGTCTTCTGGTTAGCATTTTTTCATACCACAATCATGCCTTTTGCTCCTCAGAGAGTCTAACACAGCCTCCCAGATGCACATCTCAGCAAGAGGAGCACTTGTGTTCTCTCGGGTTCTCATGGATGATGAGTGTGTGTTTTATCATTTAGACAGACACATATGGGTGAAAAAAATATTTAAAAACCTCCAATAAGCCTATATGAAAGTACAACTTCCTCACAGTAGTCTGTTCCAGGTGGCCCTAAACATTTACCTGAAACACCTGTAGATAACTTAAGAAACACTTATGAGGATATAATAAATTACTTGCTGACATGGTGAAATAATTTATGTGAATTCATGGAAACTCATAAAACTATAAGACTGTGTGTGCGTGTGTGTGTGTGTAGGGATACTTGAAAATTAAGCCTAGATCTTTTGTGCCATTTATTTTGTTTCAGACAGGTGCTTACTTTTCCAAATATAGATTTGAAAAGTATTTCCCAGGATGTAACAAATGTGCTGGTAGTAAAATTAATTGCTTTATTTTATACTTTGATATAATTTTATTATGCTAAGGATATTTCATGAATTATTAACATTAGCAACAAATTACCGGGTTTTAAAACAAAATATCCAGTCCTATAATTATGTAACATGATAAGATTAAAGTTAAGAATGTTAAGGAAGTGGCATCTCTCCCACCTGTTTGTAGGCAGGACAGCTGTCCAAGACAGTTTACTTATACCTTCTTTTCTAAGGGAAAACATTTTAATCCTTGGGAACACTTTTTCTTTGTACAAATGTCATATAATTTCATGAAAATATTATTATATAAATCTAGAAAAAGAAAGGGTATTTGCACTTAAAATAATAATATAAAAAGATAAAAAGGAAGAATCACAGCATAGTGATGTTTCTTTTCATTTGCAGTCAACAAGAGATTTGTATTCTATAAAATTTAGTTGACTATATCATAAAAATCACATAATTATGAGAAGCCAAACTTCAAGTGAGGTATTGATTTTATAAGACATTTGGTTATATATTGAAATTTGTCAGTGCTGTTAACGAGTATAAAGGATTCCCTACAGCTACTTTTTAGTGAAGTTGAATTACACAGGATATGAACAAGATGTTATAAAGGTAGAGAAGGAAGGGAAAAACTGATCTCTGAATAAATGGAATGTCATTGGTTAAAGTGAATCTATACGCCATCTCTAACCACTTTTCAAAATTTGAGATAGAAATAAACGTTGAAAAGTAGAAGCAATTTCACATTCCATTTCTACTCAAAGAACACGTCAGTGTTTCCCTTGCACCTATTTGGCAAGTCTCTGAATATATTTGGTACAAAAAAGTCTTTAAAATTACACAACTAAAATATAACAATGGTTGCACATAGTCAAAAATATTTTGTTGAGTGTTTTTAAAAATAATAGTTATTAGTGCTGTTTACAAAGCTAAGAGACAAAAAGAAACTGAAAATGTGGGGTTTCTAATACTAACATCATTTTCATAGTAAATAATGTTGGAGAAATCAATTGTTTATGAATAAAATAATGTATAACAACTCACAGACAGAATTTTGAACATCATCTAAATGCACAGTAAGTTTTTTTGTTTGTGTTTTGCTTCTTGTCAGGAATGAAGTTAAAATAACTTTTCAGTGGCAGTCCAAATCAATGTGATTATATGACATTGGCAGGTTACGTCTTCACACCAGTGACCTAGTTAGATTCTTATGACAAGTTCTGTCCTAAGAAAACTTTGGATGACATAAATTACCTGCCTTACTTGTCCACGAAATGGAAATTCTCAATATTTTTTATAAGTCTGTTGTTTACTTTATTGGGGGAATTTCATCACCATTTGAGCTTTCTCCATAATTTAGTTCTTCCAGAGTAAATCTGAAAGGAGACATTCACCCAATGAGCCTTTTTCTAAGGAATAACAGAATTATACCATGATTAAAATATAATAAACATAGGAACAGAAATCAGGAAAACCAGGATTTTTTTCAAAATTATGTTTATATTTAGATTATTACATCAAAATTTTATTTTATAATTAATAAAAAGAAGTTAGTTAATTTTATTTTAAACATCAATAGAAAGAAAAAGTACCAGGTAAAACAAAGAACAAGATATCAAAGGCAAGCAACCTCTAATGTGTCCATTAAAACATTACATAGATAATTTTAGACCTTTTTCTCTAAGCTTATCCTCAGTAGTAACATTTCCAACATTTGGCCAATGCTCCCATTAAAACCTGCTTTTATTTACACTGAGTCGGTTAGAAAAAGATGTTTGAATTAAACTGCCTTATACTTTCCTAATTTTCAGAAGAATTTATTCTCAGCTCAAGACCATCTTCCTAAAGGATTTTTTTCCTAGTATCATTTCATTTCTTCTTTATGCTAGCTCTTAATGAAAGAGCATTTACTATGGACCAAAAGCCAATAGTATATATTAAAGACTTTAAACACATATTTTTCCAAAATACATGCATTCTTCTGGTCTTCTATGACCTCTTTAAAGTCTTTATAAAACAAAGATCCATTAGTTAATTAATGATTAGTCTCAGAGGAAGGCATTTGAAGATGTAAAAATTTAATAAAGCAAGGGACAGTGAGGCAGTGGCATTTCTAATTAGAAAGGTGAATTCATTCAAGAGAACTCGCAAAGAAAAGAAAGTATATTCAACTAAGGGAAAATAATACCACAATGAAAGGCTACCTCTAATCTTTGTCAACCATTTCAAATCGGGCCTAGAAAAAGAAGCATTCAACGTGACTGCAGTTCTTTGGTTTACTTAATTTTATTACTCTTCTAGATTTTTATTATATGTGACCCTAGAAAAGAAAGAATATCTAAAGGAAAGATATCACCTGTTCTGAATACCCAACTGTGAAATAAGTAAAAAAACAAGACAAAACCGCAGTTTCCAGATTCCATTTCTAAAATCCTTCCAATAACAATTTGATCTCAAGTTTGTTCTTTTTCTTTTTTTTTCTTTAAGATGGAGGCTTGCTTTGTCACCCAGGCTGGAGTGCCATGGCATGGTCTCAGCTCACTGCAACCTCTGCCTCCCAGGTTCAAGTGATTCTCCTGCCTCAACCTCCCAAGTAGCTGGGAGTACAGGCAAGTGCCACCACGCCCGGCTAATTCTTTGTATTTTTAGTAGATACCTTGTTTCACTATGTTAGCCAGGACGGTCTCCACCTCCTGACCTCCTGATCCAACCGCCTCAGCCTCTCAAAGTGCTGGGATTACCAGCCATGGAGCCTGGCCCAAGCTTGTTCTTTTTCTCAAGGAATCTTGTAGGATGAGATTCCTACTGTCCAGACACATAATCAATCTCCTGTGTGACAATGGAGAACTACACAGATTTATTTTATAGAAATAGGTATGGTTTGACTTTTTTAAAATTTCATTGCTTCTTGGGTGAAAAGATTCAGTAAAATACAGTATGTGAAGAATAAAAACTGTAGATGTGAAATGAATTTTTAAAAATATAACTGAATTTCTTAAAATTTAAACATAATACCTAAAATTTAGAAATTTTGAGTTAATTTATTTCCATAAATCGTAGAATCTATTTAACTTCACTAAAATTTATGTTATAGTTTTTTAAATGTAGACATATTTAAGACAAGAGGAAAAAGTTCTCAAATTAACTTTTCTTTACAATTACTTGCTTTTTGAGATTACATAAAATTACTAGTCCTTAAAAAATCATGTCTTTTTAATTGAATTATTAATGACAGCTACAGTAGATAGGCTTAGTGTACTTAATTGACATACATGTGGAATAATTTTGTGTACATGAATTGAATTCTATCCATATATTAAATGTAATTTTTATTATTTTTAAAATAGAAAACATTTATATAACAATTACTTTATGCCAATAACTACTCTAAAAGATTTTTGTATACATTATTAGGTTGATGCAAAAGTAACTGTGGTTTTGCCATACTTTTAAC
Organism: Leontopithecus rosalia; assembly: GCA_028533165.1. Classification (NCBI taxonomy): domain Eukaryota; kingdom Metazoa; phylum Chordata; class Mammalia; order Primates; family Cebidae; genus Leontopithecus; species Leontopithecus rosalia. The sequence continues at coordinate 141,628,277 of CM052650.1, read as the reverse complement.
TCACAATTATCTTTATTTTACCAATATGATAATAGAGGTAGGGAAAGGTCTACTAATTTGCCATTAAATACTATACCTGAATTCAAAGCAAACCCTTACTGCAGTATCTCTGTTCTTAACCTCCATTCTATACTCCTTAGGAATGCTTCCTTATGCTGACACTGATTTGAATGGGATCACATTAATGAAAAATATTTCCTAAATATTGTTTACTTGCTCTTTTATGAAAACACTGTATATGCTTAGGTAGATGCAGATATTAATAATTTTTCTATGATGTGTAGTCCCTCAATCAGAACCATTCTCAATTATTTCTCTAAAATATCTCCTGAATGGTTAAATGATACATGGAAAAGTTAAATATAAACTAGTCATCTCATCAAAGCACGTTTGATATAAAAAAGAGCTGATATAATTTTAATTTTCGAATTGTGGCAGTAGGAGTTCCATGGCCCAATGTCCCCAAGAAATAGCCACAACTTGAGGAAGCATAACACGTGCAAATCTATATTTTTTTAAAAATCACCATTTTTAAGTTTCTGGAAATTTTCCAAAGGGCGTACAACAAATGAAGAAATATTTATTTAAGAAAATCAACCAAATTTTTGTAATGTCAAGGGATTTCAAACCAGAGCTGCTCCATCTTGAACAGGGGCTGGGTAAAATGAGACTGAGACTTGTTGGGCTGCATTCCCTGGAGGTTAGGCATTCTTAGTCACAGGATGAGTTAGGAGGTTGGCAAGACTTGTATTACAAGATACAGGTCATAAGCACCCTGTTGATAAAACAGAATATGTCCAGTCAAAACCTACCAAAACCAAGATGGGTATGACAGTGACCTCTAGAAGTTCCCATTACTCATTATACACTAATTTTAATGCATTAACATGCTAAAAGGCACTCCAACCAATGCCATGACAGTTTACAAATGCCATGATAATGTCCAGAAGTTACCCCACATAGTCTAAACAGGGGAGGACCCTCAGTTCTGGAATCCTGCCTCTTTCCCAGAAAACTCATGAATAACCCACCCTTTGTTTAGCATATAGTCAAAAATAACCATAAGCATAGCCAACCAGCAGCCCTCAAGGCTGCTCTGCCTATGGCGTAGCTGTTCTTTAATTTCTTTACTTCCTTAATAAACTTCCTTCACTTTATGAACTTGTCACAAATTCTTTCTTGCTTAACATCCAAGAACTCTCTCTTGGAGTCTAGATTGGCATCCCCTTCTGGGATAACAGTAAGAATGTCCAGTGGTACTTGAGCCACAACCCACTCCTTCTACCTTACACACACAGTTTAAACTAATCCACTTGGAGTGCATGTGGCCAAGGAAATGGGCTTTCTCTTCTCCCATCTAACTGTCAATGGCTATGATATTTTTCTGGGAGTGTTACTGAGCCAGCATTTCTCATTTCTCACTGCCTTTAGTTAGTTGCTACAGACACTAAATTCTAGGTGAGTGAAGCCAAGACAGCAAGGACTTCTTTTTTCCACCCAGCCTTGACTCATGAATCAGAATATTATTGAATAATATAGATGTGGCAGGCCAAGAATACAGGGGCCTTCATGACCTTTGCCACAGCTCACTGATACGGTGGAAGTCCCATACTGGGAAAGACAATCTGACAGGACCAGAGGTACTTTCCAAAGCCTTCACCCCTCATAAAATAGGGATGTTATCACTCTTCTTGCCCCCAGTTCATTAGCAATGGCTTAGGGATTTGGCCCAGGGGAACAGAGAGACCACAAGAACAGAGCCCTTCAAAGCTTTCTCAAAATACTAAGTTTAATTGAAACAGATTGTAAGGAAGCTTAAGCTTAAGGGAGCGCCCCAAAACAATGGATATTTTGTGGTAAGCTATTAAGAAGAGGGGAATAGCTATATAAGAGGAAAAGCTAAACTGTAGATCACCCAGTACATCAGGACAAACACCTAAGACTAGCTCTTTCCTGTTAGAACAAACCTCAAAGAGGGAACTGAAAAACTACTCCTGCAAGGGACTTGAATTTAATTAGATCAGGCATTGGAACAATTTATGCCTCAGGGCATTTTCAAAAACAATAGGGCAATTAGCCACCTCAACAACTAGGTGTGAAATTCGTAGAGAGAGATAGCATAACAGAAAGATCCAGGAAAAGAAAAATAAAAACAGACCTACTAAAGCTAAAATCACTGACATTCCAGACTAATCATATGTATGCCCAGAGTTGAGCCCCATAGAAGCAACAAGAGAGGCTTCACAATGTAAAGGAAACTAACTTAAAAATTTTCTAGCCAAGTCCCTAAACAAATAAACAACAAAACACACTCTGGGAGTGGGAGAGAAAATCAATCAACAGTAACAATATGTTTTTAAAATACCCACTTCCGAAGGAAAAAAAAACTGTAAGACATGGAAAGAAACAGAAAAGTGTGACCCATACACAAGAAAAAGAAAAAAGACAAGAGACGCTGTATTCACGAGGGCCCAGGTATCAAACTTAATAGGCAAAGACTTCAAAACAGCCATTATAAATATATTCAAATAACTAAAGAAAGCCATACTGAAAAAATAAAATATGAAAAAGTGAAATAAGAAAATAAAGTGATAAAAATCATGAAAAAGACCAAAATATAAATTTTGGAATTAACAGTGTCATAATGAAAATTTAAAATTCTCTAGAGAGACTCAATAGTATATGTCAACCTCAGAAGAAAAAACAATCAGCCAATTTGAAGGTATATTGATAGAGGTTATGCATTCTGAAGAACACAGAGAAAAAAATAATTCAGAAAAATGAACAGAGCCCGTGAGTAATGTGGGAAGCAATTATGTGAATCAATATACACAGAATGAAATTAACAAAAGAAAGGAGAGAAAAACGAAGTTCAAAATAGAGTATTTATGGTATCTAATGTAGGATCATATGTGTTTTGTTGCCATGAGTCTTTCATCATTTTAAATCTAATACCTTTCCATAAATCTTGTCTCTTACTATATGGACATGTTTTAAGAATACAGCCTTCTTCCTTTTGTAAATAGAATGAGCCTCATTGTGTTTGTGTGATGTTGTCCATGGTGAGATTTAATGGATGCATTCCTTGATAGAATAATACCTATGGAATGTCCCTTTCAGAACACCACAGTGGCACACAGTGTCTACCTGATTCTCACTGATAATGTTCATTTTGATCACCAATTCTAAGGATTTTCCAATTTCTCCATCTTAAAGTTCTATTTTTCTCATGCAATAATTAAAAAACCTATGAAAGGACAGTTTAAGATGCTACAAATATCCTAATCTTCACTGAAACTACTTCTGGGTTTAGCATTATTTTAATATTCTCTCCTGAATCAATCTTTGCTATAATGGAGCATAATTTTATTTTGCATTTAAAATGATGTAATTACATTTTCAAAAATGAAAGTCAGTTAAATGATTTTGATTTAAATTTTTAATATTGTACCTTTTATTTGGAACTTGTATTTTTCCACTTAGTTTTGACAAGTAATATTTAACATTTTAGAATAAAAATAACCTTTGGAAAAGAAATGAAAATAACATTATTGTTTATAAATTTTGTGTAAGTTACATCGTTAATTATGCCTTCACTATATTTTGTTGCTGAATACCCAGATCAATTCTAATAAAACACAGATTATGTAAAAATCTTGACTAATGTCAATAATTTGCTATACATGTGGGAAATAAAAATAACATGAAATAAACATAACTTCTGAATATTGTTACTTTATTTCTAATCATACCATTGTTGGCTCATCAATAGTATACATAGATATGTATACTAATACTTAACAGTAGTCTACATTTTAAAAAATAATCTGAATGTATATTCTTTTTAAAAACTTTTAGATTCGTGGGGAACATGCACAGATTTGTTACACGAATATATTGCATGATGCTGAGGTGTGAACTTCTAATGATCCTAAAAGAAATGAACATACCCAACAGCTAGTTGTTCACCTCTTGCCTTCCTCCCTTCCAAGTCTTTAATAAACCTTAGTTCACACTTTTGGGTAATTTTTTTTCATGAAGATATAATTGTCAAGGTATGAGTATAAAATATATTTCACTTAGCAGAAAATGAGCTTTACTTATATATTTAAATATTTCAGACATTGTAACCAGGTTGTGGGCAGGGGGAACAGAGAGGCATCCCAAAGACCTCCCAATTCCCTGATCTGTAGGGGGACACACTCAGCTCCCTCCGTGGCGGATTCTTCTCCCAATGCGATGCGTCCCAGGTTCTTGGGCTCTCTTGCCACAGGAATGGAGAAAAGGCCCTGGCGGTGCGGTGAGCTTACCAGTCAAGTAAATATCAGACCCAAAGAGTTTTGCGGAGAGTGATTTATTAAGCAGAAAGAGAAAGAGAGAGAAGTAGAGAGAGCTCCGGCTGTTGTGGGAGGGGATCCCAGAGAGGGAAATCCTCGCAGGTAAGGTGCAGTGCAGTTTTAACTTTGAAGTTATTCCCGCCCCATTTTATGTTCTTGTCTAATGAGAGAAGTTATTTCAAACTTCGTCTAGAGTGACTGATCTTCGACTTTGATGATGCATTGGCTGTCTGGCCCTAAACAGGTCCTTCCTCTCAGAACTTTTCACGGGCGTTTTTAAACAAAGGAGCACACCTGAAATTTTACCTAGCCCACGCGGGAAAGTTAGACAAAGAACTCTAGGTTCCTGGATAGGGAGGTGGATGAAGGCATGGCGCTGGGAAGTTCTTGCCTTTGAAACCATGCCTCTTGTGGACCCAGGAAGACAGATTTTTTTTCTTTAACACAGTCCCTCAATATGACATGTGTGAGGTTTCATATGCACATTTATTCTGGGCCCTGCGAAATTTAGGGGTAGGCCTGGTGGTGAGGCTGCCATCTCTCAAGAAAAACCCAAGTTGAGAGATAACCAGAATATTCTGGGTACAGCAGATCATGTTCAGTGAGATTTTATTCAAAGCAAGAGAGAGACGATTTTTTCCTAAAGTAAATGATTTATCACTCACTCAAAGTTAATATGCAGAGAGAAGACATTAGGAATTGTAAGATGTAAAGAAAATATCTAAAGAGCAGAGCAGATCAGCATGATCATTTGCTAGAATCAAACAACTTCATCTTCGTGTTCAGTGCATTTCATAAGAACTAACAAGGCAAAAATTCCTTTTCAGCACAATTAGATAAATATTTCTCAGTTAATTCTTAGTGTTTACATGTTGTTTTTCATTCTAGCCCTGAAGTTTTGAGAATGCAAAAACATAAGTTCATGAATAGCCAAGCACTTTCCCATTTTAAGAAAGAAAAGCAAGAGTATGGTAAACATTTCTGCATGTCAGCAAAGAAGTCAGCAAAACATGTTCAGTGCTGCAAAATGCATGCCTTTTAACTATGTCTCAACTCCCTGGCAATCCTGAGAGGACACCTGGAGAATTCTTGTGCCCAGGTACACATAGGAGGCCAGACATTTGGTCCTCTCAGCACTTTGCAGTAGTAGCTTTCTTCCTGTTCTTCCTTGATAACAATAATCGCAGCCAAAATTTTTTACTTGGAGTTTCCTCCACATCTAGTGTGTCATTTTCTGACTCCAGCTGAATCTTTAAAAATAATACCCTCAAATTTTCCCTTTAAGCTACCATCATTTTTCTATAGTTCCTTTATAGAAGAGAAAAAACAAGCAAATCATTCTTCCCAGAGGCAGAGGAAAAATAATTCCTTCAAACCATTTTCTACATTCCTTCTTTTCCCAAGCTCACTTCCCTGGGACTATAGGTTATTTTCTCTGTGTGTATAGTCCAGACTGGACTATGGAGTAAAATTGGGTTCATGTTATTTCAAGTGTGGAAGGTACTACATGTACTAAGATTTAGTAAGGATGAGAAAACAAAAATACATATTATGCATTTTTATGCAAAAACGCAGCAAAAGTGCACTGTTTGTTAATGCTACCACTTTAGCTCCATTTGTTCCACCTCCACGTTCATGTTAATATCAGTGCTGGGAAGGGTTTAAGAATCTCACTGAAGTATTAAAACAAATACCAAAAGACAAGAAAAAAAATAAACAAAGGAACCCTGCTTTGCTCTTGCCTACTACCTTCTGCAACTCTCTGTATACCTTGTGTGAGGAAGGTTTTTCCTATCTCTTTAACCTAAACATGTAATGCTAAAAAGTAAATAATCAGAAATAGGAGCAAAGTTGTTAGTTTTTTACTTTTAATTTTATACCTAAATCTGCACTTTTTTTTTCCTGAGCTTCACTAAGGCCTTAAAAGTAAATCAAATTTAAATGCATCAATGCAATAGATTTATTACTCTTGGTTACTCTAATCTTTCCTCAGTTAAAAGTAACTCGGACAGCTCATTAATTAAAAGAATGATTTTCGTTTCATTGATTTAAAGAATCTCAGTAATACTCATTCTTTTAAGTTTGTATTACCCTTACTTCAAGGGCCCTTGTTTTACTTCATAAAACAAGGGGGATTGATGTCCAGGCACATACACCAAAACAGGCAGAGTTACTTCCCTAAGATGTAGTCATATCTTTTCCTACCATTTAACACTGTAGTACTTAGCATTATCTTTTGGCCTCCTAAGGAGAATTCTCCTATTTCCTTTTCTCCTGATACTCAAAGATTTTCATTAACAACACATATTATTAGTCTTCTTAGTAAAATGAACTACATCAAGATGTAGAGAAATGGTCCTCAAATAATATCCCAGTGGTAAATTTTTTTAAAATGCTAAAGGTGTTCTTTACAGATATTTTTGTGAGAAAACACAAAGGAAGAATTCTTTTCTTAGCCTTTCATCTATATTTGCACAATATTTGCTTCTATGTAATATGAGTCGTGACCATGCTGACCCTTAACTTGGCTAGTCCTGGTAAATAAAGAGTATAGCTTTATTCACATAAAACATCTCTGATATGGTTTGGCTCTGAGGCCCCACCCAAATCTCATGTCCAGTTGAAATTCTCATATGTTGGGGAAGGGTACTGGATCATGAGTGAAGATGTACCCCTTGCCATTCAGTGAGTACGTTGTAAGTTCTAATGAGATCTTATGGTTTAAAGTGTTTGGCACTTCCCTCCCTTGCTCCTCTCTCTCTCTCTCTCTCTCTCTCTCTCTCTCTCTCTCTCTCTCTCTCTATCTCTATCTCTCTCTCTCTCTCTCTCCCCCCCTCCCCCTCTCCCCTCCCTCCCTCCCTCCCTCCTACTCCACCATTGTAAAGAAGTGCATTCTTCCTCTTTGCCCTCCACCATGATTGTAAGTTTCCTGAGGCCTCTCAGTCACGCATCCTGTTAAACCTACAGAACTGTGAATCAATTAAACCTCTTTTCTACATAAGTTACGTAGTCTCATGTAACTCTCTTAGCAGCATAAGAATAAACTACAACAGAAAATTGGTACCAGGAGAGTGAGGCACTCCTGTGAAGACCTGAAAATGTGGAAATGACTTTAGATTTAGTTAGCAGGTGGAGGGTGGAATCACTTGGAGAGCTCAGGAAAAGAAATATATGGGAAAGTTTAGAACTTCCTAGAGATTTGCTGAATGGCTGTGACCAAAATGCCAATAGTGATCTGGACAGTGAAATCCAGGCTGAGGGGATCTCAGATGGAGATGAGGAACTTGATGGAAACTGAAGTGATGGTCACCCTTGCTATGCTTTAGCAAAGAGACAGACAGTATTGTGCCTCTGTGGAAATTTGAACTTGAGAGAGATTATTTAGGGTATCTGGTAGAAGAAACTTCTAAGGAGCAAAGGGTTCAAGATGTGGTCTGGATGCTCCTAAGAGTGTACAGTCATATGCATTCACAAAGAGATGATCAGAAATTGAAACTTATGTTTGAAAGGGAAGCAGAGCATAAACATTTAGTAAGTTTGCTGCCAGACCAGGTGGTAGAAAAGAAAAACCCATTTTCTTGGTAGAAATTCAAGCAGACTTCAGAAATGTGCATAAAGAGAAGCCTAATGTTAATAGCCCAGACAATGGGAAAAATGTTTCCAGATTATTTCAAAAACTTTATGGCAGTCCCTTCCATCACATATTCAAAGGCCTAGGAAGGAAAAATGGTTTAGTGTGCCTAGGCCCAGGGTCCAGCTGCTCAGGGCAGCCTTGGAACATGGTGCTGGCATTCCAGCTACTCCAGCTCTGCCCATGGTTCAAAGGGGCCAAGGTACAGCTCAGGCCATTGTTTCAGAAGGTGCAAGCTCCAAGCCTTGGTGGTTTGCCTGTGGTGTTGGCCCCGTGGTTACATAGAAGACAAGAGTTGAGGTATGGGAACCTTTGCCTAGATTTCAGAAAATGTGTGAAATGTCTGGATGTCCAGGTAGAAGTCTGCTGCAGAGGTGGGACCCTCATGGAGAACCTCTACTATGGCAGTGCAGATGGGAAATGTGGAAGTGGAATTCCACTGCTTCATGGAGCTGTGAGAAGAGGGCCATTCTGCAGAACTCAGAATGCCAAATCCACCAGCAACTTCCATTGTGTACATGGAAAAGCTGTGGGCACTCAACACCAGCCCATGAAGGTGGTAGCCGTACTGTGCAGAGCCACAGGAGCAGAGCTTCTCAAGGCCTTGGAGCCTACCTCTTGTGTCAGTGTGGCCTGCCTGTGAGACATGGAGTCAAAAGAGATTATTTTGGAATTTTAAGATTTATTGACTGCTGTGCTGGGTTTCTAACTTTCATGGAATCTGTAGCCCCTTTATTTTGGCCAATTTCTCCCATCGTAAACAAGAGCATTTACCCAGGGCCTGTACTCCCATTGTATGTTGAAAGTAACTAATTAAAAAAAATATAGGCTTATAGGCAGAAAGGACTAGCCTTGTCTCAGATGAGACTTTGGACTTGGACTTTTGAGTTAATGCTTGAATGAGTTAAGACTGGGGGACTGTTGGGATGGCATGATTGGTTTTTAAATGTGAGAAGGACATAATATTTTGGGGGGGCCAGGGGCAGAATGATATGGTTTGACTCAGTGTCCCTACCCAAATCTCATGTTGAATTGTACTTCCCAGTACTGGGAGAAAGACTTGGTGGGAAGTGACTGGATCATCAAGCAGATTTTACCCCCTTTCTGTTCTCATGATAGTGAGTGAGTTCTCATGAGACCTGATGGTATATAGGTATTTTGCACTTCCCTGCCTCATTCTCTATCTTTTCTGTTCCAGTAATATGAAGATGTGCATGATTCCCCTTCACCTTCCTCCGCAATTGTAAGTTTCCTGAGGCCTCCCGGTCATGGTTTCTATTAAGCCTGCAGAACTTGAGTCAGCTAACCTTCTTTTCTTCATAAATTACCAGTCTCCAGTAGTTCTTTAAAGCACTGTGAGAATGGACTAATACAATCACAATGCCAGGCAGTGGGCCAGTTTGTCTTGCAGGCCAAAATTTGCTTATCCCTGTGGGATACAGAACTCTTTACTGGATATTAGATGGCATACAAATAAATATATATGTTTTTAAACATTTACAGGCTGGTGAAAAAACATAAAGATAACTTATAATCTAAGACATTTTAAAGTGAGACCTAAATGATATGCAGAATGTCAATAGTTAAAATGATTAATTGAACTAATGCATGTGGTATAAAATTTTGAATTGAGAAGTGGTGAAAATATATTTCTATTATTGCTTAGCAGCTGTTACTATGTACATTTAATACTCAAAAAATTTATGTAAGTAAATTTTTAAGACACAAAATACAATTTGTATTACTGATTTGTATTAGTTTTTAATCAGCATTCATTTTAAAACAAATTTATGTACTGTTAAATGAACTATTCTTCATTTTGGATCATTATTGGTAATTATGTTTCTATCTTAGAAGTATATTTACTTATTTATTTATTTTCCTTGGCTCTAAACATTTGATAATTTCAAATTGGAATCTTTTATAATTTATACTCTTGCAGCATCTCATTGTAACATTTGCCAAAAGCAAAGAAAATATTTTTGTCCCACCCCCTGCTAAATTATTTGTGCTTTTACTGTAAAAGAAGAAAATAGGCATTTTTTTCCACACAGTTTAATGGTAGCTTCTAAGTCAGATATCAAAGGCCAAATAATTCCAGGAATTAAGGCAATTTACAGAATAACCCATGAACTTTTGCCTCAATTACCTTTATGATCCAATGTAATTACTTAAATTATCTGCAGTTGTGCCTTATCTGTTTCTTTCAACCAAATGGTCTGACCTGAATCTGCTGGGTAAAAGGTAATGAGCAAAAACTATTTTAAAAATAACTAAAGGATAACTATCCAAATCACAGTATATTTTTAGTTTGACATTTGCCTGTTCTGTTGGGACTAGTGCAGTAAATTCACATAAACATGTATCAGAGAATAACTGTGAGTGAGGACAGAGTTAGGCTTAAGTCTTAACCAATCTCAAAAGGTGTAACTTAAAAATTATTTTTAGATTTGGAAAAGGAAGAGAGAGCAGTGTATTCCTAGTTTTTAACAAAATGATTTTGCTCAAGAATATGCTTTAATAAGAAACAGATTGGAGTTTTTATTTGCAGCAAAATAAAACTGCATTTATTTTAGAAAGATCATAATTTTTATATCTTCAATGGCAAAAAATACACTTATGTATGAAAGAAGAGTAAAATTATATTGGAACATTAATATAAAAGAAGTAAGGTATCTTATTTTACACATGTATCTTTTCTTCATTTGTGGCTGGACCACAAGAAGTTTGAGAAAATGAAATGAGACTCTAAGACATTCTTCATTGTGAGCTCTGATGTCTTCAAAAGAAGGAAAGTAATTCATTAGAGAAACAATGCTCTGAAACAGATTTGTGGAGTAAACCTTTACATATTTGAAACACAACTTTTCTCTAAAGTTTTTTGCTGTTTTTTTAGAGTTTACATACTTTGATTATAACGAATGTAAAGAAATCCTTCATTTGCCAAATTGCAGCTCCATATTTTTAATGAAAAAGAGACTTAAGCAAAAGCTGTCACTTGCAACTCAAAACTCAGGAAATATTTTAATCACACATGAACTAAAAGAGAGCATCATTATCACTTTCTGGCTATTTTTAATGCTGTTAAGAGCTTATGATTCAGTACACAATATCTTTTCTTGGACATATCTGCTCTAAACACCAAAATTTAATTCTATTTGCCAGAACAAATACAAACGGCATTCTCCAAAGATGAAGTTCAACCAAACATCCTTTATTGTATACAGTTTCCTAAGGCTCAAGTTATCCCAACTTAATATAGACACAGCTCTGGGGATACATAATCTAAGATTGTTCTCATGCAGTGTGACTACTGATTCAGCTAAGAGTCTGTCACCCTTCTGTATTGAGTGAGATTGTTGCTTTTGAAAGTTGACAAGAACACTTCTTCGCCTTTTATGTAATTCTAGACACTTCTTTCATAGCTAACTGCATTTTTGGCAATAACCACATTTAATTTGGTTCATAGTTCTCCTCTTATTATCCAAAATTATTTATAGATGTCAATGATAGGTGAAACCAGAGCTCTAATTTTTGCATTCAAAATGCAAAAAAAAAATTAGATTCTTAGGAAAGATCTTCAATAAATAATATGATGATTAATTCAACATGCAAAACAGAAATTATTTGAGCAATCAATATGTATTAAACAACCCGATGAATCCAGATGTCATAAAATGTTTAGGTAGCAATTAGATTAGAGTCCTAGGGAACATCTTTATACATTAGCATGAAGATAACTTAAATTGTCCTGTTGAAGCCTGTTTGATTTTCTTGGAGATATCCTTACAAACAGATACGTCTGAATTTATGTGTACAGTCACACTTTATCTTCAGATGTGTTGCTGTGTCTAGGAAGGAAAAATAATGTCTTAATTTGTCATTATAGTACTATGATATTTGATAACTGATGAGTAAAATTACTTATTAAAACTTTAAATATGAAAGAGGCATTAATTCTTTAGTCAATTTATAGTTGAGCTTAGTGGTTGAATGGCTGCAAACTTATACAGGCTAATGCTACATAACATGAGCAGTTTTGTTTGCAAATATTTCTAGAAAAGAAATCTTAAATAAAAACTAAATAATCATTATTATGTATAAGATATTTCATTCATAGTTGGATAATCATTTTACATAAAACCACATCTGCCATCTAGGTTCTCAGAGATCTCTGGAGATACTTCAGGATCTTCGTTTACAATTCAATCGGAAGAATATAGTCCTCTGTAGAAATTTATCTATATTAATTTTTGCTTAAATAGAAAATCCAGAAATACTTTATTATAGTAGAAAATGACAAAGTTGAAGGAAAAACCAAAGATACATATATAACTACATAGTTAGATTGGTCTCTTTTTTATGACTTTTTTTCTTTCTGTTAGTAGAATATTATTTTATAATGAATCAACTGATCTTTTCCTAAATTCAAGGTGTTTCACTAAAAGAACACTAGATTTGAAGTCAGAACAAACACCAAAGCTGCTATACTGGTTTTGTTTTATTTGGGAAAAAAAAATTCACATTGTTTCAGTTTCCTCATAGCTGTGGATAATGTTAATTCTGAATACTGTTGTCAACATCATTGAAAACAATGTATACCAAAGCATTTGTAAACATAAATTGCTAATTATGACCGTTAACTTTTTCCAGGTAAATTCAAATTTAAAGGATGGCAAACCAGGACATTCATTATCTAACACTAAAAAAACTTCATAAAAGTTATCTTCACCAACATTCCTGACTGTACCTCTTCCTCTAGCTATAACAATTTGTTTTCAGCATCCTCAAAATGCATCTATTTTAATCATCTTTTTCTATAATACATAACATACGGTCAAACGAGTATCTGCTTTAATGAATCATTGTAGAGTTAACACTCATATTACCATTAAGCATTTCAACAAATACGACAGTGCAGAAACTGTGGACTCAATCATGAGTCCTGCTCCAAACACAAATCCGTATTTCTCTTTTCCAGGAATATCTGTTATTACAATTTTATGATAATCAATTCATTTCTTTTCCTTGTAGTTTTGCTATCTGTCTATGCACTTCTGAACAATGTAATTTGCTCTTGGTCTTTTTTAGAATTTTGTATAAACAGTATCAAAGGGTATAGAACATCTGTGTCTTGCTGTTTTTATTCAAAATTTTGTTTCTGTGCTTCATCTGTATCTTTTCGTATCTAGTTTGTTATTTTCAATACCATGTAAAACTTTATTTTAGACTACATTGTTATTGTTTACTAACAAGTATTGGGAGAAGTTTGAATTACTTCTAATGTGGAACTTTTTTTAATGGTCCTGGTACCCAGGTACCACATTTTCTAGAGTATATTCCAAATAATGGAACTGTTAGGTCACGAAATATTCTCCTTATTTAGAATATATAATTTATTTGCTTTCTTTTTGTGGCTACAATAAAAGTAATAATATCCATCATAAGTTAAAAGTTTGTTAATAGCTCAATCTTTCTCTTGATAATTACATGAACTGAAATACAGTAACCATTGTCTGATTTTTATGTTATTATTATTGGATATTTTAATCTATCTTGAGTTTTTAACACTAAAATGCATTAATTTTGTTTGTATGGGCATGATTTGTTTGGATTTATCTGTAGATTCATCACTTTTTCTTTCTTCTCAGCTCTTCTATCCAGAAGCTTTCTGCCTGAGGTCTATTGGTTACATGATTTCTGCGTACATGAATTCATGTCATTCTTATTATTGAAGATCTTTTGACTAGATTTTGTGTTCTAGGACACGAGTGCTTTTTCCTCTTTTGATGCACATTGTAGATGACATTCCACTATCTGTTAGCTTACAAATGCTGCTGTTCAGGAGTCAGTTGTCAATTTACCTTACATAACTTTGAGAAAAATCTTTTCATTTGTTGGTTAATTTTAATAACTTTTTTTGTTTTGACATTTTAAAAATTTAACTAAAGTGTGTCTAGATGCAATATTTCTAAAAATCATTCTAAAAAGAATTTGTTAGGCCTCCTGAATTGGTATTTTTATTAATATAGGAAAAATTTAGCCATTATCTCTTCAAATATTTACTTTGTCTCATTGTCTCCCTGCTTTCTGCTTTAAATTCTGATTATAGTGTAGACTTCACTTTATCTACCATGTGAAATTCCAAGATCTAAACAAATCTAGTGATATATCACTGCGCTTCCCTTTAAATAGTTTTTAATCTAACCCTGTTTCTAGTTTACTATTTGCCTCTGCAACTGTGTCTGATCTGATAATCGTTTCTGCGAAGTTTTTTATTTTGGTTATTGTATGTTTAATGTCTAAATGTTCATTTCAGCTTTAAAAATATGCTTGGTTATGTTTAATAATTTTGGGCCTCTGAGATATTTTCAAGCTTATATATAATTCCTTAAATACTGTAAATGTGATTGTTTTATAACCTGTCTCTGATAATTGCAAATATCTGAAGTTTGTCTGAATCTGTTTTTGCCGTCCATTGTTTTGGCTCGTTTGGGCTTATTTGGTCTGGTTTCTTTCCATATTTGGTTAACTCTGATGGGCACTTTTTACTGTTATTATAAATATTTTGAATAGATTTTTGGAGGCCTAGAATAAAGGTATATTTTGTTAGGAAGAATTCGGGTTTGCTTCTGCCAATCCTATAGGCACTAGCAAGTCAAGATCATCAAAAACCAAGATTGTGACTTAAGGTTTCATGTACCATGCAGGTCATGTAAGCCCAGGCTATAAACTTATGTAAAACTCGTGACGGATTCTCAGTTATTGATGTTTTTCCTTTGCTTATTTTTCTTGCTCCTTTCATTGGCAAGGCAACCTTGTAAGTGGTGTCCTAGGAAGTATAGTATTTCTGATGACAGTCTACAGTGGGGAAAATTTTTACAACATACCACTTGAGGTGAGCTTTAGGTCTTTACTTTCTCCTTCTTGTCTTCAGAAGCTTAAATTCCTAGTTTGCCTAATTAGTAAATGCCACTGTGGATAAAGTTTCTTAGCTGGTGTGAGAGCTTACTTACCCCTCTGGATTGAAACTCTTCTTTAAATAGTTCCCTCCTGTTCGTTTGCTTGCATATAGCCCATTTAAAGACAGTATTTAAAAAATATTTTATCCAACATTTGTAGTTGTTTCCAACAGATGATGTTGTGGGTTGAATCATGTACCCTCAAATGTTATATTTGGAGTCCTAACTCTCAGTATCACAAAATGTGATCTTATTTGGAATTCTTTTTCTTTTTTGGTATTAAGAAAGATAGAAATATTAGACAACCCAATAGAAGCACAAACAAAAGACTTGAACGGATGATTCTCAAACGGGAAAATCTAAATGGTTAAGAAATACATAAAAATACATTCAACTTTATTAGTTATCAAAGAATAGAAAATTAAATCCAAAATTGAATACTATCACATATCCATTAGAATGGCTAAAATGAAATGTATTACAAATATCAAATTTAATGAGAATCTTTAACAGCTGATACTCTTATATGCTCTGATAGACATGTAACTCAGTACAGTCACTTTGAAAAACTGTTTCACACTGTTTCACAAGCTTCTGCAAAGCTTTGATCCAGAAATGCCATTCTAGGTATATACCCTAAAGAACTGTATACATACAATTTCCAAAAGACATGTGCTAGAATGTTAGATTAATAGCTAATGGGTATGATTTTTTTTTTAAAGGGCAAACAGAAATACTCTAAACTTACCCCTCTGGATTGAAACTCTTCTTTAAATAGTTCCCTCCTATTTGATCTGATGATGGTTGCAGAATCCAGTTATACACTTTAAATGAGTAAATTGTATAGCATGTGAATTATATCCCAATAAATCTGAAAGACAGAGGGAGGAAGAAAGGAAGGAAGAAAGGAAGGAAGGGAAGGAGGGAGGGAGGGAGGAAGGGGCGAAAGGAAGGAGGAGGAAGGTAGGAAGGGGAGGAAGGGAGGGAGGAAGGAAGGAAGGGGGGAAGGAAAGAAGGGAGGAAGGAAGGAAGGGAAGAAGGGAGAAAGAAAGGAAGGAGTAATGGTCAAGAAACAGAAAGTGGAGCTCCAAATTTAGCATCGCTATCAATGAACCAGTGTGTCTTGAAGATGTCTCTTAATCATCTTAGGCACCATGGAGCCGAGTTTTCTCATGCGGCAAATGAAGGTTTTAGACTGTTACTCCATTAGCCATTTTTGGTGCATAATCCTTTCTCTAATTAAAAAAGCACTCTTTACTTGTCATGATAAATCTCAATACATTTATGATTCCTGATAATTTTGTGTCATTAATGTCCTCTTAATTAATTTATTAAATTTCTTATGGTTTTCTGAAATTAGATAACACTTGCCAAGGAGACCAAGGCAAAATGGCTCAGAGCTCACTATATTAGAGTTTCTTCGCTGATGTCTGTTTCATGAAATGCTTAGACTCTTGTTTCATAGGTTCTGTCATGAAAGGTATTTGCATAAAATATTCAAACTACCATACTCAAACAAATTTTTCTGTTATTCATAATACTTTCACAATAAAAATACATAAACCAGTTCCATATTTATATCAAGAAACACCTGGCATAAATACATTTTGGCAACATTTATGCAGTCAAGACTAAAAAAAGAAAGCACAAATTATGAATGAACAAGGAAATATCTTGGTGTCTCTTGGCTTCTGCTGGGACAGATGCTTCTATTGCCTCTGGTTTAGTGTGTGAAATAAACCACATCATTCAAAAACTGTACCAAAATAAATCCCTTTCTTTGGATATATTGAAGCAAAACCAGCTATGTTTTTCTACTGTGTTATACGTTACCTCAGATAATTAAATGTGGCTGTCTTGAAGTTAACCAAGACATTTGATAAACTTCTAAGGTCTCCAATGATAGGTAACATTACAAAAAATATAATGCATTCAAGGAATTTACTTATATTATGTACCCAAATAATTATATGTGTTTATGATATATTGTTTGTCATTTCACATAAATATCTAGATAATTCTACTATTTACATAGAATAAGTTAGATGTAGGCAATTAGTTTATTATAGTTACCCAATTTGGCCCCTAGATGGAATTTTGCATTTAATACACTCTCCATTATGTTTTGAGATTCCCCATTACTCTACCTGGACAGAACTAATGAGATTATGCAAAGGGAAACATTAACTTTTCAAGTTACAATATTTATTTTCATTACATTATTTATAGCTTTTAAAATTAGTATCAAGAAAGGACTGATTTGGGGCAATATATAAAATTATTTGAAAGTATATTTGATTAAAACTTCATTTAGTCTAAAGTTTTGCCACATTTAAGTTATTTCTATTATTTTACAGATATATGTTTATAATATACAACCAAAAACAGAATTATGCACTGTAAAGAAAATAACTGGGAGTCAGATGACAATTTAGGCAAGTACTTTAAATTTTTTTTCTCACATGGAAATAAACTGTACAAACCTCAAAGTACAAATGGCATAGATATACGGCTTGATGAATTTTCACAAACTGAACACAATCACATATTCAACACACAGATTTTAAGAATGGGCTATAACCAGATCCTAGAAGGTCTGCTTGTATACTCCTTCAACAGAGCTGCTGTTAATTTGGTTTCCAGCATGATGAATACCTTCAACCTGCTTTGGTTTCCATTAAATTGGAGTAAAAGAGTATATAGCTTTTTGTGTCTGAGTTTTATTTGCTGTAACTTAGGTTTAACACATTATTTCATGTTATTATTTTTCTATTAGATTGTCTAATATTAAATCTTTTTAAGTATTAAAAATAAAAGAAAAAAATTCGATTTGATATTTTTTATATTTCCTTCAGTTTCTACCAGTCTCTCATTTATGATTTATCTTTGCTCCCCAAAGAAGTAAGCAGATACATTTCTAGTAGTTAAATAACAGTAGTGGCAATTAAGTGTGACTAAATAATGCTAGTATGACCCCCTCCCTTTCAAGAAATAGTTCAAACTCCAGATACTGAACACATTCAATTCAATTCAAGTACAATTCAAGTTTAATTCAGTTTAAGTCAAATCCTTTAGGTTGGTCAGTTATTTGGTGCATTTCATATGTCGTACAACGTCACTTGTTCACACACCAGCATTCAAGAAAAATTGCATTATTTAATTTCAACTAAACTAGATTTAGCTTAAATTTTACTTGGTCAGACTGCAGACAGTCTCAATCATCCCAGTCTACTTTCTTTGGTACAAAGGTAACATTTTTCTTAAACAGAAGGAAAATTTTAGGAGGTTTTAGAACTTGGTACTTATTGTTACCAAGCTCAGAGTTTAAATTCCCATGGTTGAATGTACAAGCTCAGCTAAAAACAAGCCACACACACTAGCCACAACTTCACCTCATACGTATGTCACAGATCCTGCCTTTTCCTAGTGAGGCCACTAATCTCCATCAACCATATTTTCTCTTGCTTCCTCATCTTAAAGCATTTATCTCTTTCCTTCACTCCTTCCCTGCTACTCAACTCCCCCTAATTTTAAGCTTTCTCCCCTTCGAGACCAAAAGATGCATTGTCTTTAGACAACTAATGTTTTGAAGGCCACAAAATCATAGAAACAGGTAATAAAGAACTAGCTACTTTCTATGACTTAGAAGAGGAAACAATATAGAGGACTAAACACAGATAGCTCTCAATCTTTTAAGCAAATTAACATCTCAATAAGTGTAACTACCATAGATTTAATGCTCTTGTACTAAATTTACAACAAAGCTGAGGGAAATAATTTTTGTTGATTTACTTATGGCAATTTTTACTGATTTACTTCTGTCCCTGGAGCAGAGTTTGAGAAAATCTCTACATTCACTCAGCATGTGAGTGAGTTCTACCACTCTCCTTGAGCAATTCACCTAATCACCTAATGTTTATAAAACAGTTTTTGGAAATGGTTAATAATTACCATTTCTTTCTTATAGTTTTGTCGTTTTATGCAATAAATGTAAATAATCCATGGGCCAAAATTTTCTAACATCTCTCTCTCTCTTTCTCTCTTTAAATAAACAAAATGACATTTAAACACGTACTGATGAGAGGAAGTTTTCTCTGAGTCTCTTGCTTTCTTATATATCTTGATGAGTGTGCAAAAACACAAGACAGATATGTCTTTGCCCAAGCCACTTAGCGTTGTTTATGCAGCTGGCGATTTTTAGATCCGAAGAATTGCATTGCAGGAATGCATTACATGGTTCGGAGTTAAACCAAATCTTTCTCTAGAAAAATAATAGGTTTGTTTACTACTTAGTGTGAAGTAGTGGATTCCCTAAATTTGATCGATTCCCTAAGTTCTTCTCTTATGGCACATCCCAGAGCACAAGGAGATTCTCTCTACATGGCCTCCTGCGTCTCCATGTTAGATGTGAGATTCAGAGACCCAGCTGAACAGTACTGATACTCTTGTCCCTGTTTTAGTTGTGAGTAATAGAATCCTTTAACTCTAACCAGGAGTCTCATGTCTTCTGTGAGCATCTATGGAACCGTGACAGGCAAATTTATGAACTTGAGTAGTTATTTTGGCTGGCTATCTAGCTCCCTTCCATACTGTCAAACTTATTAAGTAGGGGAAAGTCCATGTCTGTGGCTCATAACAGAATACCTGAAACTAGATAATTTTAAACAAAAAAAATTACTTCTTATAGTTCCATAATCTGAGAAGTCCAAGGTCTCGGGCCAAGTCTGGTGAAAGCCTTCTTGCCTGTGGAGACTCTTCGAAGACTCCTAAGGTGGCACAAGTTGTCCCAGGGAAAGGGAGCCAAGCATTATAATATGCTAGATTAGGTTTCTCTTCTTCTTCTGATAAAGCCACTAGATCCACTTCCATGATCACATGTTAACCTATCAACCCATTAATCCATTAATCAACAAATGAATTAATCCATCCATGAAGGGAGAGCCATTATGATTCAATCATCTTTTAAAGGCCCCACTTCTAAATACTGCCACATTGAGGACTGAGTTTCAACATGAGTTTTGGAGGGGACATTTCAACCTTAGGCTGCACTGTAGTTCTCCTGAGAAGAGAACTTAGAGATGCTAAAAGTTGAAGAGAAAAAGCAGCTATAACTAAGAAGTAATATATATTCACTTGACTTTAAAAAGATACATTTAACCTATTTTACTGGTAAAAAGGGCTGATTCATTTTGTATTATATTGCTATTTTTCAATTTTAAAGGAAATACATTTATTTCTAACTGACAACAAAATAAATTCTTATTTAAATTAGTAGAAGCTTTTCTTGCATGCATTTCTTCCTAAAAAGCCGTGAGTTTATTTTTGCTTTAAATTTTCTCTAAGTTATGGGAGGATGACACTTGTCAGAATGTGCATGAATGATTCTCTTAAGCTCTCCAGTATCTTCTTGCTTATTACTATGCCCGCGCTTTAATCAGCTCAATTTAACAAGACAAGATACAGAAAGTCTTTCCAACTAAGAAATTAGATTGTAGACAACACATTTGAGCTTCAGTGAAAAATTTAAGAAGTAAAAATAAGCTTATCTTTTTTTAAAGCGTTTCTCATAAAGTTTAAATAATGGTAAATAAAACAAAACCTAACCTTCAGCAAGTCAATGAATCCCTCTGAATCTTGTGGGTTTTGTTTTTGTTTTTTTCTTACATCATAAATGGTGTTGGGTAGTGAGTAGCAGCTTATTAGGGCTGCTATCATGGACTAGGTGAGTTAAACACAGAAATTTATTTCCTCCCAGTTCTGGAGGCCAGAAGTCTGAGGTCAGCCTGTCCTCAAGCTTGGTTCTTGCATAACAAGAAGCTATGAAGCCTCTCTCCATAGCTTCCAGGTAGCTGGCTTTTTCCCGTCCCCTCATGTGGTCTTCCCTCTGCACCTGTCTTCTTATAAAGATACCAGTCCTATTGGTTTAACTTCCAATCTAATGACTTCATTTTAACTTAATTATTTCTTAAAAGATGCTGTCTTCACATACAGACACATTCTGAAGTGCTAGCAGTTAATGCTTCATGATATGAATTTTTGAAGGAAACAGTTTAGACCCAAATAGGCAGATTATCATAAGTTTTATAAAACACCTGGTCAAACAGGTACCAATGCAATAATGATCATTATTGTCATGATTATATGACACTTGTGGAAAGCACTAATGTAAAAATAATTACTTAGAATGAATCTTTGTATCTTGGTTAAAGACAAAATAACATGCTATGGTCTGAATGTTTGTGTCCCCTCATCTCCAGATTCATGTATTGAAACCTAAACTCCAAGGGGATGGTATTAAGAAAAGGCATTTGGGGCCGGGCAAGGCGGCTCATGCCTGTAATCCCAGCACTTTGGGAGGCCAAGGCAGGCAGATCATGAGCTCAGGAGATCGAGACCATCCTGGTCAACATGGTGAAACCCAGTCTCTACTAAAAATACAAAAATTAGCCGGGTGTGGTGGCGCTTGCCTGTAGCCTCAGGTACTCAGGAGGCTGAAGCAGGAGAATTGCTTGAACCCAGGAGGTGGAAGCTGCAGTGAGTGGAGATTACTCCATTGCATTCCAGCCTGGATGACAGAGCAAGACTCTATGTCAAAAAAACAAACAAAAAAAGGCATTGGGTGGTTGTGATTAGGTCATGGGGGCTCTGGCTTTATGGATGGGATTAGTGTCTTTTAAAAAGAGGCCTGAGGGAGCATGTTTGCCACTTCCACCATGTGGAGATACAGCATGAAGGCACATCTTTGAAGAAGAGAGAGAGCCCTTACCAGACATCAAATCTGTGATTGCCTTGCATCCCCAGTCCCCAGAACTGTGAGCAATAAATCTCTGCTGATTATAAACTGCCTAGTCTAAAATATTTTGTTATAGCAGCCTAATCAGACTAAGACAGCATGAAATATTCATATCAGATATCAAATGCTACAAATGTATTCATAAAATTTATTATTGTACCTATTTATTATTTGTATTCAAGCGGTACATTTGGATTGCAAGGGTCATCAAATATTAATGCTTATTGAACTTAAGTCCCATGTGTTCATATGTCCATAATGCTTTACAAGTGCAAACACATCTTGTAGCATTTATCATCAAAAATAACTTCAAATAAAAACAGCTACTTATAAATATTATGTACAGCACTTTAGGTGCTATATAATTACAATCCGTACTTATCCCTATGAACATCTTTTATCTCTATTTATAAATAATATGGTTTCTAATGTCTCTACTTGTGATGAATATTGACAATAAAACTGATTTGGATTCTAATCTAGCATTAATTCTACTCTTTGTTATGCAAGACTCAATATATATCTTATTTCTTCCACAAAGTCACATAGCACATATATTTTCTATAAAATTAAACTAAATAAACATATATATTTACCATATTCTATATATTTCGTATGTTTATCATAAAATATGCATATTTTATTTATTATAGATTTCTAAATTAATAAACATTGTGTCATATATACTTTAATAATGTATACATGCAGCCATTCACTGATTGAATGACTATGTTTTGCAATCTGCTATTTTAGCATCATGTAAAATATCATTTTGATTATTGTTTATTTTATGTGTTTGTCCATAAGTTTATGTCAGTTACAGGCTCCATAAGGAAAAGGATGATTTCAAATGAGTGTTATCCTCCTGGAATAGTGATACTCCTATCCCTATACAAGTGTCATTGTGAACCGAATGCTTGTGTTCTCCCAAAATGCATACCTTGAAACTTTAACACCTTATATGATGATATATGGAGTTTGGGCTTTTGACTATGATTGGACGGGGTTATGAAGGTGGGGGCCTCATAATGAGATTATTACTCATGTAAGAAGAGACACCAGAAAGCTTGAGTGCCCTCTCTCTCTCTCTCTGTCTCTCTGTCTCTCTCTCTCTCTCGCTTGCTATCTCCACATATACACACAAATCACCAGTGTATACATAAAGAAGAAGACATGGGAGCACACAGTGAGTTGCCTGCCAAAATAAGAGGCATTAGAACAAAATCTACTTCGCCAGCAGCTTGATTTTGTACTTTCTAGCCTCCAGAATTTTGAGAAATAAATTTCTATTGCTTAAGCCACCCCATCTGTAGTATTTTGCTATGGCAGCCTATGCTGAATAAAACATGTTTATTTTGATTTTTTTGGTATGTTTGTTTTGGGTTAGGGCCTCCAGAACAGGAAGGATCATTTCTAATACTTTTTTATCATCCTGGAATAGTGGTGCTCTTATCTTTCCATAATTAAATCAAATCTTGGCGTGCTCACTACCGGAAGTCAAATAAGCAGCACTAGAATGGTTTGAGAGTTTATTTAGTGGAGAATGATTTGCATGATCAGTATGCCCTGTGAGCAGTTTTATCCAAGAGATAAATAGTTTTGAGCAAGGGATCAATTAATATAATGGTTTTTAGATATTGAGCCTCATAGACTAGATTTGTCATATCTAATTGCACATTTATTCAAGTTGTCTCATCATTCAAAATGACTTGTTTGGTAATTTTTAAGAGTAATGTCATAGCGTTGAAAGATTTCATTTCATGGATCTTGGCACTGACTCTGTGGAATGGCTTGAATACTAAATGCCATGAGCACCTGAGGGATTCAGCCTCCAGGCAAAAGACTCCACTGAAAATCAAAGGCTTCTTTCTGTAGCCTCCATCCACATTGGGCTAATCATAGTTCTGACCACCTCTGGAGCATCTTTTTAAATAGCCTACTTTTGAATATATTCTACTAGCCACTTGGGTATTATCCAACTATTGCTTTCCTTTCTGCTAGGGGGTCTGGTTTTTTTCTTTTTTATCTTTTATTGTATTTTCTTCTTTTTTACTGATACATAATATTTCACATACGTGTTTTTACATGCATAGAATGTATAATGATCAAGGCAGCGTACCTGGGGTATCCATCAACTTGAGTATTTATCATTTCTTTGTGTTAGTAACATTTCAAATCCTCTCATCTAGCTGCTTTGAAATATACATTATTGCTAACTGTAGTCGCCCTAGTTTGCTCTTGAACACTATAATTTATTTCTTCTCTCTACCTATAAGTTCATACCTATTCATCAACCTTTCTTAATTTCCCCCTTCCACTCATACACCCTTTCCAACCTATGGCTATTTATCCTGCTATCATTTGTTTGTTTTCAATGATCATTATTTGAGTTTTCCCTGAGTTTTATTTGGCTTGTCTGATTTCTCTTGTAGCATATCTAAACCCATTTAAGTCTATTAAATAGTTTTAATCTCCATTTTCCCATTCAGCTCTGTGTTTTTGTATAGAGAAGATTCTCTTTAAAAAAAAAATAGCTTCCAGACACTCTTGAGCTTGTGATATAGAATCTGCTGTCATTTTTTTGCCTAAAAAAAACCCAAATAAATGAGAATAAAACTTAGATATGAAACCTGGATTTCATGGACATTACTTTCTTCTCTGTAACTAACCGATCCAATGTTGCAATGTGACCAGACAGAGAGGGTAGTACTTAAGCCTGTGTCAAGCCATGTGCCCCTAAATTTGATCTCAGCATAGTTTCCTCTTTTGAGGCTGAATGCTGTGTGGACTTTAGGGAAGCAAATCCAGTACTGTTTACATAGACAAGAAATCAATAATTTAACATAACATCTGCTGAACCCAGCCCACTTATACAAAAGTAGCCAATATTGCGCAGACACTTGTATAATAAAAAGTCAAACTGCAATGGTGCACACTGAGGCACCCAACAGCTATATACCTGCAATTCTTTTACTTTGCTTAGGCCAGAAATTACAACTGAGTGTACAAAGCCAAGAAACTTTGTAGTTCAAGGTAAAATGGGAGCATTTTTGCACCCAGATCAAACCCAGAGTCATTTTGCTTGGATCATGAACCAGGCCAATGGATTGAATGAGAGACATTGTTAAAAGTCTGGTGGGTATAGACCTACTTCTGAACAGTAAGGTTTTTGATGATTTTATAAATGTCTATTTTGATCACCACAGCGTCCTCAATACCTACCTGGCACACATAAGGACTCAGTGTGATTTTACTGAGTAAATATAACGAAAAGCCTATTGTGAGTACTGTAGAGGTTTCTAATGCTCATTGAAATGTTACTAGGTCTAGGTTATGAAATGTGAGCAAAAGCAATGATCATCACTTCCGGGCCTAAACATTGAGAATGTGGGTACTGTACTCTCTATGTTCTCTTTTTTCCCTGCTGCAGTCATCCTAGAACTGTGTGTTGGGATACCACTATTATAAAATGAGCTACTTTGTGTCTCTGAATCACTCCAGATATGAGACTTCCTCTGCCAAGTTGGTCTGTCCACATACGATTTGATGCAGGCTTTGGTTTGTTTGGTCACTGAGATTCGGACTTTATTTTGTTAGCATCCTATCATGCTGATATAGAATACTGATTCTGTGCCTGCTAATTTTATCCCTAATAGAAAATGATAGATCTACGTTATCAGACTTTTAACTCTTCATTTTTTTGTTTATTATTGGTATATATGCATCATCTTTAAGAATTCCAGGGAAAAGCCAGCTTTTACTTGATTTGTGAACAGATTCAATTCATCCCCTGTAAAGTCTTCACTGTATACTCAAATTTTTCTATTGGTTATAAAATTACTATTGATTATGTGGTGAACAAATCTTGCTAAAAGGCTGTGAGACTTAATCTTGTGAAAACAGAATTTCAATTGAAGAAGAAATTCATGATAAATATAACAAAGACCGTAGATGAAAATAAATTACATGTAAATAATAAGTAATAATTACTTGGTCCAGGAAAATGATTTAACCCAATTAAATATGCCTCACTGAAAGTGTTGCTTTTTATACTTCAATAATGGGAAACACTTCTGGATTTTCAATTAGGAAATAATTCACACTTTACTAGGGCTTCACATTGCTCTTGTTTTTGCCCAGCATGAATTTTCATTGCCTTCTAAAGTATAGTAGTAAAGTCGTGTTGTCCCTAATGCATGTAATAATAGAAAATGCTGATTTAAAATAAAAGAAGAATCGATTTGGTGAGCCAGAGTTCAATTATATAAAATTGGTTTTAGATTTGACCTAGAGTGTTTGCTCTAAAAATAAAATAAAACATCTCCACTCCTCCTGTGAAAATAAGAGAGGTGAAATGGCTAGTAAAACTAGGCAAGAACACAGTACATATGATGGATGTGGTTTGTTTTGTTTTATTTTTAGTGGCCAGGACTTTGGACACGAAACAGAAAGGAAATGAGAAATAAATAGCTATAAATTTGTTTCATAGAATTCAGACATGAAATAAAGGGATCTAACTATTTCCTTACCAAATAGTCAAAAGCAATTCACAAGTGATGGGAAGCTTTCAGCCTACAGCTAAAACCTTACAGTGAATTTATTAAATCAATTTCACAAAATGAAGTATAGTTGGAATTTTACATAGACTATTTTAATTCTTATAGTAATCTTGTGAGTTAGATATTTCTGCTTTGCAGTTGAGAAAATTGGCTAAAGGTTTTCTAAGCTTACATAGATAATAAAGATGGAACCTGAATTTAAAACTTTGTATATCTGATTGCAAGTCTCATAATATTTCCACTCAACCTCATTGCTTTCCTTAGCAGATGTCTGTTAATGCTTTAAGAGAAGAAAATGATAGCCCAATTAGTTACAGATAAAAGGAGGAGGTCAAGGCAGGAAGATCATTTGAGGTCAAGAGTTTGAGACCAGCCTGGCCAACATCATGAAACCCAATCTCTACGATAAATACAAAAATTAGCTGGGCATGGTGGCAAATGCATGTAATCCTAGCCACTTGGGAGGCTGAGGCAAGAAGATCACTTGAACCCAGGAGGCAGAGTTTGCAATAAGGTGAGATCGCACCACTGCACTCCAGGTTGGGCCACAGAGCAAGACTCCATTTGAAAAAAAAAAAAAAAGAAGAAGAAGTATATAGGTGTTACATATCTGTGAACTTCAGTTTAATGTTCATTTCGATAAAATGGAAAATACCACCTGTTCTAAAGTATTTATACATGGTAATGTATAAATACTCTTGACTATTTCTGCCCCATGCTAAGTGATTAATATATGGAAGCTATTATTTTTATGTCTCTTTACACACTGCTACTGGGACTGAATGAACGCAACCAAGAGTACATTTCCATGCATGTAGGAAGTGGCAATAACCAAGCTAAAGTTAATAGGGGGTCACATGAGTTGGACGACAGCAAGGTAGAAGACAGTAAAAGGCGGCTTCATATTGCAACAAAACAAAGTTCAGGCTGTAATATTCAAAAACATAACAATATCAGGTTAATATATTAAAGGATGAAAATTTTACTCAACTTGGCTATGGCCACTGCATGGTTATGAAACCTACCTCCCAGCGGTAGAAAAGAATACAGAGGAGACCACTGCCATCCGGGATGATATGACATAATTCTGATTCTTGCTTATTTTTAATTAACAGCCCATGGAAATGGCTTAGGAGCCACCTGATGGATACAATTATCTCATTTGGTACACACATGTTACTTTTCACAGGTCACTTGTTTTTTACATTTTATTGTAGTCGTATGTATTGCTATGGCAAATATGCCCACAGCATCACCCCAAATGTTCTGGTTGCAGTTTTATAATATATAAATTCCCTTCATAAGCCTCTAAGTTTGGTGGTCTGAGAAAAATCAACATCCTCTTTTAGCTGCTAAGCTAATGTCCCAGCTCCAAATCTACCTTTCTAGACTAGTGCATCTGGGGCTGAAATTCTGAAAACCACATTCTCTTGGCCCAGTGCCCCTTCAGGCTCTACCAAAAGAGATTGCTAGAGATAGACTAAAAAAGCTGGAAAAAGGACTTGTTCCTTTTAACTTGTTAGCTTGATTTCCTATTACTCTTAGCATTGCCCCAGTTACATTCTTCCTTCCTTTGGCAGTGGCAGTTTGTTGTAAAATCAGAAGGTTGTCTAGAATGAATTTTTCCCATCATTTGTGGGACCAGTTCATCCAACACCCTTTAGAGACACCAGCATCAGCTGCATGCTTGCCTGTCCTGCAGTGGATGTTTGAATCCCGGCTTCACAGTCTCTTTCACTGACTCAGAGACAACATGGCCAGCTGAGCACCATGCCCTGCTCTGAAGTCTGAGTTTCACTCCAGGAGGCCACTTCTCCAAAATTTTTAAATTTTAGTAACCCCAACTTCTCATCGTCTAGCATGGGGTGTTTCCTGTATCTGTGTCCTGCCATTTCTGCCTCCATGATGGCTTGTGTACTACCTCCATATGACTATGATGCAGGCCTGACTCTGCTATCCTCAGAAACTCCCATTTAAAGTTTGGCCCTTAGCTGGTGTCTGGAAACTAGGAATTTGGGAAGACTCTCACCTTTCCCTGGTAAGAATAGCTGTCTGTGCCTAAACTGTTTGTGCAAACACTGTGGTTTAGACTAAGCACCTACTTTCCTTCTGGAGTCTGGAATTTTGGCAAATGATAGGCAGGGAGTGTCTACATGATCAGCCTTCCATAAGACATTGGGCACGGTGTTTCTAATGAGACTCTCTGGTAGAAAACACTTCATGTGGATTGTCATAATTCATTGCTGGGAAGATTTAACACATTCCTTGTGACTCCAGTGGAAGAAGACTCTTGGAAGCTTGAGACTGGTTTCCTTCTGATTTCTTTCATGCACCTTCTTTTGCTGATTTGGCTTCATATCCTTTTCTGCAATAAATTATACCCTAAGTATGACTATATGCTGAGTACTGTGAGGCTATTCAGTGGACCTAGGTGTGGTCAGAGGGATCCCTGACAGACTTCAGTAGTTCTTCCGTGTTTTCTTTTTTTTTAGTTATTCCATACTTAAGTAATAATTCTTTACATTAAATTTTCTCTACTAAAAATAACTGGTATAGAGTAAATCCTAAAACTCTTCTCTATATACCACAGTCTTTCATAATAAACCATGTATCCATGTCAGAAGAACTACCTGAGCATAAATATTATATATCTATATCTATGTATCTATCTTCCTAACTCCCTATCTCCCTCTCTTTATATGTATATAAAGAGATACATATATATGTATATAAAGATATATATATATATCTTTCATAGGCTGTAGAGGAAGGAGGTGATAGTATGGCTTAGCCCACATCTCAGGTGAAGACAATATTTATTTTAAAAAGTTAGGAAACATTTCTCAATGGTGAGACATTTATTCTTTTGAGCATCTGAGAAGATATTTATAGTAAATTAAATGCCCTTGCTTTGAAGGATTGAATTTATTTATTTTGCATAAGCAGGTCACTCCTCAGTGGTCATTATATCTTTAGAGACTTACTACCTATAATTTTTGACAGGCTATTTTATAGCTATATCATTAGTTATTCATAGAATCTGTAAGCAATATCTACACTGAATTTATTCCAGTCTTTGTTAAGGTCAACAAAAGTTAAATAGTGTACAGTAAGTGATTTTACTCTCTGCTTTAACATAGCATTTCAGTTGTGGGAGAACAAGCATCTTCGAAAATTTTCCAGAAGACCCCTAAGAAAATGACATATACAATGGGGTTACAGATATGAAAATATATCTAAATATTTTGCGTGAAGTTGATACTTTCTATCAAAAAATTGGTCTAACAAGAATAAAGACCACAAAATTAAAAACATATTATATACAAATGTGACATATAGTTTTATTTACGAAAGCAAACCATAATCTCCTTTTCCTTTTTGAATATATATGCATGTCTGTTGTTTTCAACTTTTTTCTTCCTATATTATTATCTTGGGCTGACAGGATGATTTACTGAGTAAAAAAGAAAAAAGCTGTGATGGGCACCTGTAATCCCAGCTACTCGGGGGGCTGAGGCAGGAGAATTGCTTGAACCTGGGAGGTTGAGGTTGCAGTGAGCCAAGATTGTGCCACTGCACTCCAGCCTGGGTGACAGAGTGAGACTCCTTCTCAAAAGCAAAAAAAGGAATAGCCTTGCTCTGAGACATAAAATTGTGCTGTATGTTTCCAAAGGTGGTGGAATAGCTCGTGACCTTATTCCATCCTGACTCCTAAAGCAACACTCTGGGCAAATAGAACCACCCAAAGATGCTCATTAATAATTATTTGACTGACTGAGTTCGTTTCCAGAACAGAGAGAGACATATCTGAGTGCTGGTTTGGATTCAGACTGTTTTTATAACTACTCTTCACACAACTCTTCCAGCTCTCCTTGTACATTAAACGTCATTATGGGATACTCAGAACAATATACTTTGGTACTAAATTCTCTGTACCTTTGGATTTGATCTGAGGGGAGTGCTAGGCTATCAGCAGTCACAATACCCCTCATCACCTCATGGCATTGCCATATTTACCACTCCTGGTTTAGAGAACTGTTGTTTTTCACCTGACACTACACTTGTCTGAAATGAACAAGAACCTTGTATTCATAGCTCAGATTGGAAAACATTTGTCCAATTTAAAGGAAATATTCCAGTGTTTGTTAACACTTAACCAAATATTAATGCAAAGAAAAAAATGTAAACATATAGAAATGAATTCGGTTATTAGAAGATAGGTTCTTTTTGGTTTCATTCAACATGATTTGAGTAACTTTTGTTTTCCTCTGGACTGGACACCAGAGATACAATCCTCCCCACAAAGACCTCCTTTGAGTTGCACCATTGTTTCTCAATGAGGCATTGATTGCATTTTGGATGGGATAATTTTTTGTTTTCTCCACATTGCAAAGTATTTAAGAACCCTGGCTTTTTTCTACTAAAACCCTGTGACAAAGTACTTCATAATTTCGAATGCCAAATATACCACACATATCCTTGATGTAAGACATGCTCCACTTGAAAACCATTACATTTTATTTTAAGTTGATTTGTCTAACTTCAACAATTAATTAAGAGCCAATAGGTATTGTTCCAAAATCTACCTTCATCTTAGTCCTGCATGAGAGGTTTCCTTTCTTTGTCAACACCTAATTCCTTCACCTATTTTCTGGGCTAACATCTCAACTTCATCACATCTATGGAAATAAGGTTTCCAGAGTGGATAATCTTTTTCTTGGAGACTAAAGGCTTTATGTCAGCTTTCTGACATGAAGACTTGTTAATTCTTCCTCCTGCAAAGCTGTCCTCTACTATTTAACTACCCACTAAGTTCCATTTCCTGTCTGAGGCAAACCTTCAATTCTCTACTAATTTTCCAAGCACAGATGAGTAGTAGGCCCTGAGTCATCAAGGAATTTCCAGTTTGGTTACCAGATTTAACCACTTCCAAGATTCACTCTTTACTCTCTTATGAATCATTTGGATTTTTACTTTCTCCCCTTCTTCCTTCAGATGTACATCTTCAAAATCAGTTTTATAACAAAAGTCTGCTTCATATTGTTCAGTAACTGTAGAGTACCACTTCTACCCAAAATGAGAAGTGTTTTCTTTCACTCTGGTGAGGAGTTCTTTTCATAATGCGGTGATGTGTCCAAAAGCTTCAGTACAAACTCTGTTTACTAGCTGCAAAATGAAGAGCATGCCCTTTAGATTCTCTGACTAAATGTCTCTATTTTAAATGAAGGGTAGGGCCAGGTAGTCTCTAAAACTCCCAGGAGTGTTATGAGTCTAGAAAATTAAATGCCAGACGAAGTTGAGTGATTTTTGTCTGGGAAGTAGAAAACCAGTGATACTGGTATTTTAAACTGTAGAGTGTAGTGCAAATTTTGATTACATGTAGTTTTTGAGTAGTCGTCGAATTATGATTAATACTTTGAAGTATATAAAAAACTAATATAAAAAATATGTGAAAGTGGCTTCTGGACTATACTTCTAGGGGATTCTCTGGAGTTTGATGCTTTTCCCAAATTTATACTTTACACAATCTAATTTTGTTATTGTCTAAGTCCCAGGGTCCATGCCAGGCAGACAAGAAAATACGTGAGTTGCTCAGGCTGAGGATTTTTTTCTGAACATAAGTAGAGGCTGAACATGACAATATATTACCAAGTCAAATCAATTTCTTAATAGGAAAGAAAAAAAGAGAGAAATAAACAAACACTGAAACTTAGTTCTATATTCAACATTTTATATCACTACCTTTAAGACAGTTGTGTTAAATGGATAAAGTAATTCATATTTGTGTACATTTCAAATGGATTTGTGTCCAAGTTGTTAAATATGTTTTGCCTCTTCTATGCTATTAGAGCACATATCTGAAGAATCTCAGTGAAGTGTCAGTATGATAATGCACTAACATATTTCTGGCTATAGATGAGCTTTTGAAAACAGATTCATGGCCATAGATTAAGTGTCACACAAAATTTTAGCGCTAGGATAACACTAAATTATTCCTTGCCATTTCTCCATGAAATCCATTATTTTTATGTCCTGTAAGTATTAATTTTAATTCTGAAATATTTCTTTCTAAATTCCTTTTACTGTAAAATACAGGGAAATAGCAGAACCCCATTAAAGTGTTATTTGCCAATTTAAAAATTCAGGTCTCTTCTAACTATGTGGGAACTATGAAAGGTCAGTGTTTCACATGCTGACAGTGTTTTCAGTACTGATTCACTGCATTGTAGGAAGATAATGTTACATCACCAATCCTTGGTTTGAACCCTCCAGTGGCCCCTCATCTCACCACAATAAAATCAAAGCACTCACAGTAACCTACATACACCACCAAGAGCTTTCTCAACTATCGATATCCTGAATTTTCTCCCACTCATTTCATTCTAGCCACACTGGTTTCCTTGTACAATTCCTCACACTTCACATACTACTTTCCTTGGCTAACTCTCTCATACGCTTCAAGAATTTGCTTAACTATTATCTTTTCAATGAGGACAATCACTTTATCCCAATTCCCTTAAATCAATAGTCAAAATTTAGCTTTGCACTGTTTTTTGCTGATTTGCAAGATATGTAATGCCGTATAAACATGCTATATAATTTACTTGCATATTTAATTTATTGAGTGGTATCTGTCTATATCCTGATAAAATGTAAACAGCACAAAAGCAGGGCCATTTATCTGTCTTGCTCATTGATGTGTTACAACTGCCGAACACAATGATTAGCTCAAATTGAGGACTCAATAAATTTGTTTTTTATGTAGAAGAATAGCACGATTAGGTAATGATGATGATGATAGATTATTCTGGGTTTATTTTTGCACTGGGCTAAGTAATTTACTTCATAGTTGACCTAAATTTCTTCCTAAACACTATGGCATGTGGATATTATGACCCTCATTATGTCAATGAGAAAACTGTGGCTTCAGAAATCAAGGAATTTATCTCAAGTTACACAGATAGTGAGCTAGTGGAATGGGACTTAAATCTAGATCTGCCAAACTTCAAGATCTATTCCCCTATCTTATATATGCTGTGCTATAATTCCTACATATTATCATTTGGGTAAGTTACTTTCATACTTGCTTTGCATTCTAATGTATAGAGGAAATGAATTTGTTTCATATGGCCAGTATGCATATACAGTATACATTATGGCACATGTCCTTTACTTAATCGATTTCATTTTTAAATGCTCTGTTACTCTGGCTCTTGAATTCATGAATCATTTATCCCACTTCTGTTCACTATCCTAAACACTGAAAATTAATAATTCTGAGTATCCTGTGAAAGTCTTTCGGCACAAATGAAATATTGGGACATGCAACATTAGATTAGAAACCTTTTATTAACTCAGCTAGGCTGATAACACAAAGCTACAAGCAAGGAAAGCTTTGGATATGAGGAAGCAAATTGTCAGGGAAAGTAGCATAAAAGGCTAAAGGTTCCACATGGCTCACTTAAAAAGAAAACAAACAAGAAATATAACAATGTATATTTTTATAGCTACTTTATATTACTACCCTGACTTAACATGGGATACATGTTATGAAGAGTGGAAATGGAAAAGGAAGAGGAAAGATGTGCAAAAATGTAAATAATTCAATGGGAAATATTGTCACTGTTAAGTGTAGTATACAGTTAAATGTATGTTCCCTAAGTTCACAACACTTTGTTTATGTATTTATTTTTTAAGAGATTGGATTTCGCTATGTTGCACAGATTAGTACTGAACCCTTGTCTTCAAGCAATCCTCCCTCCTCAGCCTCCCAAAGTGCTGGGATTACAGGCATGAGCCACTCTGCCTGGCCAAAGTCAGCAACATTTGTAAATTGGTGAAAAAAATTTTATCTATCTCAAAAAGAATTAAATGGGTTCATACGTTTTAAAATGACTAGAAACAATGCCTAACTGGCATAAATGTTTTTTATAATCATTTTCGTGATTCTGATGAACAGAAACAGATCTCTATTTAATTTCCTATTATGGAACTCAATTGTCCATGACTGATTTGCAGACATTTCTACTTAATAGTGGGCAGATTCAAATCCCAGTCAATTTCAGATTTTCATATCATGCCTTCTTCTTTTGTTCCCCCCTGCAGTATCTGGGTATAGATTTAAAAACACATGCCATTGTTAAGAAAAAGGACACTTGCTTCTGTGAATACTGTCCTGCACGCCTGAGTTGGCCTTGTACCTAGCCCCTCCTGACCTTTGGGCATGCATTACATTTATACAAATATCTATCGTTCCTGCAGTGTGGCCACAAGTTACAGCCTCCCCACCCTCTGCATCTATTTCCTCCAGAGCTCAGGCTCATTCTACTCACCAACTCTCTCAGCACTTCTGTGTTCATCATTGGAGCTCCAGAAATGACTGAATTTCCCTCATACCATGAACAGTAAATGGGAATGGGGAACATTAATCCAGGCTTGTTCTTTCCACTCACACAATGTCACTGTTTCTAATGCCATCATTTCACATGGTCATGGAGCATTCCTCCTCTCAAATCTCCAAATGAAAGGTAGTGTACAAGCCCCCCTCCTTTCCTATTTCCCCCTCAATATGTGGTTTCTACTGCCTAACTCTGCCACTCTTGGCCAAAGCCCAGGAAATGGCGATGCTGAATTTTATCTCAGGGAACCAGGCACCTCCTTAAATGTAGGTTTATGCCATTCAAATCTCCTAGGAAGTGCTTTGTGGAAAGACCTTCCATTACATTGCATCTTGCATCTTCTGTGTCCTGAGGCTAATCATTAAAATCACTAATAGAAAAATTCTTAGTGCACTGAATAAGGTTTAGATTTTGAAACTTCCTAAGAATTTGGATGTATAATTCTCTTTTCTGTTTTCTTCTTAAGTCATGGTTGATGATTTTTTTGTTTTTTTTTGAGATGGAGTTTCGCTCTTGTTACCCAGGCTGGAGTGCAATGGCGGGATCTCGGCTCACCGCAACCTCCGCCTCCTGGGTTCAGGCAATTCTCCTGCCTCAGCCTCCCGAGTAGCTGGGGTTACAGGCATGCACCACCATGCCCAGCTAATTTTTCTATTTTTAGTGGAGACGGGGTTTCGCCATGTTGACCAGGATGGTCTTGATCTCTTGACCTCGTGATCCACCCGCCTAGGCCTCCCTAAGTGCTGGGATTACAGGTGTGAGCCACCATGCCTGGACTGCTTGATGATTTAATAAAATCCTGGGTCACAGGAATGACCAGGAATCAAAAATACATAAAATATTAATTCAAAAACTAACTCTTTGCAAGAGCATAAAAAGAGAAAGAAACTCACATTTACTAAGTACCTATTATTATTTACGAAACTGGGTGTTAAGTTTTAATTAAATATTTAACATTCATCAAAAGATCATAAAGTGAACTAAAAATTGTATTTTATTTCTTACTATGAATGTCAATTATATTTAAATAGCTCTTGTGAGCATGATGGCATTCTGATTCTGGTTCCAATGGCTTCCTTCCCCACCCATACAGCACCTTGAGATACATTAAAAGTTACATGCCACGATCACTTTATTCCCAGTAACAGGCCTCCACGGGCTATTTGCTCCCATGTGACTTTTGCTTTGAATTACACTGCAAGTCAAACTACCAGGAGAGGAAATTTATTTGCTCCCTCTTTTCCAATTATTTAAGATCATCCCTTTTAAGACTTTGATTTTGCCTGTTTTTCTATATATTGAACTTTTTCATCCAATACAGATTATGCAATCTTATCTTTCTTTACCTGTAATATTCAACTAATGCAACCTAGACCAATATTGCCTTTATGTAGGGACATCTCTAGTCATTGAATATATATATTTCTTTTAAAAATACTATAAGGAGTTTGTCACAATTATTAAAATTTCTCTGCTTTTAATTTCCTTTTTTTACTTTCTAGAATCTTGAAGTGTGCTGTGGAACCCCAGTCTTGCAACCAGGAACGTGATAACCTGCTTTTTAAAATGCATAAGATGTATATGCAGATCCAAGTATTTTTATTGTAAAAATATGCAATTAGAATTACTTATCTCATTACATCAGATGATTTATTCACTTAAAACTGTTTAGATATTTTGGAAATTTCTTTGTATTGTGTGGCCTTCTTGGAGCTATTCAATCCATATATTTGATTTTAAGGCTCTGAATATTATTGTAAAGATAATTGTTTAACTTTATTTAGCATATTTCTAAACACATTGAACCACAGGATTCACGATTCCGTTTCTTTCTTCCTAAATTGACTAGAGTATTTTAAAGCACTCTTGGAATCTGATACTAGTGCATTACTAATCTTTTTTTTAAGAGATATTAAATGCTTTTATTTTCAATATTAAAAATCAGTATTTTTAATATTAAAATGGAACTAATTTTAACAAAATGACAAAAAAAAAC
Source organism: Leontopithecus rosalia (assembly GCA_028533165.1). Lineage (NCBI taxonomy): Eukaryota > Metazoa > Chordata > Mammalia > Primates > Cebidae > Leontopithecus > Leontopithecus rosalia. Next base: position 141,591,600 of record CM052650.1, on the reverse strand, counting down.
CCCAAGGTACAATCTACAGGGAAACTCATGTTGGTCCCCTCCACCCCACTACACGCACATCTGACTGGGGTGCCCAGCAGAGCTCCCAGTCACATCCTCGCACACACACACGCATACTCACCCACTCACTCACTCATCACAGGCTGGGGACTGGTCCAGGAGCAAGTACCAAAATAGTTTTAGAAACAACTCTCCAGCCCAGGTGCTAGTAAAATACTCTTTGCAAAGTGAGGGGGAAGGATGGTATGTGTGGAGTGGGAGGTGGGATGAGGTGCTAGGCCCCACCTGTCCTCTTCCCTAGGCAGCGGCCCCCACAGGGCAGCCAGATGCCTGCAGGAGGACTCAGAAGATATTTGAAGACATTCATGAATATTTGAAGATATTCATGCTTTAATAGTGACAAGAGCTTACAGATAGACTAGGACTAAATTATAAAGCAGGATTAAATTATTACTGTACACAGACGGATGTGATGAGTTGAATAAAATCCTTAACAGGGATTGTCCAGAAGTAACTGAGAAGATCTAACATGCTTGGGGCAGAACTTGCTCCATTGTAGAACTTGTACTGTCAGGAGGAAGTCTAGGAACACTTTTGTCCAAGTGTTAAGAAGAAATATAATACAGAAAAGAAGAGAATGTAAAAATTTATATTACTCATATTTTCTAGAACTATCCTTGGTGATAGTTATCCTCCATAATCTTATCATTTTATTTCATATATTAAAATCTTCAATATCTGTCAGATACCCAATGCTAAAATATTCTACTTAATATGGTTATCTGGAACAGGAGCCCTTCAAAAATGGAGATAATCTTCTAGAAAAACATAAGAAAATTCAAAGAGATGTATTATATAGTGAACTCTAATCACTTGTTGAAAGTAAATAGTTACGGTCACTGTTTTAAGAAAGTGGCAGATAATTTGAGAATCAGATCAAGATATACTTGAACTTACAAAAATGGGCATAAAGTTTACTTAGAGAGACAAATGACCCTTTCTGAAATGAATGAGTGTGGTAAATATGTAGCCCTGGGTTTTCTGCAGTTTGTAAGATAGTGTTAACATCCAACCTTCCCCTCAGCCTGTTCCTAAGCCTCCCTCTGACTCTCCACTCCAACTTGGTGCAAGTCTTCTTCCATCTCTCCTGCCCCAGACTTTAGTGTCACAGATGAAGTAAAGTTAAAGTGTAAAATATGGCTCAGAATTGGGATAAGCATTGATCTTTTGCAAATTTTTGATAATAAAAATTGGTGAAAGTGTAGAGTCTGAATTTCAGAATACATAACAATTGCTCTATTAGAAGTTTGCCAAAATGATTGCCTTACAAGTATGTCAACATATCTTATAGTTCGTCCTGGAAGTTACTTATCAAAAATCTTCTTGGCCTTCTAAGTCAGAGTAAATGGTTTCTCCTTTGAGTCCTTTTAGCACAATGCATTGCACATGTAACATAAGACATAATGCTGATTTCCTTCTCTTTTATGAGGATCAAACTCACCCTTGAGACACAGAGCAGATCTTATTCATCTACATATTCCTCACACCTAGCACAATGCCCGTCATTTAATTAGAACTCAAAATGCATCATATAATGATAAAATAATAGATATATAATAGTAATAAGTCTTAACTCACCAGGATTAAACTGCTAAATTAGAAATGATTTACTTGCCAGTAACTTCAAAACTACCTATTAACTTGCCTTTGGTAAAACTAATAAGCAAATATTATTCATATTTACCATATAAGTTATAATTTAGTCTAAAACAACATAGACATTGGTGAAAATGCACAAAGCTAATATATGTCACTTAAGAAACTATGAATTAGGATTGTGTTAAGTAAGAAAAGATGCTTCCAGTTTCCATGGTTATAAATATTTAAATACTTCATTTGAATAAATTGTTTTTGGCACCAAGGCTTATTAAAGAAAAGTACATGGATGGACTGCTATTTTAAAGTAGAAGATTCTAAGCAAAGATTCCTGCCATGAAATAACCAGGTTGTTCCATAGTCCTTATTGAGAATTGATAGTTCAGAAATAATCTCTTCACAATCCAAAGGTTACTTGGCTAACACTTTAACCGGCTTTTCCTCTGGAAAACTGTGGCCTTCTGATAGTATTCCCTCACTGGTCTAATATATATATAATTATATATTATCATAATTATATATATAATATATAATTATATATATTAGACCAAT
>CM052650.1:141523705-141579213 GCA_028533165.1 Leontopithecus rosalia | reverse complement strand
AAAGAAAGAAAGAAAGAAAGAAAGAAAGAAAGAAAGAAAGAAAAAACACACAGAAGAGATGAAGCTGTATAATACAATAGATACATCATTAATATGTAATTTTAGAAGAGAAATAAATCTGAGCAGGAAATCCATCCATTCATTTATTATTCATTCATATATTTATATATGTTCTTCAAAAGACATTGCAGATATTTACAGAAATGCCTACAGTATAAATATAAAAAGAACTGCAATGTCTACAATCGTCCAGGGAACAAGAAAATTGAAGAGAAATTTGGCAACAAGTATAAATAACTTCAGAAATATGAGTAACTTATGAATTGAGACTTTCATTTTCATTAATTTACATTAATAATATGAAGTTAAAAATTTAGCAATTAAGATGCTTGTGACAATGCAGTTCATCATAGTAGTAACCTGTTTGTCATTAAACACAGCATAAATATTCAACTATATAAGAATGCTTCAATTAAATAATGATCATGCATGTGAAATATTATGAAACCAATATTGTATATTAAAAGATATTTAATAATGTAAAAATCATTAATTTCAAAAGCAAATTTAAAATTATATTTTAATACATCCAAATATTGTTTAAATAAAACACAACTAATTTTTAAAGGAAATGCAAATAAATCCAAATATTTCAAATAGTTATTTCTGTATGGTTATTCACAAGTAATTTAAAATTTTTACGTTCTTTTTTTTTCAATTTTTTTACAAGAATTTTCTTTTGCAGGACTACTTTTCTGTGAGGTAAAATTTTATTTTACCATTAAGAAGTAGTATATGCAAAAAGTAAAATGTATCTGATTTTAAAAAGGGTAAAATAGGGACAGCAAAATTAATTAAAACTTGTGTCAAGTTAGAGTAGTAGTCTTCCTGGAAGTATTTCATAACAGCTAAAACGGAATACAGATTCACAATTGGAGTTTCTGATAACAAGGTAAACATAGACACAAAAACTGTGTCTATATGATTGGCAGTATAAATAAGTTAAAAGCAGACCAGATACTCAGAGGAAACACAATTGTCTCACCTAATGGGGTTTAAGAGCCCTTCTGTTGGTCTTTAGAAAAGGATACTGCATTATATTGTCGAAGGGAATAGACAGGAAGTTCCTGTTAAATAGACAGGGTTTCAAGTAAACCTTTAGTTTTGAGTATTTGAATAGGTAGAGAGGAAACTGGATAGACACATTCCAGACAGAGAAAACAACAGTAACAGAACTATAAAGTGATGAATGAGCTTAACATGCTTCAGGTCATTTAAGGTGATAAAAGTACAGGGCTTATATTGGAAGGCTATTGATAAAGTATGACATGCATATGTCAAATATGAGGCTCTCGGGGAGAGAGATGAAGATGGAGATAGGAAGAGATGTATCGGGATGGTGGCAAGCATTAGGATCTGTTGGGGAGAAGGAGTGTGTATCAGTCCAGTATTTCAGAGAAATGTTGATTACAGGTAGAAGGAGGGAAGAGACTCAAACAAAAGTCAATGTTATATATTTAGAAAGAAAACATTGCAACAGCATAATAAGAGTTACCAATTCTTCACTTTTACGTAGTGCCAGAAGTTTTGATTAACATGTTTTTAATTTTTACAACTTTTCACTTAGGCATTATTATTCACTCTGATAAGGGCATTACATGGTTATTTGCTCAAGACTGTACAATAGGTAAATGGTAAATGTAACTAAAGTTACCTATTCTAATAGTTCCAATGTTCATATTCATTTCCCTTGGCACAGTATTATAGCCAAAAGTGCAGGATCTGGATTCAGATACATGAGTTAAAAATTGGCTCATTAGCTATTAGTACTTCTTGGAATCTCTATTTTCTCATCTTGTAAATGAGTATGATAACATATCCTATAAGTCAATTTTGAAGATTAAACGATTCATTTCTCATAACATATTTGAAACAGCGCCTGGCACCTAGCACTTAGCTCTCATTATGCTTTTCTGTCTCTTCTCACCTTGAGTCAAATGTAATGGAAAATACAGAAAAATAACATTGTAATTCATTCATGGGAAAAACACCTAATAATATTTTAGATCTTATAAATCTTAAGGGAAAAACATGAGTTCCTCAAACTAGTACATACTGCTTCTCCAAAATTAAATTGCATAGATAATAAAATTTTTCAAAAGCTTTTCAAAATTTTACCTCAACATTCAGATAACTGATTTGAGGGTCAGAGACACTCCATTGTTCATAGAAGAACATGTGGTATACTCAAACATCATGTAAGATCCTAATAACATATTTGAAAATTACATTTACCTGTACTGAAATTTTGTCATTGACAAACTTCAGAAGGTGCTACATCTTTATCCTCAATGGATGTATTCATCATTCTGCAGCAATTATGATATTGCTTACATGCTAACTCAGTTTGGATTGGCCATTTTCTGCCTTAAACATGTACTGTATAACATAGAATAGCAGTTTTGAACATCATCTAAGTTTATAGTAAGACTTTTCTGAAAGGATATCTATCTTTTTTACTTCACATAGCTTGCACTTTTTATCCAAACAATATACTGTAGTTCATTTAGCCTTTTTCAAATTATCATTCAACTACTCTAGCACGAGTCATTCAATGGGACTTAAAAATCAAGTTTTCCTTTTATAATTTACATGAAAATTGTCCATGTTGCAGAAAATAGAAATAAAAACAAACCACTCTGTTTCAGGACTCTATGTGTTCTATTTAATTTCTAAGAGGGATGGTGGCAGGGTAGGGAATGCTTAAAAGAATTCCACACTTTCTTATACATATTATATTGCAGGTGGAATTATCTGCTTATCTGTAGTGGAGGGAAGAAGCTAAGAACAAGAAAAAATATACAGAAAAAAGGTCTGATCTGACAGGCTGATTGCTTTGAAGAAAGAAAAGAAAATCCCCATTCAATGGTAGTATAAGGAAACCTACGATGGAATGGTTTTATTCATATCAAATAAGTTATACTTCAGTATTTAACCTTTTATTTTAACTTTCTAACTACAAACTGGAAAAAGGCTAAAAAGCTATGTGTAAGTCTGTATGGAGTTAGATATATAAGAAATACAGTAAGTGGATAAAATTAGTTTTGTAACATACAGCATGCCTTTTGAACTTAGAAGATTTAATGACTTTTTCTTGTTATATGTTTGTATTTCATGCATAGCATTTCAGAAGTAAATATAGATGTTATTCTAAGTAAGAAGGCAGTTACACCAAGACACATCATGATCAAACTTCTTAAAAGTAAAGAAAAAGAAATAATCTTCAGCAGCAAGAGAAAACATACCTTACCTAGAAGGAAAAGACAAAATAATTCAAATAACAGTGTATTCTTTATCAGAAAACCCTGGAGGCCAGAAAAAAAAAGTTACACAATGTTTTTGAAGTGCTGAAAGAAAAGAATTATCAACTCTGAATATTATATCCAACAAAAATACCTTCAGTAATTAAGGGGAGATTGAGGCAATCTAAGTTGAAAGAAAACTAAAAGAGTTTTTTGCCAGTAAACCTAAGGATGGCAAAATAAAATTCTCTAAACAAAAAGGAAATAATAAAAGAAAGCACCTTAAAACATTAAGGATGAATAATAATGGGCAGAGCAACATTTTCTTTCTCTTCTTAGTTTTCTCAATTATTTTTGAAAGAGCACAAAGTATAGCATTGTATGTAATGGATGCCAATTTATGTGGAGAAATTTTTAAGACCATTATGTTATAAAGAATGTAGGATTAAGGAATTTAAAAGGAGGTGAAGTTTCTTTTTTCTTTTTCTTGTTTTTCTTTGTATTTTTTGAGATGGAGTCTCGCTCTTATCACCCAGGCTCGAATGCGGTGGAGTGATTTCAGCTTACAGAAGCCTCTGCCTTCTGGGTTCAAGTGATTCTCCCGCCTCAGTCTCCTGAGTAGCTAGGATTACGGGCGCCCACCACCATGGCAGGCAAATTTTTGCATTTTTAATAGAGACGGCGTTTCACAATGTTGGCCAGGCTGATCTCGAACTCCTGACCTCAAATGATCCACACGCCTCGACTTCCCAAAGTGTTGGGATTACAGACCTGAACCACGCACCGGGCTGAAGTTTCTATACTTCGTTTGAAGGGGTAAAATGTTCACATCGGATCATTCGGGTGATGGAATAGTTCTGAATCTTGATTGAGGTGGGACTTAAAAGATCTTTTTGTGGATTAAACTGGCATAGAACTACAGTTGTTCCTTGCTACACACAGGAGATTAGGTTAGTTCCAGCCTGCGCTGCCCCCATACTAAAATCCATGCTCACTCAAGTCCCACAGTCAGCCCTGCGAAAACATGGCATCTCTACGCATGGATTTCCCATCCCATGAATGCTGTACTTTCCATCAGGCTTTGGCTGAAAAAAAATCCACATGTAAGTGAACCCTTGCAGTTGAAACTCATGTCGTTGAGAGTCAACTGCATATTTATACATTGTACCAATGCAAATTCCTGGTTTTGATATTGACTATAGTTATACAAGACGTAATTACTGGGAAGATTCAGTGAGAGGTGTATGGATCCTCTAGGTGCTACCTTTGCAACTTCTGGCACATCTGTATGTATTTCATAATAAAAGGTTAAAACACGCTTTGAAAACCCCTGTCTCAAAGGATTTGTTTTGAAAGACAACATTCTGAGTGTGCAAACTCATTATTTCTATTTAGAATAAATTTTAATTTAAATTGTTTAATGGTGTAGACTCCATAAAAAGAAAAATTTTTAAATAACCTTCCTTCAACTAACTTTTTAGCACAGCAATATGCCAATAAGATTGGTTCCAGGAGATGTCGGAGTTATCCTTTTAAATTGTTTTGTAATGGATGATCAAGCAAACATCAATTGAAGGAAAGAAAACTGTTCATCTATAGGTAGAAACTAAATCGGTAAAACTATGATTCATTCTAAAGAAGAAATGCTCTAATTCTGAAATATTAATAATTAACGACTGGTTTGTTTGAAATTTTTATTTTGAAATAATTCTAGATTCACAGAAGATTGCAAAGCAATAGGCAGAAGTCAGACACAGTACAGCCTCTTCTGATGACAGTCTCTTACATGACTGCAGCACACCACCACAACCAAGAAATAGACAATGGTACAACTGTAGAGGTTATCCAGATCTCAACAGTTATACGTGATCTTGTGTGTATGTGTGTGTGATCAATCACATCACATGAACTTTTGTGTAACCATCTCCACGATGAGAGGGGTGAAAAAACGGCTATGGTGATAGTACATAACGTTTACAGGAAGGTCATTTGTTTGGACCGAACTCCTGCAATAGGCTCAACAGATCAAACCAAAATGGAGATACTCTTCTTGGATTTTTGCATCACCAAGCCAAAATGAAGTTGTTTATCTGACCTTCTAAGAAATCAAGAGAGAGTGGAATTTGCCAAATCCCCAAACAGGCCAGTTTTTGCTGGCATGATAAGGAAGTTCCCTCTGCATTCACCTTTACAAAAACAGTCGCACTGTGAAATGACCAGTCGGCTTTGTGTTCTCTGTTTCTGCTTTTCACAGCCCCTTTTCTGCCTATAAAGCCAACCTCTTCTGCTCGCTGGAACACTCTTTCTATTTTATTGAGTGTTGCCCGACTTTCAAATTGAAAATAAAAGCCATTTGTTGAATTTTTGGTACTAAATTTGGTGTAATTTTTTTGACAGCTATAAAAGGTTAAATAGAGGGAGTTTTGTGGTGATTATATGGTTGACTGAATTGTTTTTTTTAAATGTAAATTGTAGAATTCGTTTCTATTTAATGTCTTTAAAACTTACGTAGAGTAAGGTTTATACTGTTGTCACTGATTTGAAATTCTCCATGTGTAATATCAGAATAAACAAGCAAGAAAATGGTAATTTTAAAGGAATAATTTATCAAAATCACAGCCTACCATTCTTTTCTTTTTCAGATTGTCTTACCACTTAAATTAAAGTGTCTAGGGGGAAGAAGTATCTGACAACAAGTAGAATTCAAATGGCCTCTTGTGTTTGTTAACCTTATTAATTGCTTTAACATCCAAGTGCCTGCATTTACTGGCATAGAAAATTCCTGTTATTTATTGCCATTTATTGTGGAAGACTTTGTTCTTTGTGTTTTTCAGCTCTGTTATTCTTAAGAGCCAGGAACTCTGACAGCTGCTGCCAGGCCTGTGCAGTTTGTTTAAAACAATAGGGAAAATTGCCTAGCAACCTCACATCCAGCTTCTGGTACCCTCCTGGAGATCACATTCCACACAGTCTGCTCATCTCCACAAGCTCACAGGGGAAAACACACACACGTAGAGAAACACATGCACGTACTATCATCAAAACTAGCCTGACTTTCCGTTTCTCTAAAAGATAATGTCCTTATTGTTCACAACTTATGCAATTCTCCAACATGCAGATGAGAGGTGGGTTGTTATAAACCCTGAAGAGATCACAAGGAGGTTTACACAAATTAATTAGTTCTCCCTCCTTAAAGCTTGCTCTTTCAGATTTACTATTTAAAGACATGACTATGCAGCTTCCCTTGCTAATTTAAAAACAAAATATGCTCCTTATACTTTAATAAATATATATTGTACTATAATAGGCATTATATATGTTGTCAATATTTTGACTAAGTCGTGGGAAATACAAATCTATTTTGAGTCAGTTTCAGAATGTGGCAAAGGAATGAAACAATATTGTTGAACGTTAGTAATAGCCAGGGGGTGTTAGGCTGCTCCTATTTCATTTCCTTCCCCTATATTCTTGTTTAAGATATTATTGGGAATTGTGAGAAGAACATTATACCAGAGAGTTAAAGGCATAACTTCAACTCTGAAGTTCTGTTTGTTTTGCTTTGCCTGATAGTCATCTGCAAAATAGAAACTTACACTAAGTGACCACTGAGGTCTCTTCTCATGTAAGATTCTGATACCAGTGGCCAAGGGGAGGTCCCCAGACATCGGTGGGATCTGGACCCCAGCAGGAGTCCAGGCCCTTGACATGTTGTTAGAATGAATTCAAGGATGCATCAGAAAATAGCAAAAGTATGAAGATTTATTGCAAAGCAAAAAATATGCACTCAAGAAAGGGGAGTGCGTGCATACTCGAGAGAGACATGCAAAAGAGGGTTTGGGGCTGCTATCTTTGTGTGTGTGTGTTTTTAAACCAAGAAGTGGAAAACTAATGAAGAGTCCTTGAAAAGTTCAGAGATTTCTTGAAACTGTAGTGTCACCTATTCTTCCACCAAATATGGGTCTTCCCAGAACTGTCATGGTGTTGGTGGTGTGTGTTTTGTATGTTAATGAGTGTATAATAAGGTCCTACGTAATACCTATGTCAAATCCAGCCCATGTTGGGTCCAGTCCATCTTAGCCAGCTTGGTCCACACTATTTTTCAGGGTTTGATCAGCCCTTAACTTCTACAGCTATTTCAACAGTTACCTTTTTCTGGTCACGTGAACCTGCTGCCTGGGATTTTCCATTCTCTTGTGACTACCCTGTATCATTCCTTTTGCAATTTTATCACCTTATGAATGGCCTTGGTCTTCCAAGAGACTGTTTAATGCAAAAATTGAGGAGAAGGAAAAATGGTTATGGGAGATAGAGTTTTTCCTTTCTTTTAAATATACCATTAGGCCTAACATTGTTACCTGTAAACCTGGAAGAGAAGAGTATGCCAGATGACCACAAGCACTTATATAAACCAAGTAGAATACCAGGGATCCGAATATGTACAACTATTCCACATGATGATAAAACTTATATAGATGCATATGACATTGATAAAGTTATGGAAAATGATTGGAGGACAAAAGCAGTACGAGACAGAAATTGCAGTGGAGGGGTCAGCAACTATAGCCAATGGACCAAATCCAGTCTGGTGCTTAAGTTTCGTAAAGATAGATTTATTATACTATTAGGTTAGGTTGGTGCAAAATTATCATGGCCTCTGTCATTACTTTTAATGGCGAAAACCTCAATTACTTTTGCACCAGCCTAATATAACATGCCCATCATTTACATATTGCCTGTGACTGCCGTCATGTCACAGCTGTAGAGTTAAGTAGTTGCAACAGAGCCTGTGTGTCTCACAAAGATGAAATGTTTACTGTTTGGCCTTTTATAGAAAAAAGTTGGTTGATTCCTGTTGTAAGGTATGAAAAATGTTGCCCTGTTTATTTAGGCTTGAAACTAATCAACTCAATGAGGGTATATGCATATCAATGAAAGAGAAAAATATATTAAATGTTCTAGATACACTATTATTTCAATATAGCAAATATTCAAAAGTAATTTAGGATGGAATTTGATTAAAAGGACTGATATGTTTATCATTAGGTTTTTTTAAATAAATTAATTATTATCTTTAGGGTTTCTCAGGCATTTATGGCCAAATACAAAAAAAAATTGTTTGGAAATGTCACAGTTACTTTATTTGAAATTTAATGTCTATTCAGTGAATGTTATATAAACATTTGGAGGCCCTCCAGAAACAAACAAATAGAACACATTGAGCAAAATGTGGAATTCAAGGGTTTGGATTTCCTCTATATCATTGATATTGATAAAAGTCAGTGTCATGATAGTAAATTATGATTGTAAATACAACAGCCATGTAAAGATGGTCACTTTACATTGTGAAGGACTTCACAAGCACCTTACTAGGATTAGATCAGCACTGTATAATTGCATAATCATGCAATATTCATTCTGAAGTGGCTAGCAGAATATTTGAAATGCAAGCACAGAAACGTGTTAAATAAATGGAGATGCGAACATTAGTTTATGGGGGGGTTTCTTCTCAGTTGAATGCCTTCCACCTACCACCCTAAATAAGAAAGAAAAAAGATACAGTTTTATTTTGCTAGAAATTTCCTGAACAGATAATGTTCACCTCTTAAGAATATAGTTTAGGTTAATAGTTCATCTCCTGATACGGCAGGCATTTCTGTAATTTAACAGAAAGCCTCATCGCTGAGTAACAGTTACAACAGTTTCATTGACATGAAATTAGAAAACATTATTTGAAGAATAAAGAAGGGCAAATATATCCACCTTTTTTCTACCAATGTTCAGGTATCACAGAATCTCCTGGGCTATCCAGTTACTGCTCAAATTGCCTGTTACCATGATAAATTACATTTCAATACAAGCTGACTGCAGGAATATGATTCTTGCAGAACATGACGCACCAGAAGAACTGGTGAGAAGAGAAAAGAATGGTGGAAGAAAAATTTAAAGTCCAAGAAAAAGAAAGGAAAGAAACAGAGTAGAAGACACAGAATTGCACACTACACAAATAGAAATAAACTGAAGTCAAGGTTAAAACTTTTAGTCATGTGCTATGGTCTACATGAAAAATATATTTTGTTAGATTGGTGGGAGAACATGGAGACAGAACAGCAGGAAAATTATAGAAAGCAATTACAGATTGTGTGTGATGATACCTCACTTTGGTATTCAATTGCCAGCTGGTGTTCGCTCTGCCAAGATTTGTTTAATCAGCTAAAACCATTTATGCTTTTGTATTGACTCTAGTCACACACGCTTTTTACCTGCTGCTAAACATTGAAGTTACTTTTGTAACTGTAGATATCCTCAAATCTGATCTCCAATTGCTGTTGAAATTTGGTCAACATAGTCTCCATGATGGTGAACACTTACTATTCCATTTTCCTATTAGGTCTTGTTTTCTCCTTTAGTCAATTGTCAAGTCACCTGGTGACGGGGGTCCTGAGTTTCATGTTCTTTTGATCTTGAATCTGCATCCTGCCTGGTTTCCATTCTACCCCGCTGCCCATATTCAGGCACACTGCTTTCCATGTTTTCCTTTTGCTGCCATCTACTGGAAAACCAGTTACTTTATCTCAGACCCTCGCTGAAAACTTGCTTGAAAATGTTTTGTTCACTGTACTTTTTCTTTTTAAATAAAGCTCCCAAGGTAAATCGTTTTGTAAATTCTATATAATGTTCCTTTAAAAATTTTTTTTGCTGTGTATATTTAAAGTATGCAGCATGATTTTATAAGATCCAAGGTAATTCTGATGCCCTGTAAGTTTGGGAACTACTGGTCTAATATTCCTGTTATAATACCACATTCCTGAAAAGTATTATTAATTGTAGGACATACCACTTCTCATTCATCATATTTTTGCACATTCTTATTTCCTTCTGCTATTAATTTTTGTTCTAAAGACCCATCCTTTTTTAATTTATTTTACTTTAAGTTCTGGGGTACATGTGAAGATCTTGTAGGTTTGTTACATAGGTGTACACATGCCATGGTGATTTGCTGCCTCCATTCCCCCATCACCTACACTAGGTATTTCTCCTAATGTTATCCCTTTCTAACCTCCCCACCCCCTGCTATCCCTCCCCTAGCTCCCCACCAACTGCTTAATGCATTTCAACAGCTAAAGCTGGGTCAGTTTTCCTGGAAGTCAACACACTCAAGCTGATCGATCTGCTCTCATATCTAACCTGTCTAATCATACTGCAAGCAACTAGGGACAAGAATTCTAGAAGCCTTGAAATGAAATGGCCTTAAACATGAGATGGTAAAATATTTTTTTCTTTCTGTTAATTTTACTGAACATGTATTTTTTTTCCTTAATGTATGCTTTTTGCCACATTCCCAGGGACCTGCTATCTGGTGACAGAATACTTACTAACACTAGGCGCATATTAGCAAAGAGGCCAGTTTCCATGGAGAGTTTATATAAAAGAAGCAAGTTAACATGGGCATTGGAGAGAGACAGATTTAACATTTAACTCTAACATCAATGTTAACAAATAATATTAATGAGGAAAAGTTAGGTATTTCTAAGTCTCAGTTTCTTATCTTTAAACTTGTGCTTAGATTTTATTTAATAAAATATGTGATATACTATTTAGGACAAATTATGTTAAAGCAAAGTGAAATCACCCCCTTCATCTTTTTTTAAGACATAATTCTGCTCTATGACATCATCTCTGTTTTCATTTCTCTTTCCAGTTTAAGCAAATTCTTTGTCTACAGAGGATGATGATTCATGTATGTCATTGGCTAACTGGACACAAGCCAAAGGAAAAAACAGAATCTGTAAGTAAAATGGAAAAAGCTCTCTCTCAGGTTCTTTAGTGCGGAGAGAATAATTGTGTTATTTTTTAAAACCATTAATATGCAATTTAAGTGAACTTGCATTTCAGTGATTTATGCTATACCTCTAGGTTTTGATTCTAAGCTTTAAAGAGCCATGTTTAAATCATCAGAAGAGACATAGCTGATCAAGTTGAAAGAAGCCAGTGTCTAAGAAAAGCTCATTAATGGACTCTAAACCTAGTGACATTTGTCAGCAATGTTGTTCTTTCTATTCCTTTGGCAAACACAACGCTGAAAGTACTTGGTGATAATTGCAGAATACATCTATAATTGAAAATGAAATGTTTGCATATTTGAATGGTTACTGGTACTCTCATCCTATGTATGTCCCCTTGAAAAATCCTGTTGAACGTTTGCCACCTTGAATCAGGATCCACTTTATGTCGAGTAGATTGATTTACCCTTACAATTCCAATACATTAATAAACTTGGTCAACAAAGAAGGTAAGATAGCAACTGTAATGATTTAGACTCAGAATTTCTTGGATATTGTTTTTTATAAATGTAAATAACTAGAATAAAGTTTAAATGCTACAAATTAAGAAAAAATTTTCATAATAAGGTTAATACTCTCCTTGAGTTCTGATATCATTTCTGCACAACTATCTTATTCAAGTACATTGTGAAGATAGTTCATATCCTTCCAATGAGGACAAGAGGTAAGAGAATTTATTAAAATGGGATAAAGAAAGCAATAAAAATCTTGATTTCTGAGTCTTTCAAATGTTTTTATCTTCGCATCCCTTTAAATTATTTAATCTCAGTGTCTCAGTCTGTTTGAGCTGCCATAACAAAATACTAGAGACTGGGTGGCTTACACAGCAGATATTTATTTCTCACAGTTCTGGAGGCTGGAGGTTTAAGAACAAGGTGCCAGCTGACTCAGCTCCTGGTGAATGCTCTCTCTCGGACTTGCAGATCTTGCAGATGGTGGCCCTTCTTGCTGTGTCTTCTGGTGGCAGAGTTCAAGATAAAGAGAGCTCTCTGGTATCTCTTGTACAAACAAGCACATTAATTCTATTGGAGCAGGGCTCCACCCTTATGACTTCATGTAACTTTAATCACGTCTTGAAGGCCCTGTCTCCAAAGGTAGTAATATTTGGGATTAAGGCCTCAACACAGAGTGGGATGTCTTGACCATAACACAAAACTCACAGAAAAAAAAATGTGCTAGTAACAACTTTTTTCTAAAATGTTAGAAATTTCTTGGAAAAATAAAATAAAATGCAAGAAATCACTAAAAATCAACATATTAAAAACTATAAGGAAATTTATGTGCTTTGACATACCCAGATTATCAAGCACTGTTTTCAAATGTTTTTTATTTCATTTTAAGAGAAAGAGAACACTCAAAATACATGTAAGACTAATCTGAAAATATTTAAATTAAGACATTTGAAATTAAGCCACTAGCAAGTAAGAAGTAAGAAGGCAGACATAGATTGTCATAATTTCAAGATATCAACAGATATGAATAGATGGCTCATTTTAAATTAGCAGAACTTAAATTGCTTTTTTATTAGCACAGAAATTTCACATATATTATCTAATTTCATGCTACAGCATTTCTCTAAAAATAAAAATTGTAGGTAGAAGTATTATTTCCTACTCTCTTGAAGAAGGTAGTCTAAAATTATCATGAATTTGTTAAAGTTCCATTAATATGTGGAACTTGTCAAACCATTAGGATAACTATTTAAGTAAGTCTTCTAACTCTAAATACTATTATCTTTATTTGGGCATTTTGTTAATAACTTTAAGATTAGTGGGAAATCCAGTTAAGTAAACTTCAATCAAATTAAGGATAGTTATTTATTCAGCTGGTTTAGTCACCAAATTATTGCTTAAACTGTTAATCTTATCCTGTGTTTTCACTAAAACCTCTTCTCCTCTCCTTACTTTTTAAATTCTTACTCTAATTCCTCTTCTTGTTAAGTGAATAAAACATTTTTCCTCTTCAAAGGGAAATACAGAAAACCTGTAAACGATTTTATTTGCTTTTAGCCATAAATTACTGTGTGTGTGACTTACTATCAATTATCTTTCTTTAAGGAATGCTATGCATCTGAAGTACTGCTATAGTTCCCTGGAATTACTCCATAAATGACTCTTTTTGGTGCTTACAACCTCTTATCTGCACAGCACTCATCACTCAGTGCCAGGGCAGTGGATTTGCACCAACATTATTTGTGACTGTGAACAGAACCCTCTTTGTTTCTGTTTAAATAATTACATCAATCTTGTCCTGTCTGTGCACCGGAATGAGTTTTAACATAAAGATGGAGAGATTTTAAATGCAATTTGAAAACAATGCTGGCAAATGGCTTTGTGACTTATTGTTTAAAACAAGGACACATTTAATATATTTTATTAAACCAAAGAATAGCCAAGCTGTAGAATTAAGAAGAAGGAAAAAAAGGCAAAATATATTTGTACCCATTCAAAAGTCTGAAACATAGCATTTTGTAAATACGTATTCCTTTGACTTGATTTCACCTTTTAAATGAATCTTCTTTTGGGAACACAATCCTTGTCTTGGTTCCACTAAAATTCATTCCTAGAATATGAGTGGAGTACTTTCTCCCATTATAAATTGCAGGCTTCTTTCAGCTGAACCTAATGAAAATAGTAGCTTACTTCTGTTGCAGACACCCAGTGCTCATGGTTGTGGTCAAAGATTTGTGGATGGGAGGTTGTTAATAAGAGTGCAGAAAACTCCTAGATATTCTCAGTTATAAGTGCAAGAGAGTGAACCCATGAATTTATATGGAGAGGGTTCTATAAAGCTACTCCAATTAAGCAATTGAGATAAGAAATTAGTAGACACCATTAAGTTACATCACAAACTTTTTCTTAAATCAAAAGCGCTATGATAAAGAGGATACGTGTTGCATATTGAAGGGTTAAAACCAAAGAAAGTGAAAAAATCTACATTTTTAATCTTTCCTAATAAAGTTTACAATTTTTCTTTGTGTTAAAATATACTGTGGTAATAAATAAATCATGAATCTATATGAGTATTAAGTCTTTGTCTAATTAATAAAAACCCTACAGAAAATAATTTTTAAAATTAGATTGATGATTTCTTTTCAACTATCTTACTAAATTCGACTTTTAACAATTAGTTAAGAAATGTTTTAAAAAGTACAAGTTATAAAATGTGAAAAAAATAAACTGGGTGAGGGTAGGGGAGCGTTTTCTGAATAATAGATGAATTACACCACGCAAGTAAATATAGAAAGTTGGATGAGATCCTGTTGGCATTTTAGACTCCTTAAAGAAGTTTGAAGGGAATGTCAATGTAAAAATAATAAATACAATAATAAGATGGTAAAATCATTGCTTTGACTTCCTGCTCAGTGGGAGTGTGAAAACTGGACCTTGTAGGCAGCGGATGAGAAAGGGATTGATTTGGGGCTTTGAAGTGAAATAGTATCTCCAGACAGTTGTGCCATGGAAGCCACAGTGTCTAGTGTGGGCTCAATAAAACATTGTGGATAAGGGTATATATTATGGGAAGGATCTAGAAAAGTTAATATCGAAATATTTGGGCCATGGCTCAAAGGCAAGGACCTACCATCTGGAGAGCAGGATGATACAACGGCAGGTGCCAAGGAAAAAGTTGAAAGGAAATGGAGAAAATACAAAAATATTTCTGGGTTCAACAAGTAGGCAGAGACTCGATCATGGAAAATAACAGTTGTTTAAAAACTATCAAAACTTTTTTGGTAAAAAGTTAAACTATAAAGAAAAAAGTGTCAAAGTTCTAGTGATGAATAAATTATGGTTAATTAAAGAAAGAAGTGCTTCCATAAAAATCACATTGGTTATCTTATATGCATTTAACATTACATTTACTTTAAGAATCTATTTACTGTACTATTTTATATTGAATATCTGGGGACTGAATTGTTCCTTTGTTGTGTGGTGCCATCATGATGTTTTATCTTTCTTGAAAATAGAGTAGTTACATTCAAAATAAAAACAACATCCTAGAAAAAAGTGAATATGGTCAGATCAAAGTGAATAAAGCTAGTTAGACCGTTTCACATGCAGGTCCACTGAAGCTGAGCTTTCCCTGATACTTGCAGGACTAATTTGGTAATCTGTTCATGGCAGCCAGGTGGTCTCTAAGCAAAAGTTTCACATTCCTTTCTAATGGGTTAGTTCCAGCCTATAGCAATATCAGATGTCATTTAAATTAAGCAAAGATAAGTGATATGTTAAAGAAAATTACCTGTAATATCTTGAGTTTAGCATAGATTTTTGTCCTTTTGTCCTTTGATAACTTAACTGAGAGCAGTTAATGATACTGTCACTGTTTCTGACCTAATGTTCTGAATGAAGAAATTAAAAAGAATCTTAAAATAAATTATTTTAAACTCTAGATTATTACAATATTGATGCTCATTTGAGCCTTAAATGTGATGTTAATGGTTACTTCAAAATTATCTGAGTTGGTTAACTTAAAGAAATTGAATGTTCTACCATTAAATATATTTTTTTGAAACTTTACCTCTTAAGAACAGTCCTATATGTGCTGGTTTACTTTTCTTTTTATTACATATAATTGTTTCATCTTAAAAATTTTGTCTCATTTAAAAATTTATTTCTTTACGGAATTTGTTCTAACATGAGTTATTTAATCATTTGTGTGTATAATCTACTTTCATACAAAATAAAAGGACCAATTTTGTGGTGGTGGCTTGGCTATGTAGTATGCTGATATCAAATACCAGACATAAAAGATAAGAAAAAGAATAAGAAAATATGTGAGTGCATCCGTATAAACATACAAGTCCCCAAAAGCTAAACAATGGGCTTAATTATTTTCCCCCAGTCTTGGCTGAATCAATATCATCCAATTGACAACTTGGGGTAAACATAATGTCAAGCCACAGTCAACATTCGCTTTCGCTCCATGAAGCAGTCAAATCTGACTCTGGTTCAGATTATGTCCACTGGTGTATAGGGTCCTGTCCTACTGCACAATATGTTAACCGAAGCTAAGCCTTTGTGAAAGTTACCAGAATAAAAATGGAGTCACTTGTGTTTAAAATATCCTGGCAAATGGATCCATGGAAAGCCATGAAGAAAGGGTTCTCATGCATGACTGAAAACAAAAACTATCACAAAAAAATCTTCAGAAACCACAACGGTATTAGTCTGTTCTCATGGCGCTAATAAAGACACACCAGAAACAGGTAATTTATAAAGAAAAATGTTTAATTGACTCACAGTTCCACATGGTTGGGGAGGCCTCACAATTGGCAGAAGGTGAATGAAGAGCAAAGTTGCATCTTAAATGGTGACAGGCAAAAGAGCTTGTGCAGGGGAACTCCCATTTATCAAACCGTCAGATCTCTGGAGACTTACTCACTATGAGGAGAACAGTACTGGGGAAACTGCCCCCATGATTCCATTATCTCCACCTGGATCCCCGCTTCACACGTGGGGATTATTGGGAAATCCAACTAAGGAAAGATCTGTAACTAAAAGTAAAACAGCAGTGCTGGAGATAGAAAAATTCATTATGCATAAAATATTGCAAAGGCAGTAAAAAAATACTGCGTAGTATGGGGAAAAAATAATTGTACCACTATCTTATTTGGATAAACTAACTTTTAGGTGTCACCTAAAATATCCTTCCTTAGTTGAATTTGGTGTAACACCAGGCTCCTGAAGGTTTGGGTTCTGTGGTGGATCTTACATAATCTAAGAGCTCTAACTTAAAGTGCCAGTACTGCAGTCATTTACCAATATTCTGTTCTCTAACTTTTGGAGCACCTGGCAGAATTATGTGTCTTCACTTTTGTAGATGTGGTTTCCTATGATTTGCTCTGGCCAGTGAAATGTGAGCATAAGAGAACTGTCTTAAAGCTTTCAATAGAAGTTTTAAGAGCCAGCTTGTTCTTCACTGTTTTTCCTTTTCTGTCTCCACGACTATAGTATCTCATCAGCTTGAGTCCTACAATGAAGATGGCAGATGTAGAGCAGACAAGTAGCATGAGTAAAATTGAAATTATTATGTGTAATCCACTAAGATTCAGGATTACAATCTCAGGACCTGGCTATTCTGACTGTTGGAATCAAACACTTAAGACTTGAAATTTATTTCCAGATTAGGAAAATGTTTATAGTAGAAAAATATGATAGTGATATAAACAGCTTTTTTTTAAACATGAAAACTATGTTTTCCTCAAAAGGTGATTCCTCTAGAAACAGTAGTTTCCATATTGACAGGTTTGTAACCAGATATAGGTTCAGTCACAGAAACTGCCTATAACTGACCACATTTTTCCTTAATAATGGCAGCTTCATATAATTCAAAGTAGAAAATGTCTTAATGATATCACATTATCTTTATGTATGAAAGAGAACCACACATTGTGTTTTAGTGAGCTAAATGTTAAATATAAATAAGATTACTCAAATTTAATATTTGCTTAGAGTTGAATTTCATTTCATAAATGCCTTATGTTGAGGCCATTTTGAAGTTAGGCAAAACAACACAGTATGATTAGAAAACATTTGCCTTTTGTAGACATGATCTAATGCATTTTTTAAAGCTTTTGTTTTTTAACACGTTAATGAATGGTTGCCGTAGGACACATTCTCAAGGGTAGAGACAGCATTTATTACATTCAAAATACTGTGACTGAGGCTATTAAGTTGGCTTTTACAGTTTTGCCAATGAAAAATAAGATCATTAATTAGCCAATATGGCTCATTATGCTAAAGAGAGATTACAAAATTATTAAAATGTAATTTTTCATTTTCAGAATGAGAGTATTGCCAGTAAAAAAACCACACAAAATATTTTACTATTTCTCAGCTTTTTAATTATTGAAATACTATTTCATTAAGGACAACTCAAATCTACCTTGTTGAAACATCTCACAAGAGGGGCACTCAAAATTGTTTCATTAGTTTACTGCCCTTGGTTTCTAAACTATACCAAAATAAAGTCAAATTTGATGTTCTAGTTCCACATTCCTTCTAAAAAAGTTAAAGGATTACTTATAAAACTTTAGAATTTCCAGATGTAAAATCTCATAAAGCTCTTTGGATATCAAATGCTGTAGCATTTACCAAACGTTGTGATGAGTTCAGTGTAAATGAATCAGTAACATAAGAATTACATTTCTTCACAAATACACAAGAGCTTAAAAAATTAGGAAAACAGTGCCTTGGCAGTATTCAGTTGGGTTTTGTCATATCCAAAGGGTTTTAAAACTGTGTTTTGAAGTTCTCCTGAAACCAAAACCTCACTCTTCTGTAAAAAAAATTTTGATCATCATTTGTTATTAATCCAAACAATATTATTTCCAAGTTCTATTGGTGGTAAACAAAGAGTGGCTCAGACCAGAACTACAAATTCACTTTTATAAATAATTTTTATGGCATTAAGAACGTCATTACACCATTTTATACCATTTTCCTACAATGTTTTCTAAAGTTATAAAAATTAAAACAAAATTTCAGCAAACAATGAAAACCAAAATAGACAACAAATAATCTAACTCCACAAGTTCCTATATTTTCTCAGATTATAGCACTCTTGTATAATATCTAAGTAATATTTTCAATGTCCTAGGCCAAAAATCTCTAACCATTTCAATTATCATTGTATTAGGGCTACACAACTTAATAATCATTAATATCCCAGCAACTTAGTAGACATTCGAAAAAGTGCTATATATAAATTAAAGGAAAAATAAAAATATTAACATTAACAACATTAATAACATTTGATAATGGGTCATGTGTATCCATTACGTACTATACAACTTCTTAATCTTTGAAACTTAATTGGAAAATGTCAACCTTATTTCCTATTTTATGTTGATTTCGAACAATATTTGGCTTTGGTTGGAGATGATGGAAACCCTATGCTCAAAAAGATGCAAGATCATTGAGAAGATTGTGTCATAATCTAATTTTGGAGCTATCTTGAGCTCGTAGTTTAGATAGTGTCCAAGAGATGGTGAATGTTTCCATTTTCCTTTGAAAATTTAAAATACATCATGGCACCTATAAGGGTCACTGTAGCACCCCAGGGTGTCTCAGTAAACATTTCAGGAACTATGGGTTTTATCAATCACATCAAGTTACTAAAAATCAAATAAATAAATAAATTTTTGTTATGTTAGCCACATTTTGAAGGCTCAGTAGCCATATCAACTCATCCTACCATATTAGACAGCACAAATATAGATCCTTTCCATCAATATAGAAAGTTCTGTTCAACAGTATCAGTCAAACTGACATGATTTGCTGAATAAATTTGACGTGGAATTTGGGAGAAAGACAACAGTCAAGGGTGATTTTCAGCACAAGTAACAAGAAAAACTGAGTATACTGATATTGAAAAACTGCAAGAAAAGCAGGTGTGCAGAGAATATCAGGAGCTCAGTTTGGGAAATGTTAAATATATCTTTTAGGCATGTCAATAAAGATCTCAAACAGGCAATTAGATATATGAGACTAGATCAAAGGGAGAAGTCCAGGCTGAATTGCCAAACCCAAGTTTTACTATGTGCCAGGCACCCTTCTGAACACTTGAATAACCCATCCAATTTTCACAAAAATCTTATAAGCTAAGTACTATAATCCCTATTTAATAGATGAAAAAACCAAGGCAGAGAGAAAGGTATTTCATGTTAATAGGTTAAAATCTGAGTTGTGAGAAGCTGTCTCTTCCACTACAGGAAATGCATCTGTGTCTTAGTTTGGGCTGCTATAATAAAATATCATAAATTGTGTGGCTTAAGAAGAAGAAATCTATTTCTTACATTTCTGGAGTCTGGGAAGTTCAAAATAGGGCACCAGCACATTCAGTATCTAGTGAGATCCCACTTTCTCACAAAGCTCCTTCTTGCTGTGTTTTCACATTATAGAAGGAATGAGCAATCTCTTGCAGGTATAAGGGCACTCATCACATTCATGAGAGCTCCACCCTCATGATCTATTCACCTCTCAAAGGCTCCATGTCCTACACCATCATCCTGCGGGTAAAGATTTCAACATAGGAATTTCTTAGGGGTGGGAAAGTTGGGACACAAACATTCAACCACAGTGGCTATTTGCAAAAATAAAGCCAAAGTAAAAGAAGAAAAACGAGAGATGGGGAAAAAAGAAGAGAGATATTCTGATTCTTTCAGCATTCTTTTTGATTCAGGGAGTAAATTCAAGTAGTAACCAACCATATGCAACAATAAAGCCCCTTTTTAGCTTAAGGTAAATGTCTTAAATAACACAATTTATGGGCATTTTGTTTTAATCTTAGCTTTATGATGTATGTATAATTTATATAATATTTTATTTTATCTATAACACAATTACTCCTAGAAATAATTTTAAAACCAAACCTGTTCTTTCTCCTAGCTTATGCTAAACCTAACCTTTAAAATATTTCTTAAAGAAATCTTACCTCTTTTTGTTTGTATTATTATGTACTGTGTATTATCATTAAAATCTTTATTTTTCTTACCTAAACTTACTGAATTGCAATTTATATAAAAGTGCATGAAGTGTTAGCCTACAGTTAAAAAAGTGAAAATACCTATTAGTTTACAGTTTGATAAAATGAACGTACTCATGTATTCAGCATACGGATGAAAAAGCAGAACCTCTCTCATACAATACAATGTAATTATTATCACTTCCGCTATCAAGGATAACTATTATCCTGGAATCAAACAACAGTAAGCTTCTCTAGCTAGTGTTTAAATTCTGTGTAAATAGGATTATATAGCATACAACCTTTTGTGTCTAGTTTCCTTTACTCAACGTATTGTTATGTATGTTGCAGTTTGTGGATTCTTGTGCTCTCAATTCCTTTCCTACCACTTCTATTCCTGTCCCAAAGTGGGGAAGGAACTAGAAGAAAAATGGGAACAAATCATGAATCACTGGTCGGTAGCAATTGGTACATGTTGCAAGTTCCTTCCTTAGATCTTATCATCCTGATTGGCTCTCTCCATCTCTATCTGGGCTTTTAGATCTGCCACCTGAGTCATTTCTTTTTCATGAAAGGTAACACTTGTTCTCAGCTGAGTAATTTTCTCATGTGGCTAACTGGCAGTGTAATTGTGGGAGCATAAGGGAATCCACCAATCTCTTTTCATTAGGTACTGTCACCTTGTGGGCCTCCTGTGAATCTTATTGGGGTTTATTCCATTAGACAAAAATCTTTCTTACACATTTCTTAAATAAAATCCCTTAAGCTTCTCTTTAAAATGTCTTTTGGTGATCAAAAACTCCTCTGGGGAACTGCCATTGATCTTTCTGATAGCTTGCCCAAAGATGTTACAGTCACATGCTCAGATTCATCTTTAGGTCATGCTTTTTTAGTAATACCCTGAAATTAATTAGAAGATACATCTTAATTTTAGCATCACTTGACAATTAAAGATGTCGAAAATTTCCCAAACCATCAAGTTTTGGCTCCTTATTCTCAGCAATCTTCCTCTCAATGTCATGCTCCCCTTACCATAGACAGGAAGAAGAAGTCAGGCAGCACCTTCAGCATGTTGCTTGGAAATCATTTTAGCTCCATCACACAGTTCATTAGACACACTTTCTACATTTCACATCCCTGCAGGGGATCGTGTGGGTAAACTTTCTGTTGCTGCATATAGAAGATTCCCCTGTCCTCCCGTTTCCAATAATATCTTGGTAACTTGTTTTTGAGCTCTCTCTGACAGCATCTTTAAAGTCCAGACTTCTACTAACAGTCCAACGCAATTTAGGTTTTTCCTAATGAGCTCCTCAAAATAACTTCAGCCTCTTTCTTTTGCCTGGATAGAAAGCCACTCCCACATTTTTTAGCCACTCCCATATTTTTTGGCAACACTCTTACTTCCAGGTACCAAAATAAGTATCAGTTATCTATTGCTATGTAAAAACTTACCTCAAAAGTTAGCCACTTAGTTCAACAGACATTTATTATCTCATATTTTCTGTAGATCAGAATCTGGGCATAATTTGACTGTGTTCCTTCTGCTGAGTTTCTCAAAAAGTTTCAGTTAAGGTGTTGGACAGGGCTAGGTCATCTCAAGGACTTTTTTTTTTCTTTTCTTTTTGAGATGGAGGTGTCTCACTCTGTCACCCAGGCTGGAGTGCAGTGGTGCGATCTCGAATCACTGCAACCTCTGCCTCCTGGGTTCAAGCAATTCTCTGCCTCAGCCTCCTGAGTAGCTGGGATTACAGGAGCATGCCACCATGCCAGCTAATTTTTGCCTTTTTGGTAGAAACCGGGTTTCACCATCTTGACCAGGCTGGTCTTGAACTCTTGTCCTAGTGATCCACCTGCCTCGGCCTCCCAAAGTGTTGGGATTACAGGTGTGAGCCACTACACCAGGCTGATCTCAAGGATTAATTCCACAATACAGTTAAGTGGCTGGAGAAAAGTAACAGTTAACACAATCAACATTTCTTGAAAAAATCACTAATGACTCCTTTAAAAGACTGAGAGTATATTCTAGAAGGAGTGTCCTAATGTCTGGACTACTTTAGCAAAATGTGCTTGGTCTTTTTAAGTTTGTATCTGGTAAGCAAAACTTGTATCGATGGATGTATGGCATATGGCTCCAAGGAAAATGTCACATAAGCTATGTAACTTTCAGAGTATAAAATGGAAATATTTAAAAATCAAAACAACTCTGCTATGGTCTGATGGCTTGTGTTACCCCCATGTTTATATGTTGAAATTCTCTTCCACATCCCCTCCACTCACCTCCCCTACCAATGTAATGGTATTAGGAGATGAGGCCTTTGGACAGGTAATTAAGTCATGAGTGCAGAGCCTGCACAAATGGTATTAGTGCCCTTATAAAATAGGACCCAGAGAGCTTATTTAAACATTCCACCATGTGAAGGAACCATCCACAAAACAGAAAGCTGGCTCTCACCAGGCCTCCAATATGCTAGTACCCTGATCTTGGACTTTCCAGTTCCCAGGATTGTAAGAAATTAAATTTTTGTTGTTTGGAGGTTACCCAATCTAAGGGGATATTTTATAATAGCCCAAATGGACTAAGGCAAACTCTCTTTTCTGAGTAAGCATACGCAGCTTACAGATCTCACATGTTATTCTGTACCAGTGTATAGTGAGGTGGCAAAAAGAAGGATGTGAGAACCGGTGTTGATTCTTCCTACATTTCTTGTGCCTCGTGATTACTGGTATTCTTAAAATAATTAGTAAAACTTAATATTTAATAAGATCTCTGGTTTTCCTAAATTGTGATTTGACTATCTGCTCTTCAGTTTATCTTAGAAACTACCAAAAGACAAATAAAACCTGCAAGATAAAGCAGTGAAATCAAATTCCCTAATGATAAGATATTACAGGTGTGTTCAAGAACAAAGACTTTATTTGACTTTCTCTCACTCTGTGTGTGTGTGTGTGTGTGTGTGTGTGCGTTCTTAAATACAAGTACAGAGTATTTGAGTACATAAAACTTAGAAATTTAAAATTTTTAAATTTAAAAGTCAAATAAAAAGCTAAGAAAAAAATGTAAGAGCTTTATACATAAAGACAACCTTTAATACCAATTAACTTTAAAATGGCAATTTCTTAAGTAGAAAATTAAAAGAGAGGAAAAAAATATGTGACCAGCAACTGGGAAATAAAATGAAAAACAGATGGCATAAACACAAATTTAAGAAATATGTAACTATTTTTATCCATAGATATTAAAGAAGTGTTTTCCCAAGGGATAATGCCCAAAATTTTCTAGGGAAACCAATGCAGGCTCAAAGTGACAAACCTGCAGCCAGCATCATACTGAATGGAGAAAAGCTGAAAGCAGTCCCCTTAAGAACTGGAATAAGACAAGGGAGGGTGCCTCATCTCATCACTCCTATTCAACATAGTACTGGAACTCCTAGCCAGAACAATCAGGCAAGAGTAAATAATAAAAGGAATCCAATTGAAAAAAAGGGAAATCAAATTATCTCTGTTCACAAATAACATGATCTTATACCTGGAAAATCCTAAAGATTCCTTCAAAAGAGTCCTAGACCTAATAAACAATATTAATAATGTTTTAGGATGCAAATTTAATGCACAAAAATCAATTGAATTTTTATGTGACAACAAAGCTCCAACTAAGAACCAACTCAAGAACTCATTCCCATTGACAATAGCCACACGCGCGCGCACACACACACACACACACACACACACACACACAAATACCTAGGAATGCATTTAACCAAGGAGGTGAAAGATCTCTATAAGGAGAATTACAAAACAGTGCTGAATGAAATCAGAGATGACATAAACAAGTGGAAAAATATCCCATGCTTGTGAATAGGAAGAATCAGTATCATTTAAATGGGCATATCCCCTAAAGTAATCTGCAGATTCAACAATATTCCTCTCAAATTACCAACATCATTTTTCACATAATTAGAAAAATCTGTTCTAAAATTCATATAGAACCCTAAATGAGGCTGAATAACCAAAGCTACCCTCATCAAAAAGATCAAAGCCAGAGGCATTACATTATCTGACTTCAAACTACACTGCAAGGCTATAGTAACCAAAACAGCATAATGGTGCAAAAAAAACCACACAGATCAATGCAACAGAATAGAAAACTCAGAAATAAAGCCACACTCATACAACCAACTGATCTTCAACAAAGTCAACAAAAATATATAGTGAAAGGCCATCCTGTTCAATAAATAGTGCTGCAAAACTGGCTAGCCATATGCAGAAGAGTAAAACTGGATCATCCCTACCTCTCACCATATATGAAAGCTAAATAAAGATGAATTAAAGATTTAAATATAAGAACCCAAAGTATAAAAATGTAGAAAAAAACTAGGAAATACTATTTTGGACATTGGCCTAGGGCAAAGTATTCTTGACCACAATCTCAAAAACAAATGCAACAAAAACAAAAATAGACAAACAGGACTTAATTCAACTAAAGAATTTCTTCAAAACCAAAGAAATAACCAACAGAATAAACAGACAACCTACAGAATGGGAGAAAAGATTTGCAAACTGTGCGTCCAACAAAGGGCTAATAACAGAATCTATAAGCAAGTTAAGAATCTATAAGGAAGTTAAGCAAATCAGCAAGAAAAAAGCAAATAGCCCCATTAAAAAGCAGGCAAAGGACAGGAAAAAACACATCTCAAAAAGAGACATAAAAGTGGCCAAGAAACATATAAAAAATGCTCCGCATCACTAATCATCAGAGAAATGCAAATCAAAACCACGATAGATACCATCTACACAAGTCAAAATGGCTGTTATTTTAAAAATCAGAGATAACAGACATTGTCAAGAATGCATAGAAAAGTGAACTCTTATGCACTGTTGGTGGTAATTTAAATTAGTTCAGCTCCTACAGAAAACAGTGTGAAGATTTCTCAGGGAACTAAATATAGAACTACCATT
This sequence comes from Leontopithecus rosalia, assembly GCA_028533165.1. Classification (NCBI taxonomy): domain Eukaryota; kingdom Metazoa; phylum Chordata; class Mammalia; order Primates; family Cebidae; genus Leontopithecus; species Leontopithecus rosalia. The sequence continues at coordinate 141,553,646 of CM052650.1, read as the reverse complement.
TGACCCAACAATCCTGCTACTCTCTACCCAAAGAAATAAATATAATTTTATTAAAAAGTCATCCACTTGTATATTTATTGCAGCACCATTCATATAAGCAAAGTCATGGAACCAACTTAAATGTCCGTAAATGGTGGACTGGATAAGCAAGTGTAATGGAATTCTAAGAAGCCATACAAGAATGGTGTCCTTGGGCCGGATGCAGTGGCTCACGCCTGTAATCCCAGCACTTTGGGAGGCCAAGGTGGGTGGATCACGAGGTCAAGAAATCGAGACCATCCTGGTCAACATGGTGAAACCCCGTCTCTACTAAACATACAAAAAATTAGCTGGGCACAGTGGCGCGTGCCTGTAATCCCAGCTACTCAGCAGGCTGAGGCAGGAGAATTGCCTGAACCCTGGAGGCGGAGGTTGCGGTGAGCCGAGATCGAACCATTGCACTCCAGCCTGGGTAACAAGAGCAAAAACTCCATCTCAAAAAAAAAAAAAAGGAATGGTGTCCTTTGCAGCAACATAGATGAATATGGAAGCCATTATCCTAAACAAAGTAACTCAGAAATCAAAAGTCCAACTCCACATATTCTCATGTATAAGCAGTAGCTAAATAATGGGTACACATGGACATAAAGATGACACTGGGGACTCTAAAAGTGGAGTGAACAGGGCAACAGTTAAAAAATTACTTATTGGGGCTGGTTACTGTGGTCATGCCTATAATTCCAGAACTTTGGGAGTCTGAGGTGGGTGGATCATCTGAGTAGGAGTTCGAGGTCAGCCTGGCCAACATAATTAAACCCTGTCTCTACTAAAAATACAAAAAATTAGCTGGACGTGGTGACATGTGGAAGGCTGAGGCAGGAGAACTGCTTGAACCCAGGAGGTGGAGGCTGCAGTGAGCCAAGACCGCTCCACTGCCCTCTAGAATAGGAAACAGAGTGAGACTGCATCTCAAGAAAAAAAAAAATTACTTATTGAGTACAATGTTCACTAATTGGGTGATGGGTTTACTAAAAGCCCAAACTTCACCATTATGTAATCCGCCCATGTAACAAACCTGCACATGTACCTCTGAATCTAAGATAAAATAAAATGACGATAACAATCATAGATAAAGTATATACAGTTTATAGATAGTGGGCAGTTTGAAATTATGTATAGAATATAGAGAAGCATTATTTTAAAATGCTATTTTGTTTTAACCAAGTATTTTCACTTCTATAAACTTAGAGTCATATTTTGAGATGTAGAAAGATTTATGCATTAAAATATTACTAGCACATAGTATAAACCATAACTGTCCAAAAGTAGGAGAATTTGTATGAATTATGACAATCCATAGAGTCCATATAATCTCGTAATTTAAAATTATAATCATAATAGTAATTACTGTTTAATAATACTAGCCATATTCAGTACATGTTTCTTAAATGCCAGGTATGGTTTTCATACACCTGTTTATATAGTGGTATATATGCCTTAGAGGTAGATTTTATTAAAAGGTGTTATTTCTGGTTTGTTTGATTATGAGAAACTTATTATCTCTTTTGTGCTCTTGTACGTTTTTCTACAGTAAACTTTTTGCTTAATGATCATAAAAGAAATAGAAAAAAATGAAAGGAACTGGAATGTTTTCATTTTATGCTGACCGACTGGGGTCTGACTGAGCTTCTCATAAAGAGATGTTAAATCAATCTATGAATTCTATATATTCTACTGTAGCAAAAAAACCCCACAAAGGCTAACTTTTCATTATCTCTCATTCCTTACCATCCAGTCAAATATCACGTTTTTAGAATTTAAAGAATGCTTGCTATATTTTTTATTTTAAAAAGCAGGAAGTGGCTTTGGACACTGCACGGTTTCCTGGTAATGAAGAGGTGGTATTCTGTAAACTAGATTATTTATCTTTCACACTCTACTAAGAACTATGCTTGGTGCTGTGATACAAGGTTGAATAAATGAGCTCTCTTAGGAAGAAAGAGGAGTGAATATTCCATCTTTTATGTTATTCTCTCAGGGTTTATTGCTTCCACAGACTGCAGAGTAAATGTCTCACATTTATTTGGCCTCCAAAAAAAGAGATCCAGCCCAATACTGCCTAAAAAATTTGCGTGAATATCACTTCAAGAAAAAACAAGCCACTGAAGTTAAATATAGACAAGATAAAACTAAAAACTTACTTCTGGCTCTATTTCCATTCAGTTCTGATGTCCTAAATTATATTATCCTATACCATTTAAAAGTATTTATTGAGTAAGTACACCTTTTATCCAAATCCCTACTATCCCAGTTTAGGCAAGAACAATCTAACTTTTACTACAGAAAAATAAACATCTAAACTCATAAACCTAAAGGGACTTAGTTCTGTCCTTAGAAAATTTAAATGAGCCAATTGATGGTGGAAATGCAAACAAGTTCTTCCAATGCCGTGTAGCTAAGTTACCTCTTTGCATGAAGGTTAGACCTGATGACTTTGAAAAGACTCTCATCATGCTTCCAGGAGTCTACAGTTGGATAATTCTTGTCCTTCCTTCTGTTTCATTCTGTTTCCTTCCGTGTGATTTATAATCCATTTGAAAATACTTATAGTCCAGGGTCTAAAATGGTCAACATTGACAATAGTACCTTTGAAAAAGTAATGAAACTATGTACTAAACCAAATGATTCTTTAGTATGCCTTCTGTTAAAGATTTCTCTTTTTGAACAAAGTATTTTGTAGTTTTAACTATCGCTCAATTTCATGTGATCATATTGGGTTTAATTAATCCAAGTGAGAACAAAGAGAACCTATCTAGAACAATTACACTGAATTTAATTTATAATTCAAATGCCAAAAGATTACGTATTAGAAATTTTATATGTACGATTAATAGCCTACTCAGCAACACAGCAATATATTATTTAATTCAATACAAAGCACACTCTTGGGTAATCAGACATTGGTGTTTTAAATGACTTGTGTGTTATGCTGTTTCTTCAGTTGCATTTTAAGTTTTAATTACCAGAGTTTATAAAATAAACATGGAAAAGAAGGCAACTCATTTGGTGAAGCTACTTCAAAAGTGGGAAAGGGAGGAAAAATTAGGTCATTCGGCATTCTGCCTGTAATTGCATTTTTCACTACTGCCTTAATTAGAACTGTTGAATCATTTTAGTTACTGCACATTCCTTCTTAACACGATTAGTTTATATTACTATGAGCAAACTCATTATCACCTTCTTTAACTTTGCTTGAAATTTATTGGTTTAATTACCTGAATTTGCAATAGCAAATGTAAAACTTCAAGGCATCTAGTTTCATATTTCAGTTTTCTAAAGCACACTCTTAGAATATAGGGAGATAACTTAGATAGTTTTTTGGAAATGAGTGAAGTTATGTGGCATTGTATTGCTTCAAACAATCATAAAAAGGATCACTGAAAGAGATGTTTTTTAAATTAACATTGTTAATGATGAAGAGATGATAAGTTTATTTCTATTTTTTCTTTATACTTGTAACACACCAAACTGGATTAGTATTTCTACGGCATTTATTATGTACAGATGTGCACAGTGTTATGAAACTAATATAATAAAGAAAAGTGAAAAAATGTGAAAGATGTAGACAAGGACAACTAATCAGTGAAACTCTCCTCATTGTTATGCTTTAAGGTCAACACCAATTCCGAAAAGAATGTATTGAAAAGGGAGAGGAAATAACTACAATAAAGTAACTCCAATAATGTCATTGGTCACTTTAGGGCTGCTAAATCATTCCACACTCCACTAAGTTTTCTTATCACTTGCTAATCAATCTACAGTTTCTTCTTTGGGGTACATCATAATTTTGCTCACCTTAGGTTATTTTGCAGTTCTTGGAATTCAGATAAATGTAATCACATAGTATATTGAGAAGAGAAATTTTAAGTTTCAATTTTTTTTTTGGCACGGAAACATTAACCCCTCAGACTGAGGAATTAATCTGTGTTTCCTCAAACTCAGAGGTTAATGTCTGGCACCTAACTAGAGATTATTAGGTAGGCAAACAAACAGGAAAACACATGCTATGATGAGAAGAACAATCAGTTGAAACTGACCCAGAATTGACAGATATAAAATTAGAAAAATCCCTAAAATTATTAATATAGCCACATTTCATCTGTTCAAAAAAGTTAAGTAGAAACATAAAATACGTTTAAAAAGATCCAAATCAAACATCCAGGGATTAAAATTATAATGTCTAATATGAAAAAATGCACTAGATAAATAACATCAGTATGATGTCATGTTTGGCTTGATATAGAAACACATGGCTACCCATAAAAACACTTTTAAATATATACAGGATAGTTCTTATAGATTGGATTGTATACTTTTCCAACAAATGTAATTCGTATGTTGTAAACTTAACCCCAATGTGATTGCATGTGAAGGCAGACCCAAAAAGTGTAATAAAAGTTGAGGGAAGTCATAAATATAGGGCTTTAATCTAATAAAATTAGTCTCCTTATAAGAAGAGGAAGAGTCACCAGATATCTTTCTTCCTCTACATATGCAGAGGAAAGGCCATGTGAGGACAAAACAAGAAAGTTCGTATCTGCAAATCAAGGGAGAGAGGCCTCAGAAGAAAGCAACCCTGATGGTACTGTGACCCCTGAATGTCTGAGACAGGTCTCAGTTAATTTAGAAAGTTGATTTTGCCAAGGTTGAAGATGTGCACCTGTGATACAGGTTCAGAAGTCCTGACGACATGTGCCCAAGGTGACCACCTTGTGCACAGTTTGGTTTTACACATTTTAGGGAGACATGAGACATCAATCAACATATGTAAGATGAACATTGGTTTGGTCTGGAAAGGTGGGACAACTGGAAGCGGAGTCAGGACAACTCCAAGTAGGGAAGGGGCTTCCGGGTCCAGGTAGATGAGAGACAAACCATTGCATTGAGTTTCTGATTAGCCTTTCCAAAGGAGACAACCAGAGATGCAGTTATCTCATTGAGCAGAGGGGTGACTTTGAATAGAATGGGAGGCATGTTTGCCCCAAGCAGTTCCCAGATTGACTTTCCCTCTAGCTTAGTGATTTGGGGGCACCAATATTTATTTTCTTTTCACAGTACCTTGATCTGGGACATCTGGCTTCCAAAGTTGTGAGGGGGAAAACATGTTGTTTTGTAAGCCAGCCAGCCAGGTTGTGATCTCTTTTATAGTAGCCCCAATAGACTAGGATATACACATATATTTTCTTATTCTTTCATTTGATTTGGCCTGGAAGCATGGTCACCCCAGTAGTCATGAATCCCTAGTACCCAGATCTCGGTTTCTAATACCATTTTCTAATAAAAGGAATCAATGTTCCTTGGATAAATGACTATGCAATTGGGGTAGTAAATATGCAATATGAGGCACAAAGTATACAATGCTTATAAAAGCAAAAACAATATTGTTGACATGTCAAAGGGACAGAATACCCAACTGACAACTATCAATGGTCAAATCAGGAAACAATTTGAGCAAGAAAATTAACAAAGTAGTATTGGATTATAATCCAAAGTATAAAATATGTAAGAATCCACATGAAAGAAAGAAGGAAGGAAGGAATAAGAAAAGAAAGAAGGAGGGAGGGAGGGAAAGAAGGACAGAAGGAAGGAAGGAAGGAAGGAAGGAAGGAAGGAAGGAAGGAAGGAAGGAAGGAAGGAAGGAAGGAAGGAAGTTAGCTTCAAGAGGCTGATTATCAGCTCAATAGTTTAAACATTTCATGCTGAAAATCTCTTATTAAGAAAATATATTTTATTAGCCCAGTTGTTCTCCGACACAATTTTTAAAACACCCCAGTCAGTCCTATGTATGCACCTGTATATCTTCTTCACCCAATCCATGAAAATCCATGACTTCCTGGAATAATAGTAAGAAAGAAAAAAATAGACTTATCTGCCTTAACTGTTGAGACACAGAGAAATCCTACCTTTACCATGCTTCTACTGCATTCTCTGGCCTCTGCATCTTATATATAACAGCAACTGGAATATGAATGAGTAGTCATTTGGTAAGCCCATCAACTGTATTTTAAATTTATTACTAAACTTATATTAGATAATTGAATATCACTCTTTCAAAAATGCAATTACCTTTTTACATTGGCATGCTTTTTGGATTAAATGAAAAGGTAAAATTCTGTCTACATGTTACCATGGCAGGTGCTCTATTAGCCAACACTAAGTACAAACACAGCTGAAATAAAATAGAAAAAGCCAAAGGTCATTTAGAAAGAGATAAAAGAAAATACTAGAATATTTGAGTTTTGTGCAACCTTTAACTATAAACAACCATACTGCCCAGAGATAGTATAATATATTTCATGCATGCTGAGAAAATGTTCTAATTATATAACTTATCTGTGTTCTTCCCTGTAACATATGCTTCTGAGATTTTCAACAGAACATAAAATACATAGGGATAAAGGGTGCCTCCAAACCCTTCAATAAAGCCAAGAATCTCAAAATATATTTCAAATATGCTCAGTTTTAAAAAACTAAGACATATCCACTCAACATGGGTTGATGCAAATAGCTATTAAGGAAGAACGTTATCAAAGGAAAAGTGATGACCCTAGTTCCATTTTAGTCAATGCAAATTAACATTTAAAAGCCTGGGTAAAACCATTCTATAAATTAGTAATGCCTTGTTAATCTTCACTGAAAAAAAACTGACAATTAAGAGGGAAAAAATATGGTAAATAGTTGGCAAGTTAACAGAAGCTATGCTAAATTCATTACTCTGTATTTTGCCCAACCTTGTTGAAGAGGACACTTGGTGGGTAAAAGATCATCAGCAAAACCAGCATGGGATTAATTAAATGGGGGTGGTTTATTCACAATCTTTCTCATCAGTTATGTGCCACTGAATCTAACAGTAAACAGTACAGATGCCAAAGAGAACAGTTGAAAATAAGATCTCAAACAAAATCATCATGCATTTATTCACCTGATATTTACCAACCCTGTAGTGTCTGGCTCTGACCTACACTCGCCTTTTGTCCTGTTCAGCGTGAGATTCCCTTTGGACCGCCCTTTCACTCCTACTCCGTCTCATCTCCTCTGATCACTCCTCTAAATCACCTGCTCTGCAACTTCTGGAATTTTGCTTGTTCAAACAGGACTATTTATAGGCTCATCCAATAAGCCGCAGTGTCTATCAATCAATGGGTAGCCACCAAATTTATAGATGACTCCTTTGAGAAAGTCCTAAGAACAGTCAAGTGTGAAACTAACTGAAAGTAAAATTTTCAGCCTCCCGTGTTGGTGTTGTCATTATTCATTATACGTACCTTTTTTTGCTTCTATACAAAGACTCTATAGCAAATGTGGAGATAAATGGAGAGATACGGAATTCTCTTTACTTTTCTTTTTCTTCTTAAGCACTTTCAGATAATGACAAAACTTTAAAAATAATGAAGTTATGAGTAGTCATCAGCATAGTCCAAGTATTAAGTGGGGTCATTAGTAAATTCTAAACAATAGCAGCTAATTGTCTTAGGGTCTTAAAGATACTGACAATTAAAACTTACTTACATCAGGAATGCTTTCTTTTCTGTTATTGAGGATCTAAACCACAGGTGCTAAAAACAAGCAGAAGTGTTTGCTAGGCAAACAGTCCATTTGTAGACATCCATTTTCCTCCAGCTGTACCAGAGCAGCTGTCCCTGCCGCTAAGAGCTCCAGAAGAGCAGCGTGGTGGATGGAGGAGGGAGAGCAGAGGAGGACTCAGCACATGCTTACTACTTACCCTTATACCTTGGGAGACCCAGCATGGCCTTCAGAAAACGCACAGTCTCCTTCCTTTGGAACCAAAAGCTCAAAACAGAAAAACTGATGATAGTGAATAAAAGTGCTTATTGTTTCAATTCCTAAAAAGAAAGTTACCTAATAAGATCCTAGGTGGAGAAGAGAACTACACAAAGCAATCAAACAGTATTAGCGTTATGAATTATGCTGTAGGATTATGGGAAATCTATTATATATAAAAAGTCTGAACACTATTATCTTATTTACACTCACAATATTTTTAAATAAAAGTGTTATTTGATATCACAGGTATTGGCAGTTTTCTTTACTAAGTAAAAACCTAATTATCTTTTATTAAAGATAAGATAAATGAAATAATGTTTCAGAAGAAAGTGGAAAGAAATACATCATTGCTATTTTTGGCTGTATTTTCTAAAAGATAAAGCCATAAGAAAATTTCCACACTACCAATTATTCTCATTTTCTTTTAAAAAAATATAAAAACAATTATACAAATAGAAACAATAATTTATAAAGAATATATATCTACAAGTCAAAGTCAAATTTTATAGAGTATGTTATTAAATATATTATAAAACATATAGGACACAAAATGGTATATTCAGTTATTATAAGTCAGATTTTTCAAAGACAGCGTTGATGAAAAATACTCAAGATATGTTAAACGTGAAAAACAGGGCATGTAGGTGCATGTATTTTAAGAGCTCGATGAGGTATACGTGAATATGGAACACATTAATTGCATTTTTCGCTGATTTTGAATTAGGGATGTCTGTATTCTCCTTCATTTTGAAATGTTCTCCAAACATTTCAAAATGTATAACCAGGGAAAAATTCTGCAGTCATGGAACGCAATACATTAACTGTATTCTTTGCAAATTTTGAATTAGGAATATTTGAATCAGGAATGTTTGAATTAGGGATGTTTTGAACTATGTATGTTTGGAAAACATTTCAAAAATTTATAACCAGGGAAAATATTTAAAATCTGAGAAATTTTCTTACCTGAAAAAAAAAATCTCAAAGTGTGATTCTTACTGTGCAAACAACGTGTTAAATAAACTATTACCACCTACCTACAAATATGAAAGAAAAGCATCTTAAATTTAAGGCCCATCAGTTTTATCTGACAAAATAGTTATTAACTCTGTCAAACTTTTTTTGTCAGATAAAACTGATGAGTATTGTATTTAGTCACTGATCTACTCATAGTGTAATGTCCCAGTATGATCAGGTAAGAAGAAATCACAGATATTTTCAAGGAGAAGAAACTTATGAACTGTAGACAATAATGTCCAAAAACATAATTTGATGGTTTAAATACTAAATAGACAAATTATGTTTATTTATGTGAAGCATGCAATAACTAACTTCATCAAAGAAAGTACTGTCAATTTTAGTTCTGAAGTGTCATTGCCATGACTACAGCTCCCTGGAGAACGAATTTAGCCTTTCTGTGAAAAGCAATATTTATTTTTAAACAAGTACTTCAGTGACACCTTCTTCCTTGCAAATGTGTAACTCAATGATTTATGCATGAGAAGGGAACGACTGCAATCTCTTTAAGTCTTTTTAGTCCAAATGAAACAGAAATTTGAAGACAGTCACCTTTCATTCTGAGTGATAACAGGTTCTCCTATGTATTTTCAGATAATTGTCTCATTTTTTTCATTCAATTTGGCTGAGTATTCCCCAATTATCTGCACTGTGGGCATAATGAAAGAATTGAGATTATGCAAAACCAACACTGTTGCAGATTTCTAAAATGAAGGGCAAACAGAAGAATAAAGCCAAGAAAACATCTAGGAGAGGCTCTTGGTTACTATGGAATTACAAGCAACTCCAGAAAAGCTTGTGTCAACATGGATTTTTAAATGACCAAGGAGTGTTCTGAGAGGCTTTGCCATGAGAGCAAGTAAATAGAAAAACTCATTTGGAAAATCTGAAGCACAGATGGCCACTGATGTGTTGGGAAAACACAATTCCCAGTGCATCTCTGTGTCGGCACAATTGTATGTTTTAAGTTTATCTTTTTTGTTGTTTCAATTTTTTTTTCCTAAGCAAAAAACAGATTTATGGCCCTAGTAAAATCTTTAAACATTTTTGGAATTAGAAAATCCACTGCAACTGAAATAAGGTGTGAAACTTCACTCTAATACTACTGTTGTATGACCTGATCAGCTGGAAAGAGATTTACCTCCTGTTGAGTTTTATTCTGCACATTTCATGTTTCTTTCTCTACAAGTAACTGAGGTGAGAATCATATGGGTTTTGGAGTCAAATCTACATTTAAATTTAAATTCCAGCTCTGTCACAGACTCCTGGTTTAACTATGGACAGAGTGCTTAGCCTCTTTAAACCCCAGTTTCTTCATCTAGAAAATGGGCGGGCGGCAGGGGGAGGCGGCGGTTAATGCCATTTACCTGTAGAATAGGTCCTCTGGGAGAATTAAATGAGATTATATATGTAAAATTCCTGGCACTCAGTAAGTCCTCAAATGTTAATGGACCCTCATCCCTCACTTGACCCTTTCCCTCCTTCCTGGTTAGAAACTGGGATGGGGTCTTCAGAACTTCCCCACTGTTCTTTCTCTTGAGGATTATGTAGAGATGAGCAACTGAAGTAGGGACACAAGCTGCAGGATAGAGAAGAGAACTATTACAAAAAAAGAAGAAACAAAAGCTTCTATTCTGTGATTTGTTTGTTTGTTTTTCGGATTTGTTCTCACTCAGCTGTACTTCATTTCAACTGAATATGGAACTTGCAAAAATTCAGAATCGGAGACATAGAAACAGGGACACACATAATCAGAGGAAAATAAAACAATTCAAGAGTAGACCTCTTTAAGAAAAAAAGAGTAAAACAGAAAAAAAATAAATAAATGAAGTAGGTGTGCTTAACATATTACCCAAGCATTTCCCCTTCTTTATCACAAAATGCAACAGAACATCATTTGATCTTGTGAGAGAAAACATCGGGCTATCCAGCCCCCCTCAAAATTCTTGCCACAGGACAGTGTTCTGCCTAGCTACCCGCAGAGAACATCAGACAAGTGCCCCATCTGTGTTTTTAGTCATGTTGTGGTGAGAGAAACATTCCTCTGAGCTGTAATAGTTAGAGAATAAAGCTATTCAGACTAAAAGAATAGGTACCTCCCTAAAGAAAATTCCTACATTTACCCTCATGTCACTCACCATTCTCTAGCTGTCCCTGCATTACAGCAGACATTGTTGGGTCCTTGAGGTGTCTTAGAAGTTGTCTCAACTTACAAACTAGGTTATGTAAGACTCGTCTGAGATTATTTATTTATGTGTCCAGTCAATCAAACATATTATTAAGCACTTAAGTAGTATATATCTGTTAAGGATCAAAACGTTATCATGAGCAAAACAGACATGGCCCCTAACCTCAGGACTCTTAAAAAAGAGAGATAATCGTTAAAGATTTATAAAATTACATGTAATTACAAACACTAATGGTGAATGTGAAAGAAAAATCGGTTCACTGGTGTGAATGAAAGGAAAACTTGCTGTGGTATGAGATATCAGGGAGAGATTATCTATGGAAGTAACAATTTTGTTAAGATTCAAGGATGTTAAATTGTAGTTCAGGAGAAAAGAAATCACATGACTGTAGTGTCAGATGAGAAGTGAGAAAGAAAACAGAGAATGTGAGAAAGTGAATGAAGGCCATGGGGGTGGAGGAGCATTGAGTGAGGAAAGATCAGAGAAGAAGGCTGGGGCCACAGCGTGCAAGGGCTTGCTGGGCACATTGAGCATTTTGATCATCATATGCCAAAATCTAGGAAACTATCTTAAGATTATTGCTTTCAAGTTAAGTTCTCTAGGATAGAAAACCTGAGTTCAATATGGAATTCTTGCATTGATTACCTGCATGAAACGAAATGAAAAATTCCCTATTGTGAGAATTTCAAGTAAATCAGTAAACTGAAAAAACTAGCACAAGGTACCTGCAAATTGTCAAGAAAGCAGAACTGAGATATCAGAGACACTTCCAAAGCTTATGAAAAGACTGTCAATTCTCCATGGCAGAGATTGTCAGTACTCACCATCATCCTGTGCTTCTCTTCTTTTCTCAGCTGTTTCTTGTAGTTAAGGAGGGGCATGTGTCTTAGTTTTTGCCGATAAAGATGAAAAGAGAAGGGATGTAATTCATCTACAGGCTTAGTGATTTTAAATGTCCCCTTCACCACCCTTGTCCAGGATCTTCTATGCCCGGCCACTCTCTCCTGCCACAGCTGCTTTGGGAACCCACAGCCAGGATTCAGGATGGAGTGGGGCCATTAGATTACAATGTAAGTAAAAGGAAACATTTTGTTGTTGTTGTTAAGTCACTACTGTTTTGGAGACCATGGGGGTTCTTACTCATACAGCATAGAGCATTTGATCACTGCTGTATGATCAAACCACAAAACTTAGTGACTTAAAAACAATAAACATTTATGAGTTCCATTTCTGCAGGTCAGGAATCTAAGTATGGTTTAGCTGGATGCCTCTGGCTCAGAGTCTCTCATAATCCAGTCAACTGTCAGCCAGAGACACAATCAAATCCATTAGAGGATAAACTGCTTCTGAACTCACTCACAATTTACTGGGAGGACTGCAGGCTGCCAGAAACATCAGTTGCCTGCCATGTGGGACTTTCCATAAAAGCAGCTCAAAACATGGCAGCTATGTCTCTAAGAGAGAGAAAATAAGCAATACAGAAATCATAGTGTTTTTATAACCTAACTTCAGTAGTGTTATCTCATCACTTTTGCCATATTCTATTCACTAGAGATGAGTCAGTAGGTCCAGCCCACACTTAAACAGACAGTATTCCACAAGGGATTAAATACCAGCAGATGAAACTTATTGAGTGTCTACCATCCTAGAGGCTGCCTGCCTCATGTAGTGCTCCCACCTACATGTTCCCAAATAGCCTATACAAAGGAAAAGAAATAGATAATTTAGAAAAAAAAAAAGATATAGGAGCATATCAGAGTAAGACATTGTAGGGTGCAAATTATGGCTTTTTTATGTGCTCTCTCTAAGCTTCTTGCATACCTCATGCCAAGTAAATGTGGCTTGAAAAGAACCAACCAGAGATTCTAGGTTGATGACTCTGAGCAAAAGATATATGCATGCTCATTTCTATTCTGTGCCCAGAGCAGAGTAGACTGAATGCAGTACTGTAGATGTCAGTAGAGTTATGGAAAATAAAGTCTGAATTAGGTATAAGATTGAAATTTATCAGAAGCCTCACCTAATAATGCGGGATACCAAGATGTGGATGCCTGCATCCTACTTAGCAAATTCTAAAGTACAGGATGACTAGAATAGCTTAATATGACAAGTTTGAGACAGGTTATGAAGGGAGCCACTTATAACCTGGTCTGGTATGTCAAGAATCCATAAGTCTCCCAAGGCCCAACTGGAGGTGAAAGATGATACACAGGATTTAACCACTGTGGTGGATAGACTCGAAGGGAACTCCCAATTATCCCAACCTACTGGTACTCAAATCCTTATATAATCCCTTCCCTTTGAGAGTGGGCAAAACCTGTGATTTGTGTAACCAATGAAAAAAGCCAAAGTTGATAGTATGTCACCCCTATGATTATGGTACATTCTGTAAGACTTTGTCTTGTGAACAGTCTGCACTAGAGACTGTCCCTGCTGGTTCCAGAAAGTAACTGGCCATGTTGAGGAATTCCACCTAGGCAAGGAATGACAAGTGGCCTCTAGGACTTGAGGGCAGCTGCCATTTTATAGCCAGTAAGAAGCTGGGGTTACAAGTGCTACAGACTCAAGGCAGTGAATTCTGCCAACAACCCGAGAGACCTTGAAAACAGATTCTTCCTCAATTGAGCCTTTAGATAAGAATGTTGCCCTCTTGCACCTGGATTTCAGCTTTTTTGAGACTCTGAGCAGAGAACCCAAGTAACCCATGCCCAGACTCCTCACCCAAAGAAACTGAAATAACAAATGTGTGTTGTAAGATTGTGGCAATGTGAATGCAGTAATAGCAAACTACTACAACCATCTTGAAGGTGTTCTTTCCAAGAGCAAACCTCTTAGGATGAGAGATCTCCAAAAAAATATAAATAAAAGTCATGTCCTGTCCATGACAAAAAGGGCTGCCGGGGCACCAGGAAAAATTACTGTTAGTGCCAGGAACTGCTCAGGCAACAAAGTATTAAAATCATATAGAATATAGGGATGCTGTGACATGAACTGTGGTCTTCATATGCAGAAGTCTAACCCTCAGCATTGCAGAATGTGCCTATATTTGGAGATAGGTCTCTTTTTAAAGGTAGTCAGAGTTAATAAAGCTGGATCCTAATCCAATGTGACTGATTCTTTATAAGAAAAGAAAAGGTTGACACACGGTGAGACAGCAGATATGCACGTGCACAGAGAAAGGACTATGTGAGGCACAGTGAGGAGGTGGACATCTACAAGCCTCAGAAGAAACCAAACCATTGACACCTTGATCTTGAATATTCCAGTCTCCACAGCTGTGAGAAATAGATTTCTCTTGTGTAAAAGCTGCCCAGTTTATGGTGTTTTGTTGTAGCAGCCTAAATGGACTCAGACAGACTCTTACCTAGTATTTTTCATCAATAATAAGATAGTGAATAAATTATATTAGAAAATATAATATAAATTTTGTATTCTGTAGAAACAATGCAGCAATTATTGCTACGTGCAACTTTTATGCATGCACATTTGTATAGAAAGACAGACACCAACTTTATGACCACATTAAATACATATTTGAGAAAAGACAAATTCTAAGATTTTGGAAATTGTAATAGTGGTTACCTTTTGGCTATAGTGCAATATGCTTAGGATGAGGCATGAAGGTAGTTTCTGTGCTGCTGGGAGTATTTTATATTCAGACTCGATATGTGCTTATTCAAGTGTGTTAACTTTGTTAGCATAGTTTGGCATGTAATTATAAATTACACACTTATATGTCTATATATTTTACTTCGGTATCATTTATTTCTTAGAAATAGGAACTCATTACACCATGTTCCAACAGGCTTTTGGATCTTTCCAAAAGCCTGTTATATTGCTTTTTAATATTATATTAAATATAATTTAATTATATTTAATTATTGTTATATTGCTCTTTAAATAATATTTGTGTCTACAAAAATAAATGGACTTGATTATTTTCCTCTGATACTCACAATACAAGTTTTGAGTTTGCTTCCTCCAGCAATTTCCCAGGGTTTTTAATAATTCTAGAGTAGTTTTAGGTTCATTTCTTGGTTTTAATTGCTGATACTCTGCAGATAGTATGAACTTTGATCCTGGACCCAAAGCTGCCTTCACAGGCATGAGATCTGTTCAGTCTCAGAGGGCCCTACACTCAGAAAAGCTCCATGCTTAGTTTAATATTAGGTTTTCACCTTATTGAGACTCTTGATAATTTTTATCTTTGAACTTGTGTCTTCTAATTGAAGTCTGATGAGACAGTAATGCAGAGGAGATAGGCACAATACAGCTATCCACCTTCCTTGCTGCCCTGTTCCCATATAATGCTCCGTGAGTACACAAGTCCTGTGACTCATGAGGTATGGCAGTTCAGCAAAACTTAAAGCAAGGAAAGCACATTACCTCTACCACTGATTACTCAGGAGCACTGACAGCCCTGAAAGCAAACCCATTCTGATCAAACCAGAATCTGCATCAAAAAAGAAAAAAAAACACAACTGCATTCTAAGAAACACCATGACCAAGGAGCACTGTCATATCTTTTCTTGTGTTAATTCCCTGTACTAGTCAACCACTGACACTAAAAATGATGACATAGAAGGAAAGGGAAAGATAGAACTAACCACTGTTCCTATTCATTTCAGTGCAGATTTAGATGTCAGGACACGTAAGTAGAAGTGTTGGTAGAATGTGCACACATCAATAAGATAAAAGCCGTTGAGTTAGTTTTATACAGCGTTTCCACTGCTCTTGTAGAATAAAACACATATGCATATATGAATGGTGAAACATGAGTTGTGTAATTTCTGTGATTGCTTGATCTAATAAAGATTCATATTTGCATTTAAAACTATCATTAAACACTATACAAATTAAGGGTAATATTCAAGCTAATTTAAAATTACAGTGTGGGGGTTTGTTTGTTTACTTAGAAAGACTTAAATAGTACCTAAAATGTACCAGAGCACATCAATAGAGAGACTATGGAAGAAAATAAAAATTTTATATTTTAGCACCATTACTAGTAGTGTCTACTTTTATTGCTTTCTAAACAAGAGGCCCTGTGCTTTTATTTTTGCATTGGGCCTAGAAAATTACGCAGCCAGCCTTGTTTATATTCTTGCTTGGTACTTGTCTAGGATTCTTTTTTTCACCAATGGCATATTTTTCCCACCAAAAACATTAGACAAGTGACAAAGTTTCTGTATATTTATCTGGGCCACAGAATAGAGTTTCTCTAATCCATGAAGACTGTGAGAACCTAAATGTTTCTAGCTGTTAGCAGGAGCCCCTTACCTTGCTTCTGGGAGTATATCTGTTGCCAAGACTTCCATGAAAGGGCATATAACAGCACCCTCTCAGCTGACTATTCAATTCTGGTGACTGGAAATGTCTTTGTTTCAGTCTTAGTTGTAGTATTTATTTATTCTCCTTTATTTTGTCCCATATCAAATAAATTTTTAGTTAAAAGGGATTATACTAAATCAGATGCTTTTCAGCCACATCTCCAAAAGGGTTTGTCAACCTTTTACAATCACCAAGTTCTTGTTATTTTGCTATTCTCCCAAAATTTGAAGATATGAACTCTCCTATACCCCGTATCCACTTGTGCTGGACTTTATATCCACTGCTTTATGTTAAACTTTGGTAGCGTTTATTCTGCTATAGGATTTTATGTCCCTCCTGTAAACATTGCCACTAGAGAATGGATCACTCAAGTTGTTTGTTTGTGGATAATTGTTTTTAAAACAGCTAACAATAATAATCACAAAGCTAAATAAGCCACGTCTACAGTACGAACTCACCATACTTACCTTTGAATCCCTTTCTGTCTAGAAAAAAAAATCTTCAAGTTTTTCTTTGCTTTGCTTTCTTCACTTTTTATAATCCAATGTGATTCTACATCTATCTGGACAAACCAAGATATGACTTCTAATATTTTTCAAAGCTAACACCACAGAAAATTACCCTTATTTGTGAACAAACATAGGTTAAGTGAGAAAAAGAAAAGGAAAATTTACGTTTTTGCCTTTTCTGTGCTATGCGTATAAATAAAACAATTATTATAAAAGAGTTAGGCCAACTATAAATGTTTTATTTAGAAATATGTTTAGTACATAAATAGCATGGATTTATGTACTAAGCACATATTGATTTATGTTTAGGATTGCATTTGGCTGCAAATTATAGAACTAATTATTTTAAATGGAAGAAAAAATAATTTTTCATATTACAAAAACATCGTAACTTAGATATTGGTCACATCAGGTAACTGACTCAACTAGTTGGGATGTTTTTACATCTTCTTCATGGAGCAGGATGGCTGCTGATGCTCCAATCATTTTTGCTTTGGGTTGAACATATGGCCACCCTTAACAAAACTGTAATTTATGTATTTATTTTATCAAAGAAGAGAGAAGGACAAATTTTCAGTAGGTAATTAATAATAATGTCTAGCCCATTATTATTATTGATATTTTTTAAAGAATTTATCAGGTTGTCAGAGTAATTCGGTGTTTAGCGTTACATGCTAATGTGGACAGCTTTGATTTTCTTAGATTTGTAAACTGTTACCAATAGGAGGTTGGCATTTTATAGTCATAAGTACCAAAATTAGTTACTAAGTAGTGGAGTCCCAGTTAGAAAGCTGGAAGCCAGTAAAATTAATTGAAATAAGAGAAACATAATCTTTGCAACTGGTCATTGATATTTAAACATTTTTAATGTGTTTATTTTTATTTGAGCATAAAAAAATCTCATGAAAATTTAACTATTGTTACAAAAGTAAGAACTAGCCATTAAAATAGTTATGGCAACAATTTGCAAGTATTTCACACAGAAATAAAAGAGGCTATACATTATGAAATTCTTGTGAACTATAAAGAATTAAACAGTTGGCAGGGCGTGATGGCTCACACCTGTAATTCTAGTGTTTTGGGAGGCTGAGGTAGGCAGATCATCTGAAGTCAAGGGTTTGAAACCAGCCTGGCCAACATGGCAAAACCCCAGCTCTACTAAAAATACAAAAATTAGCTGGGCATGGTAACAGGCACCTGTAATCCTCACCTACTTGGGTGAATGAGGCAGGTAGAATTGCTTGAACCCAGGAGGCAGAGGTTGCAGCAAGCCAAGACATGCCATTGCCCTGCAGCCTGGGTGACAGAGCAGGACTCCGTTTAAAAAAAAAAATTAAATGGTCAAATTGAAAGAATGTAATTTTAATTTATTTGGCATTGAAATAAGGGATGATTATAGAGTTACCTGAAATTCTTTTTTTTTTTAAGTTTTGGAAATATTAAGTCAAAACATATACCAAGGTATCAAGTCACTTGATATCTATGAAAGTTATTTTTAGAAATACCAATTCATGGTTAATTATAGCAATCAATACAAAGGTTACGGAAACATTAATCTAAAATTTTGCTGGTTCCTAATCCAAGAAGCTATAGATTTTAAAATAAATTACAAAGGAAAAAAGAATGCTTAATACATTTCCATCTAATCACAAGCTGCAAGGCCATTTAGTATTAAATAATTCAGAAATGCTCTTGTCAGTGAATTAAGGTCAAGTGTCTTTGATTGCCTATTTAATGCCACAAGAAAAGGAGAGTGAAAGAACTTTACAGAGCTGCTGAAAGATAAAATAAAAGGTCTCTTTATGACACCCTCTGATTTTTTTCTACTGATCAAAATTGTCATACTAATACAAGAATATTGTTTTTGAAAAATAAAGTCATATGGGAAAGCATAAAATTAAAAGCTTTATTTTCCTTGCTTATATTACCACCACAATCCTACTCTCACCTATCAGAGGCAACTTTTAAAAGTATTATTACAGATTCAAGGGATATATGTGAAGGTTTGTTACATAAATATATTGTGTAATGGTGAGATTTTGACTTCCAGTTTGCCCCTCACCTAAAGAGTGAACAAAGCAACCCTCAGAAAAAAGAATAAAGCCATAGGCATCACATTACCTGACTTCAAACTACATTACAAGGCAATAGCAACCAAAACAGAATGGTACTGGTACAAAAATAGACCCATAGATCAATTGAGCATGATAGGAAACCCAGAAATAAAGCAAAACACCTACAGTCAACCCATCTTTGAGAAACTTGACAAAAATATACATTGAGGAAAGGATGGTCTATTCAATGAGTGATCCTGGGATTGGCTTGCCATATGCAAAGGAATGAAACTGAACCCATATCTCTCACCAAATACAAACATTAACTCAAGACGGATTAAGAACCTGAATGTAAGACCGGAAAGTATAAAAACTCTAGAAGAAATCTTAGGAAAAACTCTTCTTGACATTGGCTTAGGCAAAAAAAAGTCTTGCTTAGTCTTACGACTAAGACTTCAAAACAAATGCAATGAAACGTTTCTCCAGAGCAATAGAAATAACAAAGCACACACACAACCCATAGAGACAACTATTTTAAATAATTTCTTCTTCTAGTTTTTTTTATTACTTCTTCAACAATATGTTTATAATCCTAGTTTTCAATCATCTCCTTTCAAAGATAGGACTTTCCATCTCTAGAAATCATGGCAAAAGATCTCACTCATATCCCCTCATTCCCTCTTAAAAGTAAGAGATTTTCTATTTTCCCTTCTTGCAAGTGTTGAAAATTATGTTCTTTTCTTCTATTAGTAATCTTTTTATAATTAAGTAATGTTCTTTGTCCTATATTTTTTGCTTCATCAACATTATACAATATCACTTAACACTCTACAGTAGAAGTTGCAGAAATCAAAGCACTAATATTTCCCATCCACTACTCCAATTCCATTTTTAATTTACTGGTAACTACTTTTGTCACCTTAACACATTCGTAACAGCAAATGTCAACTCAAAGTTACTGGCAGGTAATTTTGGCTCATTTTTGCAAATCACATATACAATAGACTTTAACCGCTTTCCTGCGGCTAGACAGGACTGTGATCCATCTTTGACAAACAAAATGCTGACGCAGGTGGATCAATTGAGGGTGAAAGCTGGGCTCCTGGAGATGATAAAAAGTGGTAGGCTGAGCTGGCTTGCTCCTTGGGTGTTTTTCTCCTTTTTTCTTCCTCTCTCTGTCTACTTCAAAGATGAATGTAACACTTGGATATATCATACATAGGCTTTGTTCGATAATGAGGAAAATCTTAAGAACGAAGTTTACACACAAAGATAGTGCCAAATCGCGGATAGTTACTGGGTTTCTCCAAGAATTTTCCTGAGCACTTGCGTACCTTGACTTTCTTAACTACAGATTTTTGGTTGCATGAGACAGCTGATGAAGCCCTTCGTTGTCATTTTTTCCTTATTTTCAGCTAAAACTCAATTGATTAAAGTCATTTAAAGAAATACAAATATTTATTGTTTACTTTTCTAGAAATACAGAAATAGGTGGTGTTGTGCTTTGTCAGGCAAGCCAAAAAACACCATTAAGTTCTCAGGCTTTTTGAGGTTTTATCTTACGTATCCCTGCTAGGTTGATTTATGGAACTCATATTTGTTATCTCTAAGTCTCACTTGAAAACTTTGGCAGCCATGGAGATGCACTGCTGAGGAATTCATCTAAGAGAATCTGCTACAGGGAGCAGAAATGACTGACAGTTCCAGCTGCTGTACCCTTGGGTGACCCAATTATGTGAAAATTGAGACCACGATTCCCTTAGGCTGTTCCCAGTGCATGACTGAGCAAGGCAGTGGTACTAGATTCAGGCCATTCCTTCCAAGTGATAGATTCTTCTAATAGAAAAACTTGTCACAGGTGCACCCCATCAGCATGAGACCGTCAATCAGACACCTTCTAAAATGACACTGCATTCTGAGGTTTTTGCTACCTAATTCTTCCTTTCCCCTCTCTTTTGTAGTTGTCAAACCCATTTCATGGTGAGAAATCTCTTCGTCAGCATTCCCACTTCCTTTCCCTTGATCTGTTGTAGACATTTCACCTGAGAGATGCCATGTATGTCTAATTCTGTCTTGGCACTAACTCCTTGGAACACTTAAACAGAAAATAGTAAAATTGGCCAGATGCAGTGGTTCATGCCTGTAATCCCAGAACTTTGGGAGGCTGAGGTGCATGGATTGCTTGAGTCTGAGTTCAAGACCAACCTGGGCAACATGGTGAAACCCTGTCCGTACAAATAATACAAATATTAGCTGGGTCTGGTGGCATATGTCTGTAGTCCCAGCTAATCAGGAGGCTGAGGTGGGAGGATCACTTGAGGCCAGGAAGTAGAGGTTGCAGGGAGCCAAGACTGTACCACTGCACTCCAGTCTGAGTGACAGAGCAAGACCCTGTCTCAAAAAAAGAGGGAGGGGGAGAGAGAGAGAGAGAGAGAGAGAGAGAGAGAGAGAGAGAGAGAGAGAGAATAGACAGTAAAATGAACTTAAGGACTGGCCCACTCCCTACCCCACTGGTAAGGATGCTCCCACTCCATGTGGAATGTGTGGCACAAATGACAGCTAAGTCGCTGAAGATTTTCAGTGGAAAACTAAGTTCCAGGGATATTCTCATCAGTGTGAAGATTCAGGCATCTGGAAAATGTGGAGGTATGGTGTTATAATATCAACAGGGTTGGCTAATTATTACTAAATTGTACTTTGGGGATGGATAATGAGCAAGCTAGAGTCATGAAAAAAGAGATAAAGCTTGAGTGAGAGAGCCAAGGAGACTGTTTTCTAGCTTTAAAAATGCAATAGAGGATTTGATCATTAAAATTATGGAAATCCAAGACGTCTAAATGCTAAGCCCAGGCAGATCTGTTATTGTCAATGCTAGGGAAAACGAGAGCCTGGCAATATAGGATGGGAAACATTGGAGAACGTCCTAAGCAGGTTGGCTTTCCAGAATCTTCAAGCTTGGAAAAGTAACTCCTCCCTCCATTGTAAGAGCTAGGCATTCCCTATGTGCCCTCATTTTCCATATGCCTCTCTTTTGGAAAGCAAAAGAGTCTTCTCATGACTTGCCTTCCATCTCCTCTCCCAACGGCAAGGTCAATAAATAGAATTATATCCCAGGACAACCTGACTGAAGACTGGCTGAAATTAACAAGGCAGGAAAGAGAGTATACCCTGAAATAGCCATAAGAATATTCTAGGCCAGCCGCAGTGGCTCAAGCCTGTAATTCCAGCACTTTGGGAGGCCTGAGGCGGGTGGATCACGAGGTCAAGAGATCGAGACCATCATGGTCAACATGGTGAAACCCTGTCTCTACTAAAAATACAAAAAATTAGCTGGGCATGGTGGCGCACATTTGTAATCCCAGCTACTCGGGAGGCTGAGGCAGAATTGCCTGAATCCAGGAGGCGGAGGTTGCAGTGAGCCGAGATCGTGCCATTGCACTCCAGCCTGGGTAACAGCAGCGAAACTTCGTCTCAAAAACAAAAAGAATATTCTAGTAAGAGTCACAAGAGTATCCCAAGATTACAATTTGAGGGTGCTTGATCAAAGTGTTAAGTCACAAGACTGAATAAACAAAGTGCATTGACTGAGGGTACTTTCTCAGACAGTGGATTGAACATCTGGAAAAAAAAAACTTAGTTACTAGGATTGCTGCTCTTAGAAGCGTGGAAAAATTAAAGTCAACACCCAGTGAAGTCAAATGCCTGCATTGTCCTGGAAGATGACATAGGAAAGGAAAAAAAGGAAATTGGGGTTGGGGATGTAATTTTATGTACATTAAGTTACAAAGACCCCTAATTTAATGTGCATATTGCAACCTGAAGGACATGGCCTCATCCTTATAAATTATTTCAAGATACGCAGTCAACATGCAAGCTTGGGGAAAATATTTTATAAGGATGAGGTGACATCTTTCAGGTTTCAATATATACATTAAATTAGAAATCTTCACATAGTGATGAGGCCACAATAAGAAAGAATACATGGGTTCGGAAAGAGCTGGAAATAAGAGTGGGCTTTTTTATTATTATATTCAGTTTACGCATGGGAGGATTTGTTCTCATCCTTGCATATCTGGGCTTTGCAGGGTTAGAGGTCATGGTCCTTGAACGCAGAAAATTTTACCAAGCAATACAGAAAAATTCCACTGAATACATAATATAGTTATTCCAAGTACCTTTTAGAATTTAGGGTTTAGGAACCAGCAAAAGAGAAGAGGAGTCACCATACCGACCCTTGTATTTGACCCCAGTCTTCTTACAGGAGCTGCTTTTGCACAAAGGGGCAGGGAGATATATATGTGAAATCTAGGTATGGCAAGCATAATTCTAAGATTATTCTAAGAGTCTTCACTGTATAATTCTAGGAATGTGATATAATATCACAGATAGCAAAAGTGGATATTACAGATGTAATTAAAGCCTCTAATCAGTTGACTCTCAATAAATCAAAAGAGATGACCCTAGGGAGGGCCTAACTCATTTAGGTGAAAACCTTAAACCAGATATTTTCCCTTTGGCCTAAAAGAAGCAGTCACATGGTGACTGCCCATGGGTAGGGTGCTTTCTAGGAGTTGAGGGTCTCAGTCCTATGACAGCAAGGAAGTAAATTCTCTCAACAATCTGAGTAAGTTTTAAAGTAAATCATTCCCCCCTTGATCCTTTCAATTAAAAGTCACAGCCATAGCTGACACCTTGATTAAAGCCAAGTAAGACTCTGAGCAAAACAATTCAGTTGAGCCAAGCCCAGAACCCTGATCAATGGAGACTGTGAGGTAGCGCATGTGTGTTGTTTTAAGCTGCTAATTATCGGGTATTTTGTTATGCATGATAGAAAACTAACATACATTGTTATATGCTTGTGAGCCTCTTGGCAAGTTCTGGTTCCAATATAGCTGTGAATTGTTATGTGCAGTAATTCTTCACTGAGAAGGTCATAATTACCAAATATATTGTACTGTTCTCACATTGCTTTAAAGATACTACCTGAGAGAGGGTGATTTATAAACAAAAGAAGTTTAATTGACTCCTAGATCTGTTTGACTGGGGAGGCCTCAGGATACTTACAGTCATGATAGAAGGTGAAGAGGAAGCAGGCAATTATTGACAAGGCAGCAGGAGAGACAGCAAGGAAAACTACCACCTTTAAAACCATCAGATACCATGATACCTCACTTACTATCAGGAGAATAGCATGGGGGAAGCCACCCCCATGATCCATTCACCTTCCCCTAGATCTCTCCCTGGATATATGAGGATTACAATTTGAAATGAGATTTGGGTAGGAACACAGAGCCAAACCATATCACCAAGGGTTTAGACCCTCAGGAGAGAAGGTTTAGACATACCCAACAGGTAACGTATCAAGACCTGCCACGGTGGTAAATATAAATAGAATTTAAATCCGGTGGTAGAAGATTAATAGGATGATTACCAATGATAGTGCTGAGAGCTAAGGCAGACATGGGGACTGCAGTTAAGCCCACAAGTTTAGTTCATGTTATCTAAAGAAATACATAGAAGCCATGGAAAGTTGTTTTTCAAACAAATGTTAAAAAATGAATCTGTGTGGTTCAACGAGTGACTTACATATCTATCTATAAATTCATAAATTAACATCCTAGTTTATAAATATTTTGAGAATGTGGCTGTCTAACATAAATTAGCCTGAAAAAGAAAATGCTACAGTGACCATGAAGGTATTCTGTGTAGCTTTTTCTTTCTT
Organism: Leontopithecus rosalia; assembly: GCA_028533165.1. Classification (NCBI taxonomy): domain Eukaryota; kingdom Metazoa; phylum Chordata; class Mammalia; order Primates; family Cebidae; genus Leontopithecus; species Leontopithecus rosalia. The sequence goes on along the minus strand of CM052650.1, from coordinate 141,529,003 downwards.
TAAGAAAATCTTTTGTGGGAATCAGAGCTGCCAGAATTCGGGGTTCAGTGTGCCTTCTCTCAGAGGAGGTCATGGTTCCCTGTGCCTCCTCTCAGGCAATGACTGAGCACAATGAGGGTACTCTTTTTAAGACCCATTTCCTCTAATGGGAAAAGTTTTCTCTAATTCCCCATTGGCCTAACTGACACATTCACAGGACTGCACTATAATCTGAATTTTCCTAATGCATTCTTCTCTTCTCTCTCTTCCTTTGTAACTGTAAAATCTGCAGCATGTCTGGAAGTTTGTTTCCACTCCACTCTCTTCCTCCCTACCCTCTCTGCTGCCAATTGTGTGTCTAATCTTGTCTTAACTTCTGTTTCTCAGAGAACTCAAATTAAAACACATGTAAAATCTACAGCATCATATTCTTATTTAAGTATTCAAGAGTATAAAAGACGTGGCAATTTCTAACATAACCCTAGCCATTTCTCCTTAATACCTATTTCTTTTAACGGGAAATCCACTTTCTTTTCCAGAAGAATTTCAGCAGATTTGCTTTGTCTTATTTGTCAACATTAATTAAGAGAGATACACATAGCTTCAAGGGAGCCTAGTAAAGCAACTATTTGTGTTTTCACACTTCATAGTAATAAGTAGAATGGAAGAGAGTATGTAAAATGGCTATCCAAAAATAAAAAGAATTTAGAAAAAAGCTAGATGAATATAATTCATTATATATGGGAATATATATGGATAATTATTGAGTTTATATAGAAACAAAATACTTAGGAATAAGTTTAACAGAAAATGCACATAAAATCTGTATCTTAAAAACTATGTTGTTGAGATTAAATAAGATGTAAAGTATGTGTGGATTATAGTGATAAGGAGTTAAGATGAAATTACTTAGGCAGATAGCAAGGGCATGGGGGCCCTAAGTAAGGTTTCTCTTTTTAATGAATGCAGCCCCAAATCATTTTCCATCAAAGAGCAACCTGTAAAGTCAAGCTCCAGACGTAGACAAGCAAGCTGGGTGAATACCAGCAGGAACTAGGGACTAGACACATTCAAGATGGTGGCCCCATCTTTTCTTCTTTTGTCAGACAGGTGTAAGGTAAAGCGCACAGAGATTGACGCTGATCAACTGGAAAGCCCATTTGCATAATAAGATTAGGGTGGGGAGAGCAGCCTGTTCTGTGGGACACGTAAATGTCATACCTGATCAAACCAATTTGTGAGCCCTGTGTAAATCATACATGGTCTTCTCCAGCCCAACTATAAAATCTGCTATGGTCCAGCACCTCCCCACTTTTTGAGACATCTCTCCCTCTCTTGTAAACAGCTGCTGCTCTCCTCTTTCCTTTCTTCTATTAAACTTCCACTCCTTAACCCACCCATATGTGCCCAGGTCCTGAATTATTTCTCGGGGAGTGACAACGAACCCCAGGACATACACCCCAGACAGTGTAGCTGCCTCAGTAATATACTTAAGATGATAAAAGAAAAAAAGAAGCAACCCAGAACTTTATATGCAATGAAAATACCCTTTAAAACTGAGGGTACAAGTGACGCCATCAAAGTGGTGCAGAAAAAGCATTCTGAATTCACTCTTTTCCAAATCAAACGAAAAACAAATATCTAGCATGAAGATTATCATCAGCAATATGACATAACTCAGATCTGAAACTGAGACACTCTCTTGGGCTACAGAGAAGTGAAAAAGTCTGAGCAGATAGTAAGGTAAACAAATCTCTGTGTCCATGACACCTCTCTTCTACTCTTCTAGAAATCATGAGTGGAAAATTTGCCTCAGACTCACAGTTTCTATAATGGAAAAAGTGAGATCAGCAGGGGCAGCCAGGTTCCCTACCATCTTGAGTTTCTTTGCAAGAAAACCACACCTGCCTCAACCCACTGGAAACATTAAGAATGAAATTTAATGAGGAAAAAACACTAAGGGCATTCTGAGACAAAGATAGAAAGTGGGACTAGCAACCTGCAGCTCATGAAACTCTTCTTTATCTCAGCCAAAGGAGATACCAAATTAGAGTGGCTGCTCAGTAACACCATGCTGTAGGAGACATAATTCAAAGGTTCTCTGAGCACAAATCCCTAGCCACACTCCTCAAACTGCCTGGGTATCCCTTTTGGATATTCCATCCCCATCTGGGACAGGAAGTGCTCTGAATATTTGAGAGAAAGAAGGCAAACTTGGGCTTTGGACACCATCTTGTGCTGAAATATGAAGGGGACTAAATAGGCAAACTGCAAAATGCCTCTAAAGCAAACATACTTTAAAAAGAACAAAAACAAGATAGAAAGTGAAGACCAAAATAAATAACTAATCTTTCAATGCAGTCATAGACATATAACCACAAGAAACAACAGCAAATACAGAACCGTGACCTCCCTAAATTGACAAAGCAAGCATCCAATGATCAACCCTGAAGAGATGGCTACATGTCAGATCTTAGGTCAAGAATCTGAAACAGCAGTTCTAAAGAAACTCAGTGAACTCCAAGATGACATAGAGAAACAATTTCAGAAAACTATCAGATGAGTTTAATAAAGAGATTTAAATAATAATTAAAAAAACAGAAATTCTGAAAATAAGAAATATATTTGCTGAACTGAAAAATGAAGGCATTTTTCACTGGCTCTCAACAGCAGAATGATCACACAGAGCTAAGACTCAATGAACTTGAAGGCAGCCTATTTGAAAATACAGAGCCAAAGCACAAAGTAAAAATCATGAAAAGGAATGAAGAACACCTATTGAGGAAATATATTCTCTTCCTGGGTCGACTAGGGCGTGTAGTTTCAAAGACAGGAACTTCCCAGTGACATGCCCAACCTCCCTTCCCCTTCTCCATCCAGGGACTAAAGGTCTTTGTATAAACTTTGGCACATGTGGTAAGGAATCAAAGATCAATCACCCCAGCGGAAGTTTAAATGAACTCTTTTCATAGGCCCGGAAAACCTGAAGGGGGTGGGAATTCCTCCCAGGTTAAAAAGTCCCTGTGCCCAACACCCTGGGACTCCATGTCTGGATCCCCTTCCACGATATTGGGGAACTTCTCTCTCTCATCTTTTCTCTCTCCTTTTTCTCTTTCTCTGCCTAAATAAATCACACTCCGTAAAACTCTTCGGGTCCAATATTCACTTAATCACTCACCATACCAGGCGTGGTCCCCTCTCCCATTCTTGGGTGAGTGAGAGACCAAGAGACTGGAAGAACACCACCCATGGGGAGCAAGCTGAGCCTCCCCAGGGTCCTGGAACCCAGTATCACTAAGAGATGTAAAGAATACCCCCAATAAAGCAAATCTAAGGGTCGTTAGCATTCAATAGGGAGTTGAGAAAGAGCAAGGGGTCAGAAGCTTGGATAAATTTGAATATTTCTTGGAGTAAAGAAATAATAACAGAAAACTTTGTAAACCTAAAGTAAGATATAATTATTCAGGTACAAGAAAGATAAAGATTATCAAGTAGATTCAAACCAAATAAGATCCAACCCAAATAAGACTACTACAAGGCATATTACAATCTTGAAGGTCAAAAGACAGATAAAGTCTCCTAAAAATAGCAAGAGAAAAGAAGCAAATAATATATAAAGGAGCTCCAAGTTGTTTGACAACAGACTTTTCAGCAGAAACCACACAGGACAGAAAGGAGTGAGATAATATATTCAAAGTGCTGAAGAGAAAGAACTATCAACCAGAAAAGCAAGAACAAACCAAACCCCAAATTAGCAGAAGAAAAAAAATAAAGATTAGAAAATAAATAAATGAATTTGAGACTAAAAGAACAAAAAAATGATTATTATTGTTAAAATATCAATATTATCCACAGTGATTTACCAATTCAATGTGATCTCTATGAAAATGTCAATGACATTCTTCACAGAAATAGGAAAAAATTCTAAAATCTAAAACAAAACCACATATGATCTTGAATCGTCAGACAAATGCAAATTAAAACACAATAATGGAGTAGAAGCACACACCTGTTAGAATGGCTACTATCAATAAGATGCAGGATAAGTGTCAGAGAAAATGTGGAGAAAACGGAATCTTTGCACACTGTTGGTGGCAATATAAGTTAGTACAGAAAACAGCATGGACAGTCTTTAAAAAATTAAAAATAGAATTACCATAGGATCCCTTAATCCCACAACTGGGTATAAATTCAAAAGAAATGACATAAATATGTAGAAGAGATATCTGCCCTCTCGTAGTCATTGCTGCCTTATTCACAACAGCCAAAATATGGAAGCAATCTGTATTCATCAATAAAAGAAAGGAGAAAGAAAATTGTAGTATAAATACACAATGAAATACCATTCTTCCTTTAAAATATGGAAATTCTGTCCTTTGGAGGAACATGGCTGAACCTGGAGGACGTATGTTAAATAAAATAAGACAGAAACAGGAAGACAAATATCACATGATCTCACTTACATGAGCAGTATAAAAAAGTTGAATTCCTAGAAGTACATTAGTAGTTACCAATGAGTCATGAAGGACTGGGGACAGGTTAGTTAAAGGATACAAAATTTCAATTAGATAGGAGTAATAAGTTCAAAAATCTGTTGTACAAAATAGGGACTATGGCTAATAACAATATAAGATATATAAAATTGCAAAGAAAATAGTTTTTATGTGTTCTCACCAGAAAAATCACAACTATTAGCTTGATTTAGCCCATATAAATATTTGAAAACAACATGTTGTACATAATATATATATAATTTTTAATTTATCAATGAAAATAGAATAAAATCATTTTAATTAAAAAATAATCTAGTAAAATGGGTCAAAAGAAAGAAAAATGGCAAACACATGAAAAATAAAATAGTATTTATATTCAAAGAAATATAAATGTAAACAATAATGGACTACTTTTCTTTTAAATTTTAATGACTTTTAATAATAATACTCACTGTTGGTGAGAATAAAGTGACTTGCATGCTTTCATTTACTGTTCGGTTGTCAGCTTTTGAAGAACCAATTTGGCTGGAATTGAAAGCCTCAAAAAGTCATGCCTTTTCATTTCATCATTCTACTTTAATGAATCAATATGGGAATAAATTAAAGATAGGGAAAATATGTTGAAGGATGTCTATTCTAATAATGTTTATAACAGCAAAAATAGAAAGCCAAAATGATAATAGAATGATCTAATATTTTAGCAACCAGGTGTGGTGGCTCATGCCTGTAATCCCAGCACTTTGGAAGGCTGAGGAGGGCAGATCACTTGAAGTCAGGAGTTCAAGACCAGCGTGGCCAACATGGTGAAACCATGTCTCTTCTAAAA
>CM052650.1:141477582-141514341 GCA_028533165.1 Leontopithecus rosalia | reverse complement strand
GAGGTCTATTGGGGGAAATAGGGGAGGGACAGCGGGGAGGGAGCAGGGGAGGGATGGCATGGGGAGAAATGCCAAATATGGGTGAGGGGGCAGAAGGCAGCAAAACACACTGCCACATGTGTACCTATGTAACTATCTGCACATGTACCCCAAAACCTAAAATGCAATAAAAATTTTAAAAAATAATTTAAAAAAAATAAATAATAATAATAAATTACATCATATCATAAATTTTTTGGTGATTTATTTCCCTGAAATATGCTAAAATATAGGTATTTGAGTATTTTAGTAATTATCTTTCTAAAGTCTTACCCTGGTATAAGATATATTTTGTTAAATGAGGTTACATGACATTTGCTCCTTAGTCTTCTACTGTCAAAATCAAAAAAATAGAAAGCTTGGCAGTGTTCCTAGAAACAAGGCTTGAGGAGAGAGCAGGTGGATTCATAAAGGGAAGCTCAGTGTTTACAGGAAGGTGAGTGTACAGGGATAACTCTTGTTAAAAACACCTCTGCGTGTTTTTCATGTCACTCTCACTTAGGTGGGTGGGAAACCACACAAAGCTGTTCTGTTTCATGCAGGACCAGACACAAAATATTTATCAAGCTCTGCTAAAACCATACACAGAACTTGGTGAATGTCTAGACAGGAATAATTAATATTTAAAGTAAAGGATAACTTATGATGACTTCTGGACACTAGTGACTCATTGATTAAACATGCATTGGTGTTTTGATATTTAACTTCCACGAAAAGCATCAGTTTCCTGAGCTTGTCTGACTCCTAAGATTATATTTCCATTCAGTCTCTCTGAGCTTTTTCTCATTATTCCCAGCCTGAGATTCCACATCTTCAAGTTAATTTGCTTGCTGTCACCCACACAGGACACTTACTAACCTCCTCAGCATCATCATATATGATTTGGTTATACTGAAATTCATCCAACTTAACTAATCATTTCTCTAAATTCTTTCTAAATGCATTCTCTATGGCTTACTCTGTCTACAGGCTTTTCATAATTGGCTCCTCTTTACTCTGCTCATTTCACAATAAATAAATATCCACAGCTTCTAGGTTAGACTACGTTGCTCAGTTCACATTCTCCATGTGTGTTTCTTGGGTCTGTTATGTTATACCTATGTAAATTTAAAAGTCAAATCTTTATTAAAATCTAGGTGTTTATATATTGATATAAACTATCATTTAAATTTTATATATGACAATTACCTTCAAATATTTAATTTCCTCTTGTTTATTGGCTCCTTAAGTTAAAATGAATATGAGAAGTATTATATGGTTAAGGATTTATAGATCAAGTAAGTTCAGACAGTCTCTGTTAAACAATAGTAGTTTCCTCTACTTCAGATCATTTTAGGGCCTGTGATATAATGTAACATATAACTCTTGTAAGTGGCATTATCTGAACCTATATAACTGTAAATATTATTGATTTTTTTTCAAAGTATCACAAGACCATTTTGAAAAATGTAATCTTAGGTAGCTAAATGTGATCTATTTGTTTAGGCTGGAGTCCATGATAGTACAACAATCATTTGTTGAGGTTTTATAGCTTACTTAGTTACTTTTCAATCTCATTTCAAACAACAATCTAGTGAAGCATGTATGCTTATCTGAAGAAAACTGTCTCAGAACTATTAAGGAATTTACCACTTTTACAATTTACTGATAGTGTTAGTTCTCAAACCCTGACCGTAAAGTGTAAATCTTTGATGAACTTCTTAGCCGTCATGTGTTTAAAACTAGTCCAGAGGAAAAATATTGTAAAGCTCATCAATCTGAATGTTTGAATAATTAATTAAGCATAGAGATTATGGTTCAAAGTGGGTTGGGATCTATAATTAGTTTCACTGACATTTTCTAGATCTTGATAGACAACATTTAAATAAAAACAGAAAAATGTAATTTTAAGAGAAACAAAGAAAATGTAAAAGATAGGATAATGTATGTGATTTTATGTGCTAAGATATTATTCTGATTCATATTAACTTCTCAAATTTTCTATCTATATTTTCTTCCCTGTCAACTTTAATATCTTAGCCAACTAAAATAAATGGCATTTATTTCTAGAAATATAATCTAAATATTCAATCAGTGACGTACAAAGATTCGGAAGTAATTTTTAAATGTACATTTGAGAACCATTTTATTATATCTATTAAATGAAATAGAACATAATAACATACAGCAAATTTTGGTTGAAGGTAATTTACTGTATGCAAAGGAAACCTTATACATACACATAGCATATACATTTAAGTTGATGTACAGTACAGCATGAAATCAGGTTTGTAGTGACATTAATGGCTATCTTAAGACCCCAATCGGCAAATACAAACAATAATCTACAATATTAAAGGCCATAATTTTATACCTCATTTTTATTAAAGATATATTGTTTGATCATATTAACAATTTTTAAACATTTATTATTAAAAATACAGCATTCTGAGATTGCTGGTAACTCCCCTGTTAAACATATCAAACCTAATAGTGTACACTGTTTTTACTTTAGTGTAGCATTCAAATAAAACATCTAATATATCTTATCAACTAAAGATAACAACCATTTCAGCAAAAGAAATTACCAGATATTAAAGGCATCTTTTATATGATAGTATTTTGTTTGCCTTTCTGACACCTCTTATTAGCAAGACTTAAATGTAAGTTAGACAGTAGTTTTGGGTTCATTTTTGCACAGGGTGATTCCACAGTTAGCCTTTTATCTTACTAGGGATTCTGACCAGGGATTTAATCCCAGTAGGTCCTTTACTCTCTCTCTCTTCCCATTTCCTGAAGCAACAGCCCACATCTGCAGGTCAAGTCGAAGAGTCATGAGTCAGATGTGGGACACAGAATTTGCCTGAAAAACGATTTCAAGTCCCCTGTCTCCAGAAACCTTTCAGAATAAAGGTAAATCTGAGTACTGACCTGCCAAGTGATTATGGAACAAACTGCCACTAGTCCAACCCGTTGCTATGAAATATTTCTTACCTACCTGTGATAGTCCTCACTGGTTGGTGACATGTTACATTTGACACTTCTGCCCAGTCTTTCATTTTCCCAAAAGGGAAGTAACTGTTTCTCCTTTGTTATAAGTACTTTGTATATTCCTTTGTTAGACCTGTTATATTGTATTTCTTTGCTTGGAGCCTATCTTTTAAAATAGGCTATGAGCCCTTTTAAAACAAAATCATGGTTATCTCTCTGTCAATATCTTTCTGTACAAATTTTTTCTATGCAAATTAATAGACAAATAGAAACTTTTAACAAATAATCCCTTCTGTTCTCCTTGTGATCATTTGGGATCTAGAGAATTTTTAACGAAAATCATTGAAGACACTATAGATTTAAAGTACAACTAAACTTTCATTTTAGTGAATACCATTCTCATATTTGGTAGAGGCTAGTGTCACATCCTGATTCTTAGTCTGCCTTCAAACACTGTAGTATTTAGAGGGATCTAATTGCTAGTCATTTAACTACCTATGTGTGAGACACAGATAACTTAACATTTTCGTGTAAAATAAGTATATATTTTATAAGTTAAGCATCCTTAGGAATGTATAGATAGAGACGTGTAGACTGATTAAAAGGCATGTTGCACAGTCTCTGATCCAATCTCAGTTTATGTCATGTGAGAGTATTGAGTGTAGAAAGACAGTCATGTTTAAAAATAAGTTTAAAAACAGACAAATATAAGTAGCTCAGGATTAATGGTTGTGAGAGTTGGAGAAATTAAAAATAGATAATTCTCTTGAATAAAGTGCCACTTAAAATGATCTAATCTGTCCACTCTCTGGGGAGCAAGGCCAACACTAAATTGTATGCATGATTGAAGAATGAGAGTCAATTACTTTTCCTGTTACTGTCTTTATTTTCATACATTTGCTGATTGAAAGATCCCATTCTTATTTATCCCTTCATCTTTTCAAAGACAGTTTCCAAAGATGCATTTCTGACAGGTGAGCGTTCTTGATATTCTCTCTCCACTTCACTAACAAGCTTTCAGCTATCCAGTCTGACTTGCAACTTCTGAACTCCTAGTGTCCTTTAGGAGAAAGACTGCCTGAGTGGGAACAGGATTAGAGCAGAGGCACCTGGGAGATGGAAGTTACATTGCATCTGGTGAGAGAAGTCTGCATATAAACCAAGATAGTGGTGGCAACATGGGATGACAACCATGGGAAGATTTAAGAAGTATTAAACCCACAGAATCAATAGGATTCTGTGAGTAATTATATCTGGGAAGTACGGGCATAGAAAGGGACAATAGTGATTTAGAGGTTGCATTTTATGACAACTTGATGGAAAAAGATACCTCCCATTAAGGTGAAAATCACAGGAGGGAGAAAGAAGCAGTTTTCTGGAGAACTTAGAACTTCATGGGACAAAGACATAGAATTGTCAGATAGGCTATTTATTACACCTATACACAGTGAGGGCTTGAGAGGCTCAAACTGAAAAAAGTTTGGGAACCTCTAGCATGTAGGTGACAAGCAACTTCACAGAAAAAAATATGGAAGTGAGAATAGAAGAGGACTCTTCTTGCATGAGACTAGGTAACTTATAAAGAAAAGAGGTTTAGTTAGCTCATGGATCCACAGGCTGTATAGGAAGCACAATGCTGGCATCTGCTTGGCTTCTGGGGAGGCCTCAGGAAACTTACCATCATGATGAAAGCTAAAGGGAAAGCAGGTGTATCTTACATGGCCAGAGCAGAAACAAGGAGTGGGGAGAGATGCTACACACTTTTAAACAACCAGATCTCACAAAAACTCACTATCATGATGACAGCACCAAAGGGAGATGACATTAAACCATAAGAAACCACACCCATGATGCAATGACCTCCCACCAGGTACCACTCCAGCATTGAGAATGGTGAATTGACATTGGGTGTGGACACAGATCCAAACTGTATTATTCTACCCTTGACACCTTCAAAATCTCATGTCCTTCTCACATTTAAAAATATGACTTCCCAACAGTCTCCAAGGTCCTAACACATTCAAGTATTAACTCACATGTCCAAAGCCCAAAGTCTGATCTGAGACAAGGCCAGTCCTTTCCACCTATGAGCCAGTAAAATCAAAAAGCAAGTTAGTTACTTTGAACATACAATAGAGGTATAGGTATTGGATAAATACTCTGATTCCAAAATGGAGAAATTAGCTAAAAGAAAGGGGCTACAGGCCTTACACAAGTCCAAAATCCAACAGGCCAGTCATTAAATTATAAAGCTCCCAAACAATCCCCTTTGACCCCATCTCCCACATCCAGGGAACAGTGTTGCAAAGGTCGGACTCCCAAGATTTGGGGTAGCTCTGCCCCTGTGGCTTTGCAGGGTTCAACCCCAGGGCATCTCTCAAAAAGTGGCATTGAGTCCCTATGGCTTTTCCAGGATCAGGGCACAAGCTGCCAGTGGATCTACCATTCTGAGGTCTGGAGGTTGGTGGCCCTCTGCTCAAAGCTCCACTAGACAGTGTACCACTGGGGACTCTGTGTTGAGGATCCAACCTCATATTTCTCCTTTGCACTGCCCTACTACAGGTTCTCCATGAGGGTTCTACCCTTGAGCAGCCTGAACATCCAGGCTTTTCCATATATACCATGTAATCTAGGCAGAGGATCCCAAGCCTCAGCTCTTATACTCTGTGCACCTTTAGGTTTAATGCCATGTGGAAGCCACCAAGGCTTATGGCTTGGACTCTCTGAAGCAGTAGCCCCAGCTGTACCTGGATCAATTTTAGCCATAACTGAAATGGAAGCAGCTGGTATTCATGGAGCAGTGTCCCAAGGCTGCAAAGAACAGTGGGTAGGGCCCACAAAACCATTCTGTCCTCCTAGACCTTTATGCCTTTGATGAGAGGGACTGTCAGGAAGGTCTCTGAAATGCCTTTGAGGCTTTCTCCCAATTGTGTCAGCTACTGACAATTAGCTTCTCTTTACTTACATAAATTTCTGCAGCCTGCTTGAATTTCTACTCTGAAAATGGGCTTTTCTTTTCTGGCACGTGGCCAGGCTTCAAAGTTTCTAAACTTTTATGCTCTGCTTTTCTTTTAAATAAGGTCATTTTATCGCTCACACATATGAGCATAAGTTGTTAGAAAAAGCTAGCTACATCTTCAATGCTCTGGTGCTTAAAAATTTCTTCCACCAGATATCCTAAATTATTACTCTCAAGTTCAAAGTTCCACAGGTCCCTAAAGCAGGGATACAATGCACCCAGTATCTTTGTTAAAACATTACAAAAGTGGCTGTTCCAGTTCCATATAAGTTCCTTGTTTCCATTTGTGACCTCCTTAGACTGGACTTCATTGTCCATATCACTATCAGTATTTTGGTCACAACAGTTTAACAAGTCTCTAAGAAGTTTCAAACTTTCCCTCATCTTCCTGTCTTCTTCTGAGCCCTTCACACCCTTCCAAACTCTGTCTATTATCCAATTCCAAAGCTGCTTCCACATTTTCAGGTATCTTAACAGCAATACCCCATTTCTCAGTACCAATTTTCTGTATTAGTTTGTTCTTGCATGGCTATAAAGAAATACCCAAGACTGGGTAATTTATAAAGAAAAGGTAGTTAATTGGCTCACAGTTCCACAGGCTGTACAGGAAGCACAATGCTGGCATCTGCTTGACTTCCAGGGAAGCCTCATGAAACTTACAATCATGGCAGAAGGTGAAGGAGAAGCAAGCATGTCTTACATGACTAGAACAGGAGCAACAGAGAGAGGGCAGAGAGATGGTACACACATTTAAACAACCAGAACTCATGAGAACTCATTATCACAGTGACAGCACCACAGGGGGATGGTGTTAAACTATGAAAAACTGCACCCATGATCCAAAGCCCTCCCACCAGGTTCCACTTTGGGCATTGCAGATTACAAATTGACATGAGATTTGGGCAGGGACACAGATCAGATCCAAACTATATCAAGGTCCTTACATACAACCTCTGTGCACAGCCAACTTTAGAACATTGATAGAGGAGGAGGTGCTCAAGCAGGAGATTGAGAAGGATCAGCTGGAAACACAGAAGATTGATATCATGGAAAACAAGGAGAACTGAGTTCCCAGGAAAGGTCACTTGGCAACAAAACATAAGGAAGAATTTTTGGCACAAGGGATCATTCAAATAGAACATAAACACTAATGCTTTGTAATCTACAGAACATCTGCTACTTTTACTACCTCACTCCAGCCATCTACAGTAATTTGTTAATGTTTTGGTGTATAAACTGTAAGAAAATTTTGCTTGATATGTACAGATAAAACCAATAAATCATAAACTAAACTCCTTGTAAAAAATAGTGTCTCTCTTTCAAATGAATTAAATATCACACAGCAATTCGTTGTCCAACACATTTTATGAGTTTTCTCTGTAATTTTGAGGAAAATATCATCTAAAATAAGTCATTACAAAAGGTGCTATCATGACCAATATCAAAAGTTTTAGTCATATAGTGGAAAATATGTGGAACATTTATTTGTCTGAGAGTCAAATATTCTATTGTGTAGTGATTTTTTTTATTACATAAGAATTTTCCTCTTCTGCCAAAGGTAGCAAGAGTGAATAATAGAAATCACTCAGTAGATAAAGTACTCAAATAGCTTCAAAACATCATTAAAAGCTCTGGAGTTTAAAGGTTTTCAGTCCCTTTTGTTCACTCTGTCTCTCTCTGTTACAGTTAATCAGATTGGAATTCTACCAGTGTTGATTCTAAGAATAAAGTTTTAAAGCCATTTTCACTTTGAAATTGCAGAATTGGAAGAAAATGCAGGTTAATCTTAAATGTAAAGATCAAGTTATTAATTTTTTTTCATTTTTAAAGAGATGTATGCTATGAAATTATGCCATCGAAAGTGCTGGAAAGATTTTACCCAGATAATCAATTTTTCTGCAATCAGAACAATTTACCACGTTGTAGAAGTCATGAACCACACAACCTCCTGCTCTCTGCCTTTCGTTGCTTTTAAAATCAATGTTTCAAATCTTTGAAATAAGGAAGTTTTTAACAGGCATATCTACCAAATCACTACATTAGAAAATGCAGGTTGATCTCTTTATTGATTCAATTTTACTATTATATCATGAAGAAAATATGTTACAGACATTTTGTGCATGTGTATGTTTGAGTTGCTTTCTCTTAACCTTTGGAATCTTATATCACAAAAGTAGGTAAGATTTAACAAGACTGGGTTATCAGTTTCACTTTGAAGTCACTGAATGTTAAAATAAACACGCAAAAGTCTAACCCTCCATAGGACAGTTAGATTTTTTTTTAAAAGGACACTAAATAATCAGACACTAAATAATCCTACTGTTAAATAAGTAAGAGATGATTGGCCCGAGGCTATCTCTATGCTTTGACTTCCTACCCAAAAAACTGCAACCTAACCTAGGATAGAATGAAACTAAAACTTAATTTAGTGTATTTTTTGTAACATATATTTGAGTCTCAGCCAACCAAAAGCAGCCAAACTTCAGCCAGTCACATGCTGCCAACTGTGCCAGCTGATCAATAAGCAATCAAACTGTTGCGTAGTACTTAGTTACTTTACTTCTATTTTCTGTCTACAAATACTCACTGGCCACATTGCCAAAAACAACTTTCTAAACCACTCTGGTTCTGAGTGTTACCTTATTCATGAATTATTTTTTGCTTAAATAAACTGTTTGTCTAAAGTTTTTCGAATATAACATCCTCACCGAGTAAGATAGGTGGAAGTGGCTGATCTACAGAATTTAGTCTGAATTTAAAATGAAAGTCACTAAGAAGGAAATACATCTCTGTCAAGCCATGTAGACGATTTACCATCTTTGTCACTTCACCTCAGATGTTAGGGTAACAAGTGACCATCTTGAAGAAAAATGCTACAAAACAATGAATAATGCCATCTGTTTCCAAAAATGTTAAAGATTCTGTAATTTCAAACTTATGCTTACTAAGGGTGATGGAGACAATAAAGTTACAGTTTTTGTAAAATCTTATAGATTTTAATAAAATTATTTTAACATATTTTCTGTATGTTTTAGTGATTGTAAATATCATATGTTACTTCTGTATGATATCATACTTCTTTATGAGTATCTACATGCTTAGGAGTATTGATTTCCAGAAAGCAAAATCCTGCAATTCTAAGATGTTCATGTGAACCAGTCTACAGCATTGCAGATTTTGGCACCGGCTTTGTATTTTGTAATTTTTAAACCTACCTAAATTCATTCTATTAAAAAAACATTTAATTATTCCATTTATTTACTTATGGTGATTTTTATGAGATACATTATGTTTTAAGTTTCTAATATTTTTAAAAGAATGTGTCTTTATGACAGAATGATTTATATTCCTTTTTGTGTATACCCAGTAATGGGATTGCTGAGTCAAATGGTAGTTTTGTTTTATACATTTCCACCAGCAGTCTAAGTGTTCTCCTTTCTCCAAAGCCTCACCAGCATCTGTTTTGTTTTTTTTTTAATTTTTTTAAATAATAGCCACTCTGACTGATGAGAGGTGCTATCTCAGTGTGGTTTTGACTTGCATTTCTCCGGTGATTAGTGATGTTAAACATTTTTTCATGGGCTTGTTGGCTATGTGTATATCTTCTTTTGAGAAGTGGCTGTTCCTTTTTTTTTTGAGACGGAGTTTCGCTCTTGTTACCCAGGCTGGAGTGCAATGGTGCGATCTCGGCTCACCGCAACCTCCCCCTCCTGGGATCAGGCAATTCTCCTGCCTCAGCCTCCCAAGTAGCTGGGATTACAGGCACGCGCCACCATGCCCAGCTAATTTTTTGTATCTTTAGTAGAGACGGGGTTTCACCATTTTGACCAAGATGGTCTCGATCTCATGACCTCGTGATCCACCCCCCTCGGCCTCCCAAAGTGCTGGGATTACAGGCTTGAGCCACCACGCCCGGCCTTGAGCCACCGCTCCCAGCCGGTTCTTTTTTAATGGAATTATTTTTTGCTTCTTGATTATTTAATTTCCTCATAGATTCTGGATATGAGACCTTTGTCAGGTGCACAGTTTGCAAGTATTTTCTTCCATTCTGTAGGTTATCTGTTTATTCTGTTGATAGTTAATTCTGTTTATTCTGTTGATAGTTTTCGTTCTCATGCAGAAACTCTTTTGTTTAATTAGGTCCCACTTGTCAATTTTTTGTTTTTGTTGCAATTGCTTTTAGTTTTTATTATAAAATCTTTGCCAGGGCCAATATCTAGAATGGCATTTCTTAGGTTTTCTTCTCAGACTTTTATAGTTTTAGGTTTTACATTTAGGTCATCAATCCATCTTGAATTGATTTTTATATGTGGTAAATGAAGGTGTCCAATTTCAGTCTCCTGTATATGGCTGGCCAGTTATCCCCACACCATTTACCAAATTGGAAGTCTTTTCCCCTTTGCTTGTCTTTGTTAGCTTTGTTGAAGATCATTTGGTTGTAGGTGTGTGGCTTTATTTGTGGGCTCTCAATACTGTTCCATTTGTCTATGTGTCTGTTTTTGTACCTGTACCATGCTGTTTTTGTTACTTGTAGTATAGTCTTTCAGTATAGTTTGAAGTCAGGTGGTATGGTGCCTGCAGCTTTGTTCTTAGGATTTGTCCTAAGTTTGCTTAGGATTGCTGTGTCTATTCAGGCTCTTCTTTGGTTTCATATGAATTTTAGAATAGCTGTTTGTAATTCTGTGGAAAATGTCACTGGTAATTTGTCAGAAATAGCATTGAATCTGTAAACTGCTTTAGGTAACATGGCTATTTTAACAATATTGATTCTTCCTATTCATTAACATGGAATGTTTTTTCATTTCTTGATATTGTCTCTGATTCCTTTAAGCAATGTTTTGTAATTCTCCTTGTGGAGATCTTTCACCTCTCTGGATAGCTGTATTCATAGGTATTTTCTTCTTTTTCTGACTATTGTGGGTGGGATTCTGTTATTGATTTGGCTCTCAGCTTGGACATGACTGGTGTATAGAAATGCTACTGATTTTTGTACATTGATATAGTTAGGCTTGGTGTCCCTACCCAAATCTGTCTTAAATTGTAATCCCCATAATTGTCAGGTGTCAAGGGAGAGACCAGATGGAGGTAATTGAATCATGCTTGCAGTGAATTTTTAAGAGATCTGATGGTTTTATAAGGGGCTCTTCCCCTTTTGCTTGGCACTTCTTCCTGCCACTTTGTGAAGAAGGTGCCTTGCTTCCCCCTTGGCTTCTGCCTGATAGTAACCTTCCTGATGCCTTATCAGTCATACGCAACTGAGTCAATTAAACCACTTTCCTTTATAAATTGCCCAGTTCCGGGCAGTTTTTTTATAGCAGTGTGAAAACATACTAATACATGCACTGATTTTGTATCCTACAAAAAAAAACAAAAAAACAAAAATAAAACAGACAAACAACAACAACAACAAAACCACCATCATCAAAAAAATCTTTTGTAGCCTGAAACTTTGCTGAAGTTGTTTAACAGTTCTAAGAGCCTTTGGACAGACACTATGGAGTTTTCTAGGCAGATAATTATTTTATCTGGAGAGGGGGGAGAGTTTGACTTTCTTTCTCTCTATTTAGAAAATGTCTATGACAGTAAACATTCTATAAATGTCCAAGTGACAATTTATATGTAATGGCAAATAAATGAACTTCTCTCATAGTATTAGCAAATATATCATGCATGTATATTTCTGCAAAGAAATTCTAAGCTATAGTTCTCCTTATTGAAATATAACTCATAAGTAAGAAATCAAGTGAAAAGAAATTGGAGTTGGAAACAGACTTGCAAGAAGCACTTAAACCCAGTACATAATGAGTTGTCAAAATCAGTGCAATGCACATCAACAGAATTAAACTCAACTCCTAAAATATATTCATTGAATGAGAAGGTGTATATAGCATAAAAATATTAGCAATTGAATAATAACAAGCAAGTTCTAAATACAAATTATTTTTAAAAATCAGTCATAGATAGAAAAACAGGGGAGTATATATAAACATCTTCTAGTTCTAACAGCATTTGCAAAAATTTGAAAAGTTAAATTTCTCAACAATACGGGCTCAATTAAGTTTTTAAAACTTCTAAATCTAAAGTAAGACTAATATAATTTTTTGAGAGTATACATAAGTCCAAATATAAAAAGATACAATTTGAACTGTGCACTTTTGGATAGTGAAAAACTTTCTAACAGTAAATATAATGGGATGGGAGGAGGAGAGTCCCACAAAGAAGAATGTGATAACTTTCATCAATAAATAATAGAACTCTTGTGCATCAAATACATCATAAAGAAAAGTAAAAGGCAAGCCAGGGATGGAAGTCATACCTATAATTGCAGCACTTTTGGAGGCCCAGGCAGGCATATCACTTGAGGGCAAGGGTTCAAGACAAGCCTGGATAACATGGTGAAACCCTGTCTCTACTAAAAATACAAAAGTTAGCCAGGTGCGGTGTCACACTCCTGTAATCCCAGCTACTTGGGAAGCTGAGGCACAAGAATCACTTAAACCCGCAAGGCAGAGGTTGCAGTGAGCCAAGATTGATCCACTGCACTCCAGCCTGGGCAACAGATCAAGACTCTGTGTCAAAAATAAATAAATAATAAGTAAAAGGCAAATAAGCCATGAAAAATATTTTTAAATTTATGGAAAATAAAAATATTTTTAAAACTCATATAAATTGGTGAAACATGGACATACTTGTTACTATTAATATAACTTTTTTGCATTTATCCTTATAAATATTAATCAAACATTGATTTGTCACAGACCCAAATTATAGAATCAATTTTAGAGACACTTGTTTTCAGTAGTTACAAAGCCCTTATTTATTTGTTCTTTCTTTAGTTTTTCAGAAATGATTCCTTGATTTTTCTCTTTATTTCGACGTATTTTTGAAGTGTGCCAAATAATTATTCAGTACCACATAGTCTAGCTCCTTTCCAAAATTAATCTAACTGTTGATTCCTTGAATTATTTTTATTACATGCTTCTGTTATTTTTCTGGGTGTGTCAAAAGTAGGATTTAAAGATAGAACTAATAGAAAATGTCTTTTGGTATAGCCTAAATGGAAACATTCAGTCATCTGGATCCAACATTACAGAAGGGAATTACTTTCTCTTGAATGTATATCCTAGAAACAGCTGCTAATTTCTTACATTAAAAAAAATTAAAAAGAGGAAGGGGAGCTTTTAACATGTAGCCTGACAATTTATCTTTTATTCCTGGGTTTGGTCTACTGCAGCATTTTTGGCTTTTCTTGTGTGTGGTGAATGTAAGGCTACTCTCCGGTTAGTTAAATAGAAGTTTCAGGCCCTCTCACCGACACAGGCTTATCACAGGGCCCTCAGAAGTGCCCACCTACCTGTTTCCAAGATTTCTTTTCTTTTTTTTTTTTGTCAAGCATGCAGAGAAAGCTATTCAAAGTGCAATCTGTTGCCTTGGTGCTTTGCTATTGACTTCATTTTGCCAATGCTTCTATCTGGTGGCATTGGAGTGGCAGTGGCACTTGGGAACCCACTTAACAAGAGGCGAGTTTGGTGGGATGTGTTCCTGTGGCTCACACTCGCTGCTGTGCCAGGTGAAGTATTTGCTGGGCACGATCAATATATAAGAAAGACTTCCAGGACATCTCCCGTGCAGACTTCTCCAGTTTTCTAATGCAAAAATCCAGGGCCAGAAGTCATACTGCAATCTATGCCCTATGTTTTTCCTGCCCCAGAAGTGTGTGGATAGCAGAGGAGAAAGAAATTTAAAAAGCATAAAGCGAGAAACAAGTCTGTGGAAATTTCTTTTTTCATTGGGAACTTAAAATGTTAAGTGGAAGATTTTATTCTTACAAATGCCTAGCTGAACAGTTTCTCTCCTATCAGAAATATACTTGTTACTGCAACATGTACACTTATAAATTCTCTATACACTTTTATGTTTTTGATGGGAACCTCGATGAATAATTTTTGTGATTCCTGTGTTGGTAGGGAACACACTTGCAGCAGTACTACAAATAGTACTTTTCCCTCTCTTGATCAAGTGTGTTTTATTCACCTTGACACCCTCATAAACTCACAGCATCTTATACTCTCTGATACATCTTGTCCTGACAATGCCTGCAAGTTCCAGGTAAAATGGCATGCAAATTTGTGACTGAAAGAGCAAACGAGCCATAAAAATGTGTCATTGACAAATTTCCTACATGCACTCATCAATGGGTCTATACATGGTGTATAAGACTAATTTGTTAGGTAAATGTGTTCTTTAATATAATGAGACAACTAAAAATATTAGTTGCTCCAACGTGTCACTCATTTTCAAAGTATTTTGGTGTATGTTTCAGAATTATTGATCATAACAAAATTCAGAGAAAAATAGAGCCATGCATCCTAAAGTGTATAAACTTCTTACATCATTCCATGGATTGTGCTATGTTTGTGGTATTTGTCCATTTTTTTAACATTTAAAATTTGTTCTGATTTTTTTATTCTAAATAAATATTGGTTATAGTCCTTAATTTTTAAATTGCTTTTCTTAAAAAATTCACATTAGAAAATTGACATTTAGTTATAGAAATTTTCTCCAGAATACTGCAAGTAATTGCACAGTATAACATCAGATTAATGAAAGAGCTTATGAACTATGAAAATACATGGGCAAAGAACTTCATTTTTAGAGTTACAACAGAACATGTAAATCTACATATCTTTTGTCTTTTTTTCTAGTAGTGAATAAACTCTCTTCTGTCCTTTATAACACACAACTTTTATAATTATTATTTTAGTTAATTCCATTGAGTTTGCCTATTAATTAATTAATATATGTAGTCAAGCAAAAGAAGACGTAGATATTAGCTTTGTCAATTCAGTAGTTGAAATTCTACCTTTATATAATGAGTGATGTGATATGAATGTTTGTCACTCAATCACGCTATAAAAGCTTCTTTCCTGAACTCCAGACTCATGTAAAATGCCACTTGATAACTTCATATGAAGGTGAAATTAGTGTCACAAAATTGATTTCTTGGAACCACAGTGCCTTCTCCATGTACTCTGGCTCATTAAAAGTATCAACAGTTGTTTAAGCTAAAAACCAAGGAAATGGCATTATTTCCTCTCTCTTCCTCACTCTACAGACTCAAATTTAATCCATTACCAAATCCGGTTGATTTAACTATCAAAATCTACTTCAAATACATTCACTTCTGATAGTGTTTTGTTCTATGCTCCCACCCAAATCTCATCTTATGTTGTAATCCCCACCATGTGTTGAGTGAGGGACCTAGTGGGAAGTGATAGAAACATGGGGGCAGTTTCCACCATGTTCTTGTGATAACGAGGGAGTTCTCATAAGATCGGATGATTTTAAAGTGTGGCACTTCCCCATTGCTTGCTCTCTCCCTCCTGCCACCATGTAAGACAGGCCTTGCTTCCTCTTTGCTTTCCACCATGATTGTAAGCTTCCTGAGGCTCCCTGAGCCATGCAGAAATGTGAGTCAGTTAAAGCTCTTTTGTTTATAAATTACCTGGTCTCTGGTAGTATCTTTATAGCATTGTGAAAATGGACAAATACAGAGAATTTGGTACCACAATAGTGGATTATCCTGCTCTAAAGATAAACTGAAAATGTGGAAGTGACTTTGAAACTGAGTAACAGGCAGAGAATGGAACTGATTGGAGGGCTCAGAAGAAGACAGGAAGATGTGAGAAAGTTTGGAACTTCTAGAAACTTGTTGAATGGTTTTCTACAAAATGCTAATAGTGATATGGACAATGAAGTCCAGGCTGAGGTGATCTCAGATGGAAATAAGAAACTTATTGGGAACTGGAGCAAATGTCACTCTTGCTATGCTTTAGCAAGGAGACTGGTGGCAATTTGCCCCTCCCCTAGCGCTCTATGGAAGTTTGATTCTAAGAGAGATGATTTAGGATATACAGCAAAAGAAATTTCTAAGCAGCAAAGCATTCAAGAGTTGACCTGGCTTATTTTGAATGCATTCAGTTATATATATTCACAAAGAGATGGTTTGAAATTGGAACTTATGTTTAAAAGGAAAGCAGACCATAAAGGTTTGGAAAATTGCAGCCTAACCATGTGGTAGAAAAGCATAACCTATTTTCTGGGGAGGACTTAAAGCCAGCTGAAGAAATTTGAATAAGTAATCAGGAGCTAAAAGTTAATAGCCAAGAAAATGGGGAAAATGTCTCCAGAGCATGTCAGAGACCTTCACAGCAACCCCTCCCATCACGAGCCTGAGTTCTAGGAGGGAAAAATAGCTCTGTGGGCCTGGGCCAGGCCCAGAGCCCCATGGCTTTGTGCAGCTACAAGATTTATCCCAGCAGCTCGAGTTCCAGCAGAGGCTAAAAGGAGCCAAGATACAGCTTGGGTTGTGGCTTCAAAGGATGCAAGCCCCACACCTTGGTGGCTTCCACATGGTGTTGGACCTGTAGGGCCACAGAAGACAAGAGTTGAGGCTTAGGAACCTCTGCCTAGATTTCAAAGGATGTATGGAAATGCCTGGATGCCCAGGCAGAAGTCTGCTGCATGGGCAGAGCCCTCATGGAAAACCTCTGCTAGGGAAATGTGGGAGAGAAATGTCAGGTTGGAGCCCCCACACAGAGTCCTCAATGGGGCACTGTCTAGTGGGGCTTTGAGAAGAGGGCTACTGTCCTCCAGACCCCAGAATGATAGATCCACTGACAGCTGACACCGTGCACCTGAAAAAGCTCAGGCACTCAATGTCAGCTTGTGAAGGCAGACACAGGGGCTAACTCCAAATAACACAGGCACATATTGCACAAACATCATGGGATTATTTTTGATTCCTCTTTAGGAAAGCTTCTTAACAATACTAAGAAGCTTTTTTAAAGCTATATAAAAATCAAAGCTTAGAAAATATGGCATTTATCCCTATCACGTAACCATTTAAATTAGTGTAAATCAACCAAACCAACCATAACACTTCTTGAGATTTACACTATGTATTATATATTTTTTATTTGTGGACTTTTAAAACATGAATTTGCCTAGGTCACAGAGACATTGTGTTTTTGACAAACACAAATACTATATGTATGTGAAAGTGTATAATAAGTAATTGATATTTCCTCATAATGTATGGAGCATTTTCTGCAGCCATGTTATATATTTATTTATCAGATAAATATTGGTGCAGGTCTCCTTTCTGTTAATTTTCAAAATGAAAAAGCAGCACAATTATCCATAAACATTATATCTATATTTATTAAATTAAATACATATGAAACCCAATAATTTATTAGTAAAAAGCCCAAAACACTTTATAACCAAGTTTTTTTATGGAAATGAATGTGTTATTCCTTTATTTTAAAGTAATTATGCTATCATTGAGCTGTGAACTTGATTTTTCCAAACAGCAGTGATGCTTTGCGGATCAGATATTAAGATGATGATTAACAATGTTTGAGAAGAAAAGCTAGATCCTTTCTTCTGTCAATAATTTCTTCTGTGGGTGTATCTAGTGCTAGATCTGAAATGTTTTTCCTATTACTTAAGACAACTTTTAACTTAAATGGGTAACTATTTTCCAATTTAGTTCTTGTAGTGAGAAAAAATGTTAAGTCCCTTTAATTTTAAGGTATAAATTCATCTCTAGCTAAATAGTTTGAAGGAACTGTGAGAGTTTGAAATATCTCACGGCTACCTCCACAAACTTGAAAATAAAATATAAGGTAAAATATTCAACAGTTCTGAAAACTAGGGAAAAGGGGGCTATAAACCTGTAGAAACTTTGAGAATGCAATAGATACAATGTAGATAGGTTCAGACTAGAGAGGGCCTCACTTACTAATTTGGAAATCAAATTTCCAAAAAAAAAAGTCTCTAGAAAAAAAATAATAAGGGGTTTCTTGATACCAGAATAAACTCCTGCCTTAGATTTGGAAATGAAAATAGACAGAACCTGAGAAATGTGTGTTTTTCAGACAGCATAGTCCTTTTTGTCCAGGCACCAGGCTTTCCTACAGCCATGAGGGTACCATAATGACTGTATTAAGTTACCCAGTGTAGTCCAGGTCAACTGTTCCTTCCCCAGGATACTGAACGTACATTTGGAAGTTACTATGGTTTAGGAGTTCTCCACATGCAAAAAGCCTGTCTCTAGTATGAAAGAAGATTGCTCATATGTGGAGAGACAACATGATAAAAGCCAGGGAGAAGCCAGACTGCTTCACTTTTCTTTCAGCTCTTTTTATGATCCAGCTTGCATCCTTGCTCTTCCTAAGGTTTCGTTGCATCAAATCTTCCAACACATTGTCACTTTTGAAAACAAGTCAAGGTAGAATTTCTGTCACCTACAATAAGGAGAGGCCTACATGACATGTAAGGAATACTCAGCTAAAATCACTTTAGATACTGAAAAGATGCCAATGTCCAGGGTAGCCTCAATTTACTGCAATAAATG
This sequence comes from Leontopithecus rosalia, assembly GCA_028533165.1. Taxonomy (NCBI): domain Eukaryota; kingdom Metazoa; phylum Chordata; class Mammalia; order Primates; family Cebidae; genus Leontopithecus; species Leontopithecus rosalia. The sequence continues at coordinate 141,495,892 of CM052650.1, read as the reverse complement.
GAAGTGTATGGTGGCAGCCCAAGCTAAGCCCTTCAGCACTGGGTACAGAGGTTGGCACTGCAACACACTGATGCCCAGACAGGTTATCCCCTCACAGAATTTATATTTTTCAGGGAAAATTAATAATTAAACAAGCAGTTACAATAAGTTAAGAAGAGTACTGTGTTGTGGGAAATGCAGAATGATACGGGAACATGAGAAAGGGCAGCTGTGTAGGGGTAGCAGGGTGAGGAGATGAAAGGCAATGAGCAGGAATACTATTCTGTGGAGAACGAAGACCATGTGCAACGGTTGAGGGTGAGAGAATAATTCATTTCATGACCTGAAATTGTTTATTATAGATGCAGCAAAATCAGAGGAAGGCAGTAGTATAGAAGAAATAAATAATACACTAAAAATTCAAGAAGAATTCAATAATAGTTGTTAATAGCATGGCCTTTATTAAAATATTGATAAGGAGGTGTTCTATTTTACCCAATATATGAATGGTATTTTATTTTAGAAAAATCACTTTGCCCACTGTAGAGAGAAGGAATTGAAGGTGGTTGTGATTAAATGTAGTAAGACTAGTGAAGTGGTTATCACAGTAATGCAGACAATAGAGGTTAAATTGCAAAAACTTGGAAATTGATATTTTGAGGGAGTGACAAAGAAGGCTGAGTAAAAAATGATAGTTTTATGAATAGTGGCACTTACTGTGATGGGCAAATCAGAGAAGAAGATATAGAGAAAGATTAATGTTTCGTATTTAAATGTTAACTTTGAGGTGGGCATTGAAGGTAGATTTTGTTTAGGAGAGAATAGCATCATGAGATATAGCCTTATGAAACTATTATATTGGTGCAAACATAATTGCAATTTCTGCCATTACTTTTAACAACAAAAACTACAATTATTTTTGCACCAACAAAACACATTAATTATATTTAATAGTTCTCAACATGAGAAAGACCAAACCAAATTATCCATGAGTTTGAAGAAATATGTGGTTAGGTATATTGGGTCTGGTCCTGTGCATACAAATTTACAACAAAAATTTAGAAGAAATTTTGCAGAAGCTGTCTAATAAAATTTTCCATGTTTCTGCCTCCATCCAACTCTCCTAACTGAACTAGCAAACAAAGTTACTAATTTGAGATTGAAGAATCAGTCTTTTTTTTTTTTTTTGAGACGGAGTTTCACTCTTGTTACCCAGGCTGGACTGCAAATGCGCGATCTCGGCTCACTGCAACCTCCGCCTCCTGGGTTCAGGCAATTCTCCTGCCTCAGCCTCCCAAGTAGCTGAGATTACAGGCACGCGCCACTATGCCCAGCTAATTTTTTGTATCTTTAGTAGAGACGGGTTTCGCCATGTTAACCAGGATGGTCTCAATCTCATGACCTCGTGATCCACCCGCCTCGGCCTCCCAAAGTGCTGGGATTACAGGCTTGAGCCACCGCGCCAAGCCTGAAGAATCAGTCTTAATACTATGTTAAAAAAAAAAAAAGCCCCAGAAAAGTTCAGCAACCTTTTTTTTTTTTTAAGATGGAGTCTCATTCTGTCATCCAAGCTAGAGTGCAATGGCACGATTTCAGCTCACTGCAACCTCTGCTTCCTGGATTCAAGCAATTCTCTGTTTCAGCCTCTTGAGCAGCTGGGATTACAGACATCCGACTCCACACCTGGCTAATTTTTGTATTTTTCAGAGATGGGGTTTCACCATCTTGGCCAGGCTGGTCTTGAACTCCTGACCTCATGATCCATCCATCTCAGCCTCCCAAAGTGCTGGGATTACAGGTGCGAGCCACCGCTCCCAGCCCTCAACCTTCTTTATGAAAGCAACATTAGGATAAAATTTGAACCAGAATTTAAATGAACGGAACCCACAGTATACACACACAAATGGAGCCTATATGTATCTATGAAAATATTCTATAGCAAAAATAGTAAAATAACATAATATAAAAGAAAGAATCATTATTGAAAACAAAAGGAAATATATCATCTGCTTTATAATCTTAATCAAACTTAGTTATTGTGAAATGAAGGAAAGGGGAGATGACAAGAAAAATACAACAGGGAGTTAAAAGTGAATTGAATTATAAGGAAGTAGACATTTATATGATTCTAAGTAAGATCATTGTAAAATTTTTTGAAAAAAACAAATGTAATATTAAAATTTTGAAATATAATTGGAGTAATAAATAGCATAATTATAAGCTGACAGTCACATCACTGACAGGGGAAATAGCCTTGAAAGAATGCAGACTCCGATTCCTAGAGAACTAAATTTGGCTTTAGCGTGATGGGGTTTGATTCGGTACTTAGAAGAGTCTTTTGAATACAGAAATCCTACTGTACTTGAAGCTAGCGGACTCGTGAACAATTTTGTCAGATTCATGTCCTATGATGGTTCACACACACACACACACGCACACACACACACACACACACACGTTTCTATGAGAGACTGATGAACTTTGCTTAAAATCATTTATAAAGGAACATGTTCTGTGAACAAGTCATTAAACACAGAATTTTTAAAAATTTAAAAAAGGAAAGAAAATCTTGCATTGTGCACAGGAATATCAAGAAGCAAATGATGGATCTGTAGATAAGTGGTGTTCCCAAATAGGAAATGGAAGAGTATCACTGTGGGAATACATACTAGAAGTAAGCTTTCATGGTCTGAATTAAGGTGTGAATCTACAGTTTCGCATATAATTACATGGATAAGTAATTCCCAGAAAAGCCTAACATCTTAAAGAAAAATGTAACAATATTATAAGGATTGAGAAGCAAAAAAAAAAAAAAAAAAGTAAAACTGAGCCATGATGAAGCTTTTGGTCTGTCAGCATTGAAGCAAAAATTCTGTAGGAAAGGCCTAAACCAACTTGAAAAAGTTTCGGATACTTTTCAGTAGGTGATTTTAATATAAAGATAACATAAAAGAGGAACTGAAACAGAAATGATAAAGTTCGACAAAGGTGGTTTATAAATAGTGTTCTTAGTATGTCACGAGTTCTTCAGATGAATAGACGCATTTAAACAACAATGGATTCGAAGTGTTCTGTTTGTTTTTCTATTGACTTCTTCAGACTGTCAAAAAGGACAGCACTTGTTACGTATTCAAAGACACAGGCTAAATCACACACTACTTGAGGATGGAGAATGATTTAAGGTAAGCTTTAGAAAGGCAGTTTTAATACGTTTCCTTGGTCTCAAAACTGTATATATACCCACTAACCCATAGTTTCCATGTTTAAGGAAATAATTAGTTATGAGACTAAAAATGCAATATTTTGTTTTAAAAGATATTTGCATGTAAGTGAAGTACAAAATTTAGAAACCAACACATCAAAATATGTACAACTTTATTTCTAGATTGTAGGATTATTGGTCATTTATTTTTCATATTTTCCTATATTTTTGGAATCAGTTACAATAACCATATATGTAGTTAAAATTAGAAAAATGATTAAAATCTTCATTAATTGCTTAAAGACATGAAACAATCTCCTTTCTCTTCGCTTTCTTACATGTCTTGCTGTATATTGCCTGTACAACTATGTAAATGTGAATGTTGACAAAAATAAAACTAATATTTGTTTCGGTGCCATCAGAATTTATGTTTTTTTCTCAAAATTAATGATTCTTAGAAAACGAATGTTTGAAGAGTCTTCAATAATACCAAGCAAGCCATATCAGAGCCTGACACAAAAGAAAAAATTAGTAACACTACTCTGTATTTACTTAAAAGCAGATATTTATCATGAATCTTTTTCACTATTTTTGTGGGTTTTTAAAAATATTGCATTAAAATATCTGAACTACTGAGTTTGGAGGTCCCTCTTACATTTTACACTCTTCAAGGCAAGGGCCTTACTCTCCTCACTTTAGTTCCTGTCCTGGATCTCAGTCCCTCCCTCTCATTCCCACAACCATCCCTCTCACTGTCTCCAAAAAGGAAAGGGGAAGGGATAGAGAAAATAGTGCCATGTGCATTTTATATAATTACATCCTGTTTACTAATATATCGTTTTTTTAAAACCTACAAATTCCTTAAAATGATCTGTTTGACTTTCTTTGTGGAATTCAGCCAAAGTTTATCATTAGTAACATCCAAATTAATGACAAAATAGATGAAAGAAAGCTTATTACAAGTTTGACAACTGTTTTCAAAAGCATAAGATACGTTGCCACCAGGAGATGCTAAAACAAATTCTACACTGTTCAGTTTAATCTTGTTTAAACTACTCTCATTACATTTACTGGGGGAATTTTTGTTCCATTTGTTTGATTATTATTCATCTGAGTAGAAACAAAATTTTGCTTTCCAAACATTAAAAACGGCAGCATGTATGTCCAAGATCACAGCACCCATAAGCTTACTGTGTACAAGTGAAGAAACTAGATTAGAAAGATAAAAAGAAGAAAGAAAAGACTGCATCATGAACTCTGAATAAAACTGGATTTAGCAAGAATTCATCAACGTGATGATTTATACCATCTCATATAAAAAGGAAAAAGAATGGGCCCTTTTAATTACTGTGACCTATATCCGGGGGTCTAACTGTAGCCATCAGGTTGGTAGAAAACTAATCAACTCCTTATTCTTTTCCTGAGCACTAAGCTTTTGCATCTGCTAATAGCATTATGTGTATCTTTTCTCTCTGAGCATCTTGTTAAAATCCCTGCAATACAATTGAAACTGTGTGCTAGGTTCACAGTTCAAATGGGGACGTGATGGGCCAGGGTGGTCTTGGGAAATGCAATATCTGGGAGCCAATGCAGGAGTGCCTGGCCTCTGCCAGATCTGTGGGGGTGGAGCCCTAGCTCGGAACCACGCCCTCCTCTACCCAGCACTTCCCTTCCCCACTTCCCTGTCATTTAAAGGGACCACCCACACTCTTCCCTCCCCAGCACTCCCATATCAATACTGTAATTCTAACTGTTAGTCATATAAGTTTGAAAGAAGAAAGCATAAAACAATTTAATTTAACTCCTGTGTTCTACTGGTTCTCTTGCTGATGGAAGTTAGATTTGCTTCTGTTGGAACCTAAGTTCCCGCAGTTAATACAGTACACTTGAAGAAAAGTTTTCCACCAGATTAATTTGACAAAACCCAGGTTATTCACGGTAATAAAAGTTTAGGGAAAAGGCTTACTCATGTCGAATCCCACCTTAACACGATGCTTGTCTTGCCAAACGACCCTATGTAAGCACAAAACCACAAGCCTGAAAATTCTGTCAAAGCACTGTGAAGCACAGTCCGCTTTTGGAGACCAGGGAATTTGAAGTCAAAATGACAGATTCATACCACCTGGTCAGTCTGATCATTTTAAATCCAGGCCAGGATTATGATTAGCAACACATACAGAAGAGAGGTTCTCTAAAGAGGCATAGTAACCTACGGGGGCCAGTGACTCAGTCCTGGGACTGAATACTGCAGCCCTGTCACAGACCAGATGAGATATTGTTATGTCCTTGTCAGTTTCGTTTTCTAGAATTATTTAGTTACTTTATAAAAATACTATTGACTTTTAGTTAGTTAGAAGAGGGTGAGTTTTGTTGTTGTTGTTGTTGTTTGTTTTTTGCCTATCCCAAACTATCAGGTGGCATGTTATAATGATAAAAATCTCAGATCAAGCTAAGAGACATGAAATATTTATCATTAAGTAGGCAATGAAACATTTACTCTTCCTGTTATGTAAACCCCATGAAGCCTTGGTCTCTGAACTTTTAGCTAGAAATGACAGTACATTGTCCAAAATTTTACCAAGATAGCTGCCAATTTAGGCTAATGAAAGAACTTAGTTGCTTTATTTCTCAAGAGTCCTAAATGGCCGGAAGCAGAATGGAGAGTCCCAAGGGTCATTTTGAATCATAGATGGAACTAAGCTCATTCTGTTCCTACACCCTACTCATGCAAGACCAGCTGTGCTCTTGAAATGGGAAAAGTTCACGATCCTCCTTTCAGGAGGGTGTGTGGTGGGGGTGTGGCTGGCTTCTTCAGTGCCCCACTGCTCAAATCTCTAGCGGGAACATGCAAACAGGCAGGTGTAGTCATGAGCTCCAACACCACGGCAGTGTCTAGGGTTGAATGTTTACAGCTCCTGAAGCCCCAGTCGGTGTGTGTTAGAGTGTGCTCTTTTAATTTTGCCATCTGTAAGCAGCTTGCATTAATCAGCTCCAATAGACCATCTGTCTTATTGCAAGGACAGAGGGCTTTCCGTATTCCAGAGTTTTTGCCTTGGTGTACCTGAAAAATTGGTGTACCCTTCACACATGGGCTTGGAGAATGAGTGCAAGATTTCATTGAACGGTGGAAGTAGCTCTCAGCAGATGGATGGGGAGCCAGAAAAAGGATGGAGTGGGAAGGTGCTTTACGCCTGGAGTTGGGCTGCTCAGGTTCCCTACTCTCCTCCTAAGGCCCTGGCCAAAGTCCCCTTGGCAACTGTGTGATTCTGCTGGTCTGCAGTTGCCTGTTGGTGTGCTCTTCTGCCCTTCTCAATGTCCAGCCGCCTGTGTGCCCTTCTGCTGATGTCTTCCTCTCAACGTTCAGCCACTTGTGTCTGTGCCTGCTATGGTCTTGGAGTTTTTATAGACAGAGGATGTGGGGAGTGGCAGGCCAGTGTGGTCTTGGAAAATACAGCATTTAGGCATGGAAACAAGAGTGCTCATCTTCAGCTACATGGTGGGCACAGGCCTGAGGGTGGTGCTGTCAGAAAGGGACCACACCTTTCTCTACTTAATATGTCCCTGCTCCTCTCCTGTATTATTCCCATCATATTTCCAGCCCATTCCCTTGTCTGTCTTAAATATCAGCTTTTTCACCGATGAACAGTAACTTCTAGCATTTCTATGTTATTTAACAACCACTTAATATTTTGGAAAGATAACAATAGCTATAGATTAGAAATGGCTTATTCCGGAGTTTGGGCTTCGGCTTTAATGTTGCTGTTATTTTAGGGTTTTTTATTTTTTTCCCAAATGTTAACTAAGCAAGTACTTTTGTAGTCACCCAGAGTGTATATTTCTGATGAGAATAAAATATTAACTAATTGCTCCTGTGATGTAAATTGAAATAGGTATATATCTCTCTCTTACTCTGTTTGGGCCATTTAACAAAATAACCACAGACTGGGGGTTATAAACAACAGATTTCCCACTGTTGGAAGCTGGGAAGTCTAGGATGGCAGATTGGGTGTCTAGTGAGGGCCACTTTCTCATAGAGAGCTGTCTTCTTACTCAAGCTCCTGAAGCAGAAGGAGCTAGTTAGTTCTCTGGGGTCTCTTTTTTAAGGTCATTAACCCCAATGATGAGGGCTCTGTCTTCATGACCTAAATCCCCTCCCGTGTCCCTAATACCATCATTTTGGGATTAGTACTTTAATACACAAATTTAAAAGGGACAGACATTCAAACTACAGCAATGTCATACTGTCAAGGTTGAGGTATTTTAAATTAAATATAAATTACAGACAATATAACAATTTCAAAATAAATCCATAAAATTTAAATAAACATAAGTTACTAATAATGGAATAATCTTGGGTCACAGCCTCTCTGAGCATCAGTTTCTTTATCCTTCATTTTAAATGTCCAGTGAAAATAGACTATAAAAGTATCTTCAATAGGAAGTAACCTATCTTTTTGCTGCTTTTCTGCTATTCTAGGGTAGATAGCAGTCAGCTTGCTCCCAAGAAATATCTGGCTACGTTTTAGGTACAAAAATAGATAATAGGAAAGTAAGCATTGATCATTTACTGAGAACGTGTGGTCTGCCATTTCCTCTGGTCCTCTTCACAAACCCATGTTATAGGCATCATGGCACCCCTCTTTTCAAAGAATAGCTCTCATCTGATGCACCATGCCTGTCCTGCATCCGTGTCAGAACATCTCCTCTTTTAGGATAAAAATTGTTCAAGGTGAAGGGGAGGAGCATTCTTTGGAAGTTTCAGAATTCAGCTACAGTGACTAAAGGTGACTATTGCCTCCAGTCCTTTGGGCATGAGGCAAAGGCTGTGTTCATCATCGTTAGCAGAACTAGGAGGTAAGCACTATTCTTGTTTTGTTGATGCTAACATAGTCCAGCACTAAAGAACGTTCTAGAACTCAATTCAAGCCATGATCCCACCTCGGTGGAGATGTAATAAACAGCTTGCACACTATCTTATGGTTTTTACTCATTTAGGGAATGCTGATCTCTGATGTTAATGGAATTTCTAAAAGTTTAAAAGGCTGAGATACTGCTCAGTAATTCAATGTTACCTTCATCAAGTGAGATGCAGTTAAATAGCCACACAAAAAAATGAAGAACAAAATGAAGTGGGGTTTAAGAGTGAATATACCTGCTTATACTCTTACCCTGCTACTAAGGAATGACTTAGACCCTGGAAAGACAAGAACCCAACATTGACATATTTTGACTAGTTGTTTCCAGATCCTGGATTTCAAAATAAATAAATTTTTATTTCCAGAAATCCCCTACATTAGATTTAATTTTTAACCATGTATGCATTATAGAGATTATGTGATTATCTGAGATTGGAGAAAGACTAAGTAAATCAAGGGAAACCCCAAGGAAGTGTATAAAATGTTTCAATGTCAGAACACCCCACACTTTTAAAAAAATGTTTCTTTTACTTCTAAGATTACTTTCATATCTTCTTATCCTCAGGGTTACATGGGAGCAGAGAAAAAGAAATCAAGAATATACAACTGGATTTGACTCCCACAGACGCACCATCTGTCTCTCCCCGTTCTTTCCATTTTTGGCAGCACTGTGAAACCCAGCTTCCTGGAGTAGTGCCACCAGAGCAGATTGTGCAGGTGTGGGCTCCCAGCATAGACACGTCTTCAGATGTTGGAGGACCCACTCAGCAATCTCTTGCTCCATTTGGCCAGCTTCAGAAGTTACAATTCAAGGGCTGCTTCTCAGCAGGTTTGAAATCATGAGGAATACTGTATTCCTTGTACTAGTTTTCCAAGTGATGTCAATGGGATTATACATCTCCAATAAATGAATGATTTAGAATTGTAAAAACTGCTCCTTCATTGGCATGTCACGCTGAAGAATTCCGATTACTCACAGGGAGAATGAAATAAACTGAGAACGCCCCAGCAGCTTGTCATCCACTGCAGACCCCTCAATGATGTCACAGAAACAACAGTGGAAAGAGTGTGTCTGTGTCTTAACCGGGAGGTCACCTTAGCTTAGAATGGAAGACAGCTTTTGACTTGACATTTCATTAAAATTGGTTTTTTGTTTTGTTTTGTTTTCCCTGATGATTCATTAGGATGTAAAATGCAATTGAAAAGATATATATATATAACAGGCAGGATTTTTTCCCCATCTGCCTCTCAGGAAAAGTAACCATTTTCATAGCCCAGTTCCTTTACTGTTTGTTTTTGCTACTGTTTTTATTGGGTGGCCACGGATCAGCATCAGGACTTGGGTTGAGAGTCAGGAAACTGTAGTTCCTGCCCTGGTTCTGCCCTGGGCTCACAGCAACTTACTCATATTTCACCACGGGACTTTTCTCTCTAGCAGATGAAAATGCCCCCACCTCCCAGAAAAGTTCTGGGAATTCGTGAGACCTTTGATGTGCTCTTCAGAGAACTCAGGTTTGTACTAGAAAGATAAAATGTGTTCCATTTGGAGAAAAATCAGAAGAAGGGAACAGATTTTAACTTGGAAAATTTATAAAAAGGCAGAGAGAGCAATAGAAAAGCATGAGCCCTCTACTGTGGAAAGATGAACTGAGTGTAAAGGCATATTTTGATTCCTGAATGAAACAAAGGATTGCTTGATGTGCTTTAATCCAGTGCCTCTAACCTAATGTCTGTCTCATATTTCACTTGCATAATACACTATAAAGCATTTATATTAAAAGCCATGCCAGGTTATTATTGGATTTTTTTCCTCCCTCCCTCACACAAAAAAAATAAAACCTCAGCATTAGTTTATAGGTCCATAACCAGACAGTATTTATTTGATCATTCTCTGAAAAATGCCAAAATTTCCCACTCTGAGATCACTTTCATGTTTAAGAATCATTCCATTACAAAATGGAAGTTCTTTCTTCTATTTCATGTTTGATGAAATGGGGCCCATTTAATTTTATTTACTGAGATGGTTTACTTATTTCCTGGAATCTGATTTTATAATTCTTCTCCCTCTGGACCTCATGGAAATGAAACTTTTGACCTTCCTTCCCTAAAGCTTTGTAAGATGGGGAGCCAACTGTGTGTGATGGATGATTTAGATGACAGTGAATCTCAAAAGCTTACACACAGGGTGGTCTAGGTAAATTTGGAAATTCCATTCACCTCTAGAATTCAAATACATCAAGCTATGGGTATGTGAGTGTGTGACTTTATGTATGAATGTGTTTAGGGAGTTTTAAGTTGATATAATTCCATCCCGCTATTTGAAAATAATGTAGTCCAATGTAAACTGCGAGTGGACCCAGACTGTATGGCCCTAAAACAAAAATTAGAACCAAGCAAGTTTCCCATTTAATTCAACCCTCTAAGATGCGCTGACAAACGAAACAAACTTCAAAGCAAACTACCACAGTTTTCTCTCAACTTTGCCAACTCACTTTACAGGCAGCTGAGTACTTTGAACTTTTAATTTCATTTGCAAAGCTTAATTGGGAGGAACTATTCCCAATTTAATATCACCAGCCTATAAATTGCAGCTGAATACAGTGATTAGATCACAAAAATGATGGAGCATTGCTCTTTGAAGTTTGACTGTTAATGCATCTCAGTCTGTAAGACTTCAAAGGAGCAAGTTTGGACCCTCCATCACCTTTGCTTACCTGGCCAGTTCTCAGCACAACTTCATAAACAGGCTAGAGGCACTTGTGTTCTGCTAATGAGAGCACATCCATGCTTTCCATGCTTTAAACAGTAAAATGTTAAACTTCTTTTGCTAACTGCAAATCATTCAAAAGTTAAACATAAATTTATGTTCTTAAAAATGAATTTGCTCCCTTTCTATTCATTTATCTGTGTCCATCTAATTTGCTTGCAGATATTTGTTATCCTGCCTCTGAAATACTAAGATTTGTTTCTATTCAACATAAAGTTCCGTGATTTTAAAAAATCCTATAAAGTTTTATTATTTGTCCTACACTTAGATACTGCACTATTACTTTTTACCCATATGTCTACTGCCTTGCCATCTCTCTCTCTCTCTCTCTCTCTCTCTCTCTCTCTCTCTCACACACACACACACACATTTTCTCTCTCTCTCTCTCTCTCTCTCTCTCTCTCTCTCTCTCTCTAACAGAACCTGGGACTTTGCCTCTGTATTTTTATTTACCTTTTCTTTCTTAAAGCTTCTCCAAACATTTAAAGTGTCTGGTGATACAAAAAGGTCACTGCATTGATTTGTTAGTAACAGTTCAGTGATAGAACAATTATTTATCACAAGCTTTTAACTATCCAGAGATTCTCCATTTAAGGCCTAATATCAGAATAAGGATTTAATTGTTAGATGTATTTAAGGGAACCTTGAACCTGAGAAGAAACTCCTGGCAATTAGGTAGGATAACTATCCAAGGTGCCTGACTTAGACACTTTACAAACTAGTCTGCCCAAGAGGGTTTAGGTGAAACTTTGTCTGGAAGTAGTGGAATGAACTGAAGTCCTACAGCGTCCTTCGATTCTACATTAAGCAGGACCCAGACCACACACAGGCACTTTTTACAATGTTGCTTCCTTGGATATCTGTTTTCCTTATGAAGCAGATGAGAAGGCAGAAAAAGCACTTTTATCATAACAGAGTCTTACAAATGAAGATTTTACAATACAGATAAAATTGCTATAATAAAAGATAAAATATTTATATTTATCAACTTGACTTGGAATTTAGTCCAAAAATAAGAATAAAGAGTAAGAAAGGTTTACGATTTCTGCCTCGTTTGGTACGAGAATGTTTCTCTTCTCCTATGTTACTCTACCATGAGTTGTTTTTCGCTGTCTTGGTAGATGTTGGTAGCATGTTGCTTATGTTTAGTCTGTACCATTACAGATTTTGTGGTCTGGTTTTGACTCAGAAGGGTAATTCCATATAAGGAATGGTAAGAATTTATAAGCTCAGTACTGTGGGACAAACATATGTTATGTTCAAGCAAAGGGAATTTCCTTAAAACGATGAACTCATGGCTGTGATATTTCTGTGGTCCAAGAATGATTTGTAAGTAGGTCTAGGAAAGAATACAATAAATTTCCTTCCATTTCCTTGTAAGGGCCAAGAAGCTGATGATGTCTTACTAAAAGTGTGTTTTGCAAATTCATGACATTTTAAGAAGGACTTTTCTGAGCACAAAGGTACTCATGAGAAATTAACAAGTAAAGTCTAAACCAAAGATAAAGAGCACGTACATTATGATAACCTGAAGCATCTTCATATTCAAACAACACTTTTATTTCATATGTTGGTTATGAAAACAGAAATTGAGAAAAGTAAACTTGACAATGCCATACCACTTTTCAAAAACCATTTTTTTCAGAAATATTCATTCAATTTTTCCTTTTCCAGGGCAGTCCCACTGTCCTCCAATTACCAGGGTTACAATAAGTAAAATCTCTTTTTTGCCCTTATGTTCCTGTGCTGTGTTCCTGTACCTGGTTTCTCAGTACTTGAAGCTGTCTGAGAGCTAATAGCTTCAATAAGATATAACCAACATTAGCTTTAATTAATGAGTATATATAAATATTTTATTAATAAAAATGAGAAACATCATTTATTGAGTTCGTATTACATAATAGCATTCTGCTAGGTACTTCACAGACATTATTTCAATCCACTCAAAATATGTCTGTCTCCAAGATATTTTTGTCTGCATTTTATGTGAGAGAAAACTGAAGCACAGACTGATTCAGCAAATCCTGCAACAGAAGAATGAAAGTTTAAACAGATAACAATGGACAGAGGAGGGACTCAAACCCAGGCTGAGTAACTCTAAGGTTTATGAGATTTCCATTATACTCTCTTTCTTCTCACTATTGCCCTGCACCACATAGCAATGTTAAATCACCAAACAAAATCTTGACAAGCATGTTTTCCTGAGCCATTATTCGATTTCATTTTCTCTTTCACTTTTCCAAACTCAATTTCAAAAATGTAGTTACTTTACTAACTACCTCTCTTCCCTTACCTGGTTTTTACTCCTTCCTTTGGCTCAATTTGGTTTGCACCACAAAATCTATACTAAAAGCTGTCTTGCTAATGTTATTAGCAGCTTACTCATTAATTATCTAGTGGCCACTTCTCACACCTCGTCTAACTGAGCTCATCTCTAGCATTTGGCACTGCTGACAATTTTCCGTTCATGAAGATCTTTCTCGAGTTCCAAAACACTCTCCTGCTATTTCTTCTACTTTTAAAAATCAGTCTATTACATTATCTTAATCTTGAGCCAGCTTCCTTTGGATGTTTTACAAACTTCCTCAGTGAGCTCATCGACTGCTTTTAACTACCAAACTAATATTTAAATTTAAATTTCTAATCCAGTACTCCTGCCAGTTTCACCCCCACGTGTAAAAATGCCTTCTTGAACTGACCACTTATTTTTTCTTAATATCCTCAGAATCAACAAGTTTCAAAAAGAACTCATCATTACTGCTCTTCCAATCCAACCATCCTAAATTATCTTTTTTAATAAATGAGTTCAAATGTATTTTGGAATCCCAATCCAAAAATCCCCTCATTGTCATGGACTGCTTCTCTTAATCTGCATATTTAATATCTATATTTCATATATCCAATCAATGGTTTTACAAGTTTACAATTTCTTGAGTCTATCATTTCCTTTTCATTTGAGTTTCTTTTTCTTGACTTCAACCCTAATTTTACATAAAACAGTTTTTTTTCTGTTTTTTTTTTTTACTGCTGTCTCTTTTTCTAGAACTTGCTATTGTCTCATTGCAGTCTACACAATGAAGCCTAACTCCTGTGTTTAAAGTTACTCAATTGCTTTTTACTTTCTTTGTGGTAAAATTAAAGATTTTTAGAAACAGTTATGGCCCCACATGATCTAGCCTAGGGCTTAGCAAACATTTTCTGTAAAAAGCCACATGCAGAATATTTTAGGCCTTGTAACCACAAGATCTCTGATACAGCTATTCAACTCTGCCGTTGGGCCAAAGCAGCTGTGGACCTATGAAAACAAATAGGCATGGCTGTCTTTCAATAACATTGTATTTACAAAAATAGATGTCAGGCCACATTTGGCTGGAAGGCTCTCACTGGGCAAGCCCTGATGTAGGTAGCACCCACCTACTTCTTCAGCTTAACTTGCCTCATTTGTTACCTTTCATGTTGTGCTCCAACCAACCTCAACTATTTTGAGTTGTTTGACTTGCCATGCTTTTTCTGTGCTTCAGAATCTTTACATATGCTGTTGCTTTCCTCCTTGTAGAGGGATAGTCTTCTAAACTTTCTTCTCAAGGATAATTTTTAGTTACCTCTCAAAATTCAGCTAAAATATGACATTTCAAAGAAGGTGTCCTCAACTTTTCACATACAAGCTTTCATATGTTACCATATAATTTTTCACACACTGATATAATTTTCTATTTAGCTGTATTTTCCACTACGCTATTGTGATGTCACTAATGACAAGGACTCTGGATTTTATCTTTTTATTTTTCAAGATCTCTGGACATTCTTTTATATGGCAGATGTTATAAATTCTTGTCAGTAAATGAATTAAAACACACTAATGTATATTTTGAAATTCACTCATGATCAGGCCAAGTGAGGAAAGAGGATTTTCAGTGATTGCTTTGAAAGGAAAGCTCTTTGGTCAGAAGACACCTCTCAGTAAATTACAAATCTCTCCATATAGGCTACTGTCAATTCTAACAACCTAAGACCTCACAAGCAAATGGCTGCCATCCTTAACTGTTTCACTGAGATATGCTTCCCAGAAAAAAAAAAAACCCAAAGACATGACCTAGCTACAGAAACTAAACTGCATGTTCCACATTGTGGAGACTATTCAAGGATCAAGATTTTGTTTCTCAAGATACCTGGATTTGTAGACAAAAATCAGCTCTGCCACAGAGGGATTAATTTTTAGAACATCTGGCATCTGAAAACATAAAAGGAAAAAGATTTAACCGGGTAATATTAAAGAGAAACATGTAAAGTAGAAAAACAGAAGCAAGGCTGAGCAAGCTTGTGTGAAATACTTTGATCAATAAAACACTTTTGCATAAATGATTTTCATTAATACAGGTATCTGTAATTAAGAAGACAGTGAATCTACTTTGGTTCCAAATGAAGTGATTTGGGAAATGCTATTGTCACAGATAGACAATAGCAAAGCCCTGATATACATGTGGGAGTGTACTCTTGCCCTACTGTTAAGAATAAAGTATTTATGTTATTACTTGCCACTGCAGTCCATACACACACACATGCACGCACACACACATACACACACACAGACACACACATTATGTATGTGCCTGATAGACAGCCCTCATACACATGTGGTAGTGTACCCTTGCCCTACCGTTCAGAATAAAATATTTATGTTATTATTTGCCACTGCAGTCCATACACACACACACACACACACATGCACACACACACATACACACATTATGTATGTGCTGATAGACAGTCCTGATGTACATGTGGTACTGTACACTTGCCCTGCTGTTAAGAATAAAATATTTATGTTATCACTTGCCACTGCAGTCCACATACATACACACACACACATACATACATTCTGTATGTGCACATATTTATATATATGTGTGTGTGTATGTTTATGTGTGTGTGTATACACATATGCTCATTTACCTTCTGTTTCCTGGAATAAGAAGCAGAAAACTTGAAGTAATTTATACACAGTTATATAGTTCACAAATGATATTGTGTATCAAGGCAGTGTCAGTGCAAAACCAGTGCTCTGAATGCATATACACAGCACCTCAACAGTTACTGACAGATGGGTCATAAAACGTGTTGCTGATTAAAAAATAAGCTTATGAAATAAAAGTCGGCTGAGTTAGGACTGCAGTGGCAACTGATTACATAAATATTTTATTCTTTTTTTTTTGAGTTGGAGTCTTGCTCTGTCATCCAGACTGGAGTACATTGATGGGATCTTGGCTCACTGCAGCCTCCACCTCCTGAATTCAAGCAATTCTCCTGTCTCAGCCTTCTGAACAGCTGGGACTACAGGCGAGCACCACCATGCCCAGCTAATTTTTTGTATTTTTAGTAGAGATGGGGTTTCATAATATTGGACAGGTTGGTCTCAAATTCTCAACCTTGTGATCCACCCACCTCGGCCCGCCAAAGTGCTGGGATTACAGGCATTATTAGCCACTGCACCTGACCCAATATTTTATTCTTAACAGTAGGGCAAGAGTGCCACATATACATCAGGGCTATCTGTCTGTGACAATAGCATTTCCAAAATCACTTCATTTGAAACCAAAGTAGATTCACTGTCTTCTCTAATACATACATCTATGTATGTATGTATGTGTGTATGAGTATGTATGTGTAGATATGTGTAATTCCTTAAAACCAGCATGTGTGTGTGTGTGTGTGTGTGTGGTGTATATATATATATATATATATATATATATATATATATATGTGTGTGTGTAAATCTGTATAATTATAGAGTCACATTATATTTTGGGGTTACATATGCCAATACATTACCTTATATAATACAATGATATCATTAGATTGGCAAGAATTTATGCCATATTCTAATTTAAATAATGACAGTAATAACAGTAAGAATAAAAGCAAAAGCTTATAGAGAACTTGCTATGTATCAAATACTCTTAATACTTTTTAAGCATTCATTCATTTAAAATTCATTCAATGACTTGTAGCAATCTATGGAGTTAGTTAATATTACCATCCTCAGATCAGGAAACTGAATTATAGAAAATTTATGCAACTTCCCAGGGTCACACAGTGCCAAGGCTGGGATTCAAACTCAAGCAGTCTGGCTTCTGAACACACGGACTTAAATACCTCACTCTACTGACTCTCAAGTTGTAAGTGGAATGTCTATTCTGGGGTATAGAAGCTACGTTTTATTTTTATGGACCCTATCCACATTCAAATAATAAAGAGAACAAGAATGGATTGCAAGTTTATGATAGATAGTTGTTATTTTACTGTCAGTGAACCAAATTCCAATTCAAACACTAGAAGCCACTGGCCTGTTTCTAATAAAAACAGAATACAAAATGAAGCATAAATCACCAAAACTTTTACAAAGCACTTCCTTAAAATCAACATCTAAAGGAACATAGCTTCTATATTTGCAAGAGGCAGTAAAAGAAGTTAAATATATACACAGATCTCCTTGGTGTAAGATTCTAAAACCTGATAAAATGTCTATGATGACAAGTGATCTGTGAGAAATTGAAAAACAATAATTACCTTATCTGTTGGCAGTCAGGAAAAAAGAAAGTACGTCGAAATGGTGCACAAAAGACATTAGTATGTTCATTGAGAATATTCTAAGTTAAATAGAAAGGTAGTCCACCGTTTTCTGCATTAGCATATAAACAGTTCCTTGAGGAAAATTGAAAAGCTGTAGTTTGTGCAGCTGGAATGAATTTCGTGGTGATCATTAGAGCTGTTCACCCAAGCACGTGGTAGGGCTGCAGTTCTTATTTTTGAACTTATGGGATGCCATGCAACACATATCATTTCTGGGCACAATTTAAAGAGCCCTTGTGCTTTGGGCCACATTTCCTTCCTTTGCTGCCCTGATTACAGGCACACACATAGAGAGGCTGTCTTTCTTAGATGAAGACACTTCATGAATATAATAAGCAAAAATTGGGGACAAGCAGGACCCCATGGATAAGAAATACATGTTTGCTGTGTTAAGTTTAGGATAACACGGTGATGTTACTTCATCCAATCTAAGCATTCAATCAAATGCAAATGTATATCCACAAATTCAGGCTTGTGAGAAAAACAAGTTACATTCTTTTATTTTCTTTAACAGAACTAGAATTTAACTGGAAACTTCCATCTTATTGGGCTGGCAGTAAACATTATTCTATACTGAAGTTCATTTCCCATTCCCTAAGTTTTACCAACATTCTTTTTTTTTTTTTTTTTTTTTTTTTTTGAGACGGAGTTTCGCTCTTGTTACCCAGGCTGGAGTGCAATGGCCCGATCTCGGCTCACCGCAACCTCCGCCTCCTGGGTTCAGGCAATTCTCCTGCCTCAGCCTCCCGAGTAGCTGGGATTACAGGCATGCGCCACCGTGCCCAGCTAATTTTTTGTATCTTTAGTAGAGACGGG
>CM052650.1:141457599-141477482 GCA_028533165.1 Leontopithecus rosalia | reverse complement strand
CGAGCCACCGCGCCCGGCCGTTTTACCAACATTCTAATATCTCATGGCAGTAAAATGGCAGGAATTTCTTTTGGTCTTCTCTTCCTATTGGACATCCCCAAAGAAAACCATCCAGGCCTATGTGATATTCAAATATGTACAAGATATGCAAATATCATATGGGTATTTAAATAACCAAGACTTGAGTGTTTTCAGGAAGCCAATTTGTGCCCAGTAATCCTGTTGAATAATAGCCAACCTTCTTTTTTCTAGGCATACTATGCAGAGAGCGATCTTCTGATACTCTCACCTTCACCTCAGGTCTTACCAATCTTCACTTCTAACACTGTGAATAGGGGAAGGATCCAAGTGTTATGGGGACTTGAACTTACACAGTTTGGGAAGATTTCTTTGAAAAAAGAAAATATACAAATATCAATTATTCCTCTTCATCTGGGTGGGGGTTGCCATGAACACATATTGGTAATAATTCACTTAGGAGTTGTGTAATTTACAATGTCAATGTTATATGGCAATAAAAAGTTTAAGAAAAAAATACATGATTTTGAAATTAGGTTCAGGACTTGGAAGACTCTCTTGCATCAAAGAGCCCCGAAGAGTAAGTTTCGTGAGCTTC
Source organism: Leontopithecus rosalia (assembly GCA_028533165.1). Taxonomy (NCBI): domain Eukaryota; kingdom Metazoa; phylum Chordata; class Mammalia; order Primates; family Cebidae; genus Leontopithecus; species Leontopithecus rosalia. The sequence goes on along the minus strand of CM052650.1, from coordinate 141,476,866 downwards.
AAGGTAAAGTAGTGCCTCTAACCTTGAAGACCCATTCTGACCTCTGCAGCCCTCCAAGTCTGGGTAGATTCTGTTTCTCTTAACCCAGGATAATCCTCTCCAGGATCAGGGAAATTCAATAACAAACATAAGGAAGGAGCCTGTCTTTAATTTCTCCTGAGAGAAGAGAGTATATGGTCTAACTATTGGAAATGGAGGGAGAGCGATTATACCAAAAACTGTCAGAATTAATGTCCCAATAAATTAACCTACCACATAGAAAAGTAAAGAGAAAGCTACACAAGTTTTACAGAGTTGCATTGCAATTGATTTTGCATGTTATTCACTTAAAATATCACAAAAGATTATTTTGCTTTCCGGTAGAAGGAATCCTGTTATTTCAACAACATAGATGAACCTGGAGGACATTATTCTTAGTGAAATCAGCCAGGCAGATGTTATCTTACAGACATGGAATCTGAAAAAGTCAAACTCAGAGAAGCAAAGAGTAGAATGCTGGCTGCCAGGGGCTGGCGAGCTGGGGTAATGAGAAGCCCTCTATTGTTTGATTTTGCAGGATCTATAAACTTGGGATCCTCATTCATTCTTCACCTCATATTCCCAGAACCAAATTATGAATTATATTTTTTACATAAAATTTCCCAGAGAAGAGTGAAAAAACAAGCCTTCCATGGTCCTCCCATCACAGGCACCTAGTGTCAGCTCAATAAATTACATATTTTTGGGACAATTCTGCTGTAATAAGTAGTGGCCTTAGCTAACTGGATTGGTCATGCCAATTCTTTTTTTTGTTTGTTTATTTAGTGTGACTCTGGCAAAACTTCCTATCATAAAGCAATCTGTACTTTGTTAATAAACTTGATTTTATTACCTGGAACATGCTTTCTATATTATATTAAATGTAGGATACATCTTTTAGTTTCCACATGTATGATTGGTTCTATTACCCTCATAAGAAGAATGTATAATACTGTAGATCCTCCCATGTGAATCTGTTTTGTGCATACAAATAATTTTTCCAGTTTTAAAATGTTTTAAGAAGTTAAATTTCATGGAAAAAAAACCCTAAAATTTAAAGTATGAAATTGATATTGCCTAAATATGGATTAATTTCTCATAGAAAACCACTTCAGTTTGCTTTCTTAAAATGCTTTGAATGCAGGTAAAATACTTAGATTTAGATAGCAATTTTTTTCACAGATGATTCATATAGCTAGTAGCTTTAGAAGAGTATATAAATTAACACCAAAATTACAAATCAATAATTGAATGTTATTATTTAGTAAGAAATTGAAATTTACAAATGAGATCATTAGAATCAATTTTTAGAAGTTTTTCACAAATATATAAAAAGATGTATCTATGATCTTTAGTGCGCTAGCAAAAAGGATTGCTTTAGTTTCAAGTACCATATTATTTAAGAAAGTGAGCGTTGCTATTACATGTTGGTTACAAGTTATGGATCTTTCTCTCTCTCTTTCTCTCTCTCTCTCTTTCTCTGTCTCATTCCCTAATAAACCAGTAAAAGAACGCTAAACAAAAACACCTGGTTGGATTACATGACATCACATGTTCACTAGGAGAGTTCAAAGCTCTTTGTAAATATTTTGCTTCCTTACTAGTAATCAAGCCACTTCCTGAGTGCATTGCTCACCTATGAAAGTTAATTAAGTACGTCAATGTATTGGGGTACCGTTTCTTTATTGCATGACAACTGCAACTTTAGAACTTGTATAAGCTGAACTACGAAAATAAATACAGTTCCAGGAATGCAGAACCTAAATGAATCTTGCAGCCTAATATTTCATTTTGAGTAAATAAAAATGAAACAATCTTTCAGGCTATTAATAATGCTATCACATATATTATCTTAATATGTAATATCCACATAAAAGTCATTAGAATTTTACCAAGATGATGAAGTTTTAAAGTTATACAGCAATATAGAATTTTTCTCCACATATATACTTTCAAATTAAATTATTAATATTGCTAGGATATTAGGAAAGAAGAAATGTAGATAGTTAAGAAAATATAACCAGGGACAAAGTATAAAATTCAATAAATAATTCTATTTACTCAATTCGTTTAATACATTTTATTATTTATTAAGAAAAGTAATTTAAAATTTAATATCTGTTTATTATTTAAAATAAAATTAATCTATTTTAAGGTTACCTTCATTATAAAATGGTTATATGCATATTATTTAAAAAAACAGTATCTAAATGGTGTCAAATTTGAGTTGTATCAACATAATGTTTAAAAGAAAAATTGTACCTAGATAGAGAGTAAATAAAGTGCATAATACCCCATAAATTCTTCATCCCCGTCAATGTTTGAAAGTAGTCTGTTAAGTGTTTCATGGATATCATTCCAGATATGTTCTTCATTAACTCAATGTAGGCATTTAAGGTATTAAATAAGATTATCATTTTAAAAAAAAACTATGAGTTCATACCATATATGATGTTCTGACAGTAGCATGTTTTTACTTGGTAAAACATTGTAGATATTTTCAATCTTAATTTATAATATTTTACCTTATTCTTTATAAGGACCACCTGGTGATTCATTATATAAATGTAACATTTATTTAAACAATCTGCTAGAAATTATGATCTAGATCATTTCCATGTTTTTTTCTTATAAGATTAACTATGATGGAATATTTATGTGGATATGACCATAAAATATTTAAATGAAATTAATACATCAAATTGTTTGAACATATTAAATATTTATAATTATTGATTAGATAAATTGCCTTCCCACTGACACCGTATGATAGTTCTGATTTGACCAAATATTTCCAATACTGACTCTTATCAATTTGTATAATCTCTGCAAATTCATAGCTGAATACCAGTACCTCATTACTGTAAATATTTATATTGATTTTCTTTCGATTGATGCTATTCATTATTCTGTTCTTACCTTTCACACTTTAAAAAAAACCACAGAGGGTTGACCCTTTTCCTTCTGATTTATAAGTACTTTCTAATGTAAAGGATATTGGTTTGCATCTTGTATACACAAATTGAATAGTTTGTATGTTTTGAAGTTTATACCTTTTGTATTTTCCAAATTTTGTATTTTTGCTGATGGAATTATTTTTCCGAATGTGAATTTTTTTTTTTTGAGACGGAGTTTCGCTCTTGTTACCCAGTCTGGAGTGCAATGGCACGATCTCGGCTCACCGCAACCTCCGCCCCCTGGGTTCAGGCAATTCTCCTGCCTCAGCCTCCCGAGTAGCTGGGATTACAGGCACGCACCACCATGCCCAGCTAAGTTTTTATATTTTCAGTAAAGACGGGGTTTCACCATGTTGACCAGGATGGTCTCGATCTCATGACCTAGTGATCCACCCGCCTCGGCCTCCCAAAGTGCTAGGATTACAGGCTTGAGCCACCATGCCCGGCCGTATTTTTAAAGAAATATTATAAAAATAATTTAGTTTTCTTTTTTATTATTTCTAGGTTTCATTCCCTAAGCCAAGATTATATAAAACAAATAAACAAGTACCCCTCTTCTGAAAGTTTTATGATTCATTTTTACCTTTGAAAATTGTAATGCATCTGGTATTTTGCTATAAGGACTGATATGAGGATACAATTTTACTTATTTCCAAGTAGTAAGTCATTTGGCCCTGCACAATTTGTTGAATAATCTTTATATTCACCCTGGTTCGCAATGCTTTCCTTCCCCTATCTTTCTGATCTCTCTACTCAGACCTGGGAATTGGTCCTGTGGTGCCATGTTAAGTTAAAGTAAGTTTTAAAATATATTGTAATATTTGGTAGGCAGGAAAACCATTACTTTCATTTCTGTTTTCTCCCTCAGAATTTTATAATAATTATTCTTGAATGTCTACTTTTCCAGAGAAACTTTATGGTTATTTTATGAAGTACCAAGTATTTTATGAACTGACTAATGTTATAGTTACATTGGATTTAAAGATTTGGAAAGTCAACATGATGAACGTCTATCATTCAGAATCATAATGAGTCATAATATTAAGTGAGTAAAGTTACTATCATAGATTGCAGTGCTCTGTCAATATCACTTCCTCAGTTGGCCTGTTCTTATAGCTCTCCCTAAGAAATAGATCTAAAATTAGCATACAGTTATAAAAAATTGTCCCATAATCATCTTTCAGCCTTGAATTCTGCCCTAATCTAATTGTCAAGTTATTGACGATCTTCTGAGGACTCAATTTCCTAATTCTTTCTCAGCAACACCCTTTCTTTAACATTTGAAAGTCTTGGCCGTCCTGAATATTTCACCTCAGGTGTAGAGAGGGCTGAGTGTTGTGGTCTAATGAACTCTGCAGGCGAAAAGCCCTTAGTCTGTATCTTGACTGCTCTACTTATTGAGTGACACTGGGCCAGATACTCTACGATTTCAGCTACTATATCCTCACTTGTAAAATGTGGACACTAATACTACCTAGTACGGTTTTTTTAAAGATTACTGCACGTGAACTAAGTGCTCGACAAATGGCACTTATTGTTTCAAGTGAACCACCTGTACAGTGCATTTATTTAAAATGACCCAAACTGATTAATCTCACCAAATTTTTTCTTATATTAACAGCTAGAAATATGTGAGAGTCAATCATTTTTGTTCTTTTTCTTTTCTTTTACCTATTGCATCTTACGTCTTTGTTGATGTTACTCAGACATGATTATTACTCACCATTTTCCTCCACACTATGCTCTAAGCTGACAATTCTTCACAGGTGGATTCCAGAGCAGAAGCCTTCATAATCTCCATGACTCTAGCCTCTACAACTTATTTTTGAAAAAGCATATTACAAACTAAGAAACTGTCAATAAAAATAGAAATAGCACCATTTTAGGCAAAGTGTTATATTTTTATTCTATTTAGTATTTCTCTCCTCATAATACCTAATCATTTAAAGGTCTGAAAGTAACTGAACAAAGATAGAGTTGTAAGCATAAAGTTGATGTTCTTCTCCCAAGGCATCATGGACTATGCTATCTTTTGGTGTTAAGTAAGCCAGGGTCTAAGTAATAAAGACAAATATACACATGCAACTCATTATTGCCACTTTATACCTGATTAATCTCTCAAGATCACTTTTATTATGCCATTTACTCAACTCTAAAATAAGTTGGTTTCCTCTTGTCTGCCACCTCATATCTAAATATAGGAGCACCTGGCTCAACTCCACCAATCCAACCTTATGATCCTCTATTCCCCCAAAAGTACTTCTCCTTTAGTTATCCCAGTATTACACTATCCCACCGATAAGCCCTGCTCCTAAAAATATATATCATCTATTGTGCAAGTGAGACATTTCTGAGTGAAAGGAGAAGCTGTTAAAAATTAGAATGGGACATACAGTCACATCTAGGTTTATTTCAGACAAAAAGGGATGTTTGGTAACTCTCCCTGTTCATGGCATCCCTGTGCCTTACAAACATTTTTATTTCTCTTATTTGTATCGCCTAAAATCTGACTCAGATCCTGCCTTCTTCAGATACTTTTTTGTCATGGAACCATCCAAATTTATCTTTTCTTTGAATTCCTTTAGCACCCAAACTATTATCAAGTGTTTCAAGTGTATTCATGTAGCATTGTGATTCAACTGTGATATCTTCTATGGAAGTTGGGAGCTGTTTTATATAGTCTTCCAGAAGCTTCTACAGTATAGAGGAAGTGACAGATACTCAGCAAATACCTGTGGAATTAATTGGATACATCTTTCCACTCCTAGCTCCCCTGATTAGCCTGGAGCATAGCAAATTAACTATAATATTAGTTCATTATAATTTCAACAAGAATATTTAGCTTATTCTATTCTAAAATGCCTTTAAACGAGTAGCAAATAGAGCTCAGAATAAATGTAGTTTAATAAAATTAAAATGAAGGTCAGAACATAGAGTGCTGCCTGGGAGGACTAAGCCTGTATGAAGGACTTTTTTGGCTGGCTTGAGGCAAGAAATTTCACCTTCAGAAGGAAAAAAAATGGCATAGAAAAATAGAATAATCATGCAGTAAGGACAAATTCTTTTTCTTTTAAGAGTTCTTCTTAGAGCTAGCACTGTCTGAATTTTTTTTCTACCTTCTTAACTATGCAGACGCTATTTGAAAGTTCTCTGCGCTTTTTCATGCATTCCTGCCCAGTCTGTGGAACAAGGCTACACTGAATACTTCCTGAATATCTTCTCATGTATAATACAAACCAACATTGTTATGTACATAATCTTTTATTGGTGTGCGAGGTTAAGGTTCACAGACATGATTGCCAGGCATAAAAATTCATCCCATAAGGATAGGCTCCAAGTTCAGTGCATTATTACTGAATGCATATAATTCAAACCCATTTCAAAGGCTTCTGGATCCAGGTTTGGTGTTAAGTTGTGTGTCACTGGTAAAAGTACTGTAACTAGATTTCCTCATTTCAGATAAGCATAATTGCAGTTTTATTCAATTTTGTTTCCAGTTTCTAGAATTGCACTTAATTGAAAAATTGGTACATTATCTCATTCTAGTCAGTTTATATGAACCATTCCCAGACTGTCTAACTTAACCGAAGACAGGAAATGTAATATAAGCATTATGTCAGCTATAATACTATTGGCCCAGTATAGCTGTGTGGAATTACAATGTAATTCTCTGAGCAAGCCATTTCATTGACTAGATGCTAAAAACTAAACTTCCTACTTAACTAAGACATATTTTCAGCCTCATATCATTTCTGATTGTTGACTTAACTGAAATGAATAAAGCCTTAGCTTGTCACATGTAGCTAACTAATCATTCATTAAGCATTCAAGTTAATATGCAAAATCCCCAAATTAATATTTTATTATAAATCAGAAGAAGAGTTCTGCATTTATGTATTTACATTGTTGTTTTATAATTTAGACAAAAAATGAACAATTCTCTCCACAGACTATGGAAAATCTCAGTAATCCCTGGCCTGCCCCGTGATAAATAATATTTTTTAAAATGATATGGAATCAGCGCTATTTTGCACCTGTATTTGTATTTTAATTATGTTCTGTGTGAACAGTGAGATCAAACATTTTCATTTGTCAAGAAATGCCTGTCTTTCTTATGGTAATAGCAAGCAGTACTCTGGATACTGTGCTGAAGCATCCTGTTAGCACATAAAATTGCAAGGCATCAACATCTTGCTCCTTATCTCCACTGTAAAGACCTGACATTTCAAGAAGGAAATACTATCAGCATTTCTTACCTGTGGCTATATCATAAGTTGTATAAGCTGTTTCTCAGAGGAAAAGGAAAAAATGTGCATTAAATTTATGTACTGGCATTCTAATTTGGGGGCCATCAACTCTCAATACGGCTTGTAGCATGAATAATTTAGCTCTAATCCATTTTAAAAGCCATGTTATAGCTGTTCAGCAGTACGTTTCAATCAGCATGCAGAATAAGTAAGTTACAGATGTCACTCCATAATGTGACCTTGACAAAGTAGGAATTAATGGTATCAAGTAATTAAAGAATTCTTCCTTTCAAATGTGGTCTTTAAATTCAGTTTCTTCCTCCTTTCTTTCTTCAAGTAATACATATTTATTACATTTTTGAGAGAAAAAAACCAGCTCATGTTGACTATAGAATGTTTTAAAATCCAATACCAAAAAAATGGGATACTAAAATTAGCTAATATTTCTGTCTGTTGTCATTGTGATGAATTTTTTCTGGGATCTTCTCTATGTAATAATATATGCATGTGAGTATATGTATATACATGTCTGATGATTCAATGTTTTTACAAAACTTATATTGACTAGTTTTATATATTTTAATATACTTTTCTAATTCTGAAACATGTTTTTATGGTTATATCTAAATTATTTCTTCACACCTATACCTTCAGTATATAATTTGGAATCTAGTAATCAGTATTTATTATGTACCTATAAAATGAAGAACCTTAATAATATCAGCATCATAACAGAATAGGAATCTAGATCTTTCTTCCTCATGCAAAGACACCAATTCAACACCAAGATACAGATAAATTCTCTTTATGAGAAATTCAGAAGAGAGTTAAGTGGCTGCCACAAATGAAGAAAGCGCAAAACCAGCCACATCAAATCTGGTAGGAAAACTTGTGGCACCTGCTTGCCACAGCATCTGCCCCTGGGACAGTACCACATGACTGGGAGGAAAATCCCAGCTCCCAACTGCTTTCCAGTGAGGTTAAGAGAACATTGGATCATACGTTTAATGTTCTGATATTTAAGGGCATCTGTCTAAATAGGCTTCTGTCTAGCCTGTCTCATCATGCTGATGGGACCTAACATACTCTCCATGCCTGGGAACCACAAGGACAAAAAAGATCTGAGTGGGTTGCTGTTACTCCAGAGGATCCACTATATAGGCCAATACAGCTCACCAGCCTCTCCGACTGTGAGTAAAGAGAAGACTGGAGAGTGTGACTCATGCTCCGGCTTTCTAGGGAGCTACCTGAATGGATGGGGTCTAGTCCAACTGATGAGATCTAATATACACTAAGTGTCTGGGGCTCTGCTGAGAATAAAAAGGAGCTAGAAAGCTTGCTCCTACTTCACAGAATCTGTGATATATCATAGACATGAGAAAGAATAATCGAATATAAACTTAAAAAAAAGAAACTGGGAATTCCCCCTAATTAATAATCTAAACACGTCACGTAAGTCCACAGAAACAGAAAAGTATTAAAAGATTTTCAGAAACTCTACCTAGGCTGACTAGTGAAGGTCTTTCCCTGTACAAGCCAACACATAAAGACTAGGATAGGTGACTGTTTTTTTAAGTGCATGAATACCAAAACAAAGCTCCAAGACACATGGACAAAGCGGGGAATATGGTTTAACTGAAAGAATCATTATAAGGCTTCAAAAATTTGTTCCTAAAGAATGAGGATATGTGAATTATCCAAAAAAGAATTCAAAATAAATATGAAGGAAGTCAGACAAGTGAACAAAAGGAGAATTTCAACAGAGAAATAAAATATATAAAACAAAACACAGAACACTCAGAGCTAAACAATGTGATAATCAAACTGAAAAATTTATGAGAGGAAGCACATTTATTTGATCAAGCAGAAGAATCAGTGAACTTTAAGACATGTCATTTGAAGTTATCCAGTCAAAGAGAAAAGAAAAAGAATGAAAAACAGCGAAGAAAGTCGAAGAGACTTATAAAACATCATTGAGTGGACCAACATATGCATTATAGATGTCTCAGAAGAAGATAGAGAATAAAGGATAGAAATTTTACTTAAACAAATAAATGGCTGAAAACTTCTCAAATTTTGGGAAGGAAATGATCACCAAGATACAAGATTCTCGAATGACACAATGAGAATGAACACAAAGATGTCCGTACCTAGAAACATCATAATTAAGTTGTCAAAAGACCAAAACAAAGAGAGATTTTGAAAACAGCAATTAAAAAAATGTTTCTTCATATAGAAGGGAATCTTCATAAGAATATGGGACTTCTTATCAGAAACCTTGCAGGCCAGAAAGGAATAGAATAATACATCCAAAGTGCTGGAAACAAACAAACAAACAAAGCAACAACATCAACAACAAACCTGACAACCAAGAATAATATACCTGGCAAAACTGTTCTTAAAAAGAAAAGAGAGAGAGAGAGAGAGATTTTCCCAGATAAACAAAGCTGAAAGAATTCATTGCCACCAAACCAGCATTATAAGAAATACTAAAGGGGGTTCCTCAAGACAAAATGGAAAGATGTTAAAGAAGAACATAAAGCATATAGCTCACTGGTAAAGATACATATATAAAAACAATACAGAATACCGTAATAATGTAACAGTAGTGGATCAATCACTTTTATTCCTGAAGTCCTATACATTGAATGTTAACATCTCCATCATTCATATGCTCAATGCTAATTCTCAGTGTGATGGTATTTGAAGAGGGAAAATATTTGGTAGGTGATGAGGTCATGAGGGCAAAGCCCTCTTCTGTGGAATTAGTGCTGTTATAAGAGAGACTCCAGAGAGCTCCCTCACCCCTTCCCCCATGTGAGGATGGGGCAAAAAGATGACCATCTGTGAACTAGAATCTGCCAGTGCCTCGGTCTTGGGGTTTTGACACTTGAGAAATAACTTTCGGTTGTTTCTGAGGCATAAAGCGTACAGCATGCTGCAATAGCAACTTAAACTAAGACAGAAATTGGTATTGAAAAGTGGAAGTGATGTTGTAACAAATTCCTAAAAACATGGAAGTACTTTTGGAATTGGATAATGACTAGAGGCTGGAAGAGTTCTGAGGTGCTTCCAAAAAAAAAAACTTACAATACTGCAAATGGACCTTTAAAGGTGATTCTCATAAGAAATCAGAAAAGAAAGAGTAAAACTATAGAGAAAGCCTCGATCTTATTAAGGAATACTTAAGTAATCATGAATAGAATGCTCGTAGAAAGATGGATGGTGAAGACCACTCTGATGAAGTCGCATACAGAATGAAAAACATGCAGTTGGAAACTGGAGGAGAGGTGATTCTTGTTACACAGTGACAAAGAAGTTGGCTGAACTGTGTTTATGCTCTGGTGTTTTGTGGAAGGTGGAAAGTGTGAGTGATGAAACTGGATATTTAGCTGAAGCTATTATTAAGCAAAGTGGTGAAAGTATGGCTTGCCTTCAACTTTAAAGCCAATATAGGAGCAACTTAGCTCCTATATTATATTATGATTACAGTGAAATGTTGGAAGAGAGAAATGTCTTAAAGACAGAATTTTTCAGTAGAAAGAAAGCAGAACTTCAAGATTTGAAAAAATCCTCAGTCTATCAATATTGCAAAAAATGAGAACACTATGTATGTGGCCAACTGACCATTTGATAAGGAGATTAGTGTTTATTAGCCGTCTCAACAAAAGCCAGATGTTGTTCTTCAAGACGGTGGAAGAACAGCCCTGAAGATGATTTTCACAAATGATCAGGGTTGCCACTCCCATCACAGGCCACAGTGCAGGAGCCTTAGGGCACAGCTGTCCCCACTTAGGCTTTGAAACATGGGACCACCTGGAGCCATGGGACTCTGATTTCAACCTGGGTGAGCCAAGGGCACTGGACCCAGCCAAAAAGATCTGTGGGACCCCAGCAGAAGGCTAAGGCAGAGAGCCACATTGCGGCCATCTCTACCAAGCCAAAGGACTGACATTACCACTGCAAGAGGCCTAAAAGACGGAGCGACATGCCAAAGAGGATTCTTCTTGAGCCTCAAAAGGTAAAAAAGTTTGCTTTACTAAGTTTTGCACTTTCTTGAAACCCAGTGCCCCTTCCTTCCTTCCTGCTTATCCCTTTTGGAATGAACACATCTATCTTACACCTGTCCCACACTATTTTTTGAATGCATATAACTTGTTTGGGTTTCACAGGTTCACAGCTGGAGAGAAATTTTGCCTCAGAATGAATTGTAGTCTCATTCATTACTAATTTAGATGATATCTACTAATAGATGAGGCTTTGTATTTCAGACTTTAAAGATGATGCTGGAATAAATTAAGACTCTGGGGTTTATTGGGATAGAATAAATGCATTTTGCATGTGAAAAGAACATAAATTTTGGAGGCCAGGAAAACTATGTCAATATCTAAATGTTTGTGTTCCCTCAAAATTCATATGTTGAAATCTTACCCTCTGATGTGATCTTATTAGGAGATAGGGCCTTTGGAAGGTGATTGGGTGATGAGGGAAGAGCCTTGTGAATGGGATTTGGGCCTTTATAGACCAGATCACGGAGACCTGATTTACCTTTTCAGCCATGAGAGAACACAATGAAAAGACAGCTGGCTATGAACCAGTAAGACAGCCCTCACCAGACACCAGATCTGCTGAGTCCTTAATCTTGGACTAACAAGCACCCTGAGAATTTAATTTTTGTTTAAGCCACCAGCTTATGGTATTTTTCTTATAGTAGCCCAGATTGACTAAAACAAGTAAAGAGATGATTTTTTTTTCTACAGAGAACTTACAACAGAATATATTTTTCATAAAAACTGGATCTTGGCTTCCCACCTTCCTCTTGTGTTACAAAAAAAAAAAAAACTGGAACATGTGCCTCATCTTTTTTTTAATATCTTTATATAGCAAATCAGTCATTTAAAAATTAGTACATGACAGGTGGGGTGGCTTATGCCTGTAATCACAGAACTTTGGAAGAATGAGATAAGAGGATCATTTGAGCCCAGGAGTTTGAGACCAGCCTGGGCAACACAGCAAGATACTGTCTCTACAAAAAAATTTAAAACTTAGCCAGAGGTGATGGCATGTGTCTATAGTCCAAGCTACTTGGGAGGCTGAAGTGGGAGGATCACTTGAGCCCAGGAGTTTGAGGCTGCAGTGAGCTGTGATTGCACCACTGCATTCTAGCCTCAGCAACAGAGCAAGACAGTGACTAAAAGAAACTAAGTAAATAAAATTAAGAACTGCTGTGAATTGGCAGTCACATTGAATGTTTAGGAAAAAGAGCATTCTTTGTATTTTTATTGTAATACATGTTCACTGTAGAAAATTTAGGGGGAAAAGGTCTATTCTTATTGTCCAGAGAATGTTGGCAAAAATGGCCTTTGTTTGGATAATTCGATTGGTTAATTTTCCTTTGTCTGGATGTATTTGAAAACCCTGAAGTTAACAAAGTAAATTAAATTCTCCATATTTAATTAAAGGTTTGCATGAAGGCATGTTTTGGTTTGACGACCTCCAAATTCACATGGTCAACACTGAGAGTCAAGTCCTTTGAGCTTTTCCCTGATAAAAATTCAGAATGAAGTTTAACATGCTTTGTCATTCTTAAATTGTCTGTTTTTTTCTATCTTATTTCCTTAATTTCTTTGTAAGAAAAAGAAAACTTTGCCAAATGGTGGGGATGGGGAGTGAATAATGTATTTTAATAGAATGTTACACAGTTGCTTGATGAGCCTATATTATGAAATAATGTAAGAATCATATATAACTTGTGAATAAAAATATGTTTACATTAAAAAGCCAAAAAAATATATGACAAGTAGCACGTGGTAACCTTCAAAGCCTGACTGCATTCACCCTCATGAGAGTTCACCTTTAGAAAGGGCTCTGATGCTTACTCTCATACATATGTAAAATAAACTCCTGAGAGATTTTCTGCCATTTACAAATAGAAGATGTTCTCTTTGCCTCCATCTCCAGAGTAAGGGGATAAAGTAAGAATTCACAGGTACAACAATAAATGGCCTAGCTTTCCCCTCCTGATTATGTCAATCGAAAGTGAAATTAGAAGCCCCTCCCATATTTGTTTTTCATCTCTTGCCCAGATTAAGTCTGCGTGGAGAGCTGAGAATAATATTTCAGAAAGTGTAGGAAAACTATTAAATGCCCACAAGCAAGTTTCCTTTTACCCTCTTCCCTTCAGTTACCATCAGTATCTAGGAGCATGTCCTCTGTAACCATGCATACTTTAAAATTATGGAATAACTTGTTGCTTTTGAAATATTTACCTTTCATTATAATATTTAGTATCAGCTTCTGAAGTTTTAAAGAAATGTTGTAATTAAAGAAATGATATTGCTGATCATTATAAGCAATTGCTTTAAGATGCCAATACCGGTACTTAAAAAATTACAGTATTTATGTGCATGCTATACTTTTCTGGTTAAAGGAATACTTTCATTTTTAAAAAGGAGCCATCTAAAAACACATACACACATAAATATATATTGATGTATTTTCTGCATAAAGTACATTTTAAATATTTCTTATATTAATGTGTATATTCATTAATATAATACATCATAGTTTAAATATATTAAAAATGTCTTTACTTAGAGAAACTGTATGATAAATTTCTTATTAACTAATAGTCTTTTGGTGTAGTAAGGAAATGCCCTGATTTCCTCGTGAATTTTTTTATAAGCACTTTTTCTTTTTTTATTCTTTTGTCTCTAGCCAGTTTGGAATCATAAATGGAGCAAGGGAACTTTCATTGTTATATATTTTGAAAAATCATAATCTAAATACACCATAGGAACAAAAATATTATACATTATCTGCATACACTTACTTGATAAAAGTTCAGAAGCCAATTTTATTTCATTTTTTTAAAAACTCCGTGATGTTCACAAGAGCCAATTGTTAACCATAGATATTACTAAAAAGCAAATGATACAAAATTAGAGTTAATAAATTACTTTTGAATCAGAAGGGTCATAAGTAATATAAATGACTTTTGCATTATTATTTTAATGTCATCTATAATCTTGAGGTTGTTTTTGCCTATTGAATCTGCACAGTGGAACTGCTATGCATGGTATGCTGATGTGCATCCCTTCCAGACTCAGTGTCCAGTGATGTTTGTGTTTGCTTCTTGAAACCAACCATAGTAAGAATAGTTACATCAGAAACACAGAAAAACCTTATAAAAAAAGACATTTTTCTCCTGGGAAGCTGGTTGATAATGCATAAACCTGAGTATATCTCTGCCAATCACTGGTCTTTTTGCTCTTGGATCCATTCTTCAGCTTCCACCTAATCTGCAGTGTTTTGCACATGGGCCATCCCCGAGATGTATTCTTGGGATCTATTTGTCAGCTCATTGCCAGCTGGTTTCAACCAATGGGAGACACCTACAAGAAATAATCAGATGAAGAAAAAAGAAAGCCAGACAGTGACTCTGATAGCAATGCCTCTCCTCTGTAGCTCTAGATTTTGCCAGAGGTTGACATAGTTTTCTTCCAGTGTGTCATCCTTGGCCCTTGTGCCTCTTCTCTTTGTCCCTGCAGACTTCAAAATGTAGCAACTTCTTGCAGATGCTAATCTATGAGTTCCCTCAGAGGTCCCCATGTGGCTTCTCAGCTCTTCAAAGCTGAATGACCAGCTCCCTGAATAAAATATTTTAAGAGTAAGTAGATAAATATTCCTTAATCTAACTAGGAAAGAGAAACCATGTGATAAATTTAACAGAAATTTAATATGAAATAATTATTAAACTATGATAGGAAAGAAACTGTGAATATATAGAAGCAATTCTAAAGGGAACCCTATGTCCTTCCAAAGGAAGGACAAACTTAGGAGGGGGAACCCTCTTCAAGACTGGGTTCTCATCTTGGATAAGGCATGTTTGCAGCTCATGGAATAGCAGAGAAGTTTGTTAGGTTACCTAGGACAAAGCTGGTCTGCATTCATCACACAAGAAGGAGATAAACCTCCAGGGTGCTGGCAAGCCAGGTTGGTCAGCAAGTATTCAGAGGGAATCTGGATCCTGCTGTGGCTCCTGTGGGCTTGGAGCATACAGTGTCAGTATGTTCGGGTGGAGATAAGAAGCCTTGGGAAGGTGATCACAGGGCTTAGTTTGTGCCTATGAGGTCACTAAAAGACTGTGCCCTCTGGGTGTGTGGCTGGACAAGTCATCACTGAGTGTTTTTACACACCCACACAGCAGAAAGACTGCAGCAGGAGCCAGAGAAGGCTGAAAATCCAAAGCAAAACAGCCCAAACTGGGAAGAGAAGCCCCTTCCTTCTGTAGTGTGACTCCAGTGCCCTCTATTGACAAATCTTAGCATGGGGCTGTGCTTAAAGAGAAATGTTTAAAGCAATCAGTTCATTACCACAGAGCAGGCAGTGAGGGGTAAATTTGTAGGTAAGGCGCAATAAATAAAATTAACACAGTGTATTTTTTGTGTTCCTGGTTGGGGCCTGATGAATAAAATTCACAGAGTTAATATATTCATTTTGTATGGTTATCTTGTCCTATAATCTTTTACTATTGCTCAGTTTTAAAATATCAGATGTTTAGCATTATTCTTGATGACTCACTTTCCTTCATGCCTTGGTCTTGATTTAACATCTCTTTCGAATGTGCCATCTACTTTCTACCTTCTCACCCTCACGCTAATTTATATCCTTATCGTCTGTCTCATGGAATAGTGTATTCATTCTTTAAATGAGAAATGACTAAGTGCCTCTAATTTACAAGGCACTGTACTTGGCACATGGAATAGGCAGATATGATTCTTTTTCCTTATAGACCTTAATCTTTAGTTTAGAGATTAAATAAGGACACTGGTCGTTACATAATTTAAAACATTTAAAATGTCCCTGAAATAATGATGATACTGATATTAATAGATCTAGTCATATATGTCTAGCTAGACAACCTGAGTCCAAAGGTTATGGATGGGGACTGGTGCCTGACTTAATATGATGGCTGAATAGAGGATAATTACGTAAAGGGGTGGGAAAGAGCATTCCAAATGTAGGGCACATGTTTAAAGGCAGAAACATCCTTATTTAATGATCTTCCAGGAGACTAGGCAATGTGTCTGGAATAGAGAGACAGCAATACAGAGGCATCCTAGGAGATGAGGCTTCACAGTAAGCTAATATTTGGACCATGTGAAGATTTGAAAACAATATCAAAGGTTTGGCTGGTTTTCCCAGTAGCAACAAGTATTTCCAGTAATCTCTTAACTTGTTGTGCTTCCCTTTTATAGTTCTCTTCTGGCAAGCCTCCAATCTGAATTGTATGTATTCTTTCCAGTTTTTCTTTACTGCCATAAAACTCTAATCAGGTAAATCCCTATCTTTTGCATATTGTACACATGCACCCTTTCTTCCCTGCCGTTATTCCAACCCCACTAAGGTAGGCCAGCCTCCAAGATAGCCTTCAAAGTTTCCCTACTCCATGCCCTTGTGTGGTTGAATCAGGCTGACTTCTGTAAATAACTGCAGATTGTGAAAGTGAGTTTATTTTCTTTCCTTCTCTCAGATCACTATCTTGGAAGGAAGCCAGTTGCCACATTACGAGGACACTCAAGAAACCCTATGTGGAAACCGTGAAGCAAAGAACAAAGACCTCCTGCCAACAGACAATGAGGAATTGAAGCCTCCTGCCGATAGCCAACATAAATGGAGGCTCCTGCCAACAGCCATGTGAATTATCCATCTGAGAAGTGGACTATCCTTTCTCAATAAGATTGCAAAATAATTGAAGTGCTGGCCACCATCTTATCAGCAAGCTCTCGAGAAATTCTGAACCACAACAACCCAGCAAAGCCACTCCCAAGCTCTAACTAATGAATATGCCCTGAGTTAGTTACCCTTTTGTACTCTTACCAATTGATACTGTCAGACTTCCAGGAAATCTGGTCCCTACCAATTAAAATATCAGAGAGGGGAGTTCCAAGAAGCCATCCAAGTATTGAGTTTCTTTTGTTCCTAGTATTCTGTTACTGATATCTGGGAAGAAACTCCATATGATACTTTGGTCTTCAGGGGAAACACAGGCTTAGATATATGTAGAGTTCCACTTATAAGTGTGCACAAAATATTGTAACAGTCACTTTTAATCGACCGGTACCATGAAAATCTGAGATCAAACACCTATCATACATTTATTAGAGTGTATTATGATTATTGATGTGTTTATAAGACTCCTCATTTACCTTTAAGTTATTTCTGGTTCTGAAATCTATCAGAAAAATATAATAGGTACAGAGAATCATGGAGCTCAGGATAAAGCATCTATTAGTATTGTATCAGTTGATTACAGAGTCCTAACTCTGGTAAATGTGTGAAATATACACGAGATCAAGTCACTACCAGAAATCAGGAAATCAAGAGTCTTAAAAGGCAGAATAAATACTGGGGGACAAATTATAGGACAATTGGAGAAAACAGACAACTAGCCAAAAACCAAACTTTTTCAAGCATCTTAGAGAAGAAGTAGAATAAGATAATGGAAAATCGCTGACTGACTTCTAGAGGTATTTTTTGAAATGACTGTCTTTCATCGGCCTGTTGAAGCCAACATTTAAAGAGAATCTCGTGACTGTTGTAAGATGAGACATTCTAAAAAATGTTTTAGAAATGAATTTAATTTTTGACTGATTCATGCAATCAGTTCAGATGAAATAGGAGTGTAGTATTTAGCCTCTATTTTCTAGTTCCAATGGTGAAAATTTTGCAAATCCACCTTGTGTAATAATAATACTCAGTTTTAGTGATTCCTGTGCCTGATAATTTCTCAATACTAGGTGAATTATGATACTTTTCTCTGCAGTGATAGCTAAAAGGTGATTCTGCATCATAATCTCTTAACATGAGTCAATGTACAGCTTACTTATATCTCTACAAAAATAGCAAAAAAAAATGGAGCATCTTAAGCCACACTGCGCCACCTAAATCACTAGCTCAAAACCACAATGGTAGAGTTGCATAGTTGTGACACACCATATGGCCTGAAAAGCCTCAAACATTTATCATCTGGCTCTTTACAGAAAATATCTGTTGATCATTGATAAAAAGGAATGTAAAAGTTCTATAAGCCACATATGAAAATGTAATATCAAGGTAAAACTCAATATTCATGATAATTGGTGATTGGATCCTGTCCTCCAGCCAGACTCATTATCCAATGAAGGCAGTCTAAAGTTTCGTGTTGTTTGTTTATAATTTTGTGTGAGGATGGGAAAGTTGAAAATGAGTTCCTTATTTGGAACTGTCTTGGGCCATGAAAATTGTTCAGGTTGTATGGAATCTGTCAACTCCCCACCTATCAAATAAACATCCCCCCATTTTTTTTTTACAATAACCGGTAGAAAGCTGACTGAAAATGTTGTTTTTTTATTAATCTAGTAACAATACATCCCACATTTTCTATGAACAGAATCCACTTGCATTTTAAGATAGAATTTTACTAAACTTTGTTGTTTTATCTTATATAAAATATTCAGAATAAAAATCTGGAAATTATAATTTCAGCAATGAAGATGAATTTTCTGATATGATAAAGGAGTACTGACTATAATGAGATGAAAGATTTACTTCTCAGTCATAAGAACATGTCTGGAAGAATTATGTAGGTTAATATTAATTTATCATATCAACAAAGACACCAATTTTCCAAGTTGCATAGAAATCCTGATGAATGAGGGAGACACAAACATCATTTGATGAAAATATGTTATACGTTCCCTCTGATTTTCATCTCTAGAGTCATTAATTATGATCGTATGATGCAGTGATGCTAGACCTGAGATAAAACTTTTTGAGAAACAAGCATCTTTCTTAGTAGAAAAAATAACAGACATTTAAAATCACAAAAGTTAAGACTGATAGATCGCTGCTTTTAAGGAATATAAGTTTTCCTTGTCTTTTCCAGCATCTAAAAACATAAATGTGGTCATTATCAGAATGTGTTTCCTGTTCTAAGCTTCAGAGTCTTAAATCCAACTGCCTATATTCTAAAGGATGTCTTTAAATAAACATAACGAGAAC
>CM052650.1:141435434-141457099 GCA_028533165.1 Leontopithecus rosalia | reverse complement strand
ATATATAATATATATCTATATCTAATATATAGAGATATATATTATCTATATCTAATATATATAGATAATATATATCTATATCTAATATATATAGATAATATATATCTATATCTAATATATCAGTGTATCCCAATTGTTCTAACTGCAGAGTATGTTGACTCTGTCTGCTTCTCTCAAACTCAGGATCATAGTCATAGTCAATGTCATCATTAGCTCTTCTTACCTATTTAGACTCCCTCCCTTTCGTCTGTGTCCCCCGCCACACAGGAAGCTCAGTAATTTTTCTGAAATACAAAACAAATTACATTACTGTCTGTTTAAAATGAATTCTTACTGCTTTCATAGTATAATCTATGTTATTAACAATGGCTTACATCTTTAACGATCTGACCACCACACATTATCTTATGCTACTCTACCTGCCCTAATTCTGATCTTCAGAAAGAAGCTGAAAGACACCATGCATTCTTCCATATCAGAGCCATTATACTGATAGCTCCTGAATCTTGTACTTGGAATGCCCAAACAGTGATCTTCATATTTTCACTAGGCTGGCTCCTTAAACTTTTAAGTCTTAGCTTAAATTTTGTGCACTCAGAAAGGCTTTCTGACAATGCCCTCAAAAGCAGTGGCTTACTCACTGAGTGATTGTTCTTTTTTCCCTACAATATTTTATTGTTTCGCTCCTTTATAGTACATGACATCCACCATTAAGTATTTTGTTGATTTATATATGTATTGCCTGTCTCTCTTGCCAAATTGGAAGATCCATCAGGGCAAGAACCATATCTGTTTTCTTCAACTTTGAATCTCCAATACCTTATATACTATATGGGATATATAAAACCTTCAAATGTGTTTGATGAGTGAATAAATATAAATTAGGCTGCAAGTTTAGTTTGTCCTTAATTAGTATGAAATATAATACAGAGTCTTGCACACATTCATCTGGTGTGAAGGGAATAAAATTTGTATATATGTGAAAGATGCATTAATTATACTTTAAGTATGTTTAGTTCAACATACAAACAATTGAATGAGTTTACCAATTTTTCAAAATGTTGTGATACTAGAGTTCCTTATTTTTTTTTTGTGGTAGGTAATCATGTCGGTTATCATCTTAATTTCCAAGAGGTTTCAAAGCAAAAACCCTAATCAATTATATTTTCTCCTTCTTTTTGGGTCAAATTCTGTTTTTTGATATTTCCAAAAGGCCACAAGCACTGATTTGTTTTGACTATGTTACTTGTTTAGGACTTAAAATGATTAAAAGTTTAAAAACTTGCATTTGTTTTCATCAAAATTTTTGTGGAAATTCCATACTTCAAAACACAGTACTCTAGAAATTAATTTCAAACAGTGTCAGGTAAACATTCTTAAATGTCTACCCCACCCAAATGAAGAGCATAAGGTTTATTATAATGCTGCCATAACTTGGCATTTGCTGTGTTCCAGGAACTTTTCTAGGCACTTCATATATTTTGAATCATTTAATGCAACTACAAACCTTATAAGGTAGGTACTATTATTATTCTCATTTCTAGGTAAGAAAAATAAGTTACATAAAAGATAAGAAATCTACTGAAGATTAAAGTTAGTAAGTTGAAAAGCAGAGATTCTATCCCATGATATATGTCTACAGAATGCAAGCTCCCAACCACTACACTGTACTACTTCCTTTTTAAAACATTTCAGTCATTTTTACAGGGTTGTCCAAAACCAATTCTAATAAAACCAATAACATGATGGTACATAATATCACAAGTCAAGCCAGAACAGAAAAGTTATCAAAGTAATAAATATTCCTAGCTAGTTAACAAAGTAAGGAGATATTTTAAGCAAGAACAAAACCAAAATGAAAGCAATATTCTTACATAATTTCCTGGATGGAAAATGGGTCTCCAAAGAGTTATATTTAGTTGATCTGGGTCACAAGTAATCTTTAGTTGAATAGGTCATAGTGCTATCAAATTGGGGAGAACTTTCTAAAAACATTTAGATAGTAATTTGCCAAGCTCCTTTTGAGTGACTCTTTAAAAATGATGGTTTGCAATGAAGAAAACAATAAAGCGAACATGAACCTAGAAAAGAAAGAACATTGTATGACTCTTCAACTACGTTCTTTTCGATTTCATTTTTTTCCATTTACATTCAACTTCATCATGGAAGGAGGCTGTACTGGTTATCAGCAGGGAATTTATTTTCTTTTTTTTTGAGACGGAGTTTCGCTGTTGTTACCCAGACTGGAGTGCAATGGCACGATCTCGGGTCACTGCAACCTCTGCCTTCTGGGTTCAGGCAATTCTCCTGCCTCAGCCTCCCGAGTAGCTGGGACTACAGGCGTGCACCACCATGCCCAGCTAATTTTTGTATTTTTAGTAGAGACGGGGTTTCACCTTGTTGACCAGGATGATCTCGATCTCTTGACCTCGTGATCCACCCTCCTCAGACTCCCAAAGTGCTGGGATTACAGGCTGGGGAATTTATTTTCTTGTAACTAAACTATATCTATAACTACACTTGTTATATTGTAATCAAATGTGAAAGAAAAATTTCTGTATGTCTCTATGTATGTCTTCATCATATAGTTGATTCTTGAACAACATTGAACTGCATGGGTCCAGTCCACTTGTAAGTTGATGTTTGAACCAAACGCAGATCAAAAATACAGTATTCACAAGATGTGAATATATACACAGGGACTTCTTTACATATTTTCATGTTCCCCAGGGCTGACTGTGGGACTTGCACATGCATGGAATTTTGGTATGGGGAGTAGGTTTTCTGAAATCAGTCCACTACACATATCAAAAGATGATTATAATAGTTGGTGGGTGCAGAGATTTAAACTACCAAACAGAGTATAGACATTTCTAGAGAAAAAATTTTATTTAAAACGTATTTTCTACGTAAAACTATAATCCCGCCAAGTCGACAAGGTTCCCTTTCAGGACCAATTTACCGAGAATTCTATCAGGAGTGGGAATTGAGTTTTATCAATTTTTTTTCCTGCTTCTATTGAGACGATGATATGATTTCACTTTCTCTGTTATGCAATGCAAAGAATTACATCAATTGATATTCTAAGATTAAACCAACTTTGACTTTCTGAATAAGCCCCACGTGATTATGCCGTATTATCTTTATATATACATACACACATGCATATATATATATATATACACACATGCATATATATATATATATACACACACATATATGTATATACATTTATATACACACATACATATGGATATATATATATATATATATATATATATATATATATAGTTGAATTTGATTTGCTACAGTTTTGTTGAGAGTTGCATCTATCTTCATGGAGATACTTGTTTGTAGTCTTTTTTAAATGTCTTTGGTTCAGAGTAATAACAACCTCAGAAAATGTGTTGTGGAGTATTCCTTCTTAAATTTTCTAGAGTAATTTATGTAGAATTGGTACTATTTTTTTCTTAAGTTGATTACAGAATTAACATACATAGGCTACTAAAGTAATTTATTTTTGCGCATTTAAGTGACTTTGTCCATTTCATCTAAGCTTACAAGTTTGTATATATCACATATTATTTAACCATTCATCTGCTGATGAACATTGGGGCTGTTTACATATCTAGGGTATTATTGTGAATAACACTTCAATGAACATGGATGTACAGATTTCTTCAGGAGCTTAATTTCTATTTTTTAAATATATACCCCATAGTGAAATTGCTGGATCATACGGCAGTTCTATTTTTAGTGTTTGGAAGAACTTCCATACAGTTTTCCGTAGTGGCAGTGCTAATTTACACTCCCATCAATAGGGTCAGACAGTACCCCATTCTTCACATCTTCACCAGCATCCATTATTCCTTGTCTTTTTGAAAAAAGCCATTTTAACTGAAGTGAGATGACATCTCACCATGGTTTTGATTTGCATTTCTCTAATGATTAGTGATGTTGAGCAATTTTTCATATACTTGTTGGTCATTTGTATGTATTCTCTTGAGAAATGTCCATTCGAAACTTTTGCTCATTTTTAAATTGGATTATATATTTTTTTTGTTGGTGTTCGAGTTCCTTATATATTCTGGTATTAATCCATTGTCAGACGGATAGTTTGTAAATTTTTCTATTCTGTGAGTTGTCACTTCACGTTTTTGATTGTTTCCTTTGCTGTGCAGAAGCTTTTTCGCTGATGTAATCCCATTTGTCTACTTTTGCTTTGATTACCCATGCTTCTGAAGTCTTAGACAAAAGATATTTGCTCAGACCAATTTCCTAAAGTGTTTCTCCAATGATTTCTTCCAGTAGTTTTATAGTTTCATATCTCACATTTATGTCTTTAATTCATTTTTATTTAACTTTGGTACATGGTGAGAGATGAAAACCTAGTTTCATTCTTCTGCATATGATTATCCAGTTTTCCCAGAACTATTTATTGAAGAGACTCACCTTTTCCAAATGTATGTTGTTAGCACCTTTGATCTTTTGAGTTTTCTCAAAACTGCTATTTGGAATTCTTAGAGAGTTCACATATTGCTGTTTATTTAGGGTCAGTCATTCGTTCCTTGCTTTGTCTTTCTGAGGTCATGGTTTGCTGTTTGCTGTTGTTTCTTGTGAATGTATGTCGGTGTCTTTGCTCTGAAGGATCAGTTATTTATTCTGCTCTTCTCTGTCTGGCTTATTTTGGATTTTCTTGGATTTGTTCATTTAGAGATTCTATATAATTTACCTGTTGATTTTCCCAAGAGGTTGCTGCCTCTTTTTTGGCACTGTTACATAGCACCTTAAGCCCAGGTTTGTCTTGGTTCTGGTAAATCATCAGAGTACTGGTCCTAAATGGGGGAGATCCTGAAGGGGATATTTTAGTAGCATGGGAAGGCTGGTGAGGGGGTTGGGCCCAGAGGACCTCTGAAAGAAACCTACCGTGTGATGCTGCTGAACAGCCACTCTGATTTGGCAAATCTTTTGGTGGATTTACAGAGCAAAGTTTCCACGGCTGGGGATGGTAGGCCTGCCTTTCCCTTTTGTTTCTGGCTGTCTTAAGGGCTATTTCTTTCTTCAGGCACTCTCAATGCTTCCAGTGAATTGAAGCAGGGACAGGTCTCCTGCCAGGGGACCCAAAATGGTGAGAAAGCTGGATATCCATCCTCAAGCTCACTTTTTCCATTGTAGAAACCATGAGTCAGATGGACATTTTCCGCAAGCTTGGTACTTGGCAGATTGCGGGGGGTGGGGGGAGGGTGGATTATGGATATGAAAGTCCAATTTACTTATTATCTGCTGGAATTTTTTCATTTCTCTTTGGCCCTGGGAACTGTCACATCATAATATTTGAATTCTGAAATATTTCAGCATTGTATATTTGGTTTTGGTTTTCTTCAGATGGGAGTCAGTGAAGCCAGCCTGCTTCAAAACCCCAGTTTGAAACCAGAACTTAATTTGTTCTTATGTTTAAAATTTCTTAAGGTGAAAGTTCTGGTCATTTATTTGAGACTTTCCAAATATACTCATTTAACACTATCAATTTTCCTGTAAGTACTACTTTAGTTTCATCCTACAAATGTTGATAAGGTGCATCTTCACTTCATTTTCATATTCCTAAAATTCAAAATGCTTCCTTGTTATTATTTTGATTTTTTTTTTATTCATGGGTTACATAAAATTATTTTGTGTGTTCATTTACATTTGTGTGTGTTCATTTCTATTGGGTGTATACTTAAAAGTGAAATTTCTAGGTCATATGGCAACTATATGTTTAATCATTTAAAAAACTGCTACACTCTTTTTCAAAGCAGCAGCATCATTTTAGAGGTCTGCCAGAAAAAACAGAATATTTCCTATTCCTTATTTCTTAAGGATTTTTCAATCACCAGCAGTCTATGAGTGTTTCAATGCCTCGGCAACCTTTCTAACATTTGTCATTATCTGACTCTTTGACACTAGTCATACTATTGTGTTTAAGTAGAGTTTCATTGTGATTTTAATTCTTATTTCCCTGATGACTAATGATATCAAACTTGTTATGTGCTTATTGGCTATTTGCATATCTTCCTTAGAAAAATACTTATTCAGATTCTTTGCTTCTCTTTTAATTGGGTTATTTGCTTCTTAATTATCAAGTTGTAAGTGTTGTTTACACATTCTAGCTAAAATTAGCATATCAGTTGCATGATTTGAAAATATTTTCCCCATTCTGTAGATTTTTTTTATTCTCTAGAATAAAAAAACAGAAAAGAATGTCCTTTAAAGTGCAAAATTTTTAAATGTTGATGAGGTTCAATTTTATTACTTTTGTTTTTGTTGTTCATGCTTTTGGTGCTATATCTAAGAATTTTTTGTCAAAACCAAGATAATGAGGTGTTAGCCCTATGTTTTTTTCCAAGACATTTTTAGCTTTACTCTTATATTAAATCTTTGATTTATTTTGAGTTAATGTTTGCATGGCAAAAATTAAATATCTACCTTCATGTTTTTGAACATAAGTATTGAGTTGTACCAGGAAATTTGGGTATACCGAGGAATATCTATACGTACCACACTGTATTGATTATCATGGTTTTGTAGTTTTGAAATCAGTAGGTACAAATTCTCTTATTTTGAGCTTCTACTTCAAAATTGTTTGGGCTATTATAAGATGCTTACAATTCCATCTAAGTTTTAGAATCAGTTTCTCAATTTTTATAAAGAAGTTAACGGGAATTCTAATAGAGATTCTGGTAGCTGGAATTAAATTGCTAGAACAATTTGGACACCACTTTCATTTAAAAAATGTTAAGTCTTCTAATTGATAAACATGAGTTGTTTTGCATTTACTTAGATCTTTAAACAATGTTTTGAAGTTTTCAGAATATTACTTTTGCACTTCTTTTGTGAAATATAATACTTTCGTATTCTTTTTGATGCTACTATAAATACATTGTTTTCTTAATTTTATTTTCAGACTGTTTATTGTGATATGTTTTGTGTATTGATTATGTATTCTGCCACCTTGCTGACCTGATTTATTAGTTGTATTAGTTTGTGTGTGTGTGTGTGTGTGTGTGTGTGTATGCACACGCGTGCACATATGTATGTATTCCTTAGAATTTTCTAAATCCAAGATCACGTACTCTTTCAATAGGTAGTTTTGCCTTTTCTTTGCCAATTTAGATGCTTTTTATTTTTTCCATGCCCTGGCTAAAATAGCTAGTAAACTGCAGAAAAGTGGTGAGAGCAGACATCTTTGTCATGTTCCTGATGTTGTAAAGAACGCATCCAGTTTGTTCCAGTAAGTATGATGTCAGATACGGGTTCCAGAGTTACCCTTTATTAGGCTGAGAAAGTTTCCTTCTATTCCTTATTTCTTAAGGATTTTTCAATCACAAAATATCATTGTTTTCTGTTAAATGTTTTTTGTGTCTATTGAGATGAGCATGCAGTTTTTGTTTTTTAATTTATTGATATGCTGTATTGGATTAATTCATTTTCAGATGTTAAGCGAACCCTACATTCCTGAGATAAGTCTCACTTGGTCATGCTGTATAATTATTTTTATATGTTGTTAGATTTGGTTTGCTAATACTTTATTGAGTATTCCTTTATAATTCTTTTTATTTCTTTCAGGCCAGTAGTAATGTCCCTTCTTTCATATCCAGTTTTAGCAACTGGATTCTTTTCTTTCCTTGATCATTCAAACTAAAGGTTGATTTATCTGTTCAAAGACAAGCTTTTGGTTTTACTGATTTTCTCTATTGCTTTTCTAGTCTCTATTTATTTCTAATCTATTCTGTATTATTTTCTTTCTTCTGCTTGATTTAGGTTTAGTTTGCTCTTCTTTTTCCTGTATCTTAAGGTGGAAGATTAGGTTATTGATTTGAGGTCTCTTTTCTTAATATAAGCATTTACAGCTATGAATTTCTCTCTAAACACTGCTTTAGCTACATGATACAATTTTTAGTACGTCATGTTTTCATTTTCAGTCATCTCAAAGTATTTTCTGATTTTACTTATTTCTTCTTGGACTCATTGGTTGTTTAGGAGTGTATTATTCAATTCCTATATATTTGTGGGAGCTCCAATTTTTTTTCTGCTATCAATTGCTAATTCCATTTCATTTTGCTCAGGGACATACTTTGTATCATTTTTTCTTAGTAAATTTATTGAGGCTTGTTTAACAGCCTAGCAAATGGTATATCCTGGAGAATGTTCCATGTGGACCTGAGAAAAATATGTATACTGCAGCTGATGGGTATAGGGTTCTATACAGTCTGCTAGGCCTACTTGGTTTGCAGTATTGCATAAATCACTTATACCTTGTGGATCTTTTGCCTAGTTTTTTTTTTATATCATATTGAAAGTAGGTTATTGAAGTCTCCAACTATTATTGTTGAACTATTTCTCCCTTCATATATTTCAATATTTCGCAACTCTGATATTGGTTCATAATTGTTGTATCTTCCAGGGGTATTGACCCTTTCATCATTAAACAAGATCCCCTTTTGTCTCCTGTGGCATCTTTTGTTTCAAGTCTATTTTGTGTGAGGTCAGTATAGCTTTCTCGTGGTGGCTGTTTCCTTAATATGTCTTTTTCCATCTTTTGATTTTTTATTCCATTTGGGTCTTTGAATTCAAATTATGTCTCTTTTATACAACTCAAAGTTGGATTTTTGAAATCCAGTCTGACAATCTTTTTCATATTGGATTTTTCAATTTATATTCAACATTATTTTTAATACAGTTGAGTTTATGCCTATATTTGACTTTTCATTTTCTATATGTCTTATCTCTTGGTTTAGTCTATTCCTCTTTTTCTACTTTCTTTCTTTCATTTTTTTTTCCAAAGCAACAAAGGCAGAGATTTATTGAAAACAAAAGTACACTCCACAGGGTGGGAGTGGGCTGAGCATAGGGGCTTAGGAGTCCATTTTTTGCTGCTTTCTTTTCCAATAAATGAATATTTTCTTGTGTAACATTTTAATTCCTTTGATTATTTTTATTACATTTCTTTGTGTTATTTTTTTGGTGATTGCTTTAGAGTTTACCATATGCCTCTCAACTTATCAGAATCTTTTTCAAACTTAAATGAATTTAATTCCCATGACATATGAAAATGTTACTCCCACATATTTCTATTCCATTTCCCTTTTCAGTGATATTACTGTTATACATATTATATATATATATATATATATATATATATATATATATGTTAAAAACCTAACAATACATTTTTATAATTATTATTTTACCATCTGAAGTCATTTACTTACCTAGTATAGCTTTGCTCACTTCCATCTACTTTGTGCTGTTATTGTTAAATACATTACACAAGTATTACATTTCTATATGTTATAAGCCCAACTATATATATACATATGTTTTATATCTATCTATATATATATCGATATATGTATACAATTTTTAAAATCACTTCAGAGAAAAAAGAACATGCATTTTTGCACTTATTTAAAATAACATACTGAACTTAATCAGTGCCTTTTGTTTTCTCCTGTAGATTTGAATACCACTTGTTCTCACTTGTTTTCAAACTGTAGAAAATCTTTTAATATTTCTTGTAAGATGAGACTGCTAGCAACCAACTCTCTGTTTGTTTATCTGAGAAAGTCTTATTTCATCTTCAGTTTTGAAAGACATGTTTGCAGGATATATAGTTCTCTGGAGTGTTTTGTCAGCTGTTTTTTTTTCTTTCATGCCTAATAAAATGTTTTCTCACTGACTTTTGCCCTCTGGTGTTTCTGCTGAGAAGTCAGTTATAAGTCTTACTGGTTTTTTGCATAAGTTGTTTTTTATCTTACTGCATTCGACATTTCCTCCTCGTCTGACTTGCAGCATTTTTCCTATGTTGTGTCTCCTTCTGGATCTCTGCGTTTATCTCAGCTTGAAGTTTATTGAGCATCCTAAATGTGCAGGTTATTATTTTTCAATAAATTTGTGAAGCTTTCTGCCATTACTTTTTCAAATATTTCTCTTTCTCCCACCTGCTATTATAAGTAAACATAACTGCTATTCTTAATGGTATTCTACCTTTCACTAAGGCTGTGTTAGTTTTCCTTTATTATTCTTTCTCTCTTTCCTTTGGTTTGTCTAATCTCTATTATTATATCTTCAAGTTTACTAATTATTTTTATGTCGGTTAATACTAATATTTAGTCTTTTTGGTGAATTTTATTTAGGCACTTTTGAACTCTAGAATTCCCATTGGTCCTTTTTATGATCCATATCTCTTTATTAACATATTTAATATAACATTCTCATTATGCTTTCCTTTCCTGTTTCAGTGCTTTCTGCTTCAGTGCTTTCTTTTAGCTTGTTTTTGTTTCTGTTTGTTTGTTTGTTTTTTTGTTTGTTTGAGATGGAGTCTTGCCCTGTCACTCAGGCTGGAGAGCTGTGGCAGGATCTCGGCTCAATGCAACCTCCACCTCCCAGGTTCCCGTGATTCTCCTGTCTCAGCCTCCCAAGTAGCTGGGACTACAGGTGCTCACCACTATTCTTGGCTAATTTTTATAGTTTTAGTAGAGAAAGGTTTTCACCACATTGGTAGGCTGGTCTCAAACTCCTGACTTCAGGTGATCCACCCACCTTGGCCTCCCAAGGTGCTGGTATTACAGGCCTGAGCCACCACGCCTAGTGTCTTTTAGTTCTTTAAATACATCTATAATGGCTTCTTTGAAGTTTGGTTACACTTACATGAAGTTTCTATTGTCTGTTTTCTTTTCTGGCTGGTACATGGGCCATAATTTTTTTTATTGCTTTGCATGCCTTGAAATTATTGTGAAAACCTTGACCTTTCAGATAAAATGTTGTTGCAACTTTAGGTACTGGCCATTTCCCCTCTTGGGGCTTGCTATTGTTATTTCTTGTTTATTTGTTTAAAGATTGGCTTGAAACTTTTAATTAACTCCATTCTAACTTCTATCAGTGTTAGGCCTCTAATGTTCTTCAGACAGGCACAGCTTTGGGTATGCATCCTGGGATAACAGTGGTTTGATATGGCGCTCTCATTCTTTTTCCCTGACCCCATCCAGCTGTTCATCTCCAGTAATTGCTGAATAATTGATCTGTTGTTTTCAAAAGTGTCCTGAGTAAATGTCTCTATACCAATCTAATAAAATTCTAGTTCCTTTGTAGGAGACTTTGAAACTGCCTTTGCAAAAATTATCACTAAGACAATTGGTACAGTGAAAGAGATCTGACCTAACTGACTCCATCTTGCTCCTAACTGCCAAGCCATCTTTGTTCATTCTCTGAACAGGCCACACTAACTCTGGGAGGAACTTAGTTTATGGTTTAGCTTTGAAACAAAGAGGAAAACAGCCCTTTCCCCAAACAAACCTCCTTCTTGCCTGGGGACTAGACTGCCTTTTTAGGACCAACAAATTACCCAAAAGATTAGACATTATGTATTAAGAGTTATGCTGCTGGAGGCTGCAGATTTATAAACTCTCCCAGGTTGCTCCTGAGCATAACATCACTATTGTAAAACCTAAGATCAGTGCTTGAGATATTTTACAGACCCTGCACTTGGTGCATCAGCTGGCACCATCCATATAGATAAAGTGGCTCATCTGGTCTTGTGGTCCCCACACAGGAGCAGACTCAGCCCAAGAGGACAGCTTCAACTCCCTATTATTCCATTTCCAATCCAACCAATCAGCACTCCCCACTTCCTGAGCCCTAAGGCACCAAATTTTCTTAAAAACTCTTATCCCTGAATTATAAGGAGGCTGATTTGAGTAATAATAAAACTCTAGTTTCCACATACAGCCAGCTCTGCTTAATTTCTCTTTCTCTATTGTAATTCCCCTGTCTTGATAAATTGACTCTGTCTAGGCAGTGAGCAAGGTGAACTCATTCAGCGGTTGCAGTTTCTGTGTCTGTATTTAATATTTATTCTGACCTTAGAAGGGCTCCTTCCAGCTGTCTCATTCCTTAGTTCTCTCCTAAAACTACCCAGCTATCATCTATGCTTCATCTACATTAAATCCAGGAGCCTCTTTCTCACTGTCTTTCACCACAACTGTTGTTCTTAACAATGTCTATACAATGCAACTTTCCTATGCTCTGTTGCAATTGATATCAGTTCCTTTGGGAAGAGATTAGGAGCTGTTTTATGGCTTGTTTCTTTCCATGAGCCACATTTTGAGTCAGGCTCTGGAGCTGGGAGTAAACAATGCCAAGCTTTTCTGGACTACTGTAGGAGCTTAGTGGGAGATGTGGTGGGGAGGGCAGCAGCCTGAGTCTGAAAAGCCTTGGATTTTCTCTTCTTACGTGGAAACACCTACCAAGCTGGGGCACGCATGCTGCATCAAGGCAGAGCCTTCATTCCATGAGTGGAATCTCAATGGAAGAAGGAAGCCAGGACCTCTCATCTACACTTTCCCAAAACGTAGCCTCAGTAACAGCCAGGCACAGGATGAGAAACTCTGATATCCCATTTCTGACAGAAAGAAACCTCTCTGACAGGGAACTAAAGGAATAGATTCCTGTGATCTTAGCTACAAAAGAAAAAAATGAAGTCTCTTTTTCAGTGTGCTGAAAGAAAGGAGGAAGGGAGTAGTCATGGATCAACATTTTTACCAAATATTTGTTGATTTTTTTGAATACATGCTTCTTTATTTGCCGGTTGCTCTTAAGACTATTTCCAAAGCCTTTATACTGCTTTTTCTTTCCTTTCTTTTCTTTTTCATTGGGTAGTAGGTCAGCGAAGCTCTACCCAGTATCATACTGTAAGTCAATCTGAACCCTTTAAAATATATATTTGTGTTGCAAGCCTCCTGGGAAAAGTGTTCCCAGTTATAAGATTTCCGCGGATACATGTGTGTGTGTGTGTGTGTGTGTGTGTGTGTCTAGTTTTTCTCTGCATATATATAGTTTTTTTCAGATTTACATATAGCAGGTGTTTCTTTCTGCTAATTTTAACTATTTTGACAAAGTTTTACTCTTTCAACCAGTTGCCAATCAGAAAGTCTTTGAATGCACTTAAGACCTGAATTGTATCTCCCAGAATTCCCATGTGTTATGGGAGGGACCCACAGCGAGGTAATTGAATCATGTAGGCCAGTTTTTCCCATGCTATTCTCATGATAGTGAATAAGTCTCATGAGATTTGATAGGTTTATAAAGGGTTTTCACTTTTGCTTCTTCGTTTTTCTCTTGCCATTGTCATGTAAGATGCATCTTACACCTGTGGCCATGATTCTGAGGCCTCCCCAGCCATGTGGAACTGTAAGTCCCATTAAACCTCTTTTTGTTCCCAGTTTCAGGTATGTCAGTATCATTTGTGAAAACAAAACAATACAGAAAACTGGCACCAGTAAAGCAAACTGGGGTGTTCCTGAAAAGATACTCCAAAATATGGAAGCAACTTTGGAACTCAGTAACAGGTAGAGGTTGGAACAGTTTAGAGGGCTCAGAAGAAGACAGGAAAATGTGGGAAAACTTGAAACTTCCTAGAGACTTGTTGAATGGCTTTGCCCCAAATGCTGACAGCCATGTGGACAATAAGGTACAGGCTGAGGTGGCCTAAGATGAAGAAGAGCAATGTGTTAGGAATTGGAGTAAAGGTGACTCTTGTTATATTTTAGCAAAGAGACTGGTGGCATTCTGTCCCTGCCCCAACTGAGAAAGATGATTTAGGATATCTGGCAGAAGAAATTTCTAAGAGGCAAAGCACTCAAGAGGTTACTTGCATACTGTTAAAGGTATTGAGTTTAATAAGGGAAGCAGAGCATAAGTCTGGAAAATTTGCAGCCTGAAAATGTGATAGAAAAAAAAACATTTTCTGGGGAGAAATTCAAGCGGGCTACAGAAATTTGCATAAGTCCAAGGCACCTAATGTTAATCTCCAAGACCATGGGAAAAATGTCTCTAGGCCATGTCAGAAGCCTTCACAGCAGCCCCTCCCATCATAGGCCCAGAGGCCTAAGAGGAGAAAGTGGTTTCATGGGCCTGGCCCAGGGTCCTTGTGCTGTGTGCAGCCTAGCGGCTTGGTGCCCCGTGTCCCAGCTGTTCCAGCCATGGCTGAAAAGGGCCAACATTGTGCTTAGCCTATGGCTTCAGAGGATGGAAGCCGCAAGCCTTGACAGCTTCCATGTGGTGTTGAGGCTGAGGGTGCACAGAAGTCATAAAATCCTTTGGGAACCTCTGCCTAGATTTCAGAAGATGTATGAAAATGCCTGGATGTACAGGCAAAAGTTTGCTACAGGGGCAGGGCCCTCATGGAGAACCTCTGCTAAGCCAGTGTGAAAGAGAAATGTAGGGTTGGAGCCCCCACACAGAGTCTTTACTGGGGCACTGCCTAGCAGAGCTGTGAGAAGAAGGTCTCCGTCCTCCAGACTCCAGAATGATAGATCCACCAAGAGTTTGCACTGTGTGCCTGGAAGAGCTGCAGATACTCAATACTAGCCCATAAAAGTGGCCAGGAGGGAGGCTGTACCCTGCAAAGCCACAAGGGGTAGAGCTGCCCAAGACTATGGAAACCCACCTCTTGCATCAGCATGACCTCGATGTGGCACCTGGAGTCAAAGGAGATCATTTTGGAAGTTTAAAATTTGACTGCCCTGCTGGATTTCAGACTTGCATGGGCCGTGTTACCTTTCTTTTGGCCAATTTCTTCCATTTGTAATGGCTGTTTTTATCCAATATCTGTATCCCCACTGTATCTAGGAAGTAATTCGCTTGCTTTTGATTTTACAGGCTCATAAGCAGAAGGGACTTGCTTTGTCTAAGATGAGACTTGGGACTGTGGAGTTCTGGGTTAATGCTAAAATGAGTTAGGACTTCAGAGAACTGTTGGGAAGGCATGATTGGTTTTGAAATGTGAGGACATGAGATTTGGAGGAGCCAGGGGCAGAATGATACGGTTTGGCTCTGGCCCCACCCAAATCTCAATGTGAGTTGTATCTCACAGAATTGCCACATGTTGTGGGAGGGATCCAGGGGGAGGTAACTGAATCATGGGGGCTGGGGGGCTGATCTTTCCTGTGCTGTTCTCATGATAGTGAATAAGTCTTAAGAGACCTGATAGGTTTATAAGGGGTTTCTGCTTTTTCTTCTTCCTCATTTTTCTCTTGACACCACCATGGACGAAATGCCTTTCACCTCCAACCATGATTCTGAGGCCTGGCCAATCATGTGGAACTGAAACTACAATTAAACTTCTTTTTGTTCCCAGTTTCAGGATGCCTTCTTCAGCAGAATGAAAATGAGCTAATACATATGCTTTAAGAACTGACACCTTTTAATATGTGTATTTAGGTTGTATACATTGCTATTACTACATGTCATATCATATTAAATCACATCACATCAATCATATCATATCATATAATGTTATATCATATCATATCATATCATATCATTAAGGCAGGAAAACAAGAGTTGGGAGGCAGGGAATTTAAAGCCAATTCACACTTCAGTTATGACAGGAAATATTCTCTCCACAGGGCATAGGCCAAGTAAATGACATTACATTCTGGTATGTGACCAATGAAATCCTCTAGAGGGTATTTAAACTCCCAAAACTTCTGTAACAGGGCCCTTGAGCCCTATGTTCAGCCCGCTCTCACACTGTGGAGTGTACCTTCATTTTCAATAAATCCCTTCATTTCTTCCTTGCTCTATTTGTGCATTTTGCCCAATTCTTTGCTCAAGATGCCAAGAACCTGGACACCTTCCTCTGGTGACATTATTATAGCAAGCCATTTCTGGAAGAAAACTTGCATGTGGCGTTGGTGACCAGCTAAGATCAGAGATGTCTGACACTCTAAGATTGGACTCCACAGGATGGCGCTCCAGGGGTCCTGCGGACTTCAACCTGCCCAAAGGGGACACTCTCAGCAGAGGTTCTGAGGCCTAATACTAATCCCTCCTTAGAATTTTCTCTTGCAGTTGCAATGCTGTTTGGCCCTTGCATGTATCCAGGCTTTTGTGCTCTGGTTCTAAGCAGAGGACCTGGTTAACATGTGACACCTTCCTTTGTTCCTGTTTGGCCCCAGTGTTCTTTAGAATCTGGGGAGGTTTGGCCTTTAAAAATCAAACTGCTGGCCGGGCGCGGTGGCTCAAGCCTGTAATCCCAGCACTTTGGGAGGCCGAGGCGGGTGGATCACGAGGTCATGAGATCGAGACCATTCTGGTCAACATGGTGAAACCCCGTCTCTACTAAAGATACAAAAAATTAGCTGGGCATGGTGGTGCGTGCCTGTAATCCCAGCAACTTGGGAGGCTGAGGCGGGAGAATTGCCTGAACCCAGGAGGTGGAGGTTGCAGTGAGCCGAGATCGCGCCATTGCACTCCAGCCTGGGTAACAAGAGTGAAACTCCGTCTCAAAAAAAAAAAAATCAAACTGCCATGGAGACTGTTTTAGCCAAAATTTTGGTTCACAGCCTTCCTTGGATTATCTACTGGGGCAAAGTAAAACTGGCAAGCTTGTATGCTATCTGTAGAAAATAAAAGTAAATAGAAATTCCTCTTCAAAGATTTCTTCTTAGCTTATTAAGAATGAATGTTAGCTTCTTCAGAGGTTGATTTACTCTAAAGCCTTTTGTTAATAATCCTAAGTGGCCGAGTGCAGTGGCTTACAACTGTAATCCCAGCACTTTGGGAGGCCAACATGAGTGGATCACAAGTCAGGAGTTCAAGATCAGCCTGATCAAGATGGTGAAACCCCATCTCTACTAAAATACAAAAATTAATGGTGGTGCACACCTGTAATCCCAGCTACTTGGGAGGCTGAGGCAGGAGAATCTCTTGAACTCAGGCAGTGGAAGTTGCAGTGAGCCAAGAGTGCACCGCTGCACCACAGCACTACAGCCTGGGTGACAAAGTGAGACTCTGTCTCAAAAAAAAAATCCTAAGTAGCTGTTAGCTATAATTAAAAAAGGAAAATAGGTATATTCTATGTTCCTAGTTCTTATACTGTAGCCCAGATATTTGCCTTGACATGTCTGGACAAGCCCACACAGGCCTCAGCCCATAGCTAATCCCCTTTCCTTATTTGGAAATGTTATTGCTTCTTTAACTCTTTTGTAAACGTCTTCCTCTTTTCCCTTGTTCTCTCTTGCCTTGACCCTTTTAGGAAATGTTTTGAGTCATTAGCTAATTGGTACTGCTTACAAGTTTACCCTTTCTGCAGAAAGTTAAGTTGCCTTGCTGAGAGAAAATTTACATACAAGTTCCACTTCTGTTGCAGCACCCAAATTTTATATATAGCATTATCTCATGGCCAAGGTTCCAAGCTACTTGATCTTCATTTTTTTGTGTGTGTATACATGTCTAGATGTGTTTATTTGTATGTACATTATTGTTATATGTTGTGTCTACCAAAATTGGCTTATAAGTAAAAGCACACTCATAAATTAAGTAAATAAGTCTAAGCCATTTTCAAGTTAATGTGACTTAAAGTATAACTTTACTAAATAAGTTAGCTTTAACATTATGTGGAAAAAATCAGGAATGCCTTCAGAATCATCAACATATATTTTGTCTGAATTTTATGTTTGTCTTTGCTAGATATTTTAAAATGTCTGTGTTAATTCACACTGGGAGTTGCTTGGGGCCAGCCTGTGTCCCATTCTATTTAGTCTCATTGAGATAAATGCATATCTGATTGCTGATAGTTCAGCATTTCTTGCTTTTTAGGATTTCACAAGTTTTAGGTGACTAAGGTAGGCATCCTAGTTAACAGGTAATTCTGTGAAAGGGTTATGTTATTAGGTAAAATAATAAGAATAATGAAAGAAAGAGAGAATTTTGTCTAATTCAGAAGTTATCTAAAGGTTCAAATTACAGATCTCAAAAGGTTGTTTATGAAAGGATGTAGCAAGGAATCATTAAGTAGGGGAGAAAGATGTGGAAAAGTTTAAATAATAAAATATTATTTAAAACCTGATAGAGGATTGGAGATAATTGGCTAATTAACATTTTCATGTGCTCTTAGTCTTGATTAAAATAAAATAAGAAGCGTTGTAAAGAAATGCATTGGCAGTTTGGCAAGTCTTTTTTAATACAGTTAAGCATGAAACTGGATTTAGTATAGAGCCAAATTTCACTTACATGGTTGCATTGCTTCATACTGTGTTTACTGTTTTGTGTGGATAGTGCTAGAGTACTTATTGGTCATGTGCCTAAAGTGAATTTCTTGATTGCAGAGCATGTATAATAATATTGGTGAAGGCAGGGATATTGAATTGTGTATCAGGAATAAAATATTCATTATTATTCATTATGTGGGTTTATCTTGCAAGGGTGCCCTAGGTAACACTGTAGCCTCCAGAGTAAATTGAATATGAAAATTTAGGGTTGGTTTCCTGTTTATTTGTTTTTACTTCCAGTTTTCATTTGTTTGCTGTGTATTCTGCTCTGTCTTTGCTTGTGTATCCATATGTATAAAACCATGATGCTGTTTAGTTTCTAGTGGCAGGCTTTTATTTGGTTTTGTGAATAGTTATTTTGTTTCCTATGCATTTCTAGCAAGTCATCATTTGTTTCATTTATCTGGAATTCCTAAGCTACCTTTGTCAGGCCTGCAGGAATTAATAGAGCACACCAGCTTTCTCTCCTTAAACTTTTTGAATTTTAGGCTTCCTAATACTTTAAGTGTGTTGAGTATACTCTTAGAATATTAATCATATTTTTCTCTCTCTGCCTAATACCTTCAAAATTTGTAAACTATTTGTAAATATTCTTAATTAATGGCAACATTGCCATTAGACACATTCTGACACATTCAGTTTGCATACAGACACAGTCTGTTTGCATACAGTCAAGCATAGGGAGGGAGAACTCAGAAACCTAGCATGCCAGCAGAAGGGTAAGAACTTCTTACCAGTCAGTCTCTGGCCTCTTTCTCTCTGTGCAAACTGTTTAAATATAAAGTAAAAGTCATGAAGTTCTTGCATATGCCTACATCCTGAATGGTTTTGCCTAGGTTTTCTTCCATGGTTTTTATGGTGCCAGGTCTTTTGTTTAAGTCTTTAATCCATCTGGAGTCAATTTTAGTGTAAGGAGTCAAGGAAGGGGTCCAGTTTCTGCTTTCTGCACATGGCTAGCCACTTTTTCCAACACCATTTATTAAACAGGATATACTCTCCCCATTGCTTGTTTGTGTCAGGTTTGTCAAAGATCAGATGGTTGTACATGTGTGGCATTGCCTCCCAACAGAATGGGAAAAAAAATTTGCAATCTACCCTTCTGAAAAAGGGCTAATATCCAGAATCTATAAAGAACTAAAACAGATTTACAAGAAAAAACAAACAAACAAACCCATTCAAAGTGGGCAAGGATATGAACAGACAATTTTTTTTAAAAAAAAAAGCATATATGAAGCCAACAAACATATGAAAAAATGCTCATCATCACTGGTCATTAGAGAAATGCAAATCAAAACTACATCAAGATACCATCTCATGCCAGTTAGAATGGCAATCATTAAAAAATCTGGAGACAACAGATGCTGGAGAGGATGTGGAGAAATAGGAACACTTTCACACTGTTGCTGGGAGTGTAAATTAGTTCAATCATTGTGGAAGACAGTGTGGCGATTCCCTCAAGGACCTAGAAATAGAAATTCCATTTGACCCAGCAATCCCAATACTGGTTATATACCCAAAGGATTATAAATCATACTATTATAAAGACACATGCACATGTATGTTCATTGCAGCACTGTTTACAATAGCAAAGACCTAGAAGCAACCCAAATGCCCATTGATGATAGACTGGACAAGGAAAATGCAGCACATATACACCATGGAATACTATGCAGCCATAAAAAATGATGAGTTCATGTCCATCATTCACAGCAAACTGACACAAGAACATAAAATCAAACACTGCATGTTCTCACTCATAGGTACATGTTGAACAATGAGAACACATGGACACAGGGAGGGGAGTATCACACACTGGGGTCTGTTGGTGGGGGTTAGGTGTGGGACAGTGGGGGGTGGGGAGGTTGGGAGGGATCATATGGGGAGAAATGCCAGATATAGGTGACAGGGGGTGGGGATGGAGGCAGCAAACCACCTTGCCATGTATGTACCTATGCAACAATCCTGCATGATCTGCACATGTACTCCAGAACCTAAAGTATAATAATAATAATAAAAATTTTGAATAAAGCAAAAGTCACTGTTTATCTCCTGTGTGAACTCTTAAATTCATTGGTTTAATAATAATAAGAGCTTAAATCAAATGTTATGTCAGAGAAGTGAAAAACATAATGCTTTTTATTTAGTTCAAGTGACTTGAGTAGTCTTTGGGCAATAAACAGTTTGAAAGATTATTGGTAAAATACAAATGTCTTCAAAATATAAGCATGTAGTCTAAATTATGTTCAAACATTAGGTTTGCTAAATGCTTTAAGGTCATGAACTGCTTCTTTGGCTTTTGAAAATTGTTTATCTTGCCTGCTTTCCAGCTAGGTAAGACCTGGGGACATGTGTAGTTGGCCACACCCCTCGCTATGCTGTAAATCGAACTTATCAGAACATAACTTACCAGGTTTTAGGTTAAAATTAAAATTGCTAAGAGTTGTCATTATAACATGCAATTAAGACTAATAGAAATAGTTTTACATGCAAGGTGTGTAAGAACAGTAGAATGTGGGAGTTTTTTGTAAAAGTTATAAAAGGCTTTTACTTCTTTAAAATTTCTCCGTAATCATTTTGGCAAAATAAATAATTTACAGTAGCCTGGAATTCCAAAATCAAACTTCCATTTCAAAATTGTCTTTCCTAATGCCTGGTTTTTTTGAATGGATCAGAGGGTCCTGAAAACATTCAGAAAAGAGGTAAACAGGATTATTTGACATGTTTGGGTGCATGGGATTGCCGAAATGATGTTCAATATTCTTTACATTATATTTTTGTGAGTAATACCAATTAATTCTATTTTCCTGCTCTTTTGTTTGCCTTGTAAATTTTTATTGGATATCCAACACAACACTGTAAATTTTGTCAGTTGCTTGACATTTTGTATTTTTACAAATAGTCCTATGCTTAATTCTGGAATGCATTTATGTTGCTTGGAAAAGGTTTGATTCTTTCAAAGGTTGCTTTTAAAATTGTCAGCGAGAACAGGAGCATCTTTTGGCCTATGGCTAATTTTTCCCTACTACTTCAGGAAATCAGTTTTCATTGTTCTACCAAATGCACCATGAATTATGTAGTTTTCCAATTTAGCTAGTTGGAACACAAACTATTTCTGCCATCATGTGATCTCCATGAGTGGTTACATCTGCTCTCAATCTCTCTCTCTCTCTCTCTCTCTCTCTCTCTCTGTCTCTTTTTTTCTGCCTCTAGCCTTGGGTAGTTTTCTCATGCATTTATGTGCTGACCTGTACTCAAATGAAGACACAAGGAAGATACTTGCCGATCTCCAGCACCCTTTCTCTATTAAGGGCTCTGTCTATTTCTGGGACCTTGCCATATAACTTCTAGCTGCCTTGGCTGTAGACTTCCAGCTCTGTCTTATCAACTCAAAGGAAAAACCTTCAGGAGGTTATTCCTGGATTCCCCCTCTTTTTTTTTTAAATTTTTATTGCATTTTAGGTTTTGGGGTACATGTGCAGAACATGCAAGATAGTTGCATAGGTACACACGTGGCAGTGTGTTTTGCTGCCTTCTGCCCCCTCACCCATATTTGGCATTTCTCCCCATGTCATC
>CM052650.1:141396169-141434934 GCA_028533165.1 Leontopithecus rosalia | reverse complement strand
TTGCCTAGATTTTCTTCTAGGGTTTTTATGGTGCCCGGTCTTATGTTTAAGTCTTTAATTCATCTGGAGTTAATTTTAGTGTAAGGTGTCAGGAAGGGGTCCAGTTTCTGCTTTCTGCACATGGCTAGCCAGTTTTCCCAACACCATTTATTAAACAGGGGGATTCCCCTTCTTTATGCTGAGACATAAATCTCTCCATGTAGTAAGCTGAGTAAATTGTAGGAATTATGTCATTTGTCACCATCTCTCAGGGATCACTGTCTTATGCAACCTAGTGTCTAATTTCTGTTCATAGCATTTCATGTGAGAATATAAATATGATTTGTTACTTCATCTTGGCTGAAAAAATAAATTTTATGATTTAATATAAAACCTTTAGCCTTTCAGGCATTATGGAAAGAAATATAATAAAATTAAACCCCGTGCTACTTAGGAAAAAAATTAGAATGATGATAATATTGTAATAAACTTATCAATAGACAATTGTTCTTTCCTGCGATAGCAGGTTATAACTAGGAATACAGCCTCAGACATACATTTTAGGCTTCAAGAAATAACACTGAGCTAGTATTATTATTCCTATGTATAAAATAAGTATAATAGGATACAGCTCAAAATTGTTCAACCCAGTTCACTTTGGCTTATAAACACAAATTTTCTGGAAGCAATATCAGTACTGATGGCACACGCACACACCACACCATTTCATGAGAGGTCCCATCAGTTCATATCACTCACCCACATTACTTGCCAATAATGCTCTTCCTGTGTGAATGCATGTAATATTCACAAAATACAATTTTGATCATGTCCTACAGGCATGGATGCATATACACAAACACACACACACACACAAACATTATGGTTCGAAATGTAAAAATATTTAAGTCATAAAGAGTAACTATGTGATGCCTTAAAGCAAACTAAATATGACCTGAGAGGGTCTCCATACTTCTATATTTGAGTCCTTGTAGATGAACTTTAACCTATCTTAATAGACAAGATTGTAAACCTAATTTAGAAATATGCACCTTTAATGGTAAATAAATTGTGACCAATCCCAGTGGCCACGCATCAGCCACTCATACACTGCTAAGTGTTCAAACTGTGTTAAATTAAGCAAACACCAACCTGTAACCAATCCAGCTGTTTCTGTACCTCACTGCCAATTTATGTGTGTATTTTTCCTTTTTTTGTCTATAAATCTTCTTTCCCCACATGGTTGTGCTGATTTCTCTGTAAGTCTGCTGTGATTCTGTGGGTTGTCTGATTCATGAATTGTTCATTGCTTGATTAAACTCCTTTAAATGTAATTCAGTTGAAGTTTTTCCTTTATCGGAGGTGACAGTTGAGTTAACTGACTTGATTATGGGAGTCATTTTACAAATTATATGCATATCAAATCATCACATTGCACACCTTAAACACATAATTTTGTCAACTATACCTCAATAAAGATGAACATTTTAATATGTTAATATGTACATTTTAAATATATACATCATAATATGTGCCTATGAGTCTCAAAGTACTATAAAAATAGTTGATATTTGCAAAAGAAAATGCTAAGTGAATATGGTATATGCTATCTATACTAATACATGTAGTATTTATACTTAACATTTCTTTTGCAAATATCAACTATATTTATAGTACTTTGAATCTATCTTTTTCCACAGAAGAATGTTTATATAAAAGTGACTAAGAAAGATGGTCCCAACTTGAGAAGCAGATGTACTGTTAAATAATAATGGTGATAATATAGCCCTACTTACTTCCAACTTTTCTTCAAGGGAGATTGATTTGAACTTCATGAGACTATAACATTATTAATGGTGATTTAAATTCCATTAAGCAGTAAAGTATCTGGACACTTTCAATATAGTCAAATGAGTGCAATATGATCTTCTTAATCTGGAGTATGGAAACACACTTAAATTGGCTCATAGGAGACAATGGCTCATTGCAGACAAGATTTAAGGAGTTTTAGAGACACACAAAAAAATAGCTGAAAATTTGGAAAAAATTCTCTAGTATTTAAAATGTGAAAAAGATAATTTCCTATGTATATTTCAATGTAAGTCAGTGACTTTGTTTACCATACCAGAAGAAAAGAAACATTAAAAACTAACTTTGACAGAAATGCTTTTTCAGCACATAGCATTGTAATCACTTGAAGAGTAATCACTCTGGTTCAGTATTGGAACATGAAAAATCAAAAATGAGTCCTGAAAAACCCTGTTTTTCTTTTTGAGAAAATGGATTAGGTTACACATTTTGAAAAGGCATGTAACTCAGGGTTTCTGATTTTTAATAAGACATTAATAAATGTTTAAGGAATTCTGTGTGTGTGTGTTTATGTGGAAAGGAGATAGATGTGAAATAATGATAGATTTGGTAGATCTAAAACGGTTGAGCAGTTATGTCTCCTAAAATTGACATGCTTAATTTGGAAAGAAGTTCAGACTCTGTTATTCATCTTTTCCTATTTCATGACATATAAGCCTCCTAAATAAGACAAAACTTTTACCTTTTAGCTATGTGTAATAGAATTTACATTAAATGTACCTATGTAATCCATGATCATTTTTGTCCTAGCTCAATTATATCTTTTTCCTTCATCAGTCTCTAAACAGGGAAATGGACATCTTTGTGGTTGTTAAAGGGACACAGACCTTTACACAGCAGTGTTTTATGATGGAATAAAGAAAGGAGGCCAAAGGACTTCCTGTTTTCCTAATCACTCATTTTCAGAAAAGAAAATCTTCCACAGAAGCTCCCAGAAAACTTTGTATGTGTCATTGACCAGAATAGAATCATACGCCTCTCGTAAAATGTGAAATGCCAAATTAGGACTTTGATATGGTTTGTTCAGACAACTATGATTGATATACTAGATTTGGGCATGTGGTCAACTAAAAGAAAATTAAAGTGAGTTCTGCTAAGGTGAAAAGAAGAGATATTGGGTGTTTTGTAAGCAAGCAACAATATCTGTCATAATTAAACACATTCTAATAATGTAATAGTTAAAGGGATAGTTACTATTTTGGATATTCAAAGATTTAAAAAGATCCCAAAAGCTTGAAATAATAGATTAATTTTTTTTAATTTTTTTGTAGCATTTTAGATTTTGGGGTACATGTGAAGAACATTCAAGATTGTTGCATAGGTACACACGTGACAGTGTGATTTACTGCCTTGCTCCCCTTCACCTATATCTGGCTTTTCTCCCCATGCTATCTCTCCCCAACTCCCCACACCCCTCTGTCCCTCCCCTATTTCCCCCCAACAGACACCAGTGTGTAGTGCTCCCCTCCCTGTGTCCATGTGTTCTCATTGTTCAACACCCGCTTATGAGTGAGAACATGTGGTGTTTGATTTTCTGTTCTTGTGTCTGTTTGCTGAGAATGATGGTTTTGAGGTTCATCCATGTCCCTACAAAGGACAGGAACTCATCA
The DNA here is from genome assembly GCA_028533165.1 of Leontopithecus rosalia. Lineage (NCBI taxonomy): Eukaryota > Metazoa > Chordata > Mammalia > Primates > Cebidae > Leontopithecus > Leontopithecus rosalia. The sequence goes on along the minus strand of CM052650.1, from coordinate 141,431,476 downwards.
TTTTTGATGGCTGCATAGTATTCCATGGTGTATATATGCCACATAGGCATGTGGGTTGATTCCAGGGCTTTGCTATTGTAAACAGTGCTGCAATGAATATATGTGTGCATCTGTTCTTATAGTAGAACAATTTGTAATCCTTTGGATATATATCCAGAAATGGGATTGCTGGGTCAAATGGAATTTCTATTTCTATGTCCTTGAGGAATCACCACACTGCCTTCCACAATGGTTGAACTAATTTACACTCCCACCAACAGTGTAAAAGTGTTCCTATTTCTCCACATCCTCTCCAGCATCTGTTGCCTCCAGATTTTTTAATGATTGCCATTCTAACTGGCTTCAGATAGTATCTCAATGTGGTTTTGATTTGAATTTCTCTAATGACCAGTGATGATGAGCATTTTTTTCCTGTGTTTGTTGACATCATGTATGTCTTCTTTTTTGCCCACTTTTGAATGGGCCTGTTTGTTTATTTTCTGTAAATCTGAGTTCTTTGTAAATTCATTATATCACTCCTTTGTCAGATGGGTAAACTGCAAAATTGTGTATCCATTCTGTTGGTTTCTGATTCACTCTAATGACTGATTGTTTTTCCGTGCAGAAGCTGTGGAGTTTGATTAGGTCCCATTTGTCTATTTTGGCTTTGTTGCCAATGCTTTTGGTGTTTTGATCATGAAGTCCTTGCCTACTCCTATGTCCTGAATGGTTTTGCCTAGATTTTCTTCTACGGTTTTTATGGTGTTAGGTCCTATATTTAAGTCTTTAATCCATCTGGAGTTAATTTTAGTGTAAGGTGTCAGGAAGGGGTCCAGTTTCTGCTTTCTGCACATGGCTATCCAGTTTTCCCGACACCATTTATTAAACAGGGAATCCTTTCCCCATTGCTTGTTTTTGTCAGGTTTGTCAAAGAGTGAATGATTGTAGATAGGACGTGTTGCCTCCAAGGCCTCTGTTCTGTTCCATTGGTCTATATCTCTGTTTTGGTACCAGTACCATGCTGTTTTGATTACTGTAGCCTTGTAGTAGAGTTTGAAGTCCAATAGTGTGATCCCTCCCACTTTGTTCTTTTTGCTTAGAATTGACTTGGCTATGCAGGCTCTCTTTTGGTTCCATATGAAGTTCAGGTGTTTTTTTGTAGTTCTGTGAAGAAGGTCATTGATAGCTTGATGGGGATAGCGTTGAATCTGTAAATTACTTTGAGCAGTATGGCCATTTTCACGATATTGATTCTTCCTAACCATGAACATGGAATGTTTCTCCATCTGTTTGTGTCCTCTCTTATTTCGTTGAGAAGTGGTTTGGAGTTCTCCTTGAAGAGGTCCTTTATGTTTCTTGTTAGTTGTATTCCTAGGTATTTTATTCTCTTTGTAGCAATTGTGAATGGCAGTTCATTCTTGATTTGGCTCTCTTTAAGTCTGTTATTGGTATATAGGAATGCTTCTGATTTTTGCACATTGATTTTGCATCCTGAGGCTTTGCTGAAGTTGCTTATCAGTTTCAGGAGATTTTGGGTTGAGACAATGGGGTCTTCTAGATATACAATCATGTCATCTGCAAATAGAGACAATTTGGCTTTCTCCTTTCCTATCTGAATACCCTTCATTTCTTTTTCTTGCCTGATTGTTCTGGCTAGAACTTGTAGTACTAAATTGAATAGGAGTGGTGAGAGAGGGCATCCTTGTCTACTGCCAGATTTCAAAGGGAATGCTTCCAGTTTTTGCCCAGTCAGTATGATATTGGCTGTTGATTTGTCGTAAATAGCTTTTACTATTTTGAGATACTTTCTATCAGTACCTAGTTTATTGAGGGTTTTTAGCATAAAGGGCTGTTGAATTTTGTCAAAGGCCTTCTCTGCATCAATTGAGATAATCATGTGGTTTTTCTTTGGTTCTGTTTATGTGGTGAATTACGTTTATAGACTTCTTATGTTGACCCAGACTTGCATCCCGGGGATGAGTCCTATTTGATCATGGTGGATAAGCTTTTTGATGTGCCAATATTTTATTGAAGATTTTTGCATCTATGTTCATCATGGATATTGGCCTGAAGTTTTCTTTTCTTGTGGAGACTCTGCCGGGTTTTGGTATCAGGATGATGTTGGTCTCATAAAATGATTTGGGAAGGATTCCCTCTTTTTGGATTATTTGGAATAGTTTCAGAAGGAATGGTACCAGCTCCTCTTTGTGTGTCTCACAGAATTCGGTTGTGAACCCATCTAGACCTGGGTTTTTTTTTTGTGTGTGGTACGCTCTTAATTGCTGCCGCAACTTCAGACCTTGTTATTGGTCTATTCAGGGTTTCAACTTCTTCCTGGTTTAGGCTTGGGAGGAGGCAAGTGATCAGGAATTTATCCATTTTTTCAGGTTTACTTGTTTATGTGCACAGAGTTGTTTGTAATATTCTCTGATGATGGTTTGAATTTCTGTGGAATCTGTGGTGATTTCCCCTTTATCGTTTTTTACTTCATCTATTTGGTTATTTTCTATTTTATTAATCTGGCTAGTGGTCTGTCTATTTTGTTAATCTTTTTGAAAAACCAGCTCCTGGATTTGTTGATTTTTTGAAGGGTTTTTTGTGTCTCTATCTCCTTCAGTTCTGCTCTGATGTTAGTTATTTCTTGTCTTATGCTAGGTTTTGAGTTTTTTTGATCTTGCTCCTCTAGCTCTTTCAATTTTCATGACAGAGTGTCAATTTTAGATCTCTTCTTGCTTCTCATGTGAGCACTTATTGCTATATATTTTCCTCTGGAGACTTCTTTAAATGTGTCCCAGAGATTCTGGTATGTTGTGTCTTTGTTCTCGTTGGCTTCGAAGAACTTCTTTATTTCTGCCTTCATTTCATTGTTTATCTAGTCAACATTCAAGAGCAGGTTGTTCAGTTTCCATGAAGCTGTGCAGTTCTGAGTTAGTTTCTGAATTCTGAGTTCTATCTTGATTGCACTGTGGTCTGAGAGACTGTTATGATTTCTGTTCTTTTGCATTTGCTGAGGAGTGATTTACTTCCAAATATGTGGTCAGTTTTAGAGTAGGTTTGATGTGGTGCTGAGAAGAATGTATATTCTGTGGATTTGGATTGGAGAGTTCTGTAAATGTCTATTAGGTTTGCTTGTTCCAGGTCTGAGTTCAAGTCCTGGATATCCTTGTTAATTTTCTGTCTGGTTGATATGGCTAATATTGACAATGGGGTGTTAAAGCCTCCCACTATTATTGTGTGGGAGTCTAAGTCTTTTTGCAAGTCATTAAGAACTTGCCTTATGTATCTAGGTGCTCCCATGTTGGGGGCATATATATTTAGGATCATTAGCTCTTCTTGTTGCATCAATCCTTTTACCATTATGTAATGTGCTTCTTTGTCTCTTTTGATCTTTGTTGCTTTAAAGTCCAATTTATCAAAGATGAGAATTGCAACTCCTGCTTTTTTTTTGCTCTCCATTTGCCTGGTAAATCTTCCTCCATCCCTTTATTTTGAGCCATGTGAGATGGGTTTCCTGGATACAGCACACCAATGGGTTTTGGCTTTTTATCCATTTTGCCAGTCCTTGTCTTTTGGTTGGGGCATTTAGTCCATTTACATTTAGGGTTAATATCATTATGTGTGAATTTGATACTGCCATTTTGATGCTAGCTGGCTGTTTTGCCCATTAGTTGATGCAGATTCTTCATTGTGTTGATGCCCTTTAGCATTTGGTATGTTTGTGGAGTGGCTGGTACTGGTTGTTCCTTTCTATGTGTAGTGCCTCTTTCAGAAGCTCTTATAAAGCAGTCCTGGTGGTGACAAAAATCTCTGAGTACAAAGGATTTTATTTTTCCTTCACTTATGATGCTGAGTTTGGCAGGATATGAAATTCTGGGTTGAAAGTTCTTTTCTTTAAGGACGTTGAATATTGGCCCCCACTCTCTTCTGGCTTGTAGGGTTTCTGCTGAGAGATCTGCTGTGAGTCTGATAGACTTCCCTTTGTGGGTAACCTGACCTTTCTCTCTGGCTGCCCTTAGCATTTTCTCCTCATTTCCACCCTGGTGAATCTGACGAGTATGTGCCTAGAGGTTGCTCTTCTTAAGGAATATCTTTGTGGTGTTCTCTGTATTTCCTGGACTTGAATATTGGCCCGCCTTGCTAGGTTGGGGAAGTTTTCCTGGATGATATCCTGAAGAGTATTTTCCAGCTTGGAATTATTCTCTTCTTCACATTCAGGTACACCTATCAACTGTAGATTAGGTCTTTTCACATAGTCCCATATTTCTTGGAGACTTTGTTCATTCCTTTTTACCCTTTTTTCTCTAATCTTGCCTTCTCATTTTATTTCATTGAGTTTATCTTCAACCTCTGATATCCTTTCTTCTGCTTGGTCAATTTGGCTGTTGAAACTTGTACATGTTATTTTTTTAAAGGGGTGAAGGAGAAAAAGAAAGAGGAAGAAAAAGAGGGAGAGAGAATAGGAATATTGCTTTATTCTAAAAATGTGTATTAATAATGGCTGATCAATATTTTATGTATTTAAGGTGAAGAATGTATATTTTGTGTATTTAAAATTGAGAGCTCTATAAATATTTATTGAGTTTACTTGTTCTGGATCTGAGTTCAAGTCCTGGATATCCTTATTAATTTTCTGTCTCATTGAGTCTAAATCTCTTTATGAGTCTTATGTATCTGGGTGTTAGGATCATTAGCTCTTATTGTTGCATTGATCCTTTTACCACTATATCTTTGTTGCTTTGAAATCTATTTTATCAAATGCAAGAATTACAACTCCTGCTTTTATTTATTTATTTATGCTCTCCATTTGGTTGGTAAATCTTTCTCCATCCCTTTAAGTCTTTGTGTATCTTTGTATGTAAAATGGGTCTGGATGTAGCATATTGTTAGGTTTTGGCTGTATCTTTTGATTGGGGGATTTAGTCAACTTAAATTTAGGGTTACTGCCATTTGATGTTAACTGGCTATTTTATCCATTCGTTGATGCAAATTCTTCTTTATGTTGATGCTCTTTACTTTTTGGTATATTTTTAGAAAGGCTAATACTGGTTACTCCTTTCTATGTATAATGCTTCCTTCAGAAGCTTCTGCAAAGCCAGCCTGGTGGTAACTTGTGCATGCTTTGTGAAGTTCTCATGTTGTGTTTTTCAGCTCCATCAATTCACTCATATTCCTCTCCAAGTTGTCCATTCTCATTAGCATTTCATCAAATCTTTTTTCAAAGTTCTTAGTTGCTTTGCATTGGGTTAGAACATGTTCTTTTAACACAGAAGTTTCTTATTACCCACCTTCTGAAGCCTGATTCTGTCATTTCACCACACTCATTCTCCATCCAGCTTTGTACCTTGCTGTAGAGGAGTTGCGATCCCGTGTAGGAGGAGAAGTGTTCTGGTTTCAGGTGTTTTCATCCTTTTTCTGCTGGTGTCTTCCCATCATTGTGGATTTATCCCCCTGTCATTTTTATAGTTGCTGACTTTCAGATTGGGTCTCTGAGTGGACATCCAGCTTGTTGATGATGAAGTTATTTCTTTTTTTTTATTTCAATAATCCTTTTAATGAACAGTATTTCATTCTTGAAGTTTCTTTAACTGTTAGCAAAAGATTGCTCTCAAAATACTTTAAGGCACTGAAATCGATGCATACATTATTGACACACTGAAATGTCATGAAAAATTATACTGAGAGAAGTATACAAAATAAGATTTTTTAACAGAAAAAATGCATAGTAATTTACCAATAAACCAGAATCTGTAACATTAGATATATATTTCTTTTTTCTTTCTTTTTGAGATGGAGTCTTGATGTTATTTCTGTTTCTTAGTTTTCCTTCTAACAGTCTGGCCCCTCTGCTGTAGGACTGCTGAGGTCCACTCCAGGCCCTGCTTTCCTGGGGATCACCTGCAGCAGCTGCAGAACAGTAAGGGTTGCTACCTGTTTCTTCTGCTGCTATCTTTGTCCCAGAAGGATGCCCACCAAATGTCAGTCTGATCTCTCCTTTATGAGGTGACTTTTTGGATATATGGGGGTCAGGGAGCTGCTTGAGGAGACAGTCTGTCCTTTATAGGAGCTCGAGTACTGAGCTGTGAGCTCCATTGTTCATTCAGAGCTGCTGGGCAGGTACGTTTAAGTCTGCTGCAGCAGAACCCATAAACCCCCCTTTTTTTTCCCAGGTGCTCTGTCCCGGGGAGTTAGGGCTTTATTTATGAGTTTTCATTGTGCTGCTGCCTTTTATTCAAGGCTTCCCTGCCCAGCAAGCAGGGAGCCTAGTCATTGTCTGCCTGCAGAGGCTTTGCTGTGCTGCTGTGGGCTCCATCCAGCTGCCATGTGAACTTCCCTGCAGTCCTATTTATATGGGTGTAGTTAGAACTGCCTCAGCAATGGTGGCCCACCTTTGTAATGGCAGAGTCTCTCTGTAATGGTGGGTTGCCTCGGCAATGGCGGGTTTCCTCAGCAACTGCGGGCTGCCTCAGCAATGGCAGACTACCTCCTAGTGGTGGATTACCTCAGTAATGGTGGACGCCCCTCCCCCACAGAGCTGGACCATCCCAAATTCAGCTGTGCTTGCTGTGAAACTCTCAACCCAGAGTGTTTCCAATTGCTGGGTTTGTTTTTTTTTTGTAGGGGTGGGACCTCTGAGCCTGATCACCTGGCTCCCTGCCTCAGAGCCCTTTTTTTTAAGTTGAATGGTCGACTCTCTCCAGGTGTTCCAGTCGCCTGTTGAAAAGGTGCCAGGATCTGTGTGATTTCCCATGTGGTGACCCACTGCATCAGCTGAAACAGCGGTGCTGAGATTCGTGGTGCTTTTTTGCCCGGGAATCTCCTGGCCTGGCTCCCTGTTTCAGTCCCCTTTTTAATCAGATGAATGAGCAACTCTGCCTTCCAGGAGCTCCAATCTCCAGCTTAAAAGGGCACCTATACCAGTGTAATTTGTACGGAGAACTGCTGCAATGGGGCACCTGCAAAACAGCCACGCAGGCCAAAACAGCTGCACTGGCAACCCATGGGGCTCCTCTGCCTGGGAATCTCCTGGTCTGTGGGCAATAAAAATCCATCTGGAAATGTGGTGTCCACTCACCCTCTGTGTTTTCACTGGGAGCTGCAATCCTGAGCTGCTCCTAATTGGCCATCTTGAATCCTGTTCTAGATTAAAATTTAAGAAAAAGAAAAGATGTAAATAATTGTAGAATATTTTACATTTCACCACTTACATTCAACTACATTGAGAGTCAATTTGCTTAAAACTACTTGAAATTAAAAGATGCATGTAATTTTGTTTGACTAACACATTCCCTGAAATTAATTATTAAGATGAAATTGAAACCTAACACAATGTAAGATTGTATTTATAGCATCATTTCCATCTTATATTGCTTAAACTCCAAACAAGGCTGGATTGTAGCTAGAATATAGTTTCACATCTTGGGATACATTATAAAGAGATGCTATTTTTAAACTGAAGCACAAAGTGAGAAGAGCATTCATGAAAACTAAAGAAGAAGAAAATATTCTAAAAGCTGAAGGCATTTAAAGAGAAGAGAGAAGACCCAACATTTTGTGACAACTATCTGCAAATTTAGAAAGACTTTCATATGGAAGAAGAATTGGGATTTGTTATTTTTTTGTCTTAATTCCTCCTGTATGGCTTTTACTGAGCTCTTTCTCTGTTAGGGCACCATAAAAACTCAGGGCATTTCATAGTGTTTGATGATTAAATCATGAATTTATTCCCTTCATAAACACTGATTAAGAGAATAGTATTCATTAGTTGCATTTTTTCATTGATTCTTTCACACCGAAAAGTGTGATGCACACTGTTTACAGTTTAGAACATAACACAAGCTCAGTCAATGTTAAGCACTATTTTAATCAAATAGTACAGATGGGAAAAGTTACCCATAGAGAAATTTTTTGAGTTGATTTTTGAAGAACATTTGGACAAAGTGCATTGTTGAAGATTGCACTTGGTTAAGTCGCTTGTTTATTACAAAGCTGGAAAAACACTAAGTCTTTATTCATTCATTTATTTAACAAATGTTACCCAAATGCCTTTGCAGCCAGCTCTGTTCTATATATTGACGTTATAGCTATAAAGAGGAAAAAACAAATTCCTGGCCCTCTTACAGCTTGTATCATAGTGAAGAGAAAAGATACAAATAAAACAAAATGTGTTGTAGTTGTATAGCATTAGATGAATAAAGAGTAATAGTTAACTCCAGGAGTGCTATTATGTAGGAACAGGAATCCAAACATTCTGTTATAAGACAAGGAGAAAAATAAGAAAAAGAAATGAAAACAAAACACAAGATAATATGAGCATAAGTCATGTACAAAGTGGGTTCTGGGGTTTGAATGTTCATCCCCTGCAAACTTTGTATTTATACTTAATTGTCAACGTAACAGGATTAAGAAGGGAGGCCCGTAAAGGGGGCCGTGTGCCTTTAGGAAAGTGCTTTCAGGAGCGGATTGGCTTTTGAGAAGTCTTGCCCTCCCTTGTTCTTTCTCCTTCCCCAATGGAATAACATCGTACAAAGACCCTTACCAGATGCCAGAGCTATGCTCTGAAACTTCCCAGCCTCCAGAACTGTGAGCCAAATACATTTCTGTTCATTATACATTACCCAGTCTGTGGTATTCTGTCATAGTAACCCAACATGTAATAAGACACTGGGGAAAAATCATTCCAATCTAGAGGCCTTGAAGAGTGTGCTTAATATGTTCAAAAACCAGCAAAATAAGCGAGATGAAGCACAGTAGGAAAGTAGGTCAGCCAGGCAGCCCGAGTCTAGATGATGAAAGTCTTTGAAGTCCTTACTAAGGGTATAGATGTTACTTTATTTAGCTAATGGATGCTCTCTCCGTGAAAAAAATCCAATTCATGAATACTGGTCCCTTAATCACTGCTGCAAAAGGAACTATTTAAGTTATCCGTTAAATAGCTGGATAACTGATAACATAATCAATTCTTTCTATCCCCTGATATTCTATATCTTACTGGCCGCTTTAGAGTCCAAATATGCAATCTTGTTTATCACCTGAAGATTCTCATTAAATCTGCAATTTCTTTCCATAGTCAGTGCTATAATATGAATGTTTATTTCCTCCTAAAATTCATGTGTTGAAAGGTAATCACTAATGTGAAGGTATTAGAAGGTGGAGTCTTTGGGAGGTGATTAGTCATGAGAACAGAGCCCTCATGAATGGGATTTGTGCCCTTACAAAGGAGACCCCAGAGAATACCTTGCCTCTTCCCACCTGTGAGAACACATTAAGAAGAAAGCCTCTGTGAATCAGAAAGCAGGCCCTCACCAGATATCAAATCTCTCAGTGCTTTGATCTTGGGACTTTGTAGCTTCTAACATCATGAAAAATAAATTATCTGTTATTTATAAGCTGTGCAGTTTGTGGTATTCTGTTACAGCAACCTCAATGGACCAAGACAGTCAGTCACACTTCATTTATGACACGGCATGTGGTTCGACACCTATAATTTCTTATTTTTAAGTCAAGGGACTTTAGACATGCAGTTCTAAAATGCAGTTTCAATAGTTAACATTTATGAATTCATTTTAACCAAAAAGAAAACAAAATATCTTTTATTAACTCTTGATTTTAACCTTCCTATGGTATGAGCATACATTTAGAAAAAAATACTTAGGATGTTTTTCTCACCTGTACATAATATGAAAAAATTACGAAGATTTACTATTTCACCTTATAACAAGAGGGATACAAGCAATAATTAGGTTTGTTTGGTAGCTTTGTATTTATTAATTAGCTCAGTACTATTGTAAGAGTTTTGTGGGAATAGTAGTTAAACTTTTGCCCTGCAAATGTGTGTGTGTGTGTGTGTGTGTGTGTGTATGAGACAGTAATTTACATGGAAGCCCTAGAGATTTGTCAATGCACTTACTTTCCATAAGTTCTCACTTTCAGAAACTGTTGTTTCATGCCTTATGAAAGGGTGATATACTGTACCTTAGCAGAGAATTTTAATTCCTCCAGTCTGATATTGTCATTTACTGTAATAAATTAACCACAACCATTTTGTCTTAACCAATGAGTTGTTTCTGCTTTTTTCAATTACTTGCCTAAAGGCTCTACAGGCTTGACACAGGCTACCATTTGTGTCAAAAAAATAAAAGAAGAAGAACAGTCTCAGGCAGTCACAGAAACAGCAAAAAAGACAGTCTCAAATTATCACAGAAAAAACTTCAGTCTAAGTAATGAGACTTAAAGTATACGAACTTTCAGATGGCAGCAGGATTTAAAGGACTTTTAGTTTCAGTCCAGAAGCAGACACTTTTATGAAACCAGAATAGTAGCTAAAGATACAGTGAATAACAAATAATACATAGGACTGAATAAATTGATGTGACTGGTGATTTGTTAGAATATTGAGTTATCTTAATGTTCTGGTTTCTCATGTATATACTAAGAAACCCTCTCCAACAACCTCTTAGAATTCTGAAGTTAACTTTTACGAATTCTGCTTAGTTAAATAGAATATGGTTATTTGGAGAGTTTCAAAAAGAATTTATTATCTTATTGTATATTCAGGTTCATACCTCAAGTATCTAATTGCGAATGATCATTATTTAATCAGGTATGAAAAGCACATCTATCCATCATTGAAAAACAAGGGCAGTACATATGAAACCAATGTGCAAAAATTCCTCCCAGGACAACTGATCTGTACCTGCTATGTGCTGAGAAACTCAACTCACTTTCTAGCAATTAGAACCTTAAACTGGGTCGTGGGGCAGGGGAGCCTAAAGAAAAAAAAAACTCATCAAAATCTAAAAGCATTGCAGGTCAAACTTGTGGAAAACGTATTGTAAACTTAGCTTTTTAGGTTTCAGATGGAAGAACAAATAATAGAGGCATTTAAAAGACCCAGTTTTATTTCCAAAATGAAATTTCCATACAAACGTTAATTGTTTTAGCTTCAAGATTTGTTTCATGCTCCAGGCTCAGGGAGTCTTATATGATTAATTCACAATGTTTTCTGCACATGAGTAAAATATCAGGCCAAACATAATGGAGCCAGCCTCTTTTGAAATCAAGAAATATTTTTAGAGGTTGTTTATTAACAAAATTGAGGAATTGCTAAGAAAACATATCCAAAACTTTTAAATAAAAAGAGCACAGTGTATCATTTCCAAATCACATGGAGTATTGTTTAACAAGCCAACCCGAGGACTATTTAGAACAATTTACCTGTGATTGTCATTACAATTTTTTGAAAAATTAGGGCTTAGACACTGTGAAGTTTTATGTTAATCTGTGTATTTCTCTTTGTTGGAAAAGTATCTTAAACGTAATGGTTTTCATTATCCTGTAGAAGACTAAAGTTTAAAAAAAATCTCACCCAGAAATTATAGTCTAATGCTTGTCTTCCTCAAACGTCTATAATCATCTTACTGTTTCCTTCATTTGTTCATGAGTTCAATTAAGTATTTGACACATCTTCATTTTATATCTGTATGACAGCTATGGTTTGAATTACTGAAAATGTTATTTGACAATTAATACTCTGGTACTCACGCATCATAACCACGTCACCGAAAACTCTTGGTTAACTCTGCTTTTCTACTGTAGGCCCATTGTTTTCTATTAGTCAAAACCCATATTGTGCTCAACTGAGCTCGGGAAGGGTGGAAAGATCATCATTCTAAATTCCATCTCTTCCAGCTTTGATGACCAAAGAAAATTTATAAGCATTTCTTTTCAAGTAATGGGTCAGATGGCATGCCCTGACTTGACATGATATAACCAAATACAGAAGCTAATGCAATAAGCTATGAAACTTTGTTAAAACTGACACATGAGCTTAAGAGCTTATTTTTTGTCACAGAATGACTTATTTCTCTTCATCCTTTTCTTCATTTTGAAGGATTATGGCTTCTTTGACCTATGAACTTTTTGGAACTTATGAGGATTTTAAAAAGGATTTTCTGAAAAAATAAAAATTTAGGTACAAATCTGTGAGTGTACATATTCTTGAATTGTAAAGATGTGAACTGTTTGTATTCATCGCTTTGGGGAAGCATAATTAGTAAATCTGGAGTTTTAGCTACCTTGCTATTGCTACTTTTATTCAATACTCTTTTTTAAAAATGTGGAAGCCTCATATGAATGAATTACAATTTTCAGAAATATTCAAGTTTCAGCAAAGGAAAATTAACGTGCATAGAATTTCCATAGATTTTTACTTTTTCCACCTGACAATGTGATGATGGAAATAATTGAGATGGTGATGGTCTGTTCTTCTCAGCTCATTATTCTCAAACTATTTCTTACGATATTTAATGTTTCCTTCCCACAGATTTCCTTAGCAACCATATAGAAGCAGGGTTTCACAATTAATTGTTTGATACCCAATTCAGTGCAAAATGATGTCCAGGAGTGGGAGTTCTCCTCTTAGCTGAACTGCCGGCCGTGAGGGATTTCATTAAAACTGGGACTGGATACCTCCAGACTAGAAAAGCACCAGCGTAGTCAATGTTCTCTAGGGAAAAAAGAACTGCCCCAGTGGCTCCCGAAAACTACAAACCCAGGGAGCAGGTCCCCACTGTGCGTGTGTGCTCAGTGCTACTTTTTTGCATTGTGCTCAGTTCAGCCAGCTGCCGGTGTTGGTTTTCTCATTATTTTCAACTATATATCCCAAAATAGCTTCTGGCATGCTGTCTTCAGCACAGAAACTCATAAAACCTCAGCAAGAGGAGTGTTGGCTTTATTATCCTTCTCTGTATGACTGAAGCTTTAAAAAAAGAAAAAAGAAGAGCCTGGGGTACAAACCTGTGACAAGGCCTGTGAGTTGAAGATTTTTAAAATGAGGCCACATGCCCATTGTTAATCTTCACTCAGGGAATAAGCTTTCAGTTTACCTATCACCTAGCACTGGAAGCTGCTGCTCTGCAGCAGGATTTAGGTAGAGGAAAATAGGCCAAGACCTGGAAATGAAGACATCTGGATTCTTATCCCCAATACTGTCATTAGCTACTGTGTGTGACTTACCCCAGGTAGCCTCTTTGGATCCTCATTTAATCATCCATTGAAAAAAAAGAAGAGGAAGGATTTGTCTAGAGAAATGCATGTACACTCTTTAAACAATGCTTAGTACATAATACAGGTATGTTCAATGTTAATTACATGCTTCTTAACACCCTACTTGATCTAAAATTCCTATTTTCATAATCTCTGAGGAAACGTAAGGTACACTCAATATAGCTAAGGATCCAAGAATAATATATATGTGATGATTTTGAAAATAAGACAAGATTATACATTTCTGTGCTAAACTGAGAAATACATTCAAAAATATAAGAGACAGGAAGCTGCTCTCACTACGCTACATCTGCCTTAAAATATCTCTATCTGTTCATTCTTTCTCTATCCCTTTGCTCCTGCTGAGGAAAATGGGATCTTTCTACTTACAAAAGATATTCATTTACCCTGAATCTCCAAATCCCTTTTCCTTCTACATCCCTCTAGAATACCGTTCCAAAATAAGCATCTTTTATTCTGTGTACTTCAACTCTCCTTTTCTCCTTGTTCCTTCCCTGTGAATTAGAAACAGTCTCTTTTTCTCACTGTCTTGATTAAATTGTACTACCACTAAATCTGCTTCTATTTCCAAAAAACACACTTGCTTATTTCCTTTTTGTTTTTAAGAATCTCATGTGGTCAGAATTGAAGTTCTAGTGTAGGTATTTTTTTCTTTTTTTAACTTTTATTTTAGATTTAGGAGTACATGTACAGGTAGGGAAGCTCATGGGGGTTTGTTGTACAGATTGTCTTGTTACCCAGGTACTAATCCTAGCGCCTAAGAGTTTTGTGTTTTTTTTTTAACCTAAGAGTTATTTTTTTCTGTTCCTCTCCCTCCTCCCACCCTCCATCCTCAAGTAGGCCCCAGTATCTGTTGTACCTTTCTGTGTCCATGTGTTCTCATCATTTAGCTCCCACTTTTAAGTGAAAACACACAGTATTCGTTTTTCTGTTCCTGCATTGGTTTGCTTAGGATAATGGCCTCCAGCTTCACCACGTTCCTGCAAAGGACATTATCTTGTTCTTTTTAATGGCTGCATAGTATTCCACGGTGTTTATGTACCACATTTTCTTTATCCAGTCTACCACTGATGGGCATTTAGGTTGATTTCATGTCTTTGCTTTTGTGAATACTGCTACAATGAATACACACATACATGTGTATTTATGGTAGAATGATTTATATTCCTTTGGGTATACACCAAGTAAAGGGATTGCTGGGTTGAATGATAGTTCTGTTTTTAGCTCTTTGAGGAATGCCTCACTGATTTCCACAATGGTTGAACTAACAGTGAGTGTTCCCCTTCTTCACATTTAGTAATAGCCACTCTGGTTTGCGATGGTATCTCATTTTGGTTTTAATTTGCATTTCTCTAATGATCTGTGACAATGAGTTTTTTTTCCATATCCTTGTTGGCTACATCTGTATCTTCTTTTAAAAAGTGTCTACTCATGCCCTTTACCCACTTTTTAGGGGATTTGGTTTTTTTCTTATAAATTTGTTTAAGTTCTTTATAGAGGCTGAATATTAGACCCTTGTCTACATAATTTGCAAAACTTTTCTCCTAATCTATAGGCTGTCTGTTTACTCTGTTGATAGTTTATTTTGCTGTCCGTAAGCTCTTTAGTTTAATTAGATCCCATTTGTCAATTTTTGCTGTTGATGCAATTACTTTTGGCATTTCTGCAAAATTTTTGTATTTGTGTTTCTATGAAATATTTGCCAGTTCCTATCTTCAGAATGGTATTGTCTAGGTTGTCTTCCAGGGTTTTTATAATTTTGAATTTTGCACTTAAATCTTTAATCCATCTTGAGTTGATTTTTATATATGGTGTAAGCAAGGGATCCAGTTTCAATCTGCTGCATATGGCTAGCCAGTTATCCCAGCCCCATTTATTAAATAGCAGTCCTTGCCCCACTGTTTGTTTTTGTCAGCTTTGTTGAAGATCAGATGGTTGTAGGTGTGTAGTATTATTTCTGGGCTGTCTGCTCTGTTCCATTGGTCCATGAGTATGTTTTTGTATCAATACTATGCTGTTTTGGTTACTGTAGCTCTGCAAAACACTTTGAAGTCAGGTAACCTGATGTCTTCAGCTTTGTACATCTTGCTTAGGATTGCTTTGGCTATTTGGGCTCTTTTTCATTCCATATGAATTTTAAAATAGTTTTTTTCTAATTCTGTGAAGAATGTCATTGGTAGTTTGATAGGAATAGTAATGAATCTCTAAATTGCATTGGGCAATATGGCCATTTTAATGGTATTGATTTGTCCTATCATGTACATGGACTATTTTTCCATTTGTTTGTGTCATCTCTGATTTCTTTAAACAGTGTTTTATAATTCTCATTGTAGAGATCTTTCACCTGGTAGTTGTAGTCCTAGATATTTTATATGTTTTTGTGGCAGCTGTGAATGAGATTATGTTCCTGATTTGTCTCTCAGGCTGGCTGTTGTTGGAGTACAAAGATGCTACTCATTTTTGTGCAGTGATTTTGTATTCTGTAATTTTGCTGAAGTTGTTTATCAGCTTAAGGAGCTTTTAAGCAAAGACCGGAGGGCTTTCTAGATATGGATTCATGTCACCTGCAAACAGTGATTGTTTGACTTCCTCTCTTTCTATTTGGATATCTTCGAATTTGATTGTGCATAGTAGTTTCTGATGATTATTTGTATTTCTGTGTGTTCAGTGGTAATATCCCTTTGTCATTTCTGATTGTGTTAATTAGGATCTTCTCTCTTTTCTTCTGTATTACTCTAGCTAACAACCTATCTTATTAATTTTTTCAAAATGCCAACTCTTGGATACGTTGATCTTTTGAATGTTTATTGGTATCTTGATTTCCTTCAGTTCAGTGCAGGGTCAGTTATTTTTTGTCTCTGCCAGCTTTGGGCTTGGATTGCTCTTGCTTCTCTAGTTCTTTTAGTTTTGATATTGCATTGTTAATTTGAAATCTTTCTAACTTTCCAACATGGGCATGTAGGGCTGTAAGTTTCCCTTTAAACACTGCCTGAGCTCTGTCCCGAGATCCTAGTATGTTGATTCTTTGTTCTCATTAGTTTCAAAGAACTTCTTGATTTCTGCCTTGATATCATTATCTACCCACAAGTCGTTCAGAAGCAGGTTGTTTAATTTCCACATAGTTGCATTGTTTTAAGTGATGTTTTTTCAGTTCAATTTCTGTTTTTATTGTGCTATGATGCAAGATTGTGTTTGGTATGACTTCTGTGCTTTTGTATTTGCTGAGAATTGTTTTATATCTAATTGCGTGATTGACTTTAGAGTATGTACCACATGGTGATGAAAAGAATAATGTGTTGTTTGGGTGTGGTGGATAGTTCTATATACATCTATCAGATCCATTTGGATCAATGGTGAGTTCAGGTCCTGAAAATCTTGGTTAATTTTCTGCCTCAATGTTCTGACAAATATTGTCAGTGGAGCATTGAAGTCTCCCACTATTATGTGTGGGAGTCTAAGTCTCTTTGTAGGTCTCTAGGAACTTGCTTTATGAATCTGAGTGCTCCTGTGTTGGGTGTATCTATATTTAGGGTAGTTAAGTCTTCTTACTGAATTGAACTCCTTGCCATTATGCAATGCCCTTCTTTGTCTTTTTTGATCTTTGTTGGTTTCAAGTCTGTTTTGTCTGAGGTTAGAATTGCAACCCCTGCTTTTTTCTGATTTCCATTTTTTTGGTAGATTTTCTTCCATCCCTTTATTTTGAGCCTATGGATGTCATTGTGTGTGAAATGGGACTCTTGAAGATAGTATACTATTGTGTCTTGCATTTTCATCCAGCTTGCCAAATTAGCATTGTACTAAATGCCTTTTAAATGGGGCATTTAGCACATTTAGATTCAAGGTTAGCACTGGTAAGTGTGGATTTGAACCTGTCACTGTGGCTTTAGTTGGTTATTATGCCAGCTTGTTTGTGTGGTTGCTTTATAGTGTCACTTCTCTATGTACTTAAATGTGTTTTGCAGTGGCTGATAACTGTCTTTCCTTTCATACTTAGTGCTCCTTTCAAGATCTCTTGTAAAGCTGGTCTGGTGATAACAAATTCCTTCAGCATTTGCTTATCTGTAAAGAATCTTATTTCTCCTTCACTTAGGAAGCTTATTTTGACTAAATATGAAATTCTTGGTTGAGGTTTTTTTGTTGTTGTTGTTTTTTTAAAGAATATTGAATATAGGCCTTCAATCTCTTCTGGCTTCTGTGGTTTCTGCTAAGATGTTCACTGTTAGCCTTATGAGATACTCCTTGTAGTTGACCCTTCCTTTTGCTCTAGCTGTCTTTAACATTCTTTCTTTCATTTCAACCTTGTAAAATTTGATGACTATGTGCCTTGAGGATGATATTCTTCTGTGGAATCTTGCAAGGGTTCTCTGTATTTCCTGAGTTTGACAGTTGTCCTCTCTAGCAAGGTTGGGGAAGTTTTCATGGACTATATACTGAAATATGTTTTCCAAGTTATTTGCTTTCTGCCTGTCCCTTTCAGAGATGCCAATGATTCATACATTTGGCCTCCTTACCCAATCCCATATTTCTCTGAGGTTTCATTCATTCCTTTTCATTCTTTTTTTTAAATTTTTGTTTGGCTATCTTATTTCAGAGAACAAGTCTTCAAATTCAAAGATGTTTTTCCTTGGCTTGATCTATTCTGCTATCAATAATTATGAGTACGTTGTGAAATTCTTGTAGTGTGTTTTTCAGCTCTAAGAGACCAGTGAAGTTCTTTTTTTTATTGTGTTTCTTAATTTCTTTAGATTGGTATTTGCTCTTCTCCTGAATCTCACTGATCTTTTTTCCAATCCATATTCTTCTGAATTCTATTTCTGTCTTTTTAGCCAAGTCACTCTGGTTAAGAACCTTTGTTGAAGCACTAGTATGGTTATTTGGAGGACATAAGACACTGGCCATTTGAGTTACTGTGGTTGTTGCATTAGTTCTTTCTCATTTCTGCACATGGGTGTTGCTTTAACTGCTAGGTTATTGAAGTAGTCGGGCAGTGGTAGGGTAGTTGTGCTGAAGTCTCAGGTCAGGCAGCCCTGCTCACTGAAGAGAAGTGAGGATGGGAGCTTGCATAGAGACAGTCCAGCTACTTTTCCATGAAATGGGTGCTCTGTTTTTGGTGTCTGGATGAGCCCTCAATCCTGGGTACTCTCCAGAACCTGGAGACAGCAAGGGCAAGGGCTGTGAGAAAGCAAGGATGGCTACCTGCTCCTCCCACTAGGTACTCTGGCAGAGGAAGTTGCAGAGTTGCTACTGGCTTGATAGTTCCTGTTGTGGGTAGCTGAAGACACAGGCTAGGAGGACGAATCCAGTGAGGAGATATGAGACTGGGGACTCATGTAACAAGGGCAGTCAGGCTACTTTTCCATAGGGCTGCTGCAGTATGCTGGGGGTCTACTCTAGTCCCTAGTTACCTCAGATTTTCTAGTAGCTGAAGGCATCTTCAGTGAAAGCTACAAAACAGCAAAGATGGTGGCCTGCCCCTTCATCTAGGAGCTCTGCCCCAGGGAGGTACATGTCTGTTGCCAGCCTGGCAGTGGTGGCTGGAAACCTCTGTAGGGAGCTCCCATCCAACAGGGAGGAAGAGGATCAGGGACCTACATTTAAAAGCAGTGATAAGTAAACTTGTATCTCTTTGTGTGATTTACTTTTTTCTTTTTATTCTGGCTATTACTGAGGTTGCATATGCACGTATATGAATTAGTCTGAGATTTTTTTTTTACTCTGAATTCTCTATTTCTTTACTTATTTAATATGAGTTTTCTCATCAATTTAAAGGAGTTCCATGTGCAATATGTTCATCCCTTGTTTGCTTTAGATATTTAGATATATTTACCTATTCTATCTCTGATTTTTTTGTCTATGGCATTCTTAATTAAACAGATTTTTTTGGATAGAGTCAAATTAGCCCTAAGTAGGAAAATTATACACAGGGCTATGACAAAGAAACAAAAGAACCCAACATGAAAGCTTTCCCTTCGTTCTTTACAGGTTTTGTGTATTTTGTTTTGCTTTTCAACATTTTCACACTTACACAATCATTATTCAATCACCATTGTCTCTCTACAGGCTTTGAGATTTCCAGGCATAAGAAGTCAGCATTGTATGCTGGTTTGCTATCCCCAAACTTCTTAGCCATTGGATTTACAAACTATCTTCCTTTTCTTACCATGATCTAAAAATTAAACAAAGATTATTTTTCTTAGAGGACACCAACAACCTCAAAATTTCAAAACTTTCTGAGTTATTCAGTACAAAATTTGGATTGGCATTTGATTCTATGCAAACACCCTTTTTTATTAAAATGTTCTGTCTTTCTACTTGGTTTCATTTATTTATTCGCTTATATAGCTAAAGAACTAAATACAGCCATTCTTCTATATTTTGGTCACAAGATAGTTTTTGCCTTTATTTTTTTCATTATTTTTGGTAAGCAACTTGACCACTGCCGTATTTACAAATCTACATCTGTAATCCTGACCTCTATTCTTAAGCTTTAAGCACGTTTTCTCATGTATTTTTTCAAATCACTTCCAACTTGGTGACCTACTAAACATTTAAATATAAAATATCAAGTGCTTTTGGTTTTCATGGGTTTCTTAACCCTTCTGTGACTGCTCTGATTCTCCCCACCAACCAGTTTTCAAATCTAGTCATTTTCTTTTTTTTAATTGCATTTTAGGTTTTGGGGCACATGTGCAGAACTTGCAAGACAGTTGCATAGGTACACGTGTGGCAGTGTGATTTGCTGCCTTCCTCCCCTTCACCCACACCTGGCATTTCTCCCCATGCTATCCGTCCCCAACTCCCCTCCCTGCTGTCCCTCCCCTATTCCCCCCAATAGACCCCAGTGTGTAGTGCTCCTCTCCCTGCATCCATGTGTTCTCATTGTTCACCATTTGCCTATGAGTGAGAAAATGAGGTATTTCATTTTCTGTTCTTGTGTCAGTTTGCTGAGAATGATGTTCTCCAGATTCATCCATGTCCCTACAAAGGACACTAACTCATCATTTTTGATTGCTGCATAATATTCCATGGTGTATATGTGCCACATCCCAGTCCAGTCTATCATCGATGGGCATTTGGGTTGGTTCCAGGTCTTTGCTATTGTAAACAGTGCTACAATGAACATTCATGTGCATGTGTCCTTATAGTATAATGATTTATAGTCCTTTGGATATATATCCAGTAATGGGATTGCTGGGTCAAATGAAATTTCTATTTCTAGGTCCTTGAGGAATCGCCACACTGTCTTCCACAATGGTTGAACTAATTTGCATTCCCACCAACAGTGTAAAAGTGTTCCTATTTCTCCACATCCTCTCCAGCATCTGCTGTCTTCAGATTTTTTAATGATTGCCATTCTAACTGGCATGAGATGGTACCTCAATGTAGTTTTGATTTGCATTCTCTAATGACCAGTGATAATGAGCATTTTTTCATATGTTTGTTGGCCTCTTGTATGTCTTCTTTTGTAAGTGTCTGTCCATATCCTTTGCCCATTTTTGAATGTGGTTGTTTGCTTTTTTCTTGTAAATCTGTTTGACTTCTTTGTAAATTCTGGATATCAGCCCTTTGTCAGATGGGTAAACTGCAAATTTTTTTTCTCATTCTGTTGGTTGCCTATTTACTCTAATGACTGTTTCTTTTGCTGTGCAGAAGCTGTGGAGTTTGATTAGGTCCCATTTGTCTATTTTGGCTTTTGTTGCCAATGCTTTTGGTGTCTTGATCATGAAGTCCTTGCCTACTCCTATGTCCTGAATGGTTTTGCCTAGATTTTCTTCTAGGGTTTTCATGGTGCCAGGTCTTATGTTTAAGTCTTTAATCCATCTGGAGTTAATTTTAGTGTAAGGTGTCAGAAAGGGGTCCAGTTTCTGCTTTCTGCACATGGCTAGCCAGTTTTCCCAACACCATTTATTAAACAGGGAATCCTTTCCACATTGCTTGTTTTTGTCAGGTTTATCAAAGATTGTATGGTTGTAGATATGTTGTGTTGCCTCCGATGCCTCTGCTCTGTTCCACTGGTCTATATCTCTGTTTTGGCACCAGTACCATGCTGTTTTGATTACTGTAGCGTTGTAGCAGAGTTTGAAGTCCGATAGTGTGATGCCTCCTGCTATGTTCTTTTCGCTTAGAATTGACTTGGCTATGTGGGCTCTCTTTTGGTTCCATATGAAGTTTAAGGTAGTTTTTTCCAGTTCTGTGAAGAAGGTCATTGGTAGCTTGATGGGGATAGCATTGAATCTGGAAATTACTTTGGGCAGTATGGCCATTTTCACGATTTTGATACTTCCTAACCATGAACATGGAATATTTCTACATCTGTTTGTGTCCTCTCTTATTTCATTGAGCAGTGGTTTGGAGTTCTCCTTGAAGAGGTCTTTTATGTTTCTTGTTAGTTGTATTCCTAGGTATTTTATTCTCTTTGTAGCAATTATGAATGGCAGTTTGTTCTTGATTTGGCTCTCTTTAAGTCTGTTACTGGTGTATAGGAATGCTTGTGATTTTTGCACATTGATTTTGTATCCTGAGACTTTGCTGAAGTTGCTTATCAGTTTCAGGACATTTTGGGCTGAGATGATGGGGTCTTCCAGATATACTATCATGTCATCTGCAAATAGAGACAATTTGACTCTCTCCTTTCCTATTTGAATACCCTTTATTTCTTTTTCTTGCCTGATTGCTCTGGCTAGAACTTCCAGTACTATATTGAATAGGAGTGGTGAGAGAGGGCATCCTTGTCTAGTGCCAGATTTCAAAGGGAATGCTTCCAGTTTTTGCTTATTCAGTATGATATTGGCTGTTGGCTTGTCATAAATAGCTTTCATTATTTTGAGATACGTTCCGTCAATATCGAGTTTATTGAGTTGATGCAGATTCTTCATTGTGTTGATGCTCTTTAGCATTTGGTGTGTTTTTGGAGTGACTGGTACTATTTGTTCCTTTCTATGTGTAGTGCCTCTTTCAGGAGCTCTTGTAAAGCAGACCTGGTGGTGACAAAATCTCTGAGTACTTGCTTGTTCGCAAAGGATTTTATTTTTCCTCCACTTATGAAGCTTAGTTTGGCTGGATATGAAATTCTGGGTTGAAAGTTCTTTTCTTTACGGATGTTGAATATTGGCCCCCACTCTCTTCTGGCTTTAGGGTTTCTGCCGAGAGATCTGCTGTGAGTCTGATGGGCTTCCCTTTGTGGGTAACCCGACCTATCTCTCTGGCTGCCTGTAGCATTTTCTCTTTCATTTCAACCCTGGTGAATCTGATGATTATGTGCCTTGGGGTTGCTCTTCTTGAGGAATATCTTTGTGTTGTTCTCTGTATTTCCAGGATTTGAATATTGGTCTGCCTTGCGAGGTTGGGAGTCATTTTCTTTTTCTGCTCCACTACTCAATTAAGCAGTGAGCATCCTAGAAGTATAGATACTCTCATTGGTTCTCATGACACTTTCTTCATTGAAGTTTTGGAATAAAACTCTCCATCTGGCTATCTGCTCCAGTAGCAGACCTTATTTTTTAAATTGAACTTTGCATTCAGATAGATGTATATTCACATGCAGTTGTGAGAGTCAATGTAGAGTCTCCTGTTTACATCACTCAGTTTCCCCACTGATAACACTTTGCAAACCTGTAGTGTAATGCTGCAACTACGATACTGACATTTATACAAACTAGTCATCTTATTCAGATTTCTCCAGTTTTACTTTTGTGTATACTCAGCTCTATATAATTTTGATGTTATTTATTTTTAACTTTTAATAAAAACTTTATTTTTAGAGAAGTTATAGGTTCATAGCAGAATTGAGCAGAGGTGCAGAGATTTCCTACATACACCCTATTCCCACACATGCACAACTTCTTCCACTGTCAACAACTTCCACCAAAGTTATACATTTTTCTTTTTTTTTGAGATGGAGTTTTGCTCTTGTTGCCCAGGCTGCTGGAGTGCAATGGCCTGATATCGGCTCACCGCAACCTCCACCTCCAAGGTTCAAGTGATTCTCCTGCTTCAGCCTCCCAAGTAGCTGGGAGTAAACATATGCACCACCACACCTGGCTACTTTTTTTTTTTTGTATTTTTAGTAGAGATGAGGTATCTCCATGTTGGTTAGGCTGGTCTGGAACTGCCAACATCCCGACAAAGTGGTACATTTGTTACAGTCTGTGAAGCTGCACTGACGCATCATTATCACCTAAGTTCTCTAGTTTACATTAATGAGCATTCACTCAGAGTATTGTGCATCCTATGGGTATTGACAAATGCTTATTAACAAATATCTGCCATTATAATATTATACAGAATACTTTTACTGCCTTAAAATTGCCTGTGCTCTACCTATTCATCCTTCCTTCTCCCCAAACCCTGGCAACAACTGATATCTTTTAGCCTCCATAGTTTTGTATTTCCTGGAATGTCATATAGTTAGAATTATGTATATAATAGCCTTTTCAGATTGGCATCTTTCACTTAGTAACATACATTTAAGTTTTCTCCATGTATTTTCATGGAGAAAAACTTTCCAATATTTTTAGCATTGAATAATATTCCATTGTCTGGATGTATCACAGTTTATTTATCCAATCACCTATTAGAGGACAACTTGATTGATTCCAAGTTTTGGCAGCTATAAATAAAGCAACCAGAAACATCCCTATGCAGCAATTTCTGTGGACATAAGTTTTCAATTTATTTGACTGTAATATTTTCAGAATGAGAGATTCTCTGTTTGTTTGTTTTTTGAGATGGAGTCTCACTCTGTCACCCAGGCTGGAGTGCAGTAGTGTGATCTCAGCTCACCACAACCTCCACCTCCCAGTTTCAAGTGTTTCTCTTGCCTCAGCCTCCTGAGTAGCTGGTATTACAGGCATGCACCACTATGCCCAGTTAATTTTTTTGTACTTTTAGTAAAGACGGGTTTTGCCATGTTGGCCAGGCTAATCTTGAACTCTTGACCTCATGATTCGCCCGGTTCGGCCTTCCAAAATGTTGGGATTACAGGCATGAGTCACTATGCCCAGCCGAATGAGAGATTCTCTTATTCTACATCCTCACCAGCATGTGGCATTATCTATGTTTTGGATTTTGGCCATTCTGGTATGTGTGTAATGGAATCTCATTTTTCTTTTAATTTGCAATTTCCTAATAACATGATGCTAGACATCTTTTCAAATGCTTATTTCCCAGCTGTATACCTTCTTTGATGGAGTAAACAGACATTCAAGTGTTTTATTCACTTTGAAATTAGGTTGTTCTTTTTCTTATTGCTGAGTTTTAGGAGATTTTTTATATTTTGGATAAAAGTCCTTTATCAGAGGTGTCATATGCAAATCTTTTATCTTTGTCTGTAGATTGTCTTCTCTTTTTCCTGACATTGTCTTTTACAGAGCAGAAGTTTTTACTTAAGTTCAGTTTTTAAATTGTTTATTTCAATGGGTAGTGCCTTTGGTGTTTTATCTAGAAAGTCATCCTACTGAACACCACCTAGGTATAGTTTTGCATTTTACATTTATGTCTATAATCTACTTTGAGTTAATTTTTCTGAAGGATTAAGGTTTGTGTGCAGATTATTTTGTATATAGATGTCCAGTTGTTCTAGCACCATTTATTGAGAAGACTAACTACTTTATAATATTGCCTTTGCTCCTTTGTCAAAGACCAGTTGACTGAATTAATTTCAGTCTATTTCTGAGCTCTCTAATCTGTTATTCAGCAAGTAGTTGATCAATTAGTCTATTCTTTCACCAATACCATGTTGTCTTGATTACTGTTTCTTTATAATAAGGCCTTTGTTTAACCGTGTTTTGAGGTATAATACAGAAAATCTGCATATCCTTAATGAATATAACGAATTTTAAATGAGTTTGGATATATGAATTGATTCATTGCATATACTGTGTAAATTTAGATGTATGCATACACCTATGAAATCATTACCACTATCAAAGTAACCTCCAAGAGTTTCCTTATGCACCTCCCTTTTGAACAGGAGATTTATAATTGTCAGTCTTTTGATTTAGATATTCTCTTTCAATATTGGTCTGAAAATATAAACCATTTTTCTTTCTTTTTTTTTTTTGAGACATACTCTGTCACCCATGCTAGAGTACAGTGGCACAATCTCGGCTCACTGCAGCCTTGGCCTACTGGGTTCAAGTGATTCTCCTGCCCCAGCCTCTCGAGTAGCTGGGATTACAGGCATGCACCACCACACCTGGCTAATATTTGTATTTTTAGTAGGTACAGGGTATCACCGTGTTGACCAGGCTGGTCTCGAACTCCTGACCTCAGGTGATCCACCCACCTTGACCTCTCAAAGTGCTGGGATTAGAGGCACAAGCCAGTGTGCCTGGCCGAAAGCCTTTTTTCTAAGATCTGGAACAATGTAAGGATGCCGACTTTCATCACTTTTATGTAAAACAGTACAGGAAGTCCTAGCCAGAGCAGTTAGATAAAAGAAAGAAATAAAAGGCATCCAAATTGGAATGAAAGATGTAAAATTATTCTTGTTTGCAGATTATAAATCTTATTTTTAGAAAAACCTAAAGATTCTATGAACAAAATCATTAGAACTAATAAATTCAGGAAAGGTTTGAGCCTCTGCACCCAGCATGTTTTTATTTTTAAACTTCTGTCTACTATATTTTAAGGTACTTATTAACTTCTTTCCTGTAGGAAGTATAATGAAGCTAGCACATTTTTCAGATTAAGTGCTAATTAATCAAATAAGACTTCACAGAAAAAGTAGGACTTGAACTGGTTCTGAAGAATTAGTCATAAATTGATCCTATGGTCTCTGACAAATAATTTGACATTTTTATATATTCAAAATGTGCTTTTAAATAATCTTTCTCTTATGTGCTTTATAACTGATATTGACAAACTATAGCAAGTGGACCAAATCCAGCCACTGCCTATCTTTGTAAGTAAAGTTTCATTGGATTATAACTACTTCCAATTATTACCAAGATTGTATGTCTTGCAAACCTGAATATTTACTGTCTGGCACTTTATATAAAAGTCTTGAGGACCTCTGCTTTAAAATATAAATGGAATATAGTTTGAGAGTCCTTTGGGATCTAAAACACCCCAGCCATACACATTTCAAGTTTGTATTAGTTTTATTAGTTTTGTTCATCTGAATTGCTCGTCAAAGTTTAAGTCCCTGAATGGCAGTGTTGACATCAACTGGGAAAGAAGTATCAACTTTCCATTGTGCAAGATGAATGAACTTGGAGATCTAATAGAATGTATAGGTTTTTGAAAAGGCTAATACTCAAGTTTCTATAAGACTTTTAGAATAATCATCTCTGTATAGATAACATCTATAGATAATCATCTCTCTATAGATAACAAAACATTTTGTACACGTGGAATTTGTTAAAATAGTAGATTTTAAGTGTGTTCACTACATCAAAAACATGGTAAATATGTAAGCAATGAATATGTTAGCTTGATCATGCTTTTTATTTCACAATGCCTACCTATATCAAATCAAATGGTACACTTTACATATATGCAATTATTTTTCAAAACTAAAGAATTAGAATTATAAATTCTGAAGTCCTATGCTAGATCTACTTGATTAGAATCTGCACCTTAAAATGCAATTGATATGCACAGAATGGTTTGAAAAGTTCTACTTTAAAGAGTGTCAATTGAAGAACCAGCATCCGAACTCGGATTTTAGCTGACTGTCTGAATTTGGTTTCTGCTGCTGTCTCTTACTAGCTCTGAGGCCATAAATAAGCAACTTAAACTCTCTGTGCCTCAGCTTCCTATTTGTCAAATGCAGCTAATATTGTTATATGTACCTCAGTGTCATTTCAATGATAAATGAGTCAGTTCAATGATAAATGAGTTATATATGTACATATATAATATTTGGAACAGCACTCAATATATGCTGTAAAGTATAATAAATACTATATTATCATTATTACTATTTAAATATATAGAATCTTTATTTTTAAAATGAGACTGGCAAGCCAGTTGGCTTAGATCAATTGGCAAATTATTGGCTAATTAATAACGGTGACTCAGAAGAAAGGTGTTAGTAGATTCAACTCTAAATCAAAGCCTTTACTTTTTGTAACACTAATCAACCAGCATAGAAATTAGTTCAGCTGTAGAAGCGCTACCCACTTCCTTGTCTCCACTTTCCTTCCTATGCCTTCATGGATGGTGTCATCAGTCTCTGACTAGACTGTGTCCTGTACATAATAAAATAAAAAGAAAAAAGAAGCAACAAACTTTAGTGTTAGCTTTTTCAATTTTATCTGAGTTAAAATGGCTAAGCAATAAGATTCTAAAATTTTCTTAATTGATTTGACAAGTGAGAATAATTCAAAAGTGTCTACTTCCATCAGCCATAATCACTACTCTTCTGAAATGTGTTTATATCTAGTAACACTCTGACTGACAGTGAAACAGCCCCTACCTAAATTAGAACTCCTGAGGAGAAATGCCCCCGAAAAAGCTACTGCTCTCAGGAATGTCTAGATGACACATGTTTAGTTTAGTTATAGGTTAAAAGGTTATTTCATGGGCACCTGTGGATAATTAAAAGGGTAAGTAATTCAACTAGAAGTCATTTAAAATAGAAACCCATTGACTGGGGATTTGGATGAGTCTTTACATCTGCAGAATGAAAAAAAGAATCCTACTTATTTTCTTTTAAAATAAATCAGCTTTTAAATCTGGGATTAGTGAAGAATTTGCTATACAGAAGACAGAGTA
The DNA here is from genome assembly GCA_028533165.1 of Leontopithecus rosalia. Classification (NCBI taxonomy): domain Eukaryota; kingdom Metazoa; phylum Chordata; class Mammalia; order Primates; family Cebidae; genus Leontopithecus; species Leontopithecus rosalia. Next base: position 141,403,711 of record CM052650.1, on the reverse strand, counting down.
CTGACTAACAGTATTTTCTTAGAACTGTCACTTCCAAATATAAAATTTATTGAGTAATGCTCAGGTTGTATTCCTGAAAATGTGGGATTTATTTAAACAACAAGATCTAAAGTGTAATATCCCAAAAAAGAAATCCTTTTAGCATGTGTTGGTGTTGAGCAGGGAGAAGAGTAGAGTTGGGGAGAATGAGCATTGAAGTAATCTCATAATGGAGTGTCTGGAATTGTACCATCCAGTGGGATAGGAACCAGTAACATTTGGCCTTTTAAATTTAAGTTAAAGATGAGGTGCGGTCACTCACACCTGTAATGCCAGCATTTGGAAGTTCGAGGGGGCGGATCACCTGAGGTCAGGAGCTCAAGACCAGCCTAACCAGCATGGTTGAAATACCCCCTCTACTAAAAATACAAAAATTAATCAGGCATGGTGGTGGGCGCCTGTAATCCCAGCTACTTGGGAGACTAAGGCAAGAGACTTGCTTGAACCTGAGAGGCGGAGGTTGTAGTGAGCTGAGATCACTCCACTGAACTCCAGCCTGGGCGACGAGAGTGAGAATTCATCTTAAAATAAATAAATAAATACTCAAAATAAATTTAAGTTAAAAATCAAAATTTAGTTTAATTTTAAAATGTGTTCCTCAAGCATATTAGCCACAGTCCAGGGATCAATAGTCACAGATAGCTAGTGGCTTTATTTTGTGAGATCGTAGAAACATTTTAGTGTTTTAAGAAAGTCCTGTTTCATGGTGCTGCTGTAGAATATAGCAAAGGCTACAAAGGCACAATCTCAGAATGACTTGGTATGGAATGACAAAGTCCTCTTAACTTTTTCAGAATTTAAAAGTATATCTATTCTATTGTAGAAAACCGAGTGGCAGAATATTCTTTTAAACAATAAATTCATTGCATTTGGGTGAGATTTCATGTTCTGTGGCATCTAATGATAGATCTCTTACTTTTTTTTGAAACTAAAGATCTCTTGAGACTTTGGCAGGGGACTGTTGGGATTTGCCCACGAACTTCATGATATAAATATCACAGACATTGTTACAAGTGATTCAGCAATCTTGAAGTCAGTAGCAGTGCAATATTTCGGTCTTTATTTCTATAGTTTTATTCAGATATTTTGTTCTTGTGAAGGTGATTCAACACTACTCAAAATAGAATACTCTCATTAGCAAAATAGGAATTGAAATCCAAGTCAATTTAAAAATCACTCAATAGTCAAAATAAAACAAAGTATAGTGACTGTAAGGATAATGTGTATAGCAAGTTAACATTTGGACTCAATTTTGGAGTTAACATGTTTTATTTGGAAATTTCTGGAAAAGACTCTCAGGTGAGAGAAAACGAAAAGCTCTTTTCCTCCTTTATTTCACTCTGCCCCCCCAGGACATATTAAGAAGCTCTGACATCAGAGGATTATGAAACCATGTTTTGATATCTACCTATTTTTCAAAAACATGAACATTATGTGTTTGTATTATAAATTTATGACATATGACAAAGTACCTAAGATTTCTTGTTTTTAATAACACACTCTCAGTTGAACATAGTTGCTTGTGCCTCTAATCCCAGCACTTTGGAAGGCTGAGGTGGGCGAAACACCTGAGGTCAGTAGTTCAGGACCAGCCTGGCCGACATGGTGAAACCTCATTTCTACTAAAAATACAAAAATTTAGTTGGATGTGGTGGTGCATGCCTGTAGTTCTAGCTACTTGGGAGGCTGAGGCAGGAGGATCACTTGAACACTGGAGGTGAAGGCTTCACTGAGCCACTGTACACCAGCCTGGGTGACAGAGTAAAACTCTGTCTCAGTAAATAAATAAATAATAGTACACTGTCCTCAACAAATGCCACTTTTTATTTTTTTATTTTTCCATAATTTTGTTGCATTTTATGACAATATCTTAGGCATATTGTTGTATTTCTGGTTGTCGCCATCCATACCATAGAAAGCATAATTTCTGCTGCACTGTGATAGTGACTCTATATGCAGCTCTTTACATTTTGCAAAATCCTATAGGTTAAGATTTTTTTCCCTGTCAATCAAAAAAATACTGAGGGCAGGAAGAAACCTTAAATGAGGAAGTCCTCATTTAAAAAGAGGATCTTCTCTGCAATCCAAGCACCTGAAAGTCCCTCGATGAGATTTTTCCATCTCCTAAAAGCAGCTGCAAAATATCGTGGCAAAGAAACATTTTGTGTGGTATTTACACCTTTTGAGTAGAAGTTACATGTTTTTCAGTAGTTCAAAATAAATATAACAAGAATATAAATAAGCCTCTTAAAGACTTTCTTTGTTCTCAGAGTTACCTGTTTCATAAAAGAGCTGGATGAATTAAGCTTTATTATGCTCTTACTTCATTTGGCTGAACTTTCCCTCAGATACTGCTGGTACTTACTGATACAACTGGCTCTGCTAAGTTTTTTTAAAACGACATAAAACTCTATTAGATTTGAATATATCCAGGATTATACTTACTTAGAAATCTGCCATAATTGTCTAAAATATCCCCAATTAGGCCAACAGAGAACATACAAACAAAACCCGGTTCATAACGTGTCATGTTTTTAGAAGCTCTGATAAAGGCAATTTATGGTTTTGATGCCTTTCTTTTTTTCTTTTTTTCTTTTTTTTGACGGAGTCTGGCTCTTTTGCCCAGATTGGAGTGTAGGGGAGTGATCTTGGCTCACTGCAACCTCCACCTCTGGTTTTGAGTGATTCTCATGCCTCAGCCTCCTGAATAGCTGGAACTACAGGCACCCACCAAAATGCCTGGCTGATTTTTTGTATTTTTAGTAGACATGAGGTTTCACTGTACTAGCCAGGATAGTCTCAAACTCCTGACCTCGTGATCTGCCCGCCTCAGCCTCCAATGTGCTGGGATTACAGGCATGAGGCACCATGTCTGGCCTTGATGCCTTTCTATTGGTGTTTGGCATAGTTTGTATACAGCTGCACAAAAGAAACTCCATGCCAAATATTCTCAAAAGAGCTAGAGCCAAAGGGAACAGACGACAGCGTCACACACAATGATCTTGTGAGTCTGTGTTCTTCTGTAACTTCAACAATAACTACTCTCTTCTAGAAAAAGAGAGAAAAGAGAAGGAATGGTTAATTTTTTCTGAATTTCTCATTAAAAGTAACATTCGTTCAGGACTATAACAAAATTCTACAAGGCCGAGGTGTTGCAAGTCCTTTTTTCTTCTGAAAATATAACAGCTCCACCTTGAGGTAAAAGTATTTTATTACAGTTTGAGGTTATATTTGAAGTAGGAGGTTGTACTTGGGATCACTAGACCAACAATTCCTCATAGCAAAAGAAATAAATAAAGAACTCCAAAATTTTACAAGGGATTTGGAAGCTCTCCTTTTGTTTCCAATTTTGATCAAAACAACAGGTATTCGTTACCTAAGGAAGACAAATTACTGAAATCTTAATGGCTGTTTTCAGACTGGAATTTCATGTGGTCAAATCTGTGTTGATGAAATGTATTTGAAGTTGTCAAAAAGCAAAACGAAACTTTAAAAATAGATTTACTCTTCTGGTATCTACTGGTATATAAATTTCACCAAGAAAATACACAAATGGAACTTTCTCTTCATAAAACCTACCACTTATATCTTACTGTTGGCAAAATGTTGCTGTGTTTGCATGTAAGACAAACAGTGAAAGATAATGTTCTATATGCCACTCACTTTCTGCGGCTGAGCCTTCGGGCTAATCTTTTTTGTTGTTCTTCTTTTTGACTCACCCTTCAAGCGTCAAGCTTGAAGCTGCAGCAGAAAAAGAACTGAAAAAAAACCAAATCTTCCTCAAGGAAATACTAATTGCCATTGTCTCACCATGTTCTTTTCCTGGTAACAAATATGCTAGAAAACATTCTTACTGTAATTTTAATAAAGTATTTCTCCATAATTTCTTCTGATTCTTTTATTGTTTTATATGTTATTTGCCCACGTAGTCACTTAGAATTTGTGTGTGTATGTGTGTAAAGGTGACATTGCAAGCTAATTTCTGTGTGAAATAGAAACTGTCTCCATGCTGCTTATCTGGTCATTACAGGTATAGGAAAAAGTCGTTTTTTTATGTTGATCTTCTATTAGTGACCCCTCTTATTGACCCTAATGGTTTTCAGTAGATTCTTATAAATTTTTAAGCTAGATAGCTATAACTTCTAAAATAATGCTACCTTTTTTGACTCAATATTTGTAATTGCTTTTATCTAGACAATCAGGCAATTACTATAGACTGTAGTGAATTTCGTAATTTCTTTACTGTTTTTAAATTTCTATCATATATTAATATATAGACTATAACTTGATGTTTTAGTCTCAGGTTAGTCGCACAAGGAGATATGAGTGCCACAGACCCACGTTACGGGATTAGTGTCCACCAGCACAGCTGACACCGTGGTAGCCTTTGAGTGAATTAGCTGACTGGCACTTAGTTTGTAACACACCGAATGTAGCATCTGATCACAGTTAAAGACATTTGAGAGGGAAGAAACGAAGGAAGATGGAGAGAAGAATTGAAGTAAGATGTTAGCAGTAGCACTCATTTTCATATTCACCAACCGAAGTCTAAGGAAAGCAACTGGATGCAGAAGCATTAGGAAAAAGCTCCCTTAAGAATGTGCCTTCTATTCAGCTGCTAAATTCCATGAACATTTCCTCATTCTTGTGGTCCATCCTTAACATCTTCTTCCGACAGCTGCAGATGCTCTTTCAGAGCTTGAGTGGGCGGGAAATATACTATATACACGAAAACATAAAAAACATTTTGATGTATATTCTCAAAACAGATGAGGAAGGAGTATTTAAGTAAATATGGTAAATGTGCTATAATAATTGATAAAACATTTCTTTGGTATTGAAATCAATTGTCTTCCAATAGGTTGGGATATAAAATGCATTTTAAAATATGGTACATTAATAGGATTAAATACGTGCTTTTTTAAAATTTAGAAGCTCAGAATGATGACACTACCTGAAAATTGAAAATAAGAACCACAAATTTTGGATTTAAAAGTGATAGACAAACCCCTATAATTCCTGGTTTCTTTAAACAGAAAGAATATAAAGTATCAGTAAATACTAGTTATTTTTACAGATGAAAAATTATCGTAGCTCCAGGAAAGAAACCCATGAGTCTTAGATTTTCTAGATGCAAAAGAGAGATAATAAGTACACCTGCAAGATGATGATAACTGTGAGGTGATCGAAGACCCAGGGTTGAAAGACGCTCTTAAGGAAAGCATGTATCAAGGCTCACAATGTAACAAGGGGTTCATGAGTATTTGACGGAAATATACACTCTTCATCTTTTGCTTGACGGCCAATTAACATGCTTTATTAAACCTGACGTAAATTTGCCTTTAAGCAAAAATTCCTGAAAGTGCTCTTTTACTATCTGTTAGATTCAAAATAAACATATCTCCAAACCCCTTCCCTGACATCTACTTGGATGGCATTGTTTTCTTTTTTTTTTTTAATTGCATTTTAGGTTTTGGGGTACATGTGAAGAACATGCAGGATTGTTGCATAGTTACACATGTGGCAGTGTGATTTGCTGCCTTCCTCCCCTTCACCTATATCTGGCTTTTCTCCCCATGCTATCTCTCCCCACTCCCCACCCCCTGCTGTCCCTCCACTATTCCCCCCAACAGACCCTAGTGTGTAGTGCTCCCCTCCCTGTGTCCATGTGTTCTAATTGTTCAATACCCATCTATGAGTGAGAACATGTGGTATTTTATTTTCTGTTCTTGTGTCAGTTTGCTGAGAATGATGGTCTCCAGGTTCATCCATGTCCCTACAAAGGACAAGAACTCAGTTTTGCACTTTCTGTATAGAGCTGGAACCACATAGGATATTTAACCTACATGTTTTATCTTAAGTATATGAGTATATTTTAAGGAGATTAAGGGATGAGGGGACATAGCAGAGCTGACTATAGGAGAAAACTCGACCCTCTTACTTCCTGCCTTAGTTAACAGAACTTGTAGTATCAGCATGAGGAAGAGCAGACAGGGATTAACCAGTTCCAGGAAACATGTATCACACAGAAGAAAAGAACTGGCAGAGTTTCTAGGGCAACCCAGCAGATTTCCCCCAGCTCCTTGGCTAGATTCAGCATGCTGCTACTTTGCCGCCTCCATCTGAGGTTAGGCCCAGTTCTTTAACTCCTGGGTCACTATTTCCCTGCCCAAATCATCTCAGAACCAGGCATCAGCCAACTAGGGTCAGTCCCTAAGTCTCAGAGCTCACAAATTATTTACACTAACCATTTGTAAACCTACTTAGCCTGCTTATCCTGTTGTCTTTGTCTGTTTTGTGCTGCTACAAAGAATGCCTGAGACTAGATAACTTAAACAAGAAAAGAAACAGAGATTTATTTGGCTCACAGTTCTGGAAGCTGGGATGTCCAATAGTGTGCCACCAGGATCCAGCAAAAGCCCATTATCTCATGGTGGAAGGCAGAGGAGCAACAGAGAGCAAAAGAAAGAGAGAGACTGAACTTGCAGCCTCAAGCCTATTTAAAATTGGCATTAATCCGTTCATGAGGGTACAGCCCTCATGACCTACACACCTGGCATTTGATCCCACCTCACAACACTGGTGGATTGGGGATTAAGTTCCCAACACACGCTTTCTGGGACACACATTCAACCCATAGCACCAGCCTTGCCCATTCCTTCCAACAAAAGAAAAAAACAAGATAAAGGCTTGAGGCTCACATCCCCGCAAACCCCAACTCCTTCTGCCTCCTCTCTCATGCTGGTGATTCCGAGTCACAATGTGTGGCACAAAGTGCCCCTGCATCTTGTGTAAGTGACAAAGTCTCTTTTCAGTGACATCCATGTCTTGATCTGTTGGCTTCGCCATACCGGAATAATAATAAAACGTTCATCTTAAAACACCTTGTCCCTCCTTATTCAGCCTAGTCAAAAACACAGGCACACAAATCCTTCTTTTGCAGAGAACAATCTATTTTTTAACGCCTATTTTTCCTGAAGTGCTCTTACTACTTCTATGTAATCCAGAAAATATACAACTCTGCTTCAAGACCATTCCTTACCTCTCTGGACCAGTAGAAACTTTCTCTTTGAACTCCTAAAGTGTGATATTAACGCCTTAATATTATTTAGCACACTGCATTATATTTGTTTACTTCAATGATTTTTTTGGCTCTGAATAACATTGCATTATTTAATTTTAATGTTCCTAGTGTCAAAACCTGTCCTGTCTATGGATAATGCTCAACAAGCATTTAATGCATGATTTTTTTTTTTTTTTGAGACGGAGTTTCGCTCTTGTTACCCAGGCTGGAGTGCAATGGTGCGATCTCGGCTCACCGCAACCTCTGCCTCCTGGGTTCAGGCAATTCTCCCGCCTCAGCCTCCCGAGTAGCTGGGATTACAGGCACGCGCCACCGGGCCCAGCTAATTTTTTTATCTTTAGTAGAGACGGGGTTTCACTATGTTGACCAGGATGGTCTCGATCTGTTGACCTCGTGATCCACCCGCCTCGGCCTCCCAA
>CM052650.1:141345058-141396069 GCA_028533165.1 Leontopithecus rosalia | reverse complement strand
ATTGTTTTTAACAAATAAAAGTTTTCTTGAGCATGGGTACTGAAAATGACGTCTTCCTTTCCAACCTTGTCATTTATACAGTTCATTTGCCAACTGCTCCATACAGTGGACAAATGTTTGATGTATATATCCTAGATCCCAAAGTAGGTCATAAATTGCCTTCTGTGTGTTTTCTTGTATGCTTAATGTTGAGCCCAATGCTTACACATGCTAACAGCTGATTGAGTGTTGGCTTAATTTAGATATATGTGGTAATCCAACGTTATTCAAATTCTTTTAAAATAGAACAAGAAATAAGCAAGTAAACACTCTAATAAAGTCTTGGGTATAAAACCCTTGACAATATATGCAGAGGATTATTATATCATGATTCTTGGCATCTTAAGGTATCTTTCAAACTCTTGCTTCTTAAGTGTAAGCTATGCTGCATGAATGTTAAGTAAACCAGTATCAAAATATACAGAATAATAGAATTGTCTATTAAAGAAGTGTGAACATTAGCATAAGCATAAATAAATCAGACTGTCTTATGTGGAAATTCTATGTCTACAAACTCCCTAAAACTTGTGCAAGAAAAGGAATCTTCTTAGAGAATTTACTGCTATCTCATGGAATTCAAGGACAAAAGCATACTGAAAATGACATCTTTCTTTTCCAACCTCATTATTTATAGAATTCATTTGCCAGTTGCTCCCTACGGTGGATAATGTCTGATGTATATATCCTAGATCCCCAACTAGATCATAAATTGCCATCTGTGTATTCTTTTATGTTTAGTCTGTGCTAATAACCGATTGAGTGTTGGCTTAATTTACATATACTTGATAATCCAATCCTATTCAAATTCTTTTAAAATAGAACAAGAAATAAGCAAGCAAACACTCTAATAAAGCCTTGAGTATAAAACCCTTGACAATATATGTAGAGGATTATTATATCATGATTCTTGGTGTCTTAAGGTATCTTTCAGACTCTTAGTTCTTAAGTGCAAGCTATGCTGCGTGAATGTTAACTAAGCCGAGTTAACTAAAACCAAGTTGGACTGAAACCAAGACAATATTGTCAGAAACCATAGGAGTGCTCATTTACATTCTCTCTTTCCTCCACGCTCCATTCTTTATCTTTCTTCACCTTTCTTTCTCTCTCATCTCTTGATCTTTTTTTTAGTTTCAGAATCAACTTCATTCTTGTTTTTTTCTGTCTCACAGCCACTCTTTTCCATCAACATTTCTGGTTCTAAAATGCCACTCTGGCCCCCACACCATTCAGTGTGCAATGCACATCCACTTTGCTTTTGTGTCTCCTCATCAGTTTCCAGGGAAACATGTGGGTTAGGCATAGTTATGGGTTTCTCAGAGGAACACCCGGCATATTGAGGGTACAAATCCAGACTTCCCTTCTGCATTTGGGGCAGGACTCATTTTCAAAAATCACACCTCTGGAGTTACCTTTGATTTCTTTTGTGTTTTTTTATACTTCTATCATAATGTTCTAAAGATATATACAATAATTTCTATATATATATATATACACACACTATATATATATAGTGTATATATATGTATTGCATACAATATACAATATATATATATACACTATATATACAATACATATATATACTATTTATATAGTGTATATATATATATATACAAATTGTATATATATATTTAAATATACAATAAAATGATATTACATTCACTTTAATACAAAGTTATGGTCTATGACCCATGGCTGCTGAATAAAATTCAGATTTCACATTATGCCTGCCCCTTCAAGGCCTCATTTTAGGGTAAATATGCAACACTTTTGGAGACAGTATGCCAGTGGTTTTCACCAGGAATGTGGTCTATTATGATTCTCTAAACTCCTAAGTTGTCTCCATTGTTTACAAAGAAAAAAGAGATTTGATAAATGGTAAGATGATTTTATAACATAAACATGGAAAATGAATAATTGTGATTTGACAGCAGGAACCCAACAGTATTAAAATGAAACGGGGCCGGGCGCGGTGGCTCAAGCCTGTAATCCCAGCACTTCGGGAGGCCGAGGCGGGTGGATCACGAGGTCAAGAGATCAAGACCATCCTGGTCAACATGGTGAAACCCCGTCTCTACTAAAGATACAAAAAATTAGCTGAGCATGGTAGCGCGTGCCTGTAATCCCAGCTACTCGGGAGGCTGAGGCAGGAGAATTGCCTGAACCCAGGAGGCGGAGGTTGCGGTGAGCTGAGATCGCGCCATTGCACTCCAGCCTGGGTAACAAGAGCGAAACTCCATCTCAAAAAAAAAAAAAAAAATGAAACGGGCCATCATAATTGTTTCAAGCACCTAAATTAAAATGTCAACCATCTAGATTGAGGATCAAACTATTTCCTTAGTCCAGATCAAGGATAGAGACACATGGCTTACCCATCAGAAGGCTCTACTTCTATTGGAGAATAAAAGAGTTTTAAATGGATAATTTGTTATAAGATTTTAAATATTCATTTGTTTTAGTTTCATTGTACCACAGAGACATCTCTTGCCAAATGTATTATAACCACAGGCAATAAAATGAGCTTAACCCTTAATTTAGGTGTCTATAATAGAAAAAAATGCAAACGGTGATACTGCAGTGCACTCACTTTCTTTTGTCTATATCAGAGAGTACAGAGGACTGAGTGTATACTTGGTCAAAAATCTTTCTTTAACCAACACTTCTAAGGCATCTCATCTTTTACTATGCATAAACCTACTGTTAAAACTAAAACTAAAACAGTGTTCAGTTTAAAGGTAAACCCACTAAGATGTTTACAAACTATCTCCTAATTATTGTAAGACTGCAGTGATACATTTAAATATAATTTTGAATTAAAAAACAAGTCTCCATGCTTACTTCAATAACACCTATCTATATGTCATGATATAATTCACTTTACAATTTGATAGGCTATAGTAATGAAAACTTACTTTAATTTCATGCAGCTGAAGTATCTCACATAAATTTGTGAGTTGAACAGATGTTTTTGCTGGCACATTTAGATAGTTTCTCTGAACATTCTCCTCTGCTGATGAGTTGCTGTCTCCATTACAAGGAAAGCCTTAAACATAATTGTAGTACAGCTGTAGACATAAACGTTTTTGACGGTATTTAAGCTCCATAATATTTTAAGTGGCTTTTCAAGCCTCAATCAAGATGGTTTTAAGTCATTAAGTCAATGCTTTTGCCGATGATGGTTTGTGTCTTAGAGACAATATTCAGTGGCTACCATATTGTCCCTTTAGATGATGTAAACTTTTATATCATAGTGTATTTTTTTTCACTGCTGAAAACAAGAAATTTGAGAATTCTTGAATTCAAAATGAGTACCAGGGCATATTTCTAAGATGATCTCAGATTGCAGTAGAACTAATTAATTATGTCTAAATGTTCCAACTTAGACCGCCATTTCTTAATTCTCTTACTCCAAGGATATCTGCCTACAGGACTCAGGATCCTAGAGCTACTCTCTCATTTACTTCTTCTAGGAAAAACACACAAAAATATCTGCTGAACACTCTTTGACATTTTCCTTGTTTTTTAAATGCAGAGCAAGGACAGGGGTCAAAACAGTGAGGATGTAGAGGACACTGAAGTGTGAATTTGAGGTGGAATGTGAAGCTAATTAATGCTCACATTCCTAAGAAGGCATGTATCAGGTTGTCATAGAGCTAATTCTGATCTTGTATTGGTAATGTTGACAGCTACCAAATTCAGATCATTATTTTGTGTCCTAGGGCAAGTAGTTTTATATTCTCATAATTGTTTGCCTTGATATGATACACTTTTTTGTCAGCACAAATTTATAAATGGTAAGAACCAGGAGCACATATGAAGTTTTATCTAAAATAAGTAATTTTCTTCTTCTCAAAACAGAATCCCATGGTAAAAACAAAACCATATTTTTTAATTTTAAGAAAAATGTTAGAATGATTTTAAAATTAAAATACAAATTTTATAGAAACTGACACCAGAATGTCTATGTTTAAAGCCAATATAAGAAGACTTCATATACAACATGTCTCGTTTTACTCCTCCTAAATTTTGTTTAAAAATAGAGAGAAATATACATTTTTAAAGCCACAAACTCAGCAAAACTAAGAGAAGGAACAATTTTCAAACTTAAACATATACGGGAAGGTTTGTAGCAGCAGGTACGATGGAACAGAAGGGACTGGAAAAAGCAAAGAAAAAATAATGTGGACAGTAGCTCGAGTCAGCAGACCTCAGTATGTGCAAGCAAAATATGGATTTCCTGCAAGGGAATGGTTTGTCCTACAGGACTAAGTCATAGCTATTCTTTGCAACAATGAAGGGATGTACAACTGGGTCAGCAGGATTGGATGAAGTCTTCGAGATACAGCTTTCACTTCAAAAGGCAAATTGGGGCCGGCGCGGTGGCTCACGCCTGTAATCCCAGCCCGTTGGGAGGCCGAGGCGGGTGGATCACGAGGTCAACAGATTGAGACCATCCTGGTCAACACGGTGAAACTCCGTTTCACCAACATACAAAAAATTAGCTGGGTATGGTGGCACGTGCCTGTAATCGCAGCTACTCCGGAGGCTGAGGCAGGAGAATTGCCTGACCCCAGGAGGCGGAGGTTGCGGTGAGCCGAGATCGCGCCATTGCACTCCAGCTTGGGTAACAAGAGCAAAACTCCGTTTCAAAAAAAAAAAAAGGCAAATTGGTAGGGCTGTGTGGAGAGATACCAAGAGCCACTTCTGTCAGAAGCTGACGGCAGTTGAAAACCCACCTTTAGACTGTGAAGCCTGGAGGATGGCTACGCTGCCCCACATTTACCATGGGAATCCCTTCCTGGTGGCTGGTTCTGGAAAACAAAATTCACTTATTGATGAATTTTACATCATCATCTCACATAGCATTCAAAAAATATACCAAAGGGAGAAAAACTGAAAAAAGCAGAAAAATTAGCAATTGATGAATTCTGACTCAAAAATTATTGCCACGGAACAGACTACAGCCAAATATTTTGCCATGTATTAAAATATCTTAATGAATTCATCACCTTTATTAAGGAAAACCACTGATCAGAAACATATGAACTCCAAAAATTTATGTCAAGATAACAGGAGGAGATGAAATGCAAGCCAGTGGTCTCAAGAAAAAATATAGAAACAAAAATTCTAACAAGAACATAGCTGATATTACAGGAACACAAAGCAGAGTACATTTTGTGTAATAAAAAGTAAATCACAGTAAAGGGCACTGAGTCTAGAAATAACAATAACAAGATGAAATGGAAAAGAAATCTTTAGAAAGAAAATCAAATATGTAAAAACCAGGCAAAAGAAATCAAATATAAATGCATTTTAAGCCCCAAAGCAAACACAGCAATAGAATAGAACAAAAATGCTAAGAGACGTGATATTATTTACCACAATTGGGTAGTAATAGAGGAGGAGAAAGGATGAAAGGGAATATGCTATTTGAATATTGCTCATAGTTGGGAACTGGTAGAGATTATCTTTAAAAAACTTGCTATAAGAGGAAAGGTACAATTATTAAGAACAATAATAAAAAGAAAAAGAGTCAAAACCTTTCAAATAAGAATTAAAACATTTCAAGATAAATGAAAACACATACACACCCAAACCCAGAGCAAAGAAATAGACTACAAAGCAAAATTACTTTAATAACCATAGAGAGAAAAGAAAATAATTTAAAAGACAGACTAAATGTGATTCATAGTAATAAATACAGATAACTTAATTCTTCTATTGAGTTAAAAATGTTTTTAGTCTGATGACAAAAGAAAACCTAAATCTGCAATGTCACAGGAATCTCATGGAAATTGACTGTATACTTGGCCACAGAAGAATCCTAAATAAATTCAGAAAGAAGTTCAAAATAGCACAGAAAATACTCCAAATCAAAATGCAATGAAACAAAAACCATTGACAAAATTATAAAAAGAAATACCTCTTCCAACAAGACATTTAAAAACTCTTTCTTAAACCAATCTTGGATGAAAGAGAAAATATGAATCTACATTTTAGAATATAACAAAAAAGAAAATATCTAACCCTTTGAGATATAATTACAATATTACTTTAATTGGAAAGTTGGTAACTTTACATATTTATAAAAATAAAAACATGAGCACAATTTCATTTAATAACCAACTCAAAAAACTAGTAAAAGGCCAACAAAATAAACTGAAAGAAAGCAAAAGGTAAAGTATTTATAAAATTATAGCTATAGGTAAACTATAAATATTATTATAATAATATTAGAAAATACGTATTAGAAAAGAAAAAACTAGAATTAATAAATAGTACAAAAAATCAAAAATACCATTGATAAACTTCTAATCTAGTATATATGTAGTAATCTAATATATATACTATATATGTTTGTGTCTGTATACCAACACAGACACACACACACGAAGACCTGTATAAACTATCCAATTGTCTAAGAAAGTTCAAAGTTTACCTGAAAAGAGAAAAATCTAAATAGGCGTCTGATTTCCCCATAAAAGATTGAAAAAAATTAAACAATCTTCCTCCATTGCCTAAAAGCGCCTGGCCTAGATTATTATACAAAGCAATTCTGCCAAAGCTCTTAAAATCAGATAATTCTAAGAGCATTTACATTAGTCCAGATCACACATGCAAACTCAAATGATGACATTCACATTCTTTTCACAAGGTTAGTATAATTTCAGCCCCAATACCTGCGAAGACCACATATAATGTATATACACACATACATTAATACATACACATAAAATATAGGTCAAATTGTCCTAAAATATCAGTGCAAAATTCCCAAAGCATATTTATAAAAATAATCCACAAGCATGTTTTTAACATGTTATAATCAAGGTGGTTTATTTAAAAACAGTGCAAAATTATTTAACATTCAAAATTTATAATTCATTTTCAGTAGATAAAAAAATCAATTGATCATTTCAAAACATGTTCAAAAGTCATCTGAAATAATTCAAAAACATTGATAATTGTTAAAATCACCCAATACATGCTGGGCATGGTGGCTGACACCTGTAATCTCAACACTATGGGATCCTGAGACAGGCAGATCTCGAGGTCAGGAGATTGAGATAATCCTGGTCAACAAGGTGAAACCCTGTCTCTAATAAAAATACAAAAATTAGCTGAGCATGGTGGCACATGCCTGTAATCCCAGCTACTCAGGAGGCTAAGACAGGAGGATGGCTTAAAACTAGGAGACAGAGATTTTAGTGAGCTGAGATTATGCCACTGCACTCTAGCCTTGGTGACACAGTGAGACTCTAGCACCAAAAAAAAAAAAAAACCTAATATGATAGAACAGTTACTTCCTTAATGTGATAGATAATATAAACATAAGTGTGACTATATAGCACTTTAAATTATTTTCAATTCTATTGTGAATTGTGTTTCGTAGGACAAACTAATGTTTTTCTAAATAATTCACAATAGAATTGTTTAGCAGGAGAAACATTAGTTTCTCCTACTAAACACAAGAGCTACATAAGGATGCCCTTTATATCTTAATTATGAAATACTATATATTTAGTATTAAATAATACTAAACACAATTCACAATAGAATTTTATATCTTAATTATGAAATATTATATTGGCATTGTGAGCAATTACTAAAAATAGAATGCATAAATGCTTTGTCTAAGCCATTCCAATTCTGGAACTGTAAACTCAGATATACATAGATATTTAGAGGATAAGACAATTTGAAGTGTAAATAGTGGAATAAATAGACAAAATTATCACCGTTAGCAGAATATGGTTGAATCCCTGGAAATCTTCAAGTAATTGTGGAAAAGCTATAAAACAATAAGAAAATCCAGTAAAATAGCAGTGTGTGAACATTATTGATGTTCATATAAATATCTGCCTTTAGAAATTGTGTCTTTAGGCCGAGTGCGGAGGCTCACACCTGTAATCCCAGTACTTTGGGATCCTGGAGGGCAGATCACGAGATCAGGAGATCAAGATCATCCTGGCCAACATGGTGAAACCCCGTCTCTACTCAAATACAACAAAACAATAGCTGGGTGTGGTGGCAAGCACTTGCAGTCCCAGCTAATCGGGAGGCTGAGGCAGGGGACTCGCTTAAACCTGGGAAGTAGAGGTTACAATGAACCAAGATCTCTCCACTGCACTCCAGCTTGGCGACAGAGCAAGACTCTGTCAAAAAAGAAAGAAAGAAAGACACAAAGAAAGAAAATGTCTCTTTAGATGAGAAGATGCACAAAAAAGGAAACCTGAAAATTAACTTGAATCTGCAAAAACTATGTGAGGAAAAATTTAGAAATAAAATTTAATCATCACCAAAACAAACAAACAAATCCCAAAAGAATAGAAAGACCGGTCAGCAATCAGGAACATTCAACCTCACATTGATATCGAGTCTCTCAATGTATGCAAAATTTTAATTGGATCCAATTAAAATACCAATAAAAATTTCTTAGCACTGAACAAATTAATTCTACAGTTCATGTGGAAAGAAAGCAAGAATAATAAAAAGTAAATGTGAAAAAGAAAAGGAATATTATTTATAGCAGACAACAATGTATATTTTAAATGATCAAAGGCAAACATCGGTGTACAGTACTTCTGATGTATTTCTGGAAAGAGACCAATTGGAAAAATAGCAAAGGATGGAAATAGACCCAAAAACATAATGGAACTTGGAACATGACAATCGCTTCATCTCAAATAATTAAGAGATGTTTGGATTTTCAATAAATTCCTTTTCGGGGCAACTTGACTGGCATTTGAAAAACAATGAAACTGGAACCATACCCCCCCTCAGTGCATCAGAGTTAACTCAGGTGAATTAAAGATTTAAATGTAAATAAACAAATCCATTAAAGTATTAAGATAACACATGAAATTGTTGACTTACAACTTTGTTTTAAGTAGTTGTTACTAAATATGACTTATGATCTAGAAGATATCATCCAGATGAAAACAAAAATAACACAAAACAGGCCGGGCACAGTGGCACATGCCTGTAATCCTAGCACTTGGGGGGCCAAGGTGGGTGAATCATGAGGTCAAGAGATCGAGACCATCCTGGCCAACATGGTGAAACCCTGTCTCTACTAAAAATTTAAAAATTAGCTGGGTGTGGTGGCACGTGACTGTAGTCTCAGCTACTCAGGAAGCTGAGGCAGGAGAATCACTTGAACCCGGGAGGCAGAGGTTGCAGCGAGCTGAGACCACACCACTGCACTCCAGCCTAGGGACAGAGTGAAATTGCCTCTAACCAACAAAACAAAACAAAATAAAACAAACAAACAAAGCAAAATCACAAAACATCTTCAAGTTTTTTTGAAAATCACAAATAAAACTTTAACTATAAGCAAAGACAATTGACAAACTGCACAATGGAAAAGAAAAATTTGCAACTTCACCAAAGGTTATTCTAATACCTAGAAATTAGTAACAATAAAAAAATTTTTAAAAGTTAGGAAAACATTACGAACTGGCATTCATATGAACAGAAAACATTACGAACTGGCATTCATATGAACAAAAATAAAACGGCTTTAATCATATGATGGGATGTTCAAACTTACCCATAATAAGAGGAGAGTAATTTAAGAATACACTGAAATTGCCTTTTCTAGAAGAAAATAGAATTAACAAAATACAAAACTGATCACTGTTGGTTAGCAGTAGAAAAGCAGGTATTCTCATACATTTCTGGAATAAATTAGTTGAACTTCTATTGAGGTTAATTTTATAAAGTTTATCAATATACAAATATATTTGTATACATATAAATATTAATATACATGCACAGAACTTCCATTTCTGGAATTTAAATTGCAATACACTTGTATATTTGGGAAATGACAATTGTACAAGATTATGCATTGAACTAAAAGTATATTAACTAGCAAAACATTGGAAGCAATATAATTCTCATTAATAGGAGACTAAGTCACAAATTGCTATGCAGTCTTTTAAAAAAAAGTAATTCACATATTGACATGGAATTTTTTGCCAAGGTAAATTTTAAGTAAAAAACACAAATGATGAACAATGTAAAGAGGAGTGGTAACACTACTGTGTTATTACACATGCTTTATTTAAACTTGTGATTTATTTTTATTTGCATTAATGATGAAATTTAAAGAGGAATGACTGAAATTAAAAATGAAAACGGTCTATAAACCTTACTATATGTAAATAGGTAATATGCATAATACTTAAAATATTCTTTGACATGGTCGCCATGAATCACTGCAAATATGATAAGATGTAAATAATAGACAAGGATGCCCTCTCTCACCACTCCTATTCAATATAGTATTGGAAGTTCTAGCTAGAGCAATCAGACAAGAAAAAGAAATAAAGAGTATTCCATTAGGAAAGGAGGAAGTCAAATTGTCTCTATTTGCAGACAACATGATTGTATACTTAGAAGACCCCATTGTCTCAGCCCCAAATCTCCTTAAACTGATAAGCAACTTCATTCAGCAAAGTCACAGGTTACAAAATCAATATGCAGAAATCACAAGCATTTCTATACATCAATAATAGACAAACAGACAACCAAATCAAGAGTGAATACCCATTCACAAATGATACAAAGAGAATAAAATACCTAGGAATACAACTAGCAAAGGATGTAAAGACATCTCTAAGGAGAACTACAAACCACTGCTCAAGGAAATAAGAGAGGACATAAACAGATGGAAAGACATTCCATGCTCATAGTTAGGAGGAATCAGTGTTGTGAAAATGGCCATACTGCCCAAAGTAATTTATAATTTTTTGTATTTTTTAGCAGAGACTGGGTTTTACCATGTTCCCTGCCTGGTCTAAAACTCCTGCCTTAAGTGGTCTGCCTGCCTTGGCCTTCCAGAGTGCTGGGATTATAGGCATTAACCACCTCTCCCAGCTGTTCTTCAGGTATTTTGTTGTTGTTGTTCGTTTTGTGTTGTTTTGTTTTGTTTTTAGAGGCAGAGCTTGCTCTGTCACCTGTGCTGGAGTACAATGGCACATTATGGCTTGCTGAAGTCATGAATTCCTGGGCTCAAGGGATCCTCCCACTTCAGCCTCCTGGGCTCAAGGGATCCTTCCACTTCAGTTATTTGAGACAACAGGTACACACCACCATGCCTGGCCTACGTCCTTCAATATGTGCTTTCTCAGAATTGGCCTTTTCAAAAGTGAAACACCTCTTCCGTCTGTATGCCATCATTTAAGGAATTTATATTAAGAAATAGGTGTATACAAAAGGCATCCCTATTTAAAATGTATCTTTCTAGAAACCGTAAACACTGAGATAACAATACTTTACTTGAATGAATATTTAAACTTTAAATTATGCTAAGTGAATCTCCAGGAAATCTGGCTAAGTTTACACATGTTAAATGAAAATATTTAATACAAATCAAAATCTAGATATTCCTAAAGTAATCTCAATGGCCTTTAATCAGTAGGCAAATCTCCTTTGCTAGAGGAAAAACTGCATAATATATTTATTTTAAATATAATTGACTACTTATGTGTTATATTCATAATAAAATTTTAATTCCATATGTATATCCCATGAATTCTTAAGAAACAGAACTTTTCTTGTTCTACTGCTAAAGAGGAGACACACATTCATATTTCAAAATGTCTTTAAATAATCAAGATATCAGTATTTGTTTAAAATTTACCATTTGGAGGGGGCAATTTTCAAACTATCAAAAAGCTTACAAAATGTGGAGAATTTCTTTTTTCTTAGACATTTGTCCCGTCCAAAAAGAAACAAGGCACACAGAAATAAAACCATCAAGACACAATTTCATTTCATATTTTTTCCATTTATTTACTTTTCTAATCAAAGTTTTATTTTATATAATATTCAACTGTGGAAATTTTTCAAGAATGGTACAACAAACATTTATGATATTCACTAAAATCCATCACATTTTAGCATTTGGTACATTATCCCTCTGTCTCTCTCTCTCTCTCTCTCTCTCTCTCTCTCTCTCTCTCTCTCTCTCGCTCTCGCTCTCGCTCTCGCTCTCGCTCTCTCTCTAGGTAGCCATAAATTAAACTGTTAAGTCATTGAAAGACATAATCATACTTGGCAATTTTATCCCTAGATATTTTGCATATATGTCCTAAGAATGAGGATATTTTCCTTAATAAACTATCATACTCAGGAAATACAACACAAATATGACACTCTTACCTAATATACTAACTTCTCCATTCAGATTTCCCTAATTGTGCAAATAATAACCTTTATGGCTGGTTTTTCTTTCAACCAAGCATCCAATCTAGTATTATCTATTGATTACAGTTAGATATGATGTCTCTTTAATGCACAGCCATGTTCATCTTTTATTTGCTTTTCATAGTATTGGTATTTTTTAAAGAATAGGGTAGCAGTTTTACAGAATTCCTCACAATGTGGACACTTCTGACTGGTTATTCAATAAGACGTTCAAGTTAAGCATATTGTCGGGATTACTACATAGGTGATAGTAAAAGGAAGATAATTTTAGATTAACACAGTTGAAAACAGAGACTGACTGAGCCATTACTATGTGAAAGTTGAGTTTAATGACGGTTCTCTGTGAGTCAGGCACCATCTTAACCTGTCTTCAGGAAACTCACAGCCTCTTGGGAGCCTTACCACGAATGAAGAGCTGAGTAAAATGAAGATCAAAGCAGCAGCAGTGACAAATGTGGCTAAATCTCCCTGTTTGAAGGAAATTGTTTCCAAAAGTAAGCTTACTCCTTATGTCACGTGGTCTAATAATCACAGAACTGTACCTACCATTGCTACCACATTTCAAAAGCATTTTACCCCAGGCTCCCAAATTGCATAGTGGGTAACTATGTCCACGAACTAGTTTATTTTGTATTGCAATAAATGAATAGCTGAGGCTGGGCAATTTATGAAGAAAAGAGGTTTTTTGGTCCACAGTTCTGCAAGCTTCACAAGAATCATGGCGCCAGCATCTGCTTTTACTCATGGCAGAAGGCAAGGGGAGTCAGTGTGTCACCTGAAGAGAGAAGGAGCAAGAGAGAGAAGAAGGTGCCAGGCTCTTTTAACCATCATTTATCACATAAACTAATTGAGTAAAAACTTATTACCAATAGGGTGACACAAAGCCATTCATAAGGGATCCATTCTCACAATCCAAGCACCTCCCACCAGACCCCACCTCTAACACTGAGGGTCACATTTAAACATGAGATTTGTTTTGGTGACAAACAACCAAACCATGTCAGTCCAAGATCAGGAAACAGAAAGCTTACCGTACATCCCTACTTATACTCCCACTAGTTCACACATCTTTGTTCACTTCTCTTACCTGTTCTGTCAACATTACGGAGTGCAGATTTGTCCTAGAAATTTGGTACTTGTTTGAATTATCATCTTTCTTTCAGGACCTTCTGTTCCATTTTGTCCTAGATAAGTAAATAACAGGGATTCCATAATAACAAGAATAAAAAGATTTCCAAAGATAGCATATTTCCTAATCTGACAGTACATATTAAACACATATTGTAACCAAGTCCTCATTCAAATGTAAACAGTGGTTTCCTACCCTCCTGGAGCCTGAATTTCATGGACTGGGGAGGAAGCAATCAAGAAACAAGTAAATTAGAAAGTATTAAATGGTAGTAAACGTTATGAACATTTTTTAAAGGAATGATATAGAATGACTAGCTGGCACATTAAGTTTGAATTATCAGAGAAGGCCTTTCTATGTGCATTGATTTAAGTAAAAATCTGGAAGACAGAAATCAGCCATAAAATTTCATAGAAAAAAAGAAATCTATGAATCATGAAAACTATTGTTAAGGCTCTAAAGTGGGAGGAACTTCTGTTTGAAGAACAGGATAACCACTCTAGTGTCTGGTGGACAAAGAAAAAATGATGGGAGAAGATAAAGTCCAGGATGCACATGTTTGCTATGATAATCTTATCAGATTTCTAAATAATAGAAAGGTCAATAAGTATCTGGCAGGTGGAAGTATCTTGTACTTGAATGTAAGTATGGGCTTCAGGAGCTATTACGTAGAAAGTATATTTTTGCTGCAATAAGACTTTTGTGGTAGGCAGGAATCCCTCCCTTTGACCATGAGTCACATTGCAAGAGAATAAGTAAAACAGACCTACATGGGGTTTTATTTTGCTATTTGATGATGGATGAGGTCTCAATTTTTGGTTGTATTAAGTGGGATGCCCACTGGAAATGATCATTCTAACTCTGCCTAGAATTTACAGGCAAGAAGAAAAAAATACAGAAAGATGAACAGCTCAGTGCCAAACAAGCTTTGCTTCATCAGATCTTTAAAATAGAAATTAAAGGAGGAAAGAGAGTAGCTCCAAATGGATGTAAAAATACCAGAACAGTTTACTATTATTCAAATGACATTAATGTATTAGAATGAAGTTGATAACCAAAACACTAGTGTTCTGTTTAGTCAATAATTCATTCATTCTAGTTACATTGATGGAATTATTAGTAGGAGCTAACACAGCTATATCCTGAGACAGAGAAAGCAACTAGGCACAGGCCTTGCTTTCAGTGAAGTCACCTTTACAAAGAAAGGTAGAAAGCAAAAATCTTTCATTACCCTACAGAGTAAGAAGTGTTAAGCAAAAGAAGGCACAAGGTGCTCAGAGAATTAAAAAGAAGAAACCAAGAGCTGAGGAAACTAATTTCTTATCTCCTTGTCAAGGACGGCTAAGAGAAAAGACATTTATTACACTTGAGCTGGCTCTGTAAGGATAAGTGAGTATGGGAAGAAGGATTTTAAATTGTCTGCATGTGCAAAATCATAGAGAAAATATAATTAAATCTAGCGATTCACATATATGTATTTATATACTTACACGTGTTTATGTATTTATACACCGTGTGTGTGTGTGTGTGTGTGTGTGTGTGTGTGTGTGTGTCTAAATCTTCATTGGTTGACAATAAATAAAGCACATGGTTTATTTAAGCAAAGGAATTTAAATATCCTCTTGAGAATGACAAAGATTGATAGAATGATTAGGAAGTTTGAGCAAAAATGTAACCTGATTTGATTTGCAGTTTAAAATAATGGAGAGTTGGTGATGGATTTGAGGATAATGGAAGAGCTGTTCTGCACAGGTCATGATGCTTGACTTAGTGTTGGAGAGATGAGAGGGCAAGGTCCAGACGGAACCCCCACCCACATGCCTGGTTTGGGGGTTGAAAAGATGTCAGGACACCAATGAGGAGGAAGAGAGGCAACTGAGGGAGGAAATAAAAGATGAAAGATAACGACTACTTTTCTACTTCCATTCCTGTCAAAGAATTTTGGAATTTCTCTTTCCCTTGTCAGTATGGACATACTTACCTGCATTGTATCCCTTTTGTTTTCAAAGAAGAGTTAGGAAAAGATATTTAAAAGGTTCAGAAGGTCGTTTCAAGGGGGTGGTAATTATCCAGGTTGTGGGATCTGGAGGCAGACTGGGCTCCAGAAATTACACTCACTTTCTTGCTGTATAAATAGGTTTGCCATTATGAGCATTCAGGGCAAGACCTCAAAAACTCTTAATTCACCCCTGGTTTGTCACATATGGAGAATTACAAACAATAGTCCTGTTATAGCTGAATAACATGTAGAACAAAATCCTGAGAACAGATTGAAAATTACGGATGGTTCATAATCAAAAAAAAATCAGGCAGTGAATAAAGCTACACATTTAAAAAATACAGAAGCACGTCTGCAAACTTTCGTGAGCCACCTGCTGCCTCTGGGCTATTCCCATAAGGGCAAGAGAATACGGATGCAGCCTGAAGGAGGGGCAAGTAGATCAGTATTGAGCAAATTAAAATTTGATGCTACAGGCTCACAGAGTAGAGGCAAAACCAGAGGATAGTATCAACTCTACACATCTCTTTTATCTTCTACATATCTTCTCTCCATGGGTGGAGGAGGGACAGTACTGTGGATCAGGATACAGGACTGGAGATCCTACCTCAGCTCCTTAAGCCAGCTCCCTTTTGTCTCTGGTGTTATGCTGGTTTTACTTTTCATTCCAGTAAGCTGCCAGGGGACAAAGATGAAATGCAGTTGTTTGCAGAATTTGGACCATTTAGATTTAATCACACTTTTTTAGGACAGTGTCATTTTCCCTACTGTGTTTCAAAATCAACTACTGTATTTTTGGCTGGGATGAGCCTGCAAAAATGATGCTGAACTTAATTTTTTACTACTTTAAAGAGTTTAGAGTTATAGGATTCCTCCTGAGGTTCTTATGATAATCCACACTAAGAGCATAAATTAACAGTATTTAAAGTTAATGTAAACTTTAAACTTAATAGAAAATCTATTTTATGAGGCTAAATCTCATTTTATAGCACATGTCACCCAGTTAGAGAAGAGAAAATAGACATCTAAATATCACTTTTAAATTATGAATACAATATGTGGTTTATTTAATGTTACTGTCTATGGCAGGGCAGGGGTTAACACATCAGGTCCCTAAATCAGAGCGGAGGTGGTGTTTATTCTCAGTTGGGTTACACTAAAAAAGGAATACTTCACAGCTCTGTGAAAGCTCCTTCTGCCTCCAAACCATACTGCAAGGTGTCAGAAGGCATAAACGCCAAAGGGAGATGTGCTCTTGACCCATTCAGTTGTTAGCAAGTGACAGAAATGTCTTTCAGCAGAATAATTATAAGGTTATGGTCCACAGACAGCCATTTGTGAATACGGTAATGTGCACCTGCTGACTAGAGGTTGTGATTTTTAAAAGTTCATTCTCCCTGTGAAAACAGAATCTCTTTCTTCTTCAAAATGATAATGGCCAGATATGAAGGTACACTTTATCATTTGTCTTAAAATAGCCAAATTTACAGTTAGTAACCTAATTAGGGGTAAGATCTCTGTACCTCTTCTGCAATTAAAGCTATGAATTTAAATATCTCTAAGGAAAGCTCAAAATAGAAAGAAAAAATGAGCTTAACACCAATTCAATTAGCAGTTGTAGCAAAGTTTAATTTATTTGAAAAGTCAAGGGTAATAATTATATGATCCTGTATAAATAGCATGCGGCACATTTATATTCTGTCTTCTTTTATTGGTATTCACATCACAAGGATGCCCATATTTAGATTTTACATAAAATGTATTAGCCAAACATCTCTGAAAGGGTAACTACAAAGACAATTTCACACCAAATACTGATACTAAAACTTCAATCTGCATATATTAAAGAGAGGAGTCCTTTCCAATTAAGATAATTTTCTTTGTATAGTCATGTTACATGGGCTTGGTATCTCCCAGGGAAGGATGCACATCAAAAGACTGTGTAATTATGCTGAAAAAAGTTCTATCATCCAATACAGTCCACGAGGCTACAGTTGCTATGGTAACTGCTTTCCTACAAGATCTCCTGTACATAGTAATTTCCTAGCTTTTCCCATTCCAATCAATGTGGCACCCATGTGTCCTTTATGAATGTCATGGTTAAGTCCCTGGTGTTCCCACAAAAAGGACAAATCCACTATTTGCAAGTAATTATGAAGGTTCTAGATTTAAATTATTTTGCATATTCATTCATATATTAGTTTACTTTGTATCTGCCATGAGACTAAATAACAAAAGGCAATCATTTAGAAGTGAATTTCTCTATTAGGCAGTATAAAACAACCCAATGTAGCTTTATAAGCATTTGCTGTTGATTGTATGAACAAAAGATCTTGCTTAGTGAGGGTGTTTAATTGCCCTCATTCTTAAAATGAGACAAAATTTAAAGAATCACTAACCAGGATCATTTAAGGTCATCTTGCTCCCTTTAGCATGATCTGGCATATAATAAACATGAAATAAATTTATAAGAAACACTTAATATATATTTATTATATTTACAACAAGCAATGCATTAAATGTTTTATATGTATGATTCCATGTAATTCTCACAGTACTCATATAAATCATACTTTATATAATGGATATTTTAATACCAGAAAGAATAAATAAAATGTGCAAGGTTATACTAACATTATCAGGGAAAGCTGAGATATTGGTCTACTGAAGCTGGGGCAAAAAGTAAAGATTTAACAAGTTGTGTTTAACAATCTGTGAAAAAGCATTCTATGTGTGTGATGGCTATTATTTCATAAAGTGAATTTACAGGTAAAGTAAAAAACCCTAAATTGCTGCTAATTTGTCAGTTCACATTTTGACTGCCTCTCATGTGTCAGGCATTGTCGTAGGCACCAGAAATAAGGCATTAAGAAAAAGCAAGCTTGGGGACATAAACAGTGGGAATAAGTCCTATACTATTCCTGCAAGTTCTAGGAAGACTGGGGACTTTAGAACAAAACACAGCCTTCTACGAATGCTGCTTTTACCACTTAGTTGTGTAATTTTGAGCCAATTAATTCACATTTTTGGCTTTCCACTTCCATTTTTGCAAAACAGGTTATGCATTTTGTACCTTTACTGAGAGGATGTCTTTGTTTTCTACTGCTATAACACAATACCACAGATTGGACAATTTATAAAGAAAAAAGCTTTATTTGGCCTACAGTTCTGGAGGCTGGGAAATCCAAGATTGAGGAGCAACATCTTGTCAGGACCTTCTTGCTGCCTCATACCATGAGAGAAGGGCAAGTGAGCACATGAGACAGATAAAGAAACAAACTCATATTTTTCATCGGAATCCCATTTTGGGATCTCAAAATACCAGCATCAATCCATTCATGAGGGCAGAGCCTTCACAATCTAACCATATTTTAAAGGCTCCACCTCCTAGTACTGTTATCATAGTAATTATATTTCTAATACATAAAATTTTAAGGATCACATCCAGACTATAGCAGAAGGTGATATAAAGATTTAAAATGTTGTCATTTTCTACCAAGTATTTCTGGAATCTTTTTTTATATACAAAAATCAAGACTCTGTAGTAAAAATTGTTTTGTCTCTATCCTAGAATGTAGATCAGATAAACAGAAAAAAGAAAAAACGTATTAGATAAGAGCTCCTTCAATTTACATTGGAGAGTAAATTAGATAAAAAATTCCAAATACCATCATTGCATTGTCCTGTGAAGCAGCCAGTGGATTTGAAGTACCCAGGTATAGATAGAACTATATCAACGCTGTAGTAATAATGGATGTAACATAGGAATATGTGTTTATGTATAAAGGGCTTAAACTGACATATGATAAACACTCAATAAATTTTACAATAAACACAATATACATTTATTATATTTACAACAAACAATGCATTAAATGTTTTATATGTATGATCTCATTTAATTCTCATAATACTCATATGTCATACTTTATGAAAAAGATATTTTGAACCCAGAAAGAATAAATAGGTTGTCCAAGAAGAATAAAATACCCTTTGGCTCCAAAATAACTACTAACATGGATGACAGCAGAGTATAGTTGAAGATCATTGAATGAGGCAGACATATACAGCAGGCTCCAGAGAGAGCCATATTAAAGGCAGTTTCCTCAGCCACAGAAATACTTTCCAGGAGATAAAGTTAGAAGTTACCATCATTGTCCACTATTTTTAATTTGGCTATATTCAAAATCTTCTGTTAATTACATAATGTTATTTAATGTCATTACACAATCTTTATTCAACAACTCTGAAATGATGGAGTGGTAGGATTCATGAATATGGTGAGCCCCAAATGACATGGCAATCAAAGCCATAGTACCCCTTAGTGCGCTGACCAGAAAAGCAAAGCTCGGCAAGTAGAGAATGATGCCTTCTCGGGTTTATTTATCCACGAAAGCTGTGTACTACACTACTAATTATGCTCAAGTCTCACAACTACACATTTTCCAGTTCATGTGAAATTATTTCAGTTTATATTTTAATGTTGTTTAGTACAGAAAGAGAACAGCATGAATCTATTATCTATGTGAACTTATTTTAAGAACCAGTGATTCAAAGTCAGTGTAATAAAAAATACATCATATCCTAAATAAAATTTGTATTAACAATACTCTTGCTTTGGTTTAAATGTTTTTATCAGCAGTAAAATTTTACAGGTTTAAACTCAATAAAATTAACAATTTTATTGTGTAAATTCAGTTCTCAAGTGAGCTTCAATAGACTAACAACAACTGACTTCTCATCAAAATCAATTGAGGTGAGGTAGCAGTGGGATAGCATTCAGGGTGTTGGAATAAACAGAATGGCAAACCAAAATTCTACATCCGGGAACACTATCCTCTGAAAATGAAGAGTAAATGGATATGTTCTCAAATAAGCAAAACATAGAATTCTTTACTAACAGAGAGCCCCACATGCTACACTAAAAGAGATTTACTCCAGTAGAAATAAAAGGATACTAGAAACAGACTTAAAGACACATGAACAAATAAATGATATTCTCAAAGGTAATAAAAAATCAGCACCAATAAGAATAACTGTATCATAAGCATACTCCATAAAGATTGTTATCAATTTTTTTAACTTTGTAACTCTTTTCTGTCTAAACAAAAGACAACTGCATAAGGTAATTATTATAAAACTGTGTTGATAGATTTATATAAACATATAATTTATATGACAATACTAGGACAGAGAGGGGTACAAATGATGTTATATTTGAGTACAGTATTTTATTCTATTGAAACTAAACAGGTATTAATCTAAATTAGATCACTTTCAGTTAGAATGTAAATTATAATCCCCGGGAAAACCACTAAAGGATAGCTCAAAAAAAATACAGTAGAAGAAAAACAAGAAGATTAAAATAATGTAAAAGAAATTATCAAATTAATACAAAAAGTGTTATAATTAAAAAAGGAAAAAATGACAAGACATATAGAAAACAAAAATCAAAATGCAACTTTAATCCTACCTGATGAGTGAGGATGTTAATCATAAATGAATAAAACACTAATCAAAAGGCAGACACTGGCAGAATGATTAAAATAAAACCCTAATTCAACGATACATTTTCAACAAAATACACATACTAAATTTAAATAGCACAAATAGTTGCTATTACGCAGTTCTAGTGAAGGAAAGATAATAGGATATATATTTTTCTTCTGATACAATATTGATAAATGAAGACTCCGTGAGAGAATACAATTCAAAGAAACAAAACAAAACTGTTTACAAGGGGATAATTCACTAGACATGAGTTGCTGAAGAGTAAATTCCTTCAGGGAGTTATTTTCAGTACAAATCTTTTCATGATTAAATATTAAAATTTTGAAAAGCCTTCAAGGTTACCATCAATTTTCATTAAAATCTTTCAAATTGATGAGATGTATTAAACTATTAATCCAGGAACACTCATACTTTTTGATTCAAAACAAAATACAAAGTAATAAAAATAAAAGGAATTGTAATATTCAAGTATTAACAGATGCCAAGTACTATGAATCAAAAGCAAAATAAAAATGCAGGTAAATATAACAGGTATCCTGAGGTCCATTTGGCATTAGGATACAGCTAAAAATCAAAAAACCTAAGAAGATACCAGATATTGAGAGGCCTGTTAATTTCAAACCCAATTCAATTAGGTTGTCCACTGAAATTCTACTTTCCAAACAAATCATCTTTCTATTTCAAGGGTCAAAAAAAGATATGAATTTGTAGTGTTTCATAACCTGTTTTTTAATCTCTATAAAGCCTACCTGGCTCCTGACATACTGAAATAATACCAACTGACTCCCGATAAATTCAAGTACTCTCTGTCTCAAATCCTGAAATGTAGGCAGAAGTTCATACTGAACAGTGGGGGAAGCTTGGAAATAAACTTTTGAAGGTTCATGTGGTCAAGGCTGCAATTGCTAAAGGACAATTCTTTGGTAGCTATTTTTTGTGAGTAAATTATTTAAACTTGAAACCTTTACACATACTGATAAAACATTATATTAGAGACTAACATTTATTAGATTTTCACTTGCAATTCACATAATAAAAAGGAAACAAGTTAAATATTTTGATTTACTGAAGATAAATCGAATTCTAAAGTATTCTTAATTTTAGATAAAGATTAGTTTTCTACAACAACTATTCTACACTGTTCTCTTTATTCCTCCTGGAATTTTTTTTACTGTGGTAAAAATATGTAACATGAAATTTGCCACTTTTACAATTTTTTAATGTACCACTTAATAGCAGTAAGTACATTCAAAGTGTTGTGCCAACATTACTTCTATCCATTTCCAAAATTTTTCATCATCTCAAACAGAAATTCAGTACCTATTAAACAATAATTTCTCATTCCCCCCCTCTCCAGCCTGTGGTAAACTCTAGTATACTTTTGTCTCTCATAAATTTGCCTAATTTGGAGGTTGCAGTGAGCCAAGATTGTGCCACTGCACTCCAGCCTGGGTGACGGAGACTCTGTCTCAAAATTATAATAATAATAATAATAATAAATAAATTTGCCTAATTTAGGAACCTTATATAAATAAATCACACATTATATCTTTTGCATCTGGTTTATTTTACTTAGCATAATGCTTTCAAGGTTCATCCATGTTGTAGCATGGCTCAGAATTTCATTCCCTTTTTTGATTGAAAAACATTCCATTGTAAGTATGTATCATATTTTGTTTATCCTCTTGAATGACATTTCGGTTGTTCCTGTCACATTGCCTCACCTTACACAAGAAAACTCATCATGATGATACAACTATTTGTCTGTCCATAGTAAAGTCATAGCCCTCCCTTTTCTTACCCTACTTTTAAAAATTGGACTGATATGGTTCGGCTCTGTGTCCCCACCCAAATCTCATCCTATAGCTCCCATAATTCCCATGTGTTGTGGGAATGACTCAGAGGGGTATGATTGAATCTTGGTGGTGGGCAGGGTTGGGGGGGTATTTCCCATGCTGTTCTCATGATAGTGAACAGGTCTCATGAGATCTGCTGCTTTTAAAAATGGGAGTTTCCCTGCACCAGTGCTCTCTTTCTGCCTGCCACCATCCATGTAAGGTGTGACTTGCTCCGCTTGCTCTCCACCATGATTGTGAGGCCTTCCCCAGTCACATGGAACTGTGAATCCATTAAACTCCTGTTTTTCCCTAAATTGCCGTCTCAAGTATATCTTTATCAGCAACGTGAAAATGGACTAATACAGGAACCCTGGAGGAAGTAAAATCACTGTGTACTCCTTAGCACAGGCCAGATAACAACTGCATTCATGGTTGGGTCACTTTTAAGATAATTTTATAAAAAGAAAATAGGTTTATATCCCTTTCTTCATCCTCATTTCTTCTTTCCTACTACTGACAGTGGGTGAGCTTACTTCCTGCTTCTAACCTTCTCAGAAATCACCTCCACCAAAGTTGCTCAGCGGATTCAAGTTAAGTCTTGGGTCTTTTTTTAAAAACTTTTTCTCAGTAAGTGTCAGTCTTTTATTTAATTTCCTTTCAATTGTTTAAAGGGATTTAGATAACTTCCGACCTTTAATGAAATTGAAAAATAAAGTTCACCATAGGCTAATTACATTTGCATTATCTCCAACAGCTGATCAAAAGAAAATGGAGTTCTATATATGCTTCACTACAAATTAATAAAATATAATTTTAATATAAATAGTGGAAGTCATCTTTTTCTATTTCACAATATAAATGAAGGTTAAGAAATTTTCTTTTAAATGTATGCCTTCCACCAAAAATACACCTTTTCTAATTCATTTTCAGATTCAGGATTTCTAAACTACAGCAACTATAACCACGACTATGTAACATTTTAAAATGGGCCTTTGCTAGTCTTGACAACGTGCCCATGCACTTCAACCCCGTGCAAAGGTAGCTTTATTCAGGGAATTGGAAAACACGTCTTGGTGTAGTCTAAAATCTGTCATAAGAATTACTACCTCCTTGGGCATTGCCCAGGTTATTCTTTAAACTTCTCTTAATGACTCTGGGTTTTTTTCCACACTTCGTAATTTTCAGTAACATTTCAAATTAATTAAGTAGAGCTCTATAAAAACATACAGGTTCTAAAGAGATTTTTCTAAATCCACGATGTTTTAGCTATGAGATTTATTTATCTACACAATTGTCATACAACTTCATCCTTTAATTGCATTGACAAGCTTCTTCTATTCATTCTATTTTCAATTATATATAATTGACAGAACCCCATAGTAGAAGAAGAACATGGGAAAATACCTCATGTTTTTGGCAAAAGCACTGGTATGTGAATTTAAATTGAGATAATTTTGAGATAGTATTAAGAATATAAAATTCTATGTAGCAATTCTGTCAGAAGATATGAACTATAGAATTCATGTGATCAACATAAATTATTCTTTATTCCTTCATCACATGTGGACTTTAATGTTCTAAAGGAAATAAAATGACAGATTAAAATACAAGAAACACTAATTTTTCTTTGTTTTTAACATTTTTTGTGCACAGGTTAAAAGAAGTGAAGCCTGAATAAATAACACCTACCAAAATTGCCTCTGGATTTTATTTAGTTTTTTCAAGGAAAAATAAGTCTTTTACATTGCATTTATTATGCCACTTACTTTCCAACTGATTAACTGCATTTTCTTAAAAATATAGTCAATAATTGTTAAAGATGTGTCTTCAGATGAAAATGGTTAATATCTGTTTATTGTTTCCTAGATGCTTACTTGATTTTGTACGAGTTATATAAGCCAGAACTTATTTACACACATAATGTCACTAATGGGTAGTGAAAAAAACATAAGTAAAAATAAAATAGTGCCAGGAAGCCACTGTTCTTCTTACACTGTGATGTTTTATAGTAAGTTTTTAACTATTAGAAGTGAGACAATTTGATCAAATCATTTTATGAATCTAGTACTATTATTACTGCAGCTTTCTCTGCCTTTTTGGTTACCTTAACAGAAGAAAGATAAGGATTGCAGGAAGATAATGGGTTCCTAAATGTTGTTTAGCACAGGGACTGCCTAAGAAGTTACTATTCTCCTAAGAAAGAACTTGGAAACACAATTTTCTTCATCCATTTCTCCCCCACACTTAGCCAAACCTTTCTAGCCTTTCCCATTTAAAAGCTACTTCAATTCCCATTGACTTTTTCTTCCTTAAATTTGTACCAGCAATTCTTATTTGTAATATACTATGTACTTGGGGATGGGGGAAAGAAAAGGAAAAAAGAAAAATCACCATTTCCTGGGATCCTTCACGAGTAATTTTAAATAGTCAATCTCTCAACTGTAGTTAACCATGTATTTTCTTCTCTATATCACAACTATCTTCACATTCTATGAAATGTTCTTTTAATATAGGTATGAAATGAGACAGTCATCTGTAATGGCTATAACCTCTGGTTTTTCACTTAAATTATGAAAACATGATTATGCATCCACTACCTCAACCTGCATATGGGGCAGGGCAGCTAGAAAATCTGGGTTAATACTATATGACATGGGGCAATACAGTTGTGCTCTCGGAAACAAACTGTCTCCTGAAGACTTTATTGTGCAGCAAATGAAAAGTATCACAATTCTCTTTGTAATTTATGAAATGAGAAGACATTCAATTTTTTTGCAAAGTGTGGAATATTCTAATTTCTTTTACTGAGTGAAAGGGATTAAAAAAGTATAAGTAGAGTAGTCTTAACTGTAAAATATTACCTTTTTACATCAGTGCAAACAAGAAAAGGAAAGTAGGATAAGTCAATGACAACTGTGAACACTGAAAAGCCTAAACATGGATGAATTACTAAGGCCAGTAAAAGTGAATGCGACAGTTGAAAATGGATTTTAAACAATAATCTATATTTTCTGATGTTTTCTTGTCATGTTATGCTGAATCTGTATAAATTAAAAATTGACTAACCATTTTTACTTGCCCAGCTGTTTTCTTTTTCCATTTCATTGGTCTTTGCTGAGCTAAAATTATCTAGATAAGATAAAACGCAAAACTGAGTGGATATGGCACACCAAAAAGTACTCACAATAGTTATATCCAGAGGCGCACCTTTAATTAGATCCAGAATTACACACATTTGAAGTAATATTCTGTTAAAATCTAAAGAACAAATACAAATACTGAAATGTGAGGGTGTTTTTTTTGTTTGTTTGTTTTGTTTTGTTTTTTCAACCCAGTAAAATAAGATCGAGTACTTGAAGCATAGTTTTGGCATTTTTTAAATTTAGAGTATTAGGCTATTATGTGTGATATGTATGTAATAATATGTACTTTTAATATTTGTTCTGAGGATTTATTTTTAAAACATTATTAAAGTAAGCATGGTGGATAATTTTTGGTTTGGTTATGATTTTGCTCCTTAGCATTCAAATTCTCTTTTTAATGACTGAGATTTGAAAAAGAACAGCCTTTTGACCAGACGCAGTGGCTCATGCCTGTGGTCTTAGCATGTGGGAGGCCAAGGCGGTGGAACATCTGAGGTCGGGAATTTGAGACCAGACTAGCCAATGTGGCAAAACCCCATCTCTATGAAAAATACAAAAACTTAGCCAGGTGTGGTAGCACACACCTGTAATCCCAGCTACTCAGGAGGCTGAAGCAGGAAAATCACTTGAACCCATCGACGGAGGTTGCAGTGAGCTGAGATCAGGCCACTTCACTCCAGCCTGGGCTAAAGAGTGAGATACAATCTCAAAAAAAAGAAAAAAAAAGAATGATGGCATGGCAATTGACATAATCCTTATCAATCAGATATTGCTTTGCTAGACCTTGCATGTATTACACAGGTCACCTTTCCACTGAGAAGGAAGAATTTAGAGTTCACTGTGGCAGAGTGATATCTATTTTTGCATGATGGTGCCCAGAGTCCAGTTGCTAGGCCAGCGCCCTTTTATTGGAGCCATTCACTGACTGAAAGCAATGTTAGTTCCACTCAAAGCCAATGTTCCTGCAGCATTACCTTGATGGTAGTCTCAACCACCTACTTGACCTTGTATCTTACCTATTTTCAAGTCTTCCAGTAAATGATGTTTCAGTAAATCAGCACTGGTTTCTGCTATTTGGAAAAGGAGCCCTGACTAAAAAGCCTAGTACAAAGTGATAGACTTCCAATAAATATTAGTATTGTGCTCTCCAAATACTTACATTACCCATTGACTAAAGCCCAGCTATTTCATAAAGCGTTCATGGTGGTTCCCAGTATTTATAGGTGTGTGCATGTATGTGTGTGTGTGGTAATGATAAATTGGTTCACATGATTAGGGAGGCTGAGAAGTCACTGGGTCTGCAGTCAGCAAAGCTGAAGACCCAAGAGAGCCAATGTGTCGTTCCAGTCTGAGTCTGAAAGTCTGAAAACCAGGAGAGTTAAGCCAGCAGGCGTGAGACCCAACAAGAACTCATGTTTCAGTCCCAGTCCAAAGACTGGAAAAAGACCAATGTTCAGCTAGAGCAGTCAGGTGTGAGGATTTTCTCCTCTTCTCTTCCTGGTCAACCTTTTTGTTTTATTCAGGCCTTCAACAGACTGGATGCAGCCAAGCCACATTAGGGAGACCTACCTACTGTACTCAGTCTACTGATTCAAATGTTCATCTCATCGTCAAAAACACTCCCAGAATATTAGAGTCTCACACTGTTGCCAGGTGGCAGGCTGGAGTGCAGGGCACAATCTCACCTCACTGCAAACTCTGCCTCCGGGTTCAAGCAATTCTCCTGCCTCAGCCTCCCGAGTAGCTGGGACTACAGGCGCATGCCACCATATCCATCTAATTTTTGTATTTTCAATAGAGACGGAGTTTCACCATGTTGGCCAGGATGGTCTCGATCTCTTGACCTCATGATCCACCCACCTTTGTCTCCCTAAGTGCTGGGATTACAGGTGTCAGCCACCATGCCTGGTCCCAGAATAATTTTCAACAAAACATCTGGGCACCCCATGGCCCTGTCAAGCTTACATGAAAAATTAACTATCAGAGACCAAGAATATAATAAGAACAGTATCTGTTCTGGAACATATAGCATGCAGTATGTCTGAGAAGCAAAGTAGATAATAGGGAATGGGAAAAACCTTGCCCAAGCTGAGATATGGGAATTTGAAATTAGTACTCAGAAAAGGGGTGCTTGTTTATTTTTTCTTAGTTGTTAAACAAAATGACTAGAGCAAAAAGATGAAGGGTGAGAAAAACAGAATTGTATAAAAAAATACCAAAAAACAAATCTATGGCAATTTTACATTCATTTGTGTGGCATACAAGAGAAAAGAGAACTACAAGAAGTAATAAAAAACGCAAAGTTGAAATGAAGTGGAAAATAACACCATCTGCATACATGTATACATTTCATATTTACACACATATTTTTAATCATATTTTAGACTATATGAAATAAAATGGTTGCTGTATTCATGGTACAACTCCTCTGTAACTTAATAAATGCAGTTATTTTTATTGTACTTTTGATTCAAAAGTACAACTAAACAAAAGGCAAGAGGGAATTATTGTGAGCTGAAATGCAATCAGTGCAGAGAGTTTGCAGCTCTTGCTGAACGGGGAATTGTGGAGGGTCAGAATGCCTACCTGCTTTAAAAATGGGTTTCCCTGCTCTTTCCTGCCCAAACCTTGATATTTACTATTTATCTTCTCCCCAACTCTTTTCAAACTAGAAGACAATAACTTAAGCCTCATTATATTTGAGAACAGAGTGGGTCAGGAAGTCTGTTGTCAATTGCTGAATGTTTGAAATTGCATTGTCCTGAGTGCTTAATGGCAACATTTTCCCCTACTAAATAGATGCTGTACACACACTCACACACCCACACACACACACATATCTTCCCATTCACTCATTTCTTTAAGCTAAGGATACAAACCTAATTGAAGTTTTCCTTAGTCCGTCATTTGAAAGCTGTCATGGTCCAATCACTTCTGAAGGAAGTATTTTAGCAATGACTTTAGTCAATGTGCATGGCAATGGTCAGGGACTTCATTTTATTCAAAATTAGCAGCAGCGAATAGAGTATTGCAAATGACAAGCATTTAGGAAACTTTAGCTGAATTATTCAATAATAAGTACAAAGTTTCTAGTGAATATATATATATATATATTCAGCAGATATAAATATATATATTCAGTGGATATGAATGTTTATATAGTGTCTAACTAAACAGTGCTTGTCTTATTATAACTATTATATGATTAGATTTATTTCATTTCCCTATATCACATTACATAAATTATTATTTATAAATCTCTAAAGGACCGATCGAATTTGATATAAATTATAACTATTTTATCTACAACCCACTTACAAACTCCATTTTCTATGGACCTTCTGATAGTGTTTGCCTTATTTGAATAAGGCAAATCGTCTGGAAGGAACTCGTCATTGTAGACAGCATCAGGCACCTGCAGCGTTCATTATAGACTGCTCCACAAAAAAAGCTTCCTTTGCCTCCATATGTTCCTTTTAACCCAACTATAATAAGAGCTATTATCTATGAGGTGATGACTATTTTCCAGGTTATCCATAAAACTTAAAATGCATATGTTATCTTAATGGATACTGAAACTAAAAGAATAAAATGAAATCTTTAATCGTCCAAAGTCATGTAGATGGGAGCAAAGCCTGGTTTTCTTGCCTTGATGGCATCTTCCCTTATCCTATAATAGTTGCTTTTTGTTTTTTAAATGAGTGTTTCTTTAACCTTTATGGTATCTTTGGCTATGATATGTTGTTTTCATTACATTTGCTGCTTTGTGCCCACCCTTCTCTTTTTCTGACCCAGTAATTGTTTTCCC
The DNA here is from genome assembly GCA_028533165.1 of Leontopithecus rosalia. Taxonomy (NCBI): domain Eukaryota; kingdom Metazoa; phylum Chordata; class Mammalia; order Primates; family Cebidae; genus Leontopithecus; species Leontopithecus rosalia. Next base: position 141,366,389 of record CM052650.1, on the reverse strand, counting down.
TCCTGGCCTGATCCACGTGAATTGTGGTTAGATGCTATAATCCGCCCTCTGTCCTTTGGCCTACGGACCTGGTCTGTAGAGCTTCCCACAGCCTCAGTGGGGACAGCCTGGCCTTTGCAGGGCCCATTTTACCTCTCCTAGACCCCAGGATCATTGTAAGAACATGACGTGAGCCATAAATGAGGGGAACACTGACTCTTTGAAAATATGTGCTATAGCTTTTAGTAAATTGGCAAACTTCTGCCCAAAATGGCATTTGATTCTCCTCTAAGTAAGCGAAATCCACTGCTGTCATAACATGTAACTAACGAGGTGAAACTTATTTTGTTAGCAGTCCTTGTTGACGTTTAATACTTCTTTTGACATTTATTTTGCTTTAGAGACCAAATTATTTCAAACTTTTCATCTGAGATTGCTAATTAAACCTGGAGAAAGCTGAATGCTCATGCCATAAATCAGCCACATTGGCTATGGTTTCCAGGAAGAAAATAAAATAGTTTATATTTTGGGGATTTACATAAAGGAATTTATTGCATGTAAAATAACAATTTTTGTATGCTAATGTTCCCAAAAAGGAAAGCTTTGGACTAAAAGAATCAATAAATAAAATAATACGTCTTAAATTATAAAGCAATACGAACATACTGTTTAACAATAGAAATTACAGACAAATGAAAAGAAGGAAATTTGTTAGCAACTTCATGTATAACTAGATACCCACTCAGTTGTTGGAAAATGTTAATTTTTTTTTAGAGGAAGTCCCGCTCTGTTGCCCAGGTTAAAGTGCAGTGGTATAATCTCGGTTCACTGCAATCTCTGTCTCCCGGGTTCAAGAGATTCTCCTGCCTCAGCCTCCCAAGTAGCTGAGATTACAGGCGCGCCACCAAGACTGGCTAATTTTTGTATTTTTAGTAGAGACGGGGTTTCATTATGTTAGCCAGGGTGGTCTCAATCTCCTGACCTTGTGATCTACCCGCCTTGGCCTCCCAAAGCACTGGGATTACAGGCATGAGCCACCTCGCCCAGCCAATTTTTTTTTTTTTTTTTGAGACAGGGTATCACATTGTTGCCCATGCTAGAGTGCAGTGGTGCAATCATGGCTTACTGCAACCTTGATCTCCCAGGCTCAAGAAATCCTCCCACCTCAGGCTCCAGAGTAGCTGGAACTACAGGCGTGCACCATGATGCCTGAACTAAATTTTTTAAATTTATTTTTTTGTAGAAATGAGCCTGTGTTGCCCAAACTGGTCTTAAACTCCTGGGCTCAAGCAATTCTCCTGCCTCGGCCTCCCAAAATGCTGGAAACACAGGCATTAGTTACTGTGCTGGCCGTAAATATTTTTCTGTACACGTTTTTAACATGAACACACTTATGAGGGTTACCTCCTGCATGTGTCCAACAAGTATTCCATAATTTTGCACCAATACCACATTATCATAAACAATGTAGAATTTTTTTAAAATATATCCTGATATTTGATAGAACAAATCCTCTGTTTAAACTACTTCAAAAGTCAATTGACATTTTGGGATCTTTAGCTTCTCATATGAGTCTTACATTGGTTTGTCAGCTTCAGTGAAAAAAAGCACAGGGCAATTTTTATTGAAATTTCATTGAATGTATAGATTGATTTGGAAAGAAGTTTTAAAAGTCTTCCCATCTGTGGATCTGATATATTTGTTTAATCACTTATATTTTATATTAAGTCCTCCCATTATTTTAAATTATAAACTATGCTACAACTAATTATTGCTAAATTTCCATATATATTCTTAATATTTCTTTAAACTAGAATGCAATTTTTGGGTTTGAGGAAAAAACATTTACTAATCTGTTTATTCATAATTAAACTAAGTATAGTGAAAACATAATATTTTTAAGTAATTTATCATTTTTCATACTATATGAATATCTGGATTGTGCAGAATTAGCAGTACTAGGCAGCTGAATTCAATGCTGTGTTTTATTTGTTTATTTGTTTATGTATTTATTTTGCCATGTTTCCTTCTGAGAGAAAGGGTCTGTTATTTTCTGGTGTTCAGCTATCCAAATGCCTTGTCTGATGCCTGCATGTGTGATAGTAGAATAACCAAAGCTCATGTAGATTTAGAGTTTATGAACAGCTCCAGAAGCTAAAATGCATTTAGGTAATATGTCACGGAAGGATTTCTAATATCCAAAGGATGCGAATAAAATTGGTACAGAAATACAGGTTTGTCTTCTTCAGTAGGAGAACTAGGCTTAATTCTTTTCGTTTTTGGGGTGGCTTGGGGCAGGTATCTGTCACAATAAGAAAAAAGAAATGAAATTAATATTTTCATCAAAGAAGTGAGAAAAACTAGAAGAAAGAACGATTTCATAAGTAGGAAAAAGTCAAGTAAATGGGAAGAAGTACAACTAACAGGAACAAGATTATTCTTCACATTTAGCTGAGAAGAAAGTTCATTAAACCATGAAATAGTAATCCATGTCCAAGCTCTTCCCTAAAGCATGCAACATAAGCATTTGAAAAAACCGTGAAATTATTTATTCATTTTTCTTGCTTTTATTTTTCATAAATGCATAGTTAATTGTTGCCATAGGACATAGCTTAGAATAAATCATTTCTTCCCCAAAAATGTATAAAAATAAAGAAAATAGAGCAAATTATCTGGATTTGAAAGAACAATATCTTACCTAAAACTGGAATTTAATGATGCAAGGAAATCACTGAGGAAATGAAAAAGCACACTTTATTTTTACTCTGTCACTTTCCTGGTAAGTGTTATGAAAAAAAATGCTGCTGATAAAATTGTGTATTTCCATAATTAGTTTATCTCATGAATGGTTTCTGTAACTGTCAACGTTATAGTTCTAATGGGACACATGGAAGAAATTCATTCTAATAAAAGAATCTCCTCTCCACAGAACTACCTGATAGAACTTTCAGCAATAATAGCAATGTTCTTCTACACTGCATAATACGGTAGCCACTTGCCACATAGGGCAATTGAGCACCTCAAAATGTGGCTAGTGTGACTGAGAACTGCATTTTAAATTTGCTTCATTTCATTTCTATTTTAATTTTAGTCGCATGTGCTCAGTGTGTACACTATTGGGAAATGGAGCTCAGGATAATAATTTCGAAAGGAAAAGTGTCCAGTGAAATTCATCTATGTATGATAGATGAATTATTTAGAGACTGAGTTATCTGTTCTCTGAAAAACTTCACAAGGGATGGACCATGTCAGCTTTAAAATTGAGATTTGGAACTTTCACTCATTTTGTGACGTTTAGTATGTTGAAAAGTCTCTAAAATGCTGTGAGGAAAACAACTAGGAATTAATACAGCTAAACTACTCTTAAAAATTCAAAATGTTCAAAGATGATTTCAAAGTATTGATTTTTCCAGAGTATTTTCCAAAGATATTTTAATATGAACATTACAAATAATTTAGGAATATGTTATTAGAAATTATGTAATACATCCTGTCTTTCTATTTTTGAAATTAAAACAAAATACATTCATACCATGCTATTGTAAATTAAAAACTAGGTAAAAGCTAGCTAAGGAAACTGGATATTAGCTAATTGAAAGGTTAATATAATCCCATCACTATATAGCTCTTGATATGCAGTGATAGTATTTTTATTTTATCATCTGATGGAAAATTAAGGATAGTGAGATTTTAATCAATCATTTTAAGTGAAAAGGACTGTATAGAAAGGTAGATTTATTTCTTGTATTTCATAATAAAAACATTTTTCTAATACAGGAATTGGAAGTTTAGGGTTTATAGTCTGTGATACAGTTATACGCAGTCTTGTATACAGTAGGGGAATCATGACTGATACTTATAATAAATCACTTATAATACTTTAAATAGTAGTATATAGTATTTAGCATATATTTAATATGTCTTTAATATATGTAATATAATAAATACTTATAATAGTATACAGTGATTTATTATACATCACTATTTACAGTGATTTATTATACATCACTATTTATAGTGATTTATTATAAGAATTGGTTGATGTGATTCAATAGCAACAAAAGTTCTTAATTAGCTAGAAATAACTCTAACACATTATATTATATATAGTGACTTATTATTATTATTTTTAATATATTTTGAATTGCATCTTAGGTTCTGGGGTACATGTAAAGAACATGCAGGATTGTTACATAGGTACATACATGGCAATGTGGTTTACTGCCTCCATCCCCGTCACCTATATCTGGCATTTCTCACCATGTTATCCCTCCCCAACTCCCTACCCCCGCTGTCCCTCCCCTAATTCCCCCCCACAGACCCCAGTGTGTGATGTTCCCCTCCCTGTGTCCATGTGTTCTCATTGTTCAACTTAGTGATTTATTATAAGAATTGTTTGATTTGATTATGGAGGAGATATATATATACTATTCTGTTAGATATATCTACCTATCTAGAGATAGATAGATAGATGATAGATAGATAGATAGATAGATGATAGATAGATAGATGATAGATAGATAGATAGATAGATAGATAGATAGATAGATAGATAGATAAATAGATAGATCTGACATATGTATGTCTCTCCTATTCTGTTTCTCTGGGTAACACTGACAAATGCAGAGTGTGACCAGAAGTTACGTGTTTCACTTCCTCCTTGGGCATTGATACACTGGTTATGCCTCTCACAAGCTGTCTTTGCTTGGATACAGAATAAGCTATGAAGCTATGACAATATTACAATGCCTTGAGTAGGCATTCTTAAACTGGGGATTATGAGAACCCCAAATTCTGTGAATAGAATTTTGGATCTGCGAGTGGAAAATTGTAGCTTTAGTGCTATGAGTTTTTAACTGCAATTTAGCATTTCCTTCAGTAATGAAGGTAAACTAAAAACTACTTAAAGAATAGTGTTTGAAACTGTACAGTATTGAAACTGCTTTGCAATTATAATTACATGTCCTTTCAATGACACACATTTTATTTTACATACTTCAAAGCATTATTTTGAGGCAGGGCCATAGCTTCACTAGATGGCCAAAGGGATTCATGAAATGGCTGAGGACCTCAGGCATAGGGTATTGTGGAACAGCAGGATGGAACAACCCTAGTTTCTGAAAACCTGGATGGAGCAGAGCTTCCTTATCAACCTTTCATATTGGCGTGCTAGATTTTAGAGATAGCTTGTTGCTTGATGTTTTTCTTAAAGCAATTTTATTTCACTCCAAATACATATATTAAAAAGGCCACAACAGACATTGTATTTAATGATGAAAAATTAGTGATATCACTATCAATGCCAGCAAATAATACAAATTAATGTCACAAAGATATCCTAATAAATACAATAAGAAATAAATATAAAATGATAAAAATGAAACAAATAGCAAAATGATATTTACAGTTCTTACAATTATCTATACAAAAACAAAAACTCTTTCTAGATAGAAAGTGTTAAAATTAGTGATTATGATGTGAGCCTACAGACTCCATCTTAGATGTGAGCCTGACAAACCCCATCTTAGCCTCTCCCCCCCCTGCCCCCGCCATTTCTCCTTTGGGTGCGCAGCTGGGTCACACTGTATCCCACACCTTGTAACAGTTGTGATCACATCCTGCTTGGCAAGTGCCCCCGGCTGTTGTGAATACCCCCCTTGGTAACCAACAATTAGGGGAACCCTCCTGCCTCCTGGTTACCAACTTTCCTCTTCTAACCTGCTTGTTCTGCTTCTGTAAAATTCCGCTTCAGCTAGACTCCCCCTCCCCTTTCCCCTAGACTGGGTATAAAAAGAAATCACATCACCTTAGCCCTAGTCAGGCTGAGAGATTTTGAGCATGAGCTGCTTCTGGGTGACTGGCAATAAAGGATACTTAATTGAAACTCAGAGTGTGGCACTTTCCTTCTAACTCATGAGGGTATAAAAATTATAATGAGTCTTACACAACAGAAATAAGAGAAAATGTAAGTTTTGTTTTTTTTTAAGATGGAGTCTTGCTCTTTCGCCCAGGCTGGAGTGCAGTGGCGCAATCTTGGCTCGCTGCAACCTCCACATCCTGGGTTCAAGTGATTCTTCTGCCTCAGCCTCATGACTAGCTGGGACTACAGTGGAGACAGGGTTCCACCATGTTGGTCAGGTTTGTCTTGAACTCCTGACCCCCACCTCGGCCTCCCAAAGTGCTGAGATTACAGGTGTGAGCCACTGCCTTTTAAACTTTAAAAATTGAAAAAAATTTTAAATCACATATGAGTTTTTTGTTTTTTTGTGTTTTTCTGACAGGGTCTTGCTTTGTCGCCCAGGCTAGAGTGCAGTGGTGAGATCTTAGCTCACTGCAACCTCCACTTCTCAGATTCAAATAATTCTCACGCCTCAGCCTTTTGAGTACCTGGCATTATAGGTGTGTGCTACCACACCAGGCTAATTTTTTCATGTTTTTAGGTCAAGATGAGAGTTCACCATATTGACCAGGCCGGTCTCCAATTCTTGGTCTCAAGTCAGCCTCCTAAAGTACTGGGATTACAGGTGTAAGCCACCGCTCCCAGATTGTGACTTATTTTTATTATTTTGAGACAGAATCTCGCCCTGTTACTCAGGCTAGAGTGCAGTGGCACTGTCACTGGTTACTGCAGCCTTGAACTCCCGGACTCAGGTGACCCTCCCATGTCAGCCTCCTGAGTAGATGTGAATATAGGCATGTGCCACTACGCTTGGCTAATTTTTTAAAAAATTGTTTTGTAAAAATGAGGTCTCACTATGTTGCCCAGGCTTGTTTTGAACTCCTGGGCTAAGCAGTCTTCCCACCTCCACCTCCCAAAGCATTAGGATTACAGATGTGAGCCACTGTGCTCAGCCCCAAGATATTTTCAATAGCAACAAAAGTTCCAAATTAGCTAGAAATAAATCTAACAACAAAAATGTAAAATTTATTAAAAGTAGGAACCTTTATGAAAGACTTTAATATATTCCTATATAAATATTGAGATATATCATGTTTCTATTTTTGAAATTAAATCCACCCTGTCAATTTAGCCAGGAAACTAAATTTTAATTTAAATTACATAATACTTCTGTGGTACTTTACAAAATTATTCTAGATTTTATTTTTAAAAAGGAAAATGTATGGGAAGGGTAGACACCCTTCAAATATCAAGATTTTGTGTAAAGTGTCACATATACACACCTGCAGTGAAAATGGCAATGTGACTGGAAAATAGAGCAATGGAGTAGAATAGAGGAATCAGAAACAAAAATCTCTCTTGATAGAGCTTTGAGGGAAAGCACTAAGGGAGAAACAGGTGAACTCATAAATACATCTGATGCACTACAGTTATCCACATGGAGAACCAAATTAACTTGATCCCCAGCTCACATTAGGCATAAACTTAAATTCCAGAGAGATTAAAAAATGAAGTTTAAAATGAAAAACTTTTGGAATAAAAGATGGGAGATTTGTTTTATGAACTTAGATGAATGGAAGGATTTCTTAAGACTCAGAAATACAAACAGTAAGAATGTTCTTAATGAATATTTTTTCTATTGTTTCTTTTTTTTGTTTTTTTTGTTTAATGAATTTTTTAATGAATCTTTTTAAATAAAAATGAAAATTCGATCTGTCTAAATAACATCTATAAAGTAAAAACTGAGCCAACGATATAAACGAAGACATTTGTAAAGCATAAAACTTAAAATTGATTTGTATCTTTAGTAAATAAATAAATCTTATTAACCAATGAGAATCAGAAAACTTAATATAATTGTTGAATCCACAGAAGAAATTTGGATGTCGAAAAATCATAAAAATGTGTTTTCTTTTACTAGTCCTCAGGTAATGTTCATTAAAACAATAAGAATGTTGCCACACTAATCAAAATGGCAACATTAAGAAGTATGACAATAAAATGTGTCCGTGAGTATAAGAAACAAAAGGAACTCTTGAATAAAAGGAATAAACAAAAATTGCATTAAGACGGGTGATGAAGCTAAAATCTTCTAAGATACATGATTTGTTTGAAAGTGGTGTTAAGATACTATTTCTGGTTTTGGACCTGGCTAAAGGAAATATTTATGATGAAAGTTCTAATGATCCATGAAAACCATAGAAAGAGATCATATAAATCCCAATCTAGCAAAGGGAATGAAAACAGAATTTTAAAAAATCCAATTATCCTCCTCAAAAGAGAGAAGAAAAAAAAGCATAGAAAAATAAGGACAAAGAGATGTAGAAACACAGATAACTATAAAAGCATATGTGCCATGGCTGCTCTGGAATCAGACTGTCTGCCTTCATAGCTCTTCTCTACCATTTACTAGCTGTGTGTTCTGACACAGATTACTTAACATCTCTGGGCTTCAAATTCCTTTTTTTTTTTTTTTTTTTTTTGACAAAGTCTTGCTCTGTCTCCCAGGATGGAATGCAATGGCACAATCTTGGCTCACTGCAACCTCTGCTTCCTGGGTTCAAGCAATTCTCCTGCCTCAGCATCCCAAGTAGCTGGGATTACAGGTGGCTGCCACTTCACCCAGCTAATTTTTGTATGTTTTAGTAGAGATGGCGTTTCGCCATTTGGTCAGGCTGATCTCAAACTCCTGACCTCAGGTGATCTACACTCCTCAGCCTCCCAAAGTGCTGGATTACAGGCACGAGGCACCACACCCAACCTAAATTCATCACTTTTAAATGGAAATATGCACAGTAAAGACACAAAGGGTCTCTGTGAGGATTAAATATTATATTTGGAGAGACTAGATAGACAGATAGATAGATAGATAGATAGATAGATAGATAGATAGATAGATAGATAGATAGATAGATAGATTTAGAAAATATCTTACAGAAATTAAAAGAAAACTAAAAAGATCATAGAGTTCACCATCTGAGAGCTTTAACCTGACCTTTGTCACATGGTGGTATTGATACAGATGAGTCACTCAATCAGCACTGAAGTGATATGGAGAAATTGAAGATTCAGACAATAGTAATAAAGATATATAAGAGGGTAGAAAATTAGGCCCTTTGGAAGATATGGACCTACATAGGCTGTAAAGTGAAAAAAAAACTCAATCAATGACAATTTTCTTTTTTTTTTCAATTGTACTTTAAGTTCTGGGGTACATGGACAGATCTTGCAGGGTTGTTGCATAGGTAGACACATGCCATGGTGGTTTGCTGCCTCCATCGCCCATCACCTACATCAGGCATTTCTCCAAAGTTATTCCTCCCTAACCTGTCCACCCTCTGCTGTCCCTCCCCTAGTCTCCCAACCCCCAACAGACCCCAGTGTATGATGTTCCCCTCCCTGTGTCCATGTGTTCTCATTGTTCAACACCAGTTTATGAGTGAGAACATGGTATTTGATTTTCTGTTCTTGTGTCAGTTTGCGGAGAATGATGACAATTTTCAAGTGATATAAATTCTGGGAAAAAATAGTGGATTGAAGCTCTTTAAGATCAGCAATAACTAAAATAGAGAAAAAGACTTTAAAATACAAGTTATTAAGATTTAGAAGAAATTATTATGAAAATTATTTTTTGCTAACCATCTATTATGTGTGCAGTCTACTAAAGCAGGCCATAACCATAAAAAGAAATATAAGACTTAATCCTTGATCTAAAAGATGCCTCAATAATCAAGGCCTTATTGCTTATCGACGATGGTTTTGTAGCAGATAATCTTGTAGAAGGTGAAGGGGAAAAACAAAAAACAGCACAACTGTCTTTCAGCTCCAGATATGCCATTTTTCATTCTCTCTTACATATACACATAACCTAGAGCTTTCAAAGCCAAAATTCTAAAACTTTATCTGTATGCAAATCAATAGGAAAGTTGCTAAAAATTCCGACTCTTTACCCCATCTCTGAGATTCTGATTCAAACTTGGGGTTGGAGGAGATACTGGGGAGATGAATTTTGAATAAGCAACAAGGAATTAATGAGTCCTACTTTAATGATTAAAACAAATTTTTTATTATCTCTCTTATATAGATCATTATCTAAAAGCATTTATTCAGAATCCATCTGCTTGTAATTCTGTCATTTTACAAAACATTTCAAATTCAATATGACAAATATGACACATATATATTACGTATCACATATGGTACTCTTATGAAAAAAATTAACTTCTTTTCCAAAGTATTTCTAGAGAAATTGAAAAGAGTACTTTTAATGATATTTTTCTGATTTCTTCTAGTTTCAAAACATAGTTTTTCTTATTACAAAGAAATTTAGATATTCTAGGGTTGAAACTCCAACATTTTGAAGGGATTATATGTGCAACTAAATTATTTAGGGCACTCATATCCTAAAATAGGATGAACCACATAGATTTAATGAAAAACTCTGAACGCCACTGCTGCCTCAGGTCAGGTGACTGTTATTCTCTACTTCCTCCTTTCTGCACAGTGGAGGCCTTTGAACATCCCTCGGCCTTCAACCCCAGGCTCCTGTTCAGGCCACTTCTACCATTTCAATAACCCCCCATATACCCATGCTTTCATTTATGTTTCGCCTGTCTTTCAAGACTCAATCTGGTTGATCTCATCCAATGTTTGCCTTTTTGCTAGAATCTTCCATATCTTATTATAACAATTATCTTTTAAAAATTAACCCTCACTAATATGAGAGTTCTTTAAAGGTAGAGACTTTATAATGTTGATATTTGCAACTCCAGTTTCTAGGTTAGTAAGTTCCAGGCAAATATTAAATGAAAGAATTAGAGCTGGAATGGAACAGTGATGTGATTTAAACTCCACCATGTAGTCTCCATCCATCTATTTATTCATTCGACAAATATTTACTAAGCAATTATATGTGCCAGACACTTTTCTAGCCAATGCTGGTTTAACAATAAACAACAAATAAATAAACCCAAAAAAATACCTAGTTCTCTGAAATTCACTTTGAAGTGGAAAGAGATTAGCAATAAACACATAAAATACGTGATATGTTCAATGGTGATAAGTATCATAGAGAAATGAAGTGGGAAAGTGTTTTTCACATTAAAAATAATATGAACAGAGATGGCTTCTCAAAGTCATATTCTGATTAAAGTTTTCATTGTAAATTTGGTTATATATGACTCTTAAAGGGCCAAAACGTAAAAGAATCAGAAAGAGTTGTATTGCTCTCAACTTCCCCACCTTGTCTCCAAACAATTCATGTCACAATCAAGTCCCCCAGATTAGTTCCCAGTAATGATTATCTGCTAACACTCACCTCCAAACTTGTTTCTTTCTCAGAGGACATAAGAGACATTGAACTTTCTTTCCCTGACATATGTGATTACATTTTGAATTATTAGAGGATAATTTTTACAGCTTAAATAAGATATGAGTTGTATACCATAAAATTTAGCTTTTGCAATTTTAGAGTTCAATGATTTTAGTAAATTTGTGCAGTTGTGCAACCTTCGGCATAATCTAGTTTTAGAATTTTCTAGTAAAGATTTTCACATGCTTGTTTGTAGTCAATACTCTCTCTCACCTTCATCTTTAAGCATACACTAATCTGATTTGCTACAGATTTATATTTTCTGAAAAATTTGTAGAAATGTAGTCATATGAAATATGGTCTTTTGTGTCTGTCATCTTACACATCATGCTTTTAAAACTCATCTTACTGTATGTGTCAGTAGCTTATTTTTAATTGTTAAATGGTAGTCTATTGTATAAGTATTTCAAAATTTGTTTTTCCCTTTAGTTAAGACAGCTATAATGTTTGCATACAAATTTTGTGTGTCCAAATATTTTCATTTCTCTTAGGTAGATACCTATGAGTCAAATTGCTGGATAGAAATATATGTTTAAACTATTAAAGCAACTTTTCTTAGAAGTTTGTCCCATTATCCTTTTCTTGCTCATAGGACTTGAGGGCTCCATTTCCTCAAATTCCATGGCAACCCTTGTTATGGCCTCGTTTATTATTATAGTCACTCTAATGGGTGTGAGGAGGTTTCTCATGATGATTTTAATAATAATTTCTATAATAACTAATGACGGTGAGCCTCTTCTAGTGTTTTTATTAGCCATTTGTATATAGGTACATCCCCCCGTATATCTTTAGTAAAATTTCTGTTAAAATTTTTAGCCCATTTTTAATTTGGTTTTGCCTTCTGATTTTGAGTTTGAAAGTTCATTATACATTCTTGGCATAAATCTTTGATAGATACATGATCCACAAACATTTTCTCTCAGTCTGTGGCTTGTATTTTCATTTTGTTAATAGTCTTTGGAAAAGCGGACTTTTTAAAGACAGTTTAGTGGAATTGAATTTATCATTTTACCTTTTATAGATATCTTTTGGGGTCATATCTAATACATCTTTGCCTAAGTCAAATTCACAAAGATTTTCTATAAGTTTTATTGTCTATCATTTAAATTTAGGTCTACAATCCATTTATATTTCTTTTTTTTCTTTTTTTTTTTTGAGATGGAGTTTTGCTCTTGTTACCCAAGCTGGAGTGCAATGGTGTGATCTCGGCTCACTGCAACCTCCGCCTCCTAGGTTCAGGCAATTCTCCTGCCTCAGCCTCCTGAGTAGCTGGGATTAAAGGCATGCGCCACCGTGCCCAGCTAATTTTTTGTATTTTCAGTAGAGATGGGGTTTCACCATGTTGACCAGGACGGTCTCGATCTCTCTCTTGACCTCGTGATCCACCTGCCTCAGCCTCCCAAAGTGCTGGGATTACAGGCGTAAGCCACCGCGCCCAGCCCATATTTCATTTTTATGTATGGTGTGAGGTAAGGTTCTAAGTTCAGAGGGGTTTGTGTGTATAAATATCCTCTGCTCACACCATTTGTTGAAAGTCTTTTATTTTTCCCACTGAGTTCTTTTGACACCTTTTATAAAAACCAATTGACCTCAAACATGCATTTATTTCTGGATTCAGAATTCTGTTCTGTTTATTTTATGTTTATAGATAATAGACATAATATCACAATGTCTTAATTGGTTTAACTTATAAAGTTTTCAATTCCATAAAATTTGTCTTTTTTAATATTGTTTCACTATTCTAGCTTCTTTGCATTTTTATGTAAACATTAGGATTCCTTTAACAATTTCTCCAAAAAGCAAAAGCCTATTCAAAAATCTAAAAAATAAATTTTGACTGTGATTACATTGAATCTACATGTCTCTTTGGGGAAACTGCCCTTTTCAAAAACTTGAATACTCCTGTTCATTAACATTGCATGCTTCACCATTCATTCAGACATTATTTAATTTCTCTCATCATGTTTTATAGTTTTCATTGTGCAGATACTGTACATATTTTATTAAATTTATTCATAGTTTTTTGTTTCATGCTGTAGTTTGAACTTGTTTATTTTTCACATTATTTGTTGTTACCATATAGAAACAGAGTTGTTAGTGTGTTGATCATGCACCTTGGGACTTTGTTAAGCTCATTTATTAGTTCTAACAGGTTTCTGCATTTAGGACCAGTCATCTGTGAATAAAGGTAGTTGCTCTTCTTCATTTTCGATCTATATGCCACCTTTTGTCTTGCTTTATTGTCTTATGGCACTGGCCTGGTTACTTAGTACAATGTTGAATAGAAGTGGTAAGAACAGACATGCATAATTAGTTGTCTTTCCTTTTCTGCTTTCAAGATTGTTGCTTTGTTTTATCTTTCAGCGAGTTGACTATAATGTGTTTAGTTGTGTATATCTTTATGTTTATTTTATTTGCGATTTGTGAAGCTTGTTGGATCTGCAAATTAACGTTTTAAAAATCAACTTTGAGAAATAATGTACTCTTTATTTCAAATACAGTGCTTTTTATTTTCTTTTAATTACTTTTGTAGCATAGCTCCTTGTTGCTGCCCCCACCTTATACAATATATATAACACAGTTACTTTACAGTCACTGCTAACAGAAACATTTGGGCTTTATGTACACATGATGTTTTCTTCCTTGACCGTGGGTCACATACTGATGCTTTTTCATGTGCTTCATTATTTCTGTAATGCTAAGTAACCTTTTTGTGAAAAGAAGAGCCAAACTGAATTAAATAATACAAACACCAGAGAAATCATCCCTCTTCTCCTGCAGGCTGCTACATCTTTGTTGTAGTTTTAGTGAGATATAGTTCACTGCTCAGTTAAAATGTTGTGGGAGAAGGATTAGAATAATCCCTTCCTCAGACAAGGCTACAGATCTGAGCACTAGTGTGAATCTGGGGGTTTCTTTGTAATTTACAGTCCAACTACCAGCTCTGTGAACTATGAGAAAATTCTCTGTACTTTGTTTAATGTTTTTTTAATCCACCTTAAAAGCATTTTACTGTGAAATGTATGTTTAGCTACTTTGTGGAATTTAAATGTTAGCCATGTCTTTAACCAAACTAGGCTACTCATCTGTCTTCTTCAGCCATTCATCCGCTTATGTGGAACTCTATCTCTAAGATGCATACCCATCCCTTCCTCTTTCCCTTGGTTGCATATTAGAAGGTGTTTTTCTTCATGAATACTTTATTTAATAACAATTTTATATTTACAGAAAAATTGTGAAGATAGTACAGTTTCTATGTACCCCACATTCAGGTTCTCATATTATTAACAACTTACATTCACCTGGTGAATCTGTTACAGTTAATGAACTGATATTGATACATAATTATTAAAGTTTGTATTTTATTCAAATTTTTTCATTTTTGACTAAGGGAACTTTTCTTTTCCAGGATCCCATCCGAGATGCCAAATTGCATTTAGCTATCATGTCTCCTTGGGTTCCTCTTGGCTATGACAGTTTTACAGACTTTCCAAGGAGTTTTTTTATGCTCTTGACAGTTTTGAGGTGTTCTGGTCAGGGTTTTAGTAGAATGTTCGTCAACTGAGGTTTTCTGATGTTTCCCTGATGACTAAACTGGAACTATGTTTCTGGAGGATAACCATTTACCAACAGTTGAATCTAGTAGGCTTTGAAATTTCATTTACATGAAATCTTTTATATTTTAAGATTTAAGAGTGAGTTCTGAGACAAACCACCAAGAAGAAAGAGTAAGGTGAGTGGACAATGAAATTGAAAGCCTGGCTTAGGATTCACTGCCTAATGCAATACAGGTGATAGGAAAACTATTCACCTATAAATAGAAAACATGACATATTCTACCATTGTGAAGACTTTCATAATGGTTTGTAAATACCTTGACCATGGGCAGACAGAGCACATTACCAAGAAAGCCAAGCAATGATGAACAACCTGGAATCAGACAGATCCTTAACTGTCATAGAGTAGATTAGGTCTAAAGCTAAGGTAAACAAAACGTATTAGACCTGAAGGAAAGCAAAAAGGAAAGAGATAAATAAGACATATAGGACATGAAGGAGGGCTGAGCACTATCAATTCATTTCTTATCTCAGAAAAAAAGCTTGCTAAAGGAGCTTAGATTGAGTCTCCAGGGGACTTCAGTAGAGCAAAATATGAGAAACTAGAGAAAGGGTTTTAGGGGATGCCTGCATAGTTGAGTTGACCTAGTAAATTATATAAAAAAAAAATAGAGTACATCCAGAACTGGAATAGCCATACGCTATAATTTTAAATCGACTAATATTCAGATTCCTTTCTAATAACAAAACTTTAAGCAAAGATTTGGTTTGTAAAAAACACAGAAAGCAAGTGCAAGATTAAAGCTAAGATAAGTCCAAAACTTACTCATTGGTATTGGTAACCTTTGCATCAGAGTTTGAGGCTTCTGTGAAACTCCTTGAAACACAGGTTGAAAACCAATGATTTAAAGAAGACTTTCTCTTCATGGGCACAGAAACTGAGGCCCAGACATGATATCACTGGTCAATGAAAATCTTTGAAAAAAGTATTCATAAGTCACAGTATACTGAATATAGTTCTAGATACTTATGCCCATTGCATTCATACCATTAATTATTAGGCATTTTTAATATTTAATATTATAAAATGAATATTTAGAATAGTAGAATATCTGTTGCTGGCAGAATTTAATAATAACTATAAAGGTCAATAAAGGTTGGTAACACAGGAAGCTGAGGCACGAGAATTGCCTGAACTCAGGAGGCGGAGGTTGCGGTGAGCCGAGATCGCGCCATTGCACTCCAGCCTGGGTAACAAGAGCGAAACTCCATCTCAAAAGAAAAAGGTTGGTAACAAAAAAACATTTAACCATTAATATAAGTGAAGTGCAATTAATAAATTCATAAATATTTCTTGCATTTTGCTCTCAGACTTCTCAAATTAACACTAAAAAGTATGATAAAATGAAAATTATTAAAACATCCTTTATACGAGGTTCTGTGGTGACAGGTTGATCTTAGGATAGGTGAAAGAGGATTTTTGGCCAAGGAGAATTTATTATCTTTCTGGGATGTCAGAATCCACAAAATGAGGGCATTCCTGCCTGTCTGTCTCTTTCTTTGCACCTGCTCATACATGTAAAGTATGTGCAAATATGATTAATTATTTCATAAAACAGCTCTGTAAGAAAGGACAGAGCTTTGCCATATCAAAGAATACTTTATTTATTCATTATTAAGAGAAATGATACATTTGAATATACATTTTAAAAATGTTATTTGCAACTATAGAACTGGTTGACTTGGTGGTAAAAAAAAATGACAGAAAACAAAAGGACCGTTGAGAGAAATATTGAATGACATGTGTTAGCAACTAGATAGATGGTAGTATAAGCTAGAAATTAGAAAACCTCTTTGTCCGGACTCTCATTATTTCCAGTTCTTGAAAAAAACACCATTTGTAATTTCATACGTTAGGGCTATAATGGCAGTACAGAGATAATTTTAACTTTGCAATCAAAATTATATGAAAAAAACTGTGTTAATACTGTTTTAAGTTATATAAGAAAGATTAGATTGGAATTATGGTAAAGAATAATGCTTCACTAGATTCTATATCATAATCAAAGAGACTTGCTCAATTTTTAAAGTATGCACATGAATTTTTAAGTGTTATTGCATCTCTAATGAACAGAAGTGACAATTACTCTGCAATAGTCAGCAGGCTCTGAAAGCCTAAATCATGATCTGCCATTTAAAAATATTAGCCCAATCTGTTTCTGCACACTTGTGTAGGAATATATTATGAAATTATAAAATTAATAATATGCTTTGTCAACTTTCTATAATCCCAACATAGTTTCACATTTGAAGAATTAAAATTAATATTTTAGCAATCAACAACTGTCTTTGAAATACTCATTAAACATGTCTGGTGCATAAACTATAGATTTTTGGATTCTAGTATCAGGCCAGTGATTAAATTAAACTTAACAAATAAATTAGATGAGATTCTCACCAAGGAGAAGAGACCAACTGGGTTTATTTGTTCACATTTTCCTTTCCAGATGAAGTAAATAATAACACAAGTTGTGCTATTACCATAAGACACTTCTGAGATAGAGCATAGGAGCTACTCTTTTAAAATGTACAAAAACAAATAAATAAAAGCAAAAGCAGAGGACTTTTGTAAATGTTCTTGCAGGAATGTTGCCAGACAAACCATCTTCATGATACATGATATGTTTGAAGTTTATTTTTCTCTCAGGGATATTCTGTGTTATAGAGAAAGTAGGAAAAGTTACATAAGTGAAAAATAGCAAAATATAAAATGGTTAGAGAGCCCCAGAAGAAACACAAAGAGCTATGAAATTCTATGAAAGTTAAAGTTTGATTGTTTTGTTTAAAAAATTTAAAAATTTGTGCCTTAAGACCAAATAGCACAGACAGTTAATTGCTGTAACTATAATTCAAAAGTATGAAGGGGGAAAACAACGGAAAGATATGCCACCATTTATGGTAGATCTGAGCAACAGACATATTATAGTCAAGATGCCACAATTATTTCACATCAAAATGATAAAAGGAAGTAACATTTTATGGGATTAATTGTAAAGGTCAAGTATGTATATAATTATAGGATTATGTCAAGACAGACAAGCCTGTCATTAGTGTATCTATATAATCACACAGGTATGACCAATGACCGATCACTATTGGTCTTAGAAAGATTAAAAATAGCACTTGCAGCCAGACACAGTGGCTCAAGCCTGTAATCCCAGCACTTTGGGAGGCCGAGGCAGGCGGATCACGAGGTCAAGAGATCGAGACCATCCTGGCCAACATGGTGAAACCCTGTCTCCACTAAAAATACAAAAATTAGCTGGGTGTGGTGGGGTGCACCTGTAGCCCCAGCTACTTGGGAGGCTGAGGCAGGAGAATTGCGTGAACCCGGGAGGCGGAGGTTGCAGTGAGCCGAGATTGTGCCACTGTACTCCAGCCTGGTGCCTGGTGACAGTGAGACCCTGTCTCAAAAAAAAAAAAAAAAAAAAAAATAGCACTTGCAAGTCTAAGCAAGAGATCGATGAATTCACAACTAAAAGAATTTGAAAGAAACAAAATTGTGCTGGAAACTTATACAATCCTTTCAGTGATAATTATCTGGTTCCTATCATTTTTGTTTTAACAGTTTACTTTAAAACTTTTGCTTTTATTTTTATTTTTTATAAACACAGAGTAATTACACATATTTATGGGGTAGTGTGACATTTTGATACCTGTACCCAATGTCTAATTATCAGTGGTTCCTATCATTTTATTTTATGAGATTTTGTTTCTTAGCCAGAATCTTTATTGTACCAATGATTAACAAACTAAATTAATAATAATTAATAAACTTAAGTAATTACTTCTAAATACTCATTGGAAGGGGGACAGCTTTCTTTTTAAGATGTGCATTTGTAAATTAGTTCAAAATGTAAGATTTTTTTTAAAAAAAATCATTTAAAGGAATCAAGTTCCTAGCTTATTTCAGCCAAATAAAATGTCTTCCTCTTTTAAGCTTTCATAAAAATGTATCTCTCAAAAACAAAACCACCAAACTTTAATTTTGGTGCAAATTAAAGCACCAAAATAAATTTCTCCTGGAATTTCTAATCATTTTTCATGGACCTTAACATTATCTATATTAAATTATATTTTTAAACATATCTCTTCAGCCACACTTCATATACTAATTTTTGTTTCCCTTCCCTCATATTTGCAAATATCACCCAAAAAGTAGATATTTTTTAAATACTTGTTATGTGACTGAATATCTTCTAGTTTATTTGATCTGAAGATCTGAATTTTTATATATTGAGTTTGCTTATGGACATTTACTAATCAATAAAACATATCATGTAAACGTATCTAAATTTATTAGTTTATTAGTTACTTCTAGGAAAGATAGCAATAGAAAGAAAAAAGTTTTATATAGAGATAATTCTTTAGAGAAATTCAATAAAATGTATTTTATAAATATTAATCTGGTAAACATATCTTCCAAGTCTTTAAAGGCTTTTAATCTTTACAAGAATAATTTTCCAGAGTTATGTTTTATGGTATTGTTTTAAATCCCTTAAGATATGATAGCTTCTAAATATTAATGACATTTTGACTTATTGATACAGCATAATTATCTTCTTTTGAAGGTTAACAATGTAAACCTGAAAGATTATGTTATTAGGTAAATCCTCACCTGGTCCATGATGTTTCTTGATACAACAAACTAAATCATGTCCAATCATGAATAACCCTTCACTGCCTTTGAAATGTTTGAATTTTAGAGGTATATCAGATGGATATAGAGATAAATTAATTCATGTATTTTATAACCTTTGTCATATTTTAAAATATATATATGTCAGAATGGAGACACTAGGCAATGAAAAGTTTATAGTATTTACTGTGGGCCTCCCTAATTGGTGTGTTTCTTGGTGGGAATTATAGGAGTGAAAGAAAACACACACAGATAAAATACCCTTCCAGGTGCTGAGGATACTGAATCAAATGCTGTAAAAGATAGTGCTGTGTTCCACCCATATCTTCTTTTATCACCAGCTGTGGTGAGCCTCAGCTGCTCTCAGTTCATGGACATCCCCTTTCTCTGAGAATTCACCCTTGGCTGACAAGAACCCCATCCAGCAGAAGATTATTTTACCTTCCCACTGGAATAGCCCACATTCAAAGACTGACAAGTTATTACAAATGACTGCCCCCCAGTGCTAAACGGGAAGTCCACCTGTAGGGTGACTTTTGTGGATTAGGCCAGGTGTGGACTTTACCTGAGACCACATTATTTCTTGGCTCTCCTTGTGCTTCCTTCATTCCCTTATGGAAGGAAAGAGAGAGAAGAAAAAGGGAAGGGAAGGGAGGGAAAGAAGGAAGGAAGGGAGAGAAAGAAGGAAGGAAGGAAGAGAGGGAGGAAGGGAGGGAGGGAGGGAGGGAAAAAGGAAAAATGACTCACCTTATAAAGTCTTTGTCTCAGTCTTTACTTCTAGGGAATCTGAACTAAGGGAGTTGTTTCTGCAAGTATTTCTGGGAAGCACACTGTAAATGAATTGTTCTCTCTCCAGCCTTCCATTCTGCAACCACCTTCACAAACATTTAACACCCTCAGGATGCATTTCTGCACATGCACATGTCCCTCAGGTTCTTAAAAATGTGTATTACTCAGATCCCGCAATTCCTTGTAGATGATTTATTCCCAGATTTGGTTTGTAATTACCCATCTGAGCAGTGGTGCTGAGACTTGATTTTGGTTGTCCGACTGGAGAAAAGGTCTTATACAGTGAAAACGGATGGCTTCTGTTGAAAAGTTGAACTCAGGATAATTTCATAGCCTCAAGATTATCAAATTTGTCTAAATGTGTTCATTCCAGTTGTGACATCCTACTCTTTTCCTGTCATAGTCTTGATTTAACACAAAAGAGCTACTGTCAACATCTTTTAGTCTTCTTTTCACACCTGGCTCCCTGGTAGTTAGAATCTTGGCCAGATTATCAGCAGTCTGCCAGAAATGATCAGAAATATAAGATCCTTTAAAGCTGTCAGATGTACTCTGGATTTCAGAGACTGTCTTGAAGTGGAAATGGACTGTCCCAAGTCTATCATTCTCATTTTCTAAGTCTTTTTTTTGGTATCAAAGGCAATAATCTTTTTTCACAATTCCTATAATTGTTCCCTGTTAAGTCCCACAACCATATGATCTTGCTAAACTTACTCTCATTAAAAGAAAAACCTGGCTGAGTGTGGTGGCTCATGCCTGTAATCCCAGCACTTTGGGAGGCCCAGGTGGGTGGATCAGAAAGTCAGATCAAGGCCATCCTGGCTAACATGGTAAAACCCCTTCTCTATTAAAAATACAAAAAAAAAAAAAAATTATCTGGGCATGGTGGTGGGGGCCTGTAGTCCCAGCTATTCAGGAGGCTGAGGCAGGAGAATTGCTTGAACCTGGGAGGTGGAGGTTGCAATGAGCTGAGCCAAGATCACGCCACTGCACTCCAGCCTGGGTGAGAGAGTGAGACTCTTGAAAGAAAGAAAGAG
>CM052650.1:141329529-141344958 GCA_028533165.1 Leontopithecus rosalia | reverse complement strand
TGCATGGTTAAAGATTTATAGACAGAAAGTAGAAGCAAGGTACAGAAACAGCTGATTGGTTGCAGCTCACATTTGCCTTACTTGGACATGGTTTGAACAGCTGGCTGCTTTTGATTGGCTAAAATTCAGTGATTGCCACAAGAGTGGATTACAATCTGTTTATACATCCAGTTAGGTTACAGTTCACTATATACAGAAAAATCTTTAGGCTAAATTTAATGCCCTCTACTTGCACTTTCCCTCAATTAAAACAGAGGTGAAAGTCTAGTAATTGTGCTCCAGCTGCATTCCCGGTTAGTCTCCTACTACTATCCACAACGGATGCTTTTAGATAGGTGAGCAATCCAACTCTAAATTTCATCCTGAAGATCTGCTGCCTAGATTCATTCCATGAATTAATCATATTAACCCACATTTTCTGAATTAGAAACAGAAGTTGAGGTAGAGATTAAAATACTGATACTTTATTTGGGAGATAAAAGCCTTAGTAGAAACATAGGGTAAAAACAAAAAAAGTAGAAGAAAATGACACAATGTATTATCACATTCGCTACAGTTTGACAAACAGCCACAAAGAGATACAAAGTCACTAAGAAGCTGTGACAGTTAATATTGAATGTCAACTTGATTGGATTGCAGAATGCAAAGTATTGTTTCTGGGTGTGTCTTTGAGGGTGTTGCCAAAGGAGATTCACATTTATGTCAGTGGAATGGGAGAGGCAGACCCACCCTCAATATGGGTCGGCACTATCTAATCAGCTGCCAGCGTGACTAGGATAAAAGTGGGCAGTGGAACCTGGAAACAGCTACTGCCCACTCACCCTAGTGGCTGAGTCCTCCAGCCTCCGTCTTTCTCACAAGCTGGTGCTTCCTGCCCTGGAACATCAGACTCCCAAGTTCTTCAGCTTTTGGGCTCTTGGACTTACACTAGTTGTTTCCCAGGGGCTGTTGGGCCTTCAGCCACAGACTGAGCACCACACTGTCAGCCTCCCTACTTTTCAGGTTTGGGGACTCAGACTGGCTTCCTTGCTCCTCAGGTTGCAAACAGCCTAGTTTGGGACTTCACGTTGTGATCGTGTGAGCCAATACTTCTTAATAAACTCCCTTTCATATGTGCATCTATCCTATTAGTCCGTCTAGAGAAGCCTGACTAATACAGAAGCTAAGTTCCCTCAACAGCTGAACCCTCTGGAAAAAGTTCGAAGAAGCACATTTAAGTCTAGCCCACCGAAGAGAAAACAGGGGGAACTTACCTGCTCAACTCCTCCCCATCATCTCTTTCCTCTGCTGTCCAAGTTTCACTCAAGGAGGCAAATGCCTCTGCACTTCCTGGGTGCACCATCTGTTATCTTTAGTGGCAACTCCAGAAGTCGAATACACTCATTCAGGATGTCATAGAAGAGGGAGAAGAATCAATATGCTCATCTGGCATAGGACTTTTATTCACAAAGATTCTTAAATATTAACATTTGACATTATGATTACGGAAGTAATATATAATAAATATTTATTATATTTTCTTAAAATAGAATGGAATAAATAATACATATACATATGTATATTATAATAAATATACATATGGTATATTTATAATAATATACATATGTATATTTATAATAAATATATCATATGTATATTTATTATAAATATACATATCATATGTGTATTTATAATAATTTATTGCATGTATATAAAATAATACATATAATATGTATATTTATAATACATTTATTGCATGTGTATAAAATATGTATATTGAAAATAATAATTTATTAAATACAAACATTTAAAGATGTTGTATGTTATGGATGGAATTGTCTCCCCATCTCAAATTCTTGCTTTGAAGCCCTAACTTCCAAAGTGACTGCAGTTGGAAATGTGGGCTTTAAATAGGTAATTAAGGTTAAATGAAGTTGTAAGGGTGGGGTTCTAATCTAATCTAACTGGTGTTTTCATAAGAAAACGAATGTGCAATATTATGCAGACCAGGGATGTATGCACGCAGAGGAAAGGGTGTACGAGGATACAAGGAGACGGCAAGTCACAGAGAGGTCTGCGGAGAAAGCAAATCTGCTGCACCTTTGGTCTTGGATGTCTTTCTACAGAACTGTGAGAAAATGCATTTCTCTTTCTTACACCACTTGGCCTGTGGTATTTGTTATGGCATCCTAGTAAACCAACGTGCTGTATAACAATTACCGTCTTCTGTTTTGGGTTTTCTCCAATTTCTATTAAGAGTCTGGGATTTTTTTAGAAACAGGTGTCACCCATACTTCTTTTAGCCTCTGAGAAACTCTGTATTTACTTTACAATCCCCACATATTCCCACAGCATGTAGATATAAAAAGGTTAACAGATTTATCTTGAAAACATTGGCAATTCTGTTTATTTCTTTTTTGAAACTGTGTATTTTGTTCCTTTTACTGATCGGCACTTGGTGAAGTATTAATGCTACTAAGATGAATAAGGATTTTTATTTATTTATTTATTTATTTATTTATTGACGGAGTCTTGCTCTGTCGCCCAGGCTCAAGTACAATGGCACAAGGCATGGCTCACTGCAACCTCTGCCACCCAGGTTCAAGCAATTCTCCTCTCTCAGCCTCCCGAGTAGCTAGGACTACAGATGCATGCCACTATACCCAGCTAATTTTTGTATTTTAGTAGAGACAGGGTTTCACCATGTTGGTCAGGCTGGTCTGGGACTCCTGACCTCAGGTGATCCACCCACCTTGGCCTCCCAAAGTGCTATTACAGGAGTGAGCCTTTGCACCGGGCCAGGATTTTCTTAGACTGCTCAGGCTGCTGGAGCCAAATACCACAAATTAGATAAATTAAAAACAATACATATGTATTTTCCAAAGTTCCAGGGGTTGGGAAATTCAAGATCAAGGTGCCAGCAGATTCAGTGTCTGGCAAGAGCCTTCTTCCTGGTGTATCGATGATGCCCTCTCACTGTAGAAGGGGTAAACCCTCAGGCCTCTTTTATAAGGACACTAATCCCATTCAAGAGGGCTCTGCCTTCATAAGTTAATCACTTTCAGAAGACCTTAACTTTTAATACCATCACATTGGAGACTAGGTTTAAATATATTGATAATCTCAGTGGGACACCAACAGACTTTAGCAAAAATGCTTCCTGACATAAACTAAAATATTGCCTAAATGTAAATCTCACAGCATAGCGATAGAGAATTCTCTCTTACGGAATGATCAAACATTAAATGTAAATGATAGACCAAGAAGTTACATTCCTACACACTTCTTCTCATTCTTAAATTAAAAATGAAACACAATATTTAAAATTTTAAATAATTATGCATAACCACAATATCCTAAAACAACATTTTATTTTTACATTTGAGCTCCCAGAGCATGCATAGACATAATTATTTTACGATTGAGTGCTGCTGTCATGTATTCAGCTTCTTCATATTATATTAGACATATTTTCATTGCTTGAGTATTATGTTAATCATATTTCTTGACTTCATATTGTTCTTGATGTCGATCTGCCGTAATTCAGTTTGTATTTATCATTGCTTTTAAAGTTAATGTGTATTTATCATAAGTATTTTATCTTTATTTTCAGAAATGCACTTTGTCCACTTATCTCTTGGAAACTTGAATTTCTTATAAATGTCATTGAGTCACTGAAACAGTCTAGGAGTAAATCATTCACTTAAATATTTGATATGACTTTTTTTTTATAAAATACGGATTTATGTAAGATTTGTATATTTCAATCTTTATGTTTATAACAGAGCTGTCACTTCATTTAAACATGTCTGTTTTGATGTTTCCAGGATTTGTTTCAAGTTTTAGAGCTCCTTTTAACAGTTCTTCTAGTGGTGGCTTGGTAATGGCGAATTCTCACAACATTTGTTTGTCTGAAAAAGACAAAATTCTTGGCTGATCATTTTTTTGTTTGAAGAGGCTGAAGATGGGCCCCAATCCCTTCTAACTTGTGGAGTTTCTTCTGAGAAATCTGCTTTTAATCTGATGGTTTTTCCTTTATAGGTTGCCTGGTGCTTGTGTCTCACAGCTCTTCAGATTCTTTCCTTTGTCTTAAATTTAGATAAGATAACCTGGTGACAATGTGCCTAGGCAATGGTCTTTTTGCAATGAATTTCCTGGGTGTTCTTTACACTTCTTATATTTGGATTTCTAGGTCTCTAGCAAGGCCTGGATAGTTTTTCTAGATCATTCCTTCAAATACGTTTTCCAAACCTTTAGATTTCTCTTCATCCTCAGGAACACTGATTATTCTTAGGTTTGGTCATTTAATAATCCCAGACTTCTTGAAGACTTTGTTCGTATTTTCTTATTCTTATTTCATTGTCATTGTTGGATTGCATTAAATTGAAGAACTTCTCTTCGAGCTCTGAATTTCTTTCTTCTATTTTTTCAATTTTATTGCTGAGACTTTTCAAAGCATTTTGCATTTTTATAAGTTTCTCCATTGTTTCCTGAAGTTTTGTTTGTTTTTTATTTATGCTATTTCATTGAATATTTCTCCCTTCACTTCTTGAATTTTTATTTGATTTCCTTACACTGAGCTTTGCATTTCTCTGGTGCCTTTCTGGTTAGATGATAACTAACCTTCTAAATTCTTTTTCAGCTAAATCAGGGATTTCTTCCTAGTTTGGATACATTACTGATGAGCTAGTGTGATTTTGGCGGGTTACTAAAGAACCTTGTTTTGTCATATTACCAGAGTTGGTTTTCTGGTTCCTTCTCATTTGTGTGGGCTAGGTCAGAGGGAACGTCTAGGACTAAAGGCTGTTGTTTAGATTCCTCTGTCCCAGTTCCTCTGATGTAGTACTCTCCCCCTTTTCCTATGGATGTGGCTTCCTGAGAACTGAGCTGTAGTGATTCTCTCTCTTCTGGATCCAGCCATCCAGCAAGCCTACCAGGCTCCGGGCTGGAACAGGGGTTGCCTGCACAGAGTCCTGTGATGTGCATTGTCTGTCTTTAGCCACAGTGGTCTCTTTAGCCACAGATACCAGCACCTATACCTGTGGAGGTGGCATAGGGGTGAAACAGACTCCGTGAGGGTATCAGCTCTAGTGGTTTAATGCACTGTTTTTGTGCTGGTTGATCTCCTGCTAGGAGGTGGCACTTTCCAGAGAGCATCAGCTGTGGTAGTATGGAGAAGAACAGGCAGTGGGCAGGGCCTTGGAACTCCCTAGAGTATATGCCCTTTGTCTTCAGTTACTGGAATGGGTAGGGAAGGAACACTGGGTGGGGGCAAGGCTAGACATGTCTGAGCTTACACTCTCCTTCTGCATATCTTGCTGTGGCTGCTGTGGGGATGGGGGTGAGGTCCCCAGGTCAAAGGTGTTATGTTCCTAGGAAGATTACGGCTGTCTCTGCAAGTTGTCAGGGACGTGTAGAAAGCCAGCAGTCACAGGCCTCACCCAGCTCCCATGCAATCCAAAGGGCTGGTCTTACTCCCACAATACCCCCTTCAACAGCACCAAGTCTGTTTCTAGGCAGTGGGCAAGCTGGGCTGAGAACTTGAGAACTTGCCGCCTCCTAGCGGTGAAAGCAAGTACAGCTTTCCTTCTTCTTCGCCTATGGCGCCTGCACACCAGATTCGTGTCCTCCCTCAATTTCTGGCCACGAGACATTTCTATCATTTCACATTGTTACAAAGTTCAGCTGGAGATGTCCTTCTCTCTGTGGCCATTTCTCAGTGCCTCTGGTCATCTTCATGAAGGACCCTCTGAAGCCAGGCTAGTGAGCTCACAGGGTTTTTTCTACTGCTTTCTCTACTTGTATATTTTGCTCAGCTTTCTAAGTGGACTCAGCTCCAGGTAAGATCAGAATCTTAGAATCATCTAGAACCATAATCTAGAACTTCAGTTTCCCCAGTGGGGGTATGTGTTTGGGAGTGGAGGATCTCCCTTTCCCACTTCTACAATTTGGGCACTCACAGTATTTGGGGTGTGTCCCAGGTCCTGCAAGAGCAATCTACTTTTGTGAGAGGGTCTGTGGGTCCCCTTGGGTTTCCTGATTTATTCCTGCAGTCATTCTGTTGCATCGAACCTAGCACAGAAAGTCAACACCAGAACAAAAGTATGCCAAATTGCAGGGTTTATTGCCGGCGACCACGGAGGACTCACGTCTCTCCAAACCATGGCCCTGTAAAAGAGGGTGACAAGACCTTTTATACCCATAAAATCACCTTGGGGTGAGGGGAGAGGATGGGGTGAGGGACTTCAGACATTCCGAGGGCCCGGGATTCAAATCACCTTCTGGGCAGAGAAGAGGGTGAGGGGGTTCCAGACATTTCGAGGGCCAGGGGACTATTTGATATTCTGATTGTCATTTAAGGGGTTCACAGATGCTGAGATTAACATTCGTTTACACATCGTCTGGGTAGGGGTGGGATCCATAGATTTTTATTTACTTGGCGCCAGGATGGAATTACGTGGGGGTGCTTACTCTGGTAAACAAAGGCCAGCAATTCTGGCAGATAAGAGAAGGTATGTAGCTTTACCTCAATTTGCATCTTGCAAATAATCTAGCAGTCTACAGAAGCCAAGGTTAGCAGTCATTGTGAAGAGAATGGAAACAGTTTTGTTCTTTCTAAAATGGCATTGTACAGGTTCTAACTCTAGGTCAGCTATATCACAATTCTGCAGCCAAAATTTATCATGTGAGCTCCCACACACTGCTCTGTCTGCCCAAGTCGGAGCTGCAATTTATTCCTGCCTCTTATCTGCCACGATCTCCTGGATCCCTTTTAATATTTGATGAGACAAGTTAATTTCTTTGGAGTCATGGATGGTTTGGAGTACCTTAACCACAGGTACTGTAGAAACGAACAAACAATTCAGTGCTGGTGTCAGGCTGACTGGTGTATGGCGGACACTTCCCTTTTTCCCAGATGATCTTAAAGGTGGGCTTCCAGAAGCCGCTAGATCAAACCATTCTGCTGTAGAAGGAGCTTCATGATATTGAATGACAAGGCAAGATATATATATATAAGCATGAATAACAGTATATAATTTGCTTAAGAAAATCAGACAACATTTAGGATTTTGCTTATAAACGTTCCTAATTATATGCACAAAATGATTAACCTTATTTTTCTCCGATGTGTAGAGAATATAACCAGGAAGAGAGAGACAATTAGCAGACCTTTATTTTCCATCTTTCAACTTTTCGGGAGAGGGGAAAACCCATGGTGATTCTGATTAGCACTTGCTACATCAAGAAAATGAAGCAAAGATAGAGATCTTTACTATCATCTTCATTCTAATTTAGAATTGATGGTTCTAGACTTTATGTATTACTATCCCTTTATGAATCCGTAAAAATTTATAATGTTCTTTAACTGACAGGCACAACTTTAGTAGATTGCAAGTATAATATGAACTATGATTTCTATGATACTCCAAAATAAAAGAAATTGGAGCATCCAAATATTTGACTTGGATATTTCTCAATGTCTACAAGTTAATTAGGAGAGCCTCATCTTGGAATAATCCCCTTCTATACCCTTCAGCTCCTGTACTGTCATAGTATTGTCTCTGTGGCCAAAACCTCCCACAGAACATTCATCCACTCAGAGAGTGTTTCCAAATGCATCTCCAAGAGCTGTCACAATGCCTACAGTGACATGAATAGTGTTAGCTGTCATACCACAGTGGAGACAATAATTCATTTTCATTACTTTCCCAACTGTCATGTGAGACCAGGCTCAACACTACTCACAAGAATTTCACAGAATTCCTTGCAGAAACAATACAAGCACTTCCGTTTTAGCTCATTTCTGGCATATCGTCAGCAATGGCTCACACCAAATGACACATTTCTCTGAATCTGTAAGCACTGATTTATACCTACAAGACAGTTTCAATCCATACCTGCAGAAAAGCACTGTCAGTATAGTGATCAGTTCTATTTTATATTCTTGGAAAGTTTGGCATTTGCATCCTGTTTGCTTCTTCTGGGTGTTTTGTTTTGTTTTTGTTTTCAAAACAAGACTATTCTCAACACAGTATGTTTAAGTCTCATATACAGGGATGCTGTATTATACCTGAAATGGCAGGTTTTCCAACAGAGAAGTCTGTGTTTTTTGAGTTTGTTTGTTTTGTTATGTTTCCAGTGAAGTTTCAACTGGAAATAAGAAAAAAAGGAAGAACTGAAGAAAGGAAGGAATGAAGACAGGAAAAGGGAAAATTTGATAACCTTGATAAACTTAACCAATTCCTTAAAAGGCACACCTAAATAAGCCTATGTCCACTAAAGAAATTGAATCAAAAATTAATAACCATCTAAAACAGGAAGTATAAGGCCTAGATTTCACTAGTAAACTCTAAGAACACTTAAGGAACAAATTATGCCAATTCTGTACAATCTCTTTCTCTGTAATCACCTTCTCTATAATCACTTCTCAGAAGATAGAAGTAAATATTTCCTAACTCATGCTGACGTCAGCTTTACCCAAATACCAAAATCAAAGTCTTTACAAAAAAAGAAAACTACAGATCAATATCTCTTATGAGCATAGGTGCAAATATTTTCAGCAAAATATTAGCAAATCAAACCCAATAATGTATTGTATTGTATTGTATGTATTGTATTGTATTGTACTGTATTGTATTGTATTGTATACAGATGTATATAAGTATATAGACTTATATAGGACATATACTTAAATAGCATGTATATTTGCATACACTATATAAATAAAATATTATAGTATATGGTATTATATATGCACTATAAAGTATATTTGTAGAGTGTATACTATATATATACTATACAAACAGTATACATACTGTAGTATATATGCTTTATAGTATATATCTGCCATATACTATGTACAGTATGTAGTATTAAATATATCTGCTATAAAGTATATGTCTATACTATACAGTGTATATACTGCATAAATTTTTTCTGTATACATAAAAATATACACATAAATACTTATACATAAAAAATGTATACATATTTACATATAATTAAATATGTACACATACATAAATAGTTTATAAATATATAATACATTTGCATATAAGTTGATAAATATATACATATTCATACACCGTTGTATAATCAAGACAAATATATATGCATGTATGTATACTCAACAAAGTGGGTCATATTCCACTATTCATGTCACTCTAGGCATTGCAGCAGCTCTGAGGGATACATTTGGAAACATTCTGTTTGAGTGAACAGATATTTTCTGGGAAGTCGTGGCCACAGAGATAATAGTAGGGCAGTACAGGAGCTGAAGGGCATAGAAGAAGACTGGTTCAATATTTTAAAATAAATTAATACAATCCATCACATCAGCAGGATTTAGAAAATCATGTGAACATATCAATAGATGCAGGAAACCAAAAATTTAACACGCATTTGTGATGCAAACTCTCCACAAACTAGAAATAGAAACTTTCTCAATTTGATAAAAAACATATACAAAAAGCTGACACTAACATTACAATAAATGGTGAAAACTAGAACCCTTTGTCAAGAGCAAAGTAAAGATGTCTCCTCTCACCACTCCTTTTCAACATAATAGTGTGTGTTCCAGCTTATACAATTAAAAAAGCAGGAAATGAACAGTGTATAGATTTGGAAAGCAGGAATATAATTGTCTTGCAGATGGCATGATCATTTCTGCAAAAATCCAAAAGAATCAGCAGCAACAACAAGCTCCTGGAACTAATAAACAATTATAGCAAGAATAAATTCAATCTTTTTCCTATGTCTTAGTAACGAACAAATGGAATTTGAAATTAAAAATACAATACCATTTACATTAGCGTTCCCCAAATGAGATACTTTTAGGTGTAAATGTTATAAAATATGTACAAGATCTCTATGAAAACTACAAAATTCTAACAAAAGATGACAAAGAAGCACCTACTAAATGGAGAGATATTTCATGTTCATGGAGAGGAAGACTCAGTAATGTAAAAATAACAGTTCTGACCAACTTGATCTATAGATTCAATGCAATCCTAATCAAGATCCCAGCAATGTTTTTTTGAATACTGACAAACTGATTCTAAAATTTATATGAAGAGACAAAAGATTCAGAATAGCAAAAAGGAGAAACACCTGGAGTACTGACACTACCCAACCTCGAGACTTACTCTAAAGTAGCAATAATTAAGACAGTGAAATATTGACAAAAAAAAAAACAACAGAGAAATAGATCAATGAAACAGAATAAAGAGCCCAGTATTAGACCCACAAAAATGTAGTCAACTGGTCTTTGACAAAAGAATAAAGACAGTACAATGGATCAAAAATGTTCTTTTCAACAAATGGTACTGGAAAAACTGGAGGCTCACATGTAGAAAACTGGAACTAGAGACAGATTTTACATCCTTCACCAAAATTGACTCAAAATAGATTATAGACCCAAATACAAAATGCAGAACTCTAAAAACCCTGTAATATTGCATGAGAAAACCTTGGTAGCCTTGGGTATGGTAATTACTTTTTGGATAAAACATTAAAGGCATCATCTGTGGAAAAAAAATAAATTAGATTTCACGAAAATTAAAAACTTCTGCTCAGCAAAAGACAATGTCAAGAGAATAAGATAAGCTGCATACTGGGAGAAAATGTTTGCAAAAGACAAATCTGATAATGAACTCATCAAAAAAAACTGTACTTGCTAAAATCAACAATTAAAAACAATAAAAAGTGAACCCAAGACATTAAGAGACACCTCACGAAAGAAGATATACAGATGGCAAACAAGCATAGAAAACATGTAGTGGTTCACGCCTATAACCCCATTTTGCACTTTGGGAGCTCAAGGTGGGCAGATCACTTGTGTGTCAGGAGTTTGAGACCAGCCTGGCTAATGTGGTGAAATCCCGTCTCTACTAAACATACAAACATTACCCAAGCGGGCACCTGTGATCCCAGCTACTTGGAAGGCTGAGGCAGGAGAATCCCTTGAACCTGAGAGGTAGAGGTTGCAGTGAGCCAAGATTGCACCACTGCAATCCAGCATGGGTGACAAAGTGAGACTCTGTCTAAAAAAGAAAAAAAGAAAAGATAAAGATAGAGATGCTCTGCATTCTGTATTATGAGATAAATAGAGTTCAAATTTCAATGAGTTAACATTACATATTTATTAGAAAGGCCAAAATCTAGCACCCTGACAATACCTATTCTAGGAAGTTTGTGAAGCAACCGGAGCTCTCTTCCATTGCTGACGGAATGCAAAGTTGCACAGCCACTTTGAAAGAGTCTGAAAACTTGTTACAAAACTAAACATACTCTACCATATGATCTAGCAACTGTGTTCCTTGGTCTGATCCAAAAGACTTTAAAACTTATGTCTATAAACAACCTACACATGGATATTTATTGCAGCTTCATTCGTAATTTCCAAAAAACAGTGAATCAATCAAGATGTCCCTTAGTAGGTGAATGTATAAATAAACTGTCGTGCTTTCAGGCAATGAGTATTATTCAGTGTGAAAAGGAAATTAACTATCAAGTCTTGAGAAACATGGAGGAAATTTAAATACATATTACTACGTGAAGGAAGTCAACATTAAAAGGCTATGGACTCGAGCAACATGGGATTACAGGCACCAATCCCCCCTCAAGTTGAAGATCTGCATATAATTTTTCACTCCTCAAAAACTTAAGTAGTAAGAGCCTACTGTTGATCAGATGTCTTACCAATAATACAAACAGTAGGTCATATATTTTGTACGTTATATATGTTAGGTACTATATTCTTACAAGAAAGTAAGCTAGAGAAAATAAAATATTAAGAGAATTATGAGGACATATTTAATATTCATTAAGTGGAAATGAATTATCATAAACATCTTCAACTTTTTTTGTCTTCATATTGAGTAGGCTGAGGAGGCAGAGGAAGAGGAGGACTAGGTCTTGCTGTCTCAGGGATGACAGAGGCAGAAGACAATGGTTCAAACTTGTGCTGTTCAAGATCTGCTGTATATGGCATTCTGGCAAATACAAAACAATAAAGACAGTTAAATGATCGGTGGTTGCCAGGGGTTGATGTGGGCAAAAGATTAACAAGTGGGGCACAGAATTTTCTCAGGGCAGTGAAAATACTCTGTGCAACAGCCAAAGAGAGCCCTGAGAACTATGTGCTTTGAGTACGTAGTTATTATGATGTCTTAATATAAGTTTATGAATGTAGCAGATGTACCACTCAGGTAGAGGATGTTGATAATGGAGGAGGCTCTGGAAGTAAGGACAGAAGGCATATGGGAAACCTTTGTACTTTCCTGACAATCTTGCTGTGAATATAATGCTGCTTTAAAATAATAATAAATTCTATCATCGTCATCACCATCATCATCACAGGAAAGAAGGCAAGAAGAAAGAAATAGAAATTTTCATTTTTTATGAAAGAAAAATTGATAACAGGGGAATGACTAATAAAGTGTTTTGGTGGATTATGATATAGACATAAAATTTTTAAATATATTTATAATCAAGTTTAAGTGGAAAAACATATAAAGTTGTGGTTACCCTGTAATTACAAGTATAAAAGCCTGCGTATAATAATAGAAACATGCTGACAAATAGAGTTAATGTGTTGTATATTTCATTTCAAATGCTTAGAAGAGTCACACAAAAATTGACGTAAGAAATAGTGAGTGTTTACGTTCGTGGTGAATAAGTAAATGTGAGCCTTATGAGGCAAAATGTAAAATGGGGTGGCTGTTACCTTATGACAGTTGGTTTCAAACAAAATATCCTATGTAGGCCCTATATTAATAAAGGGTTGAAAATTAGAAACCTTTGTCACAGAAAAATATAAATTGAAAGCAAAACAAAACAAATCTACAAACACTTAACCAAAGCTTTACACAGCGATTTATCAGAGTTTGGCTGTAGACCACTGATACAGTAATAAATGTAAGGGTTTACACAGCAGCCGTCACTTCAACCTCTGCTCGCTGCCATGTGAGCACATAGCCATAAGATGTCATCCTGGAAGCAAAGAGACAGCAGCCCTCCCCAGAGCCAGCATCAAGCCTCTAGCACTTTCCACGTCCTAGGATTTGCCAGAGCCTTGTTCCTGGGCTTCCCAGATTCCACAATTGTGAGCAATACATTTCTGCCATTTATATAGATCTAGTTTAAGACATTTTGTTCTATCAGCATGAACAAAGACACTCCCAAATGCTAACAATGGATAAACAACTTGCACCTTATACAAACTATGCAATATCATTCAGTAATAGAAAGGAATAAAGTACAAATCATGCTCCAATACGGATGAAACTGACCTTATGCTAAGTAAAATAAGCCAGGCACAAAATGTCGCATATTGTATGATTCAATTCATGTAAAAGATTGCTGGGAAGAAAAACTCATTGAAAGAAAGTAGGCCAGACACAGTGGCTCACACCTGTAATCCCAGCATTTGAGGTCAGGAGTTCGAGGCAACCTGGCCAACATGGTGAAATCCCATCTCCATTAGAAATACAAAAATTAGCTGGGCTTGGTGGCATGCATGTGTAATCCCAGCTACCTGAGAGGCTGAGGCTCCTTGAGCCCAGGAGGCAGAGGCTGCAGTAAGCCATGATAGTGCCACTGCATTCCAGCCTGGGCCACAGAGTGAGAGTCCATCTCAGAAAAAATAAAAAAAGAGAGAGATAGAATGTAGATTAGTGGTGGTGAGAGCATTCTGGGATAGCAGAATGGGGAGTAACTGCTTAAAGGGCATGGGAACTGTCAAATTAAGTTTACACCAAAGCTGCTTCCTTATATATTTTAAGTTCAGCCTACAGGTTTCTTCATACATAGTGAACTGTAATCTAACTGGATGTGTAAACAGACTGTACCCCACTCTTGTGACAATCATGGAGTTTCAGCCACTCACAGGTGGCCAACGATTCAAACCATGTTCAAACGAGGTAAATACCAATTTTAACCAATTGGTTCTTTCTCTGCCTCATAATTTCTAAAAGTCACTTTCCTTTTTCTACTCAGAAATCTTCTTCATGCTGAAGGCACTGTACTTATTCTAGTTCAGGGAGGCTGGCTGATTTGCTGATCATTCTTTGCTCAATTTAATTCTTTTAAATTTAATTTGTCTAAGGTTTTTCTCTTAACAGGTCCCTTTCTGATGATGAAAATCTTTTGGAAGTGTAAAGAGGTGGTGTTTACACAACGTTCTACATGTACTAAAATCACAGAATTGTTCACTTTAAAAATGGTTAAATGAGTAAATTTTATCTCAGAAAATAAACCTAAAAAAGGTCATAGGAAAAACAAATCTATTAGACTAATTAGTCAGAGACTTGCCAACGGAACTCAAAGTTTCATGATCACAGGTCCCATCTTATAATTATACTGTATCGATTTTTTTGTTTTTTGCTTAAACTGATCCTAAAAAGTACCATTTTCTCATAAGATTTAATTTCCTACATTTATGAAATCTTAACATATTTTCATTTTAAGATCTCATTCTGTTTGTCTAATAAACTTGTCCAAAAAAATGTTCACATCTTTGAACTTAAATAATTCTTCCTTAGTTTTCTTTTTCCATGTTCATCCATTACATAATAATGAATTAGCTGAGGGAAAAAAAACTGCTATAAAAATGCAAACTAAATGTTGATTAGCCTATGGTTGCTATGTCAGGTCATTTTTTATGATATTTCTGTTTCTTGTGCCAAGAAGGCCTTACTTCAACTCATTAAAAGAGAGGAAAACTGTAACATCATAGTCTCTATGCAAAAACCTTCAAACAGTTTTTTTTTTTTAGCATTTTGTTTGTTTGGTTTTGATACAGGGTCTGGCTCTGCTGCCCAGGTCTGGCTGTGTCATCCAGGAGTGCAGTGGTGCAATCTCTACTCACTGCAACCTCCAACTCTGGGGCTCAAGCCATCTCCCACCTCAGCCTCCAGAGTAGCTGGGACTACAGGCATGCACCACTACATCTGGCTAATTTTTCTCTTTTTTGTAGAGATAGGGTTTTGCCATGTTGCCCAGGCTGGGCTGTTCTCCAACTCCTGGGCTCAAGTGATCCTCCTGCCTTGGCTTTCCAAAGAGCTGGGATTACAGAATACACCACGTCACTGGACCTCATTATAATTTTAAAGTAATAAAAATAACTAAGACAATAAATAATTTGTTGCCTTTGCCAATTTGGTAAAATGCATTAAAAATACACCCTACACTTTCAGAAGATGCAACTTCTTGTTTTGTAATGGATAAATATTGATAACCATGAAGAACAATCAACTTGAAACCTGCTATTTAAAAGCTGCAATTATGTTATTTTTATTTTTGGGCAGATTCAGGAATCTCAATGAATCAGGAAAAGAATATTTCCACTTGGCAGTTTTATTCTTTTCACTGAGAGATCTCAAATGCACTTGATCTGCATTAATTCAACTTCAGGAAAACAATTTTGTTTTTTTTTTTTTTTTTTTTTTG